>CAWUFW010006195.1:510000-1193744 GCA_963921515.1 Calotriton arnoldi
AAAGACAGACCAGCAGATGAAGCAAGGTGTGTGAAAGCCCCCTTAAGTAAATAAGTATGTGATACATATAATTTTAGTAAACTCAAAAAGGATATGTTAACGCTAGACCTAACAATCATTGGTGAACCAAATATGTCTGGCTATACATTATCTATGAGATAAAAATGTAATGTGTGATGAATCAGTCTAACTTGAGATGCAAATTATTCACCCCATATATTGCAATGTTAGCACTCCATAGCAAGCAGAACAATTCAGAAAACAGCCATTTCATGATGTGAAACAGAAATACCTTCCCAGGAAGAGCCAAAGCCCACACTATGTATATTTTAAAGAAATGGTAGCAAAAAATCAACAAACAGCAGCACTATCAGGCAAGGCTAGAAAATTATAGCCAGTATGATTCAACTGGGACCTCACATAACTACTGACCTCCATTTTTTGTCATTGATTTAAATATACTCCAAAAATGTCAAGCTTGGAATTATTTCAAGTATTTTGATTTTAATATTTGCAGGCATATTCATTTATGTCTCCCTCTCGCCAAAAGTTAGCTGAAGTGTTGATTCTGCATGCGCACTCCAGGCCATTTACATTTTTTTTAAATAACTAATACAAGCATACAGTGCTATTGGCATCTTTGTAAGCCCGTGGGTCTTGATATCGCCAGATTTCTAATCCAGTTTTGCAAGTATCATCTGTATCTTCTATAAAAACCTTAACCACCCACCCCCGATTAACACCTGCTGTATTGCAATTATCTCTGGAAATCGATACCAATCGGGCAATTACCCCCAGACACTGAAAGTACAGCTTGCAAAATATTTACATTAATTGAACTAGTCAAATACTAGTAAACTAGTCAAAAAGTAAAATAATTGATCAATCGGAAGTCAAATTTACCACCAAACGGTAACTATGCAGCTTATATATATATATATATATATATATATATATATATATATATATATATATATATATATATTATCTACTGGCGGTCGCCAGTAGATAGTTATAGTTACAATCTATTATCCATAGGAAATACGCGACATTCTATTTGAAATAACTCTCTTGCCGGTTGACGTATCTTCGCAACATTTTCAAACTTTGTGGGGCGCTCCGGTCCGCTCCTACCCTGAAAGTCTCGGGGGGATTTGTCAAGCGGGGGCCGAGAAAAAAGGGGGGTCCCAAAACGCTTTTCCCCATGCAATTTTCCATAGGAAACTTTAGACACGGCTACAGCCTGGATCTGCTGAACGGAATTACACCAAATTTGGCAAAGAGGTAGTTCTTGGTTCAGAAAGAACCCTTTTGTTAAATGGTGTAAATCCGTTCAGTAGTTGCTGAGAAAATCAAAAGTAAAAAGATAGATATATCTATGGCCGAGTAGGGTCCGCGTACCCTCAGCGCACCCTGCGCGCACCGTCCCGATCACGAGCTGCATGTTAATTGGTTGTCAGCTGGCTGTCAACATTCCGATTCAGGAAATGTTGGCAGTTATTTTGTCCCTCGGTAGAACCGAGGGACAGAAACAAGTGCGCAAAGCGCACAAAGGGGGCAGGGTAGAAACACCCTGACCCCCTAGGTCTCCCGCGCTTCGATTGCATTTTGCCCCCGGGTGGCCCAAGTCCCGGGGGCATGGTGGGGGTGGGTATATTGTTTGTATGGGGGGCCTCAAAGGGCCCCCCAAGCCCCAGGGACCGCCACCCCCGGGGCTTTATAAAAAAAATGGTGCGGGAGGGCTCTCCTGCCCTCCCGCAGCTCCGGGGACCGCCACCCCCCGGGGCTTCTTTTTTTTAAATAAATAAGGTGTGGGGGGGGGCTCCAGCCCCCCCACACGCCCCGGGGACCACCACCTCCCCGGGGCACTTACAAAATAAATGTGGGGTCCATTACGGACCCCCAGAGCCCCGGGGACCACCACCTCCCGGGCTGTGCAATTTAAGGGAGGGGGCCGCGCGGCCCCCTCCTGGAGCCCTTGATGGCCCTGGGGACCGCCACCCCCAGGGCCGGCTCCTGCAGTGTCCCGGGGTGCCTACCCCCGGGACACTGTAGTTTGCTATGGCAGGGACGGGAGCCTCGCGGCTCCCGTCCTGCCATAGCAAACTGCTTTGGATATTGGAAGAGAGAGCAGGGAAACCTGCTCTCTCTTCCAATATCCAAAGCCGACAGCTTTTCACATGGGGAGCTGCATCTTAGCAGCTCCCCATGTGGAAGCAATGCCGGCTCCCAAGGGACGCGGGAGCCGGCGGGACTGTGGGGGGATTGGGGACCCCTCCACAGTCCCCAACGGAGAGGGCCAGCCCCGGGGGATGGGGTCCCCGGGCAAGTAGGGGCTCGGGGAGTGGGGCCACGCGGCCCCCTCCCCAAAAAAAAAAAAAAATAATAATTTTTAAATGGAAAGGCCGGCCCCGGGGGATGGGGTCCCCGGGGCCTTAAATGGCCTGAGGAGGGGGGCCACGCAGCCCCCCCTCCAAAGAAAAAAAAAAATCGAGGCCATGCCCCGGGGGATGGGGTCCCCGGGGCCAATACAGGCCCAGGGAAGGGGGGCCACGCGGCCCCCTTCCCGTTTTTTTTTTAAAAATTTAATTTAAAAAAGGGGTAAGGCCCTGGGGGATGGGGTCCCCAGGGCCCAAAAACAGGAAAAAGGAAGGGGGCTACACAGCCCCCCTTCAGGGGACAAGAAAAAAAAACAAAAAAAAACGATCGGGCCCGTAGGCCCCGCCCCCTTCCTTCACCACTCTGCAAACGCGCCCCTGGCGCTGCTTGCAGAGGGGGAACGATCCCCTTGAATACTGAGGGTCCCTGGGGTCAACTAGCCCACCAGGAACCTTCCAGTATGCTAGGGCTGCGTTGCAGAGAGGTGTACAGAGGCCACGCCCTTTTTACACCTCTCTGCAACGCAGCTCTGTGGCGCTTTTTGGATATACCTGTTGGGCTAGTTGGCCCCAGGGACCCTCAGGATTCAAGGGAGTTAATCCCCCGACTTAAAACGCGCCACGGGGCGCGTTTGCACAGTGGTGAAGCGGAGGGGCGGGGTCAGGTGACATCTGTGAACGCGCCCCGTGGCGCGTTTTGCTGGGGGATTAAATCCCCTTCAATCCTGAGGGTCCCTGGGGCCAACTAGCCCAACAGGTACATCCAGAAAGCGCCACAGAGCTGCGTTGCAGAGAGGTGTAAAAGGGGTGTGGCCTCTCTACACGTCTCTGCAACGCAGCCCCTGGCGCATATTGGAGGTTCCTGGTGGGCTAGTTGGCCCATAGGGACCCTCAGGATTCAAGGGGACTTAATCCCCCAACTTAAAACGCGCCACGGGGCGCGTTTGCACAGATGTCACCTCAGGCCCCGCCCCTCCCTTCACCATTGTGCAAATATTCTTCTAAAATCATCCGAAATACGAATTCCGATTTACTCACCTGTTATAAGGAGAGACCTCAGTGCTGTATCTTTCAGTCCAGTACTGGTCCTGAAAAGTAATTTTAACCGTACTTACCAGTAACTTGAATTTCCTTCCATAGGATATCATTGCCTGCTTTTTGCTGAAAAAGTTTCTAAGTGTTGATTTTTGAAACCTACAAATATTCCTCTAAAATCAGCCGAAATACGAATTCTGATTTACTCACCTGTTATAAGGAGAGACCTCAGTGCTGTATCTTTCAGCCCAGTACTGGTCCTGAAAAGTAATTTTAACCGTACTTACCAGTAACTTGAATTTCCTTCCATAGGCTAACATTGACTGGTTTCACTTGGAAATTCTTCTAAGTGTGGAGTTTTGGAACTTTAAATTATTCTTCTAAAATCAGCCGAAATACGAATTCCGATTTACTCACCTGTTATCAGGAGAGAACCCAGTGCTGCATCTTTTAGCCCAGCACTGACCCTGAAAAGTAATTTTAACCGTACTTACCAGTAACTTATCTTTTCTTCCATAGGAATCCATTGTCTGGTTTTCAGCAGAAAAGTTTCAAAGTGTCGATTTTCACAAACTACAAATATTCCTTAAAAATCGCCTGTATGACTTAAACGCATTTTTTCAACTGTTTACAGGAGATGCACCAGTGCTGGATCCAGGATCCAACACTGAGTAAGAAAAAGTAACGATAACAGTTTTTACCTGCTAAGTGAATTTCCTTCCATAGGATAACATTGGTGATTCTATGAGGAAAAGTTTCTAAGTGTCAACTTTTAAAATACAATAATATTCCTTAAAAATCACGACTGTAACCAAAACGCTTTTACTCAACTGTTTACAGGAGATGTCCCAGGACTGAATCTAGGATCCAGTCCTGTGGTTAGAAAAGTAATCCATAAAGTAACTAATTGCATTTAACTAGAAATTCACATTGAGCTGAATGTTGCATTGTGTTTGAAAATGTGTTGCCCATTGCAACAACTTTAACTACTGTACTTAAAAGTCTATTGCCTATGTGCTAAGTATTTAAACTAAAGTAATTCATTCTGAGAAAGTATTTTTTGTAATGTAATGTATAATGTAATTACAATGTAATTTAAAAAATAAAATATGTAAAAGAAATTGTTTCTAAAAATGTAGTAAATCAGTATGAAAAAATTAATATAAAAATTAATACATTTAAAAAATGTCATTTAAAAAACCTTTGAAATTCACTGAAAAAACCGTAGGTTTCAGGCACGTTATAGTTACAAATTAGCATTTAAAAACCTTTGAAATTCACTGAAAAAACCATAGGTTTTAGGGACAGTTATAGTTACAAATTAGCATTTAAAAAACCTTTGAAATTCACTGAAAAAACCATAGGTTTCAGATATGTTATAGTTACAAATTAGCATTTAAAAAACCTTTGAAATTCACTGAAAAAACCATAGGTTTTAGGGACAGTTATAGTTAGTTGGACATTTCACTCGTACAAAACCCGTGAAATTCCCCGTTATAGTTAGTTCAGCTAACTATAACTCGCGCCCCGCAATGCACTGCTGATGACGTCACATATTACATCACTCATGACATGGTCAGTGACATCACTGATGACATCACTGATGACATCTCAAATGACATCACTGATGACACCATCCACGTGATAATCTGATGCAGCTCCTCACACCCTAATATAACCTTTGATACACACAATCTAAATTACAGACTGCCATTCGCAAAACTATAGACACTCCAACACCAATAACTACATACCCACTCACTGATTCTTAGGTCTACACACACACATCCACTCACTCACCCGTACAGTCACTCATACTTATGGTCACTCAGTACAGGACTATCATATGCACTCTTACTCCTATATAGACACTCAAACACCGCCACTCATCCATAGAGGTACTCACACACCTAGTCAGTCATGCAAATAATTAAACACACTGCCATTTACTCACCTATACAGTTATACACACACCAGCTCACTTAATCATACAAATACTAGCACATTGTTACGCTCTTATACAATCACTGATACAAGCACACACTCATCCATACAGCCACTATCACAATCAATCACTCTCGCTTATAGCTATTTATATACTCCAACACACATATATACTGGCTTTCACATATGTAGTTACTCACACATGTACCACTGGGACATACATTCACTCACTAACACACTCTTACACACACTTACCCACCCATACAGTCTATCACAGATGCACTCTTGAAACCATCCACCCAGTGAATCACCCACTCACACATCTATGCACAGAGTCGCACACACCCCACCCACACAAACACTCAGGCACCCATACAGATACTCAGACAACCAATCAATAACTCATATAGACACTCATGTAGCTATTCACAAACCCATGCAGCCACTTACACAGCAACAGACAGACGGATACAGACATTCACCCAGTTTAGTCACTAACCCATGCATTCAGTAAGATACGTTAAATCACTCACTTATAGAGTCAGTCACGCACCTACTAAATCATCCATACAGACACTTACACACCCACTCATTCTTCAATACGTCTTTTCCTATATATATTAAAAATATTTAAACTTTACAGAAACACACAGTCACTGGATGATGTCATCAGTGATGTCATTTGAGATGTCATCAGTGATGTCATCAGTGATGTCACTGACCATGTCATGAGTGATGTAATATGTGACGTCATCAGCAGTGCATTACGGGGTGCGAGTTATAGTTAGCTGAACTAACTATAACGGGGGAATTTCACGGGTTTTGTACGAGTGAAATGTCCAACTAACTATAACTGTCCCTAAAACCTATGGTTTTTTCAGTGAATATATATATATTTAATTTTCACAAGGGTAGTGACAGTGCCTGCCCAGGACAAAATATTACCAAAGTGTTAATTGACAATACATAAACCACGCTATAGGTGGAGGATGCCAAATTTGTATTTTGTCCATTTTGAGACCAGCTTGGAGCAACCTTATGATTGTTTGTGAAGGCATAATTCAGTGCTTCATTTGCGTCAGTGGTTGCAGTTGGTGCCCCTCGTGTTCTATTATGGGGTCCAGGACTTTTTTTAATCATCAGACTTTGACCCGGAAGAAGTGAGCGAGAAGCAGCAAAGAGGGAAAAGAGGAAGAAGAGAAAGACAGAAAATCTAAAAATCAGTGGCAAAGGGAACAGCGGCGGCTATTAAGTTATGGCTGCGGAGCGTCGTCCCACTGCTGGAGCCAGCAGATGAAATTTTTTTAAATAAAACGATAATAAAACAATTTTATTATTGTTTTACTTTTAATCACGGAGCCGAGTCTTGGGCGCGGGGCCATCCTTTGATAGCAGCAAAGCATTGAACAGGAGTGGTGGACACTGTTAGTGCGCATGCCAGTTTGGCCGGCTGTCTTAGGACGGCCAAACCGACATGCACTCTTAGAATTTCACAGCCGAGTGGAGAACAGCAGGCACAGGCTCCCAGTCCCTGTGGGAGTGTAAAACAAGCACGCTCCGCCTAATTCCGGCGCTTCTCTCATGCTGGGAAATAGTATTCCCAACATGAGAGCAGTGTCTGGATTGGCGCAAGGGAGTCTGGGAGCTTGTGCACCAGGAGCAGAGGAGCACTAAGTTGGAGAGGCAGTGAGGCAGCAGGTGGCAGGTAAGTGATCTTTTATTATTTTTAGTGTCCCCAGCCCTGCCTCACCACTTTTCACTAATAGCAGCCGCCACTGAAAGGGAGGAAGAAGGGATGAAAAAGAACTTGCGAGAGTATGAAATAGCGTCAGGGAGAGTATATTGCAATTGCAATTGTAAATGCATTTATATAGCGCTTACTACCCGTGACGAGGTGTTGAAGCGCTTTATGCCGTGCAGCACGCTGTTGCAGAACCCAAGGTTACTGGTTACTCTAGTATTAATGGTTTATTGTCGACTTTTGGGATTAGTTATGTGTGCTCAAGCAAAAACATTTCCATGCATTCACTTCAGTTTCTTGTGATGGATTAAATTAATAGGAGTTATTTATGCTCATTTGTGGGTGTATGTGACACCTGCGAATGGTTGATGGTGGATGATCTAGAGGAAGTTAAGTATTGTTAGTCTGCAGGGGCATGGCTTTCAGAGGAGGAGAGATTGTGATCTTGTGAATGAGTTGTGGGCAGTTTACAGAAATACAGTAATAGGGATTAAGGTGAACATGCATATGACAGAGAAGGTTGTGCACAGGGAGAGGAGGCATGCAGAGGATGGAAGAGAGAGCCATTCGAAAGGAAAAGGAGAGATGACAGACGTTTTAAGTAAAGGTCAGTTTCCATTCTAGATTTTAGCGAAACAGAGGATCTTTTGTGGGATAGCATTCTACTCAGAGATGCAAGAATGTAGAAAGGAACAACATTATGTGCATGGTAAGTTAGTGCTATATTAGGTGTTTTGACAGCACTAGAATCAGGCAAGCATGTTGTCCACTGCTAGGCTATGACACCATATATTTTGTTATTCAGATTTACTGCAGCATTTTCCAAATTTTGGTGCAAACTCAAGTTTAGGCTGCACTTATGCGGATGGATCTTCACTTCCAACTGAGGCTGGCATGGCAATCAATGCATTTCAATAATGTGAACCATATTAGGCCTCACAAAGATGACAGAGAGTATTAGATTTGCACACCATGAAGGTTTATCAAAGGATTAGCAAAGTTACAAACTCAAATCATCAACTTATTTGTAAATCAATGGCAAGTGTATGAATGGGTGAGTCAATATATTTCATTGCAATTAAAAATCATAAATGCAGGGACAAACTGTTATAAAGTTGTCTCAAATAAACAAACAAAAATCTGTTTCCCATAAAGGGAACACTCTACTCTTCTAAGTTAGGAGAAAGTAGGAAAGGTTGGGTAAAAGTCAGAGTCAAGATGTCAGATTGGAAAAACTCTAGAAAGGCAGTAAGTATGCATCAATCAAAGCTTCTAGCAAGTGGGAAAGGCAACTCTGTACTAAGTATGCATTGCATTAGTTTAAATCATCCTTTCTCTACATTTCGATAAGCATATACATGGTTCCCATGAAGGGGACCAATCAGGTTAAAGTACATCTCGATAAGCACAATAATTAGTTTCACAAGCTAGAGCACAATGAAATCCCTCTAGGTGTCCTTCAAACTTTAGTTATCTACAACATAAGAAGATACATTAATTCCACGATGTTCTCACACAGATGCTCATTACTGCGTGCTCCGAAAATTGCATAAAGTTAATCTTTTATATGAGAAAGAAAAATAAATTGTACATTGTTCAGAGTTTCTGGTCCAGCTTTTCTCCTGCGATGAAAAAGAAGATAGAGAAGAAGAAGGAACACGGCACCTGAATGTTGGCCATCTTAATTTGCGGCATGCGTTATCTACAGTCAGTTAAATGTGTAAAATGCACAGTAAATACATTTGCGTGTTGCATGTTAATATCATTATCTGTGCAAAACATTGAATTATGAAAACTTTCTTTCAGAGCCAGATCACAGAAGTCCAAGACCTGGCCTTTTAAGTGTAAAAAGTTAATAAGGAAACATGACCTAGGCATGACGAGAGCTTGGTGACAATGTGAGAAGAATAATGACTGAACTATGGAGTTCAAGAAAGGCTCCAAAACATAGAGGTCACCATTGTGATTAACGGGTGTCCACAGATGCACAAAACGCAACTCCCTTAAATCAATTGTAGTATTCGTTGCACTGATTTCATCCACATCCACTTACGTGAAACCTGTCCCAATTCCTCATCTTTTTTAGGAATAACAGTTCACTTAAGACCTCATGACATCATCAGTGTTTGCTAAAGGATCTCTTCAGTGCCAGAGTGCATGTTTTTCGATGGATTTACCTCATTCTCCTAGAGCAATTGGTACCTTACCACCTTCCGCTTAGATTACTGCTCCTGGTAACCTTTTAAATACCCTTATGATGTCATCACTACCTTTTTTTGGGGGTCCCCCATAGCACATACAAACTGTATCTTGTTTCTGCCCACTCTTCCTTCTTAAACCTCTATTTTTTCATAGGACTGCGGGTCCTTGTAAATGGATCTCATGATGTCAGTCACAGCAACCCCCTCCCAACACATACAACAAGCCCCTCACTCCACCCGCCTATGGTGCATGGCACAAGCCCAAAGAACCCCAGCGGTGGGTCTCACCTGCTCTGGTAGTCCGCCTGTTGTGACTTCACTGACACCTCCTTTCTCCCTCAACAGGCGTGCCCACTCACCCTTAAAGAGCTGCCCATTGTCTGCAGCACAGAGAGATGAGCATGTACTGTTCCTGTACCTGCAGATATGGCCTTCATGTTCACTGCGATTTGCTATTGGCAGAGGAAAGAGGCATGAGGTGAAATAAAGACTAGACAGCCTTGGTACTCTGCAACCCCAACATTTGACAGACGTGCCAGCTGGCTTATTAGAACAATTTCTACCCCAGCACTTTTTAGGTCGAGCCTGGACAGCGCATGCGCTGCTCTGCGAGCCATGCTGTATTGGAGTATGTACTTGAAGCCCTGCCCACTTTCAGCCCATATTTGTCATTGGCTTGTGTCATTGTCATTCGTAAATCCTGGCTTCTGATTCCTTATTAGGCTTGTTAGTCCCTCCTTAGTACCACCTTGTCTTCATTTGTAACCTCCCATGAGGACTGGCACTTTTACTTCGGTTGCTACACGGTACATCTTCTTTAGTCTGTAAGCACTATTTTCTTTAATGAGCTTCTCTTACTGCAGGAGGGCAGGAGGGTCTTTCATGCGCAGTTGTGATCATCGGCTTGTTTAACTCGTAGCAAATGGGAAGCTCTTCAGGGGCCATGGGAGACAGAAGGGGGCAACTCAGCGATGCCTTTAGGGAGGTCAAAGGTGCGTTATGTAAATTCCGCTAGATCTGGACTGTTTATTTTCTGAATGATCATATACGTTACACATGAATATGCTTTAGGTTTGCTCCTCCGCTCACTTGCTAAAAACCATGTCTTCAACAAAGGGCTCTTACCCTCTTTTCTCAATTTGTTCCTCTGTGAAACGGATCCAAAAAAGAGAGAAACTCTTTGGCTGCAAATGTCTCTGTGGACACACTCTCCCGCAACCCCAAGCGCGAACCCGACCAGAAGGTATTGGATCGCTTTACTGACCAGTTCTCCAGTTCAAAAGTAGCAGCTTGCTGCGATTTGCTCCTCGGCTCAGATTACCTGTAAAGGGTGTGCTTTCACCCCCAGCTTAACGTTGCTCTTGCTCATTTGCTTTTCTCCCCCTGCCCGCCACATTGCTCTGTCTATTGTTGGCTTCCCTATGCCCTCCGTGCCCCTTCCCCCACTGCGCTATCATTTTTGCTTCTCCATACCCGCACCCTCATGTTGTATTCCTCTTAGGATGTCCGTATATAGGTTTTCCTGTATCATGTCCTTATGTAGGCACAATTCGCCCTGCCCTTATATAGGCATAAAATCCCAGTCCTTATTTAGGCATTAAACCGTGCACTCCAAATACAGGCATGGTCTCCGACATCCGTCCACCCTAACGTCACAACGAGTTCTTGAAGAACAGACCCTTAGGCTTCGGGAGTTTCCCTAGCACAGGACTATTGATTTCTTCAAGGACTCATCTATTATGCATGAACCGTTATACCTTAGGGGTTCATTCATGACGTCTTCCACTGTCCGATTCACGTCAATGCTAACATTGTGAGGTACCTCTCAGGTATAAATATACCTTTCCTAGCCCTTGTAAACTAGAGGAGACCTCGACTTCAGAGGAGCCCGTTTCCCGGCCTGACGCACTGAGAAGACGCTGTCATCCCTGCACGCAGAGAGTCCAGCTTCCAGTGATCTGACTTCCCTTGCGGGGTGTTGGAGTTCGAGTCTGGCAAGAGATTCCCACCTCTCTCATTCTTAAGGTATGGAGCTGACTAGAACCTAGAGGGACTCTTGGCATACTAGGCATACTAGGCGTAACATACTCTTAGTATACCATAGTAAGGAATACTTCACCTACTTCATACCTTTCCCTACACCTAGGTTAGGTTAGGTACATTGGGGTAGAACTAGCTTAGAAACGCATTGTATGAGTACTCGCATTTTTAGTCTGTGTTATTTATGTAAATGAATATCTGCTAAAGATCATGCTAGCGCAGTATTATTTATTTCTAATGCTTACGCTGTACATTATTTATCTTGCATATTGTCTTGTGATCGTAACTGCACATATTACTTACACGAGAAACAAGACTGTTCAATAAATCTTTTATTGAAACGCCCGTCTATTCTTTCTGTGTAACTTTGAGAAAACTAAGCATGCACGATTGAGCTGAGTGAAACGGTTATCTATTGTTTCCACGACTCTGGGACACGTTCTGATTCTAAAGGGAAACAAAGTGGTCATGTTTTGCGGCTGCCAGAAACTACTCCCTTCTTGTTTGTCAAGGAGTTTCTAGTGGACTCTGAGCTAGCTGGCACAAGTAATTAAGTTTAATATACTCGATAGGGACATACCGACCTCAGTCCTATGTCAAGCCTATAGGGTATATTATTCCAATGCGCAGAGCCTATTAGGGAAATAGGAGCTACACTACATGGCGCCCAACGGTTTGGTAAGGCGGTAATTTAACGTTAAATACTGAGTAACTCAGCTGTGCTTTTTCTCTCAGAGACCCCTATCCATATACTCCAAAAGACGTCTGGAGTGGGCAGGGTTAAGTATCCACCATGGCTATATAGGGAAACACCCTATATATTAGCTGTTTGGTTTGCTCAACGTTGAAGGATACAGTGTTCCAAAATATTGTGCACCTTATCTTTGTTTCCTTGAAACTTGTTCTACATTTTTCAAAAAACAAAATGCCTGACTCCGACAACGGTGACGTTGCGGGTCAACCAGCTTTAACAGCTTATAACATTACAGGTTTAAATGAAACCGAGGAGGGTGTCATAGACATCCATCCAAACTTAAGAAGAGCCATCACTCTAAAACTCATAAAACACAGCCTACCACCAAGAGGCGGTAGAGCAGTTTTCGTGATAGAGGCACACGAATCCTTTCAGACAGAAGTATTCTATTCATGGGTAATATTTCCTGAATCCAATCCAGTAACACACATGTTTCACTTCTACAAAGAAGATGATCCACCAGAGGAATATATTCCTTTCGAGGATATTGAAATTCCACTAACAAACCAGGAGCATCAGCTCTGGTTTAAAGGCGCCCTAAAACATCACAAAAACATTACCAGGCTCGGTCCACTAGGTAGACCAGGAGCAACATGGCCGATTCTAGCCGGCTACACACCTCATCCTGACATTGAAGAGATGTCAGACGAGAAATTACTTACTCAACTCACAGAGTTAATAAAAATCTACAGACAATTGGTCCAATATGTCATGCGGACTTTCACAGTCCAACCACCATTAACCATTCCAAATCAGACCCCTCAATCGGGGAGTACACTAAAAATTACACCACAGACTCTATACGCAGTCATGGGTAAAATGCCCACAAAGCGTGAGCAAATTCCATTCTGGATAGCTCAAAAATTACTCAAATCGAAGCAGTATTTCCAAATACTAGCCCGTGTGAGAAACACAGAATCCTAACAATCAGTTTACCAATGGGGATCACACCACAACTGGAAGACTGTACCACTTGGGGCTCAGTCTTTGCTGCCATCTATACTAAAACACATGGTATTCCATTAATTGCGGTAATACCAGATGTCCTGAAACAAATTCAAAATGAATACGGGGCAGAGCCTGCTCTGAATTTAGATATGAAATTACTGAAAAATTTCGACCAGGTCTCAACAATAATATTATCTAATATTAAAGGGGAGGCAGCAGCAGTGACGATCCGCCAACGATTAAGGGAATTCGATGTTACAGAACATCAAACTGAGCTACCCAGAATAATTGAACAATCATATGCAGAATTAGGCAGAGATAGTTTGGGTGGAAAACCAGTGAAACCTAAACTATCTGAAAGTCCTGAGAAGGACTCTATTAAACAAACTCCTACATCTTCTAAAAAGAAGTGGGAAACTACTAAACAAAACTCAAACGAGAAACGTTCTCAATCCCGAGGTAGGTCTCCTCAAAAGGAGCCCTCTGAAAGGAGGTATAACCTCAGGAATAGGGATAATTTGAGAAAACCTGACAGGTATCAAGATACTGATACACGTTCCTCTCGTACCTTTCAGATCTCGTCAAGGACTTCGGAAAGAAGAGGACGATCAGAAAATAGAGAAGAACGCGTGAAATCCAAAGAAGATAAACACGCTCCAAAAAATAAAACAAAACCTCAATTCTCCAAAAGAAAGTAGCAGGTCTAAAGATCAGACATGCCGAGAATACTGAGAACACAACTCAAGAACGGAGAATGGGCTCAGACAATGCTGGACAGTGCAGCAGAAGTCACAATAGTTCGCCAGAACCTGAAGGAACTTCTGGAGATAGTGGACTTGAATGAGCACATTACAGTTGAGACTGTAGACACCAGGGTTAGTACTCCACAAAGGTTATATGAAATAACACTCCGAATGGAGGGAGACATACCTAGACAGGTGAAAGCACTCTTTTGGGAAAAACTTTCAAGGGGCTATGACATACTTCTAGCAGAAA
The DNA here is from genome assembly GCA_963921515.1 of Calotriton arnoldi. Lineage (NCBI taxonomy): Eukaryota > Metazoa > Chordata > Amphibia > Caudata > Salamandridae > Calotriton > Calotriton arnoldi. Next base: position 524,038 of record CAWUFW010006195.1, read on the forward strand.
AAGACTGGCCACCACAATTTGTCAGGGAGTGCCCACATGGCGAGGACATTATTATGCCTGCCTTCTCTAACCATATTCCAATTCATCTAAAATATACTTATGTCAGGAAATGGGCAGTAGCCCAGGCCCCAGCATTATATAAAAATCATGTAGGATGGGATGAGGACTCACCTCACCATAAAATACATCTGAAACATGAACCAACTGCACAAAGGCAGTATCCAATAAAGCAAGAAGCTAAAAAACAGGTCAGGGAGATCTTAGATCAACTTGAATACCAAGGGGTGATTGAAACATGCACCTCCTCAATGAACAATGCTTTGTTTCCTGTCTCCAAACCAGACAACACCTATCATCTAGTTTTGGATTACAGACACTTAAACACTTGTTGTAAAACATTTGCAGTGCAAAATGCACATAGCACAGCATTAATGAATAACATTGTGCGTAAAAAATATAAAACCACATTAGACATCTCAAATGGTTTCTTTTGTCAAAACATAGCACCTGAAAGCAGGTACATAACAGCATTCTCCATAATGGGGACCCAGCGTCAATTTTGTCGACTCCCACAAGGGTTCAAGAACAGCCCGCGGTTATTCTCAGTGAGAGTAACAGAGTTACTACAAATTTATGACAATGAGGCATTGTCCTATGTCGATGACATATATCTGACGGACGATGACCTGGACAAACACTTGAACAGGGTAAGCACCATTATACTGGGCTTCGCCTCTCAGGGCTACAAGTTCAACTTTAAAAAGTCCCGAATTGCCCATCTCAATGTCCTATTTCTAGGATATGAGCTTTCAAGTGAAGGCAAGAGCTTGGCAGCTAACTTTTTAGAAAAGTGTGCGCTGCTCCAACCTCCAAAAACGCAAAAAAACTTACAATCCATCCTGGGTTTCCTAAACTTTGGAAGAACATACATTCTAAATTACACAGAAAGGGTTAAACCTCTCTACGCATTAATCAAACCTGATTTTTCAATCAAGAATTGGACACAAGAACACACAGAAATCTTGCATTCACTACAGGCTAACATGTTAGCAACAAATCACTTACAAACACGCGTAAGTCAACGCAATTTGGTGATCCGAATAATTTCGGGTCAATGCGGATTCACCTACTTAACCTTCAATGAGGGTGAGAAAATACCAATCGCATACAAATCTCATTTGTACACACAAGCGGAAATGCGCTTCACTTCAACTGAAAAAATTCTGGTAGCAGTTCAAACCGCTGTAGCAAAAGAAAGAGCCCTAGCCCGGGGGAAACGCATTATTGTCGTAACCCCAGTACCGGCTTTAGAAGCGGTCACAAAAGCAAGCATTCCAAATGCTAAAGCATTACATCCAAGATGGATACAGTGGGTTAATTCTCTTGCTGCAACAGATGTTGAATATGTTTTTGATCCTGATTTAAAAACACAAGCATTCCTGCAATATGAACAAGAATGTCCTCTGCCCACTGAAATTCTGCCTCTCGATCAGTACGAATTCATAATTTACACTGACGGATCCGCACAACCCGCAACAGGGGGTAAGCAAGCTTACAGTGCAGCGTGTGCAATCATTAAAGGTCACAAAAACTAAATCTCTAGGAGATTGTACAGCTCAGCGAGCTGAACTACAAGCATTCAAACTGGCACTTGAAAGTACAGATCGAGAATTCCCCACACTAATAGTGTGCGATTCCTTTTACTGTGTTCAGTCGTATAATGAATATATACAAAACTGGCTTGAAAATGGATTCAAAGATACGAAAGGTGGCACAATAAAGCATAAAACGCTTTGGGAACAAGTAGTTCAGTTAAAAAACGAACTACCAAAGGCTCACGTGATCCACACACTGAGTCATCAACGTGATGGCGTTCACGTTGCAGGGAATTCATTGGCTGACGAAGCCGCAAAGGGGGATGTTCAGACGGCTTCCGTAGCTGCGATCACTTGTTCAAAAACAAAAAGAGACAGTGAGATAATGTTGGCTGTCAATGCTACAAGCAAAGGCAGTGGTGCAGCGTTACCAAAAAAGTTTCCACTGAAGTACTCTTATGTAATTGATGCGAACAACGTTCCTTTTGCTCGAATCCCTGGAGTGGGGGATAGGGTAATTCCAAACATGGAAAGTTGAGCAGCTTTGATTTATGAAGCACATTTGGGGGAGGGTCTGTCACATCAAGGGATCTCTAAAACAATTTTGACATTAAAAGAGATGTACTGGTGGCCTGGGATAAATACAGAAATCCACATCTTCATCAATAACTGCATAGACTGTAAGATACAGCGTGATGCTGACCGCCACCAGACACCATGCTACAAATGTAGCTGCCCAGTACAGGCACCATTGTTAGACAGCATTAGACTATTTACGCGCATGCGTCCTTCTGGACAAATGCAAACCCACAAATACTGAATCAAGGTTCCTATGGATATGGCCTCAGCGCTCAACTGACGCTCGAACTGTTATAAAAGATTTGCAAGTCTTTATCGGCACATACGCAATAGGCACGCTACATTCTGACCAGGGCCCTGCGTTTAGCTCTCGGGCTTACAAAGAAGCCATGGCCAGTCTGGGCGTTGCATTGCGGTACTCCTCTCCATTCCATCCTGAGGGAAATTCGGTCGTGGAAAGGAAAAACCGGGACATAAAGCAGTCTATAACAGCTAGGGTATTAGGTTCGGGTGATGGGTGGGTCAAACATCTTTATGGGGTCCAACGCTCATTAAATAACTTGCCAAAAAGTTCTCTAGGGGGGGTCACTCCATATGAGGTCCTATTTGGGACAAGAATGTGGGTACCAGACCTTGATCACTTAGGCACAGTGGTGGAAAATAAACCGTTTGATATCAAAGATCGTTTGGCTGTTTTACAGGAACTCAATGAATTGAGATCGAAACAAAGCAACGTATTCCAGCAGCCAACCACCACTGGGGAAAAACCGGCGGTCCCAGCAAGACCTGTCTGGATTCCAAAAGTTGGGGATCTAGTCAGAGAAAAGATTGTGGACAAGAAGGAATGTGGACCTTCTTACAGACAACCAGTACCTGTCCTAGCAGTTCAAGGAACAAGAACAGTACTTCTGCCGCCCCTTGCTGGAAGAAAGGAGAAAAGATTTGTGTCCATCGACCTCATCAAACCACAGTATGTGGCCAATACTAAATAGTAGGCCTCGTGGACTCCGACCTAGTAGCAGACACACTCCTCTCGCTACTATCCAAGAAGTTCAGACTGAAAGACTGATAACAATTGAGACTTCAGCAGTAACAGATGAAGGACTAAGCAACAATGCAATGGAACTCATCCCTCTTGAAAATCAAGTAACAGTTCATCCAAATACACCTGTCTACACCAATGTAGCAAGTGATCAACTGGTTCCAGCGATTTCTACAAATCCTGATGCAATTTCAACAATTGACAGAACTGCTTCTGGCTATTTCATTAACTTTGATACGTTCTCAGAAGATCCGAGTGAACCTGAAACGACGCCAGCACCATCAAAATTCAAGCAGCAAGTACAAGACTTTCTTCACTTTCTGAAAAAGACTTATCTGGTTTCACCATGGATTGAACTCTGGATTATTTCTGGAACATTTGTTTTCCTGCTTTGGCTAGCTTTGGTTATGACTATGAGCGTGCTTATAAATGGCAGATACATCCATGTGAACACTGAAAGAAAAGATCTGAACTTACTTTTGAAACCTCATAAATCTTCCCATCGTGAAGCAAGAGACTTGTCAACAGTGAACATCACAGCCGTTCCTATACAGGATGGTATAGTATGGGACAAAACAGATTTTGATATCTTCGGCCCGACGGAACAATTGAACATTCCACATTTGTTTAAAATTTCACTAAGTGATCTTATTTCGTCCAGTACCTATTCAGATGATTGGGACTTTGAGACTGTTAATGACATAATGTTTGACCTAGAAAAATCTGCTGCATTTTCTAAAAGTGAATATTTAGAGGGTTCATCAGACTATGAACAGCTGTATTGCTATAACCACTATGGTCATCATTATTTGCATAAATCAGCATACCCTAGAAATGTGTTTATGTTTAACCAATGGGAGCATTGTCCTACACCACCAAAAGGTAGTTCAAAAACATTTGTTAATAAGTTTCCATATTTTTCAGGTTACAATACATCTGATCCAGAAACGTTTTACTATAAAAATGTAAACAAAACAAGACTGAAAATTATGTTAACGAATACAAAACAGATTTACTCTGTAGCATTTATTGCCCAACTGTCTAGACAGGGTTTCGACTTTTGGAAAGACACAATTGACACAAAAACTGTCTGGGGTACTAAAGATTGGCAAGTACAGGGGATAGAAGCTTTATTTAGAGCATGCATCATCCCTGAGCAAATAATGTTTTTGAATGAAACTATCCAACAAACATCTTGTCTTGGTCTAGCCAAGATCAAAGAGATGAAAACACCTTCTGTACCAACACCTGCAAGTGATAACAATACACAGGCAGCGGTTACAGTTGACAAAATACTACAACTCAACAGATCTAATCCTGATTGGAGAAAATGGTTGATCTGGCCCACAGACACGAACAACTGTCAGGAAATATTCCTGAATAAAACTCAGGGCTTTACTATTCATAGGCCAGACCCAAGATACGTCCAAAGACAGCATCCGGGGGTAGTAACAACATTCTGGGCCTGATTCACACAACTAACTTACGTCAAAAACGTAAAGTTAGTACTTTTTGGTATTCACAGAATACACTTACTCATTTTGGTATTCACAGAATGAACTTACTCATTTCGGTATTCACAGAAGTTAGTAGTCCTAACTTTAGGACTCCTAAATGCCTTCTGTGAATACCGAAAGTCTTAAAGTTAGGATTTTTCTCAGTTTAGGAGTAGTAAAGTTAGGACTCCTAACTTTACTACTCCTAAACTGAGAAAAACCCTAACTTTAAGACTTTCGGTATTCACAGAAGGCATTTAGGAGTCCTAAAGTTAGGACTCCTAACTTTACTACTCCTAAACTGAGAAAAATCCTAACTTTAAGACTTTCGGTATTCACAGAAGGCATTTAGGAGTCCTAAAGTTAGGATAGTTTCTCCCTTTTTATGAAAGACTTAGGCCTACGGGTAAACTCCTCCAAAACTTTTATTATGCGCTGCGGCTCGGGAATAAAGAAATGCAAAGATATGTATGTGGCAGGACAAAAGATTGGGGTTACAAAGACTTTTTCTTATCTGGGCATTCTTTTTTCCCATAATGATAGCTGGGCGCAGGCAGCTGCAGCAAAAAAACTGGCACTTTTACGTACTACCTCTGCTCTTACTGCCTTCGCGAAAAAATTAGGTAAAAATCCCCAGAGGAGCTTATTAAAATCTATAAAGCCAAGTGTGTTTCAGCTGCAGTGTATGGGAGCGGGGTTTGGGGGCATGTTGACCCACTACCAATCCAGAGAGTAGAGCACTCCTTCCTAAGATACATCTTATCGGTCCCGATTAGTACCTCAGCTTGTATCTGTCACGCCGAGCTAGGTCTACCTTTTATTTCAGATCTAATCAGGCTTGAGCCTGTCCTGTTATGGCACAGACTCTGGACCAAAATTGAGGCCAAATTGAACAGGGACATCCTTATTGACATTTTGAAACTGGAAGGTGCAATGAGGATTCCATGGTTAAACTATGTTCAACATTTTTTGAAGGATCTTGGCCATCTAGACTACTTTACTAATCCTACTACAATCGGTGCAATAACAAGGAAGGAATTAAAGCGTGAGGGTATTCTCCATCTGGACACCATCAGAATGTCATCTGAGATATTAAAACCCACAGTCCTGCGCAATCAGATGGTTTTAACTACTTTTAATATTCAACCCTACCTAACTTTTGTACCTAGTGCCTATGATAGATTTCTTTTAACTCGTTTTAGGCTGGGGGTTTTTCACAGACTGGTTACTTTCCCTACAAGGAATGATTGGTCTCAAAACCTCCAACCATGCCCTTGTGATAATACTTCCCCACAATCTACGATACATGTTACTTTTTTCTGTAGGTTTTACTCTCCACCTAGGAGCTCATTTCTTGTTCCTATTTTGAAACACTGCGGACTACGTCAATGCCGTCCTGCTTTTTTGGCTCTCCAACATTTGGAGAATGAGCACACTGTTTATAGATTAACAACTTTCCTGAAAACTGTTTTGAGTCTAAGGAAACAACAGTGTACCTAATTGCTTTTAATGAGTTATGGATTTTTATTTAAAAAAACTACTGTATGATGGCTTTGTAAATTTAATATCTTTTTAACTTTTATGAATGTAATTAATAATGAAATTATGTCTGTATGAATTGGAAGATTGTTTTTAACTTTGAGCTTTTATGATTGTTTGTTTATTCAATCGAATAAAGCCTTCTTTGATCTTGATCTTGATCTTGAGTAAGTGTATTCTGTGAATACCAAAAAGTACTAACTTTACGTTTTTGACGTAAGTTAGTTCTGTGAATCAGGCCCACAGTGTAGGACAATTATGCCTCGAATGGCTGCGTAAATCTACACTACAGGATGTGAAACAACACTTATCCTTACTTAAAGAAGACGCAGACCTTAGGGAATTCTTACATGGACCAAGAAAACCGCGTCAAAAACGTTTCATATATGCCGGCATCTATGCTGCTTATAATGAAGCTTGGAAAGTGTCACAGATGGAGGCCGCAGAACGAATACGTGAACTTGATCGTATTAATTTAGAGAAAACTCTCTCTGTGGTCGACAATGGGTTAACAATTTTGTCCTCCAGAATATATTCATTGGATGGCATTGTATCCTCTGCTATCGACATACTGGAACAAGATTTGGCGATGTTACAACAAGGCCAATCTCAATTACGTTCTATTGTGTTATTAAGCTGGACGCTGCAATCTTTGCGAGCGGGCTATGTGCCTTGGCGTTTTATCAACACGTCAATTCTGTTTGCAGAATACAATCTAACTGATAAACAGATCGAACTGACACAAAGAGGAGCAGAGTATACAGTGCTGGGCATTGAAAAACTGGAAAAGTTACCATTCACAGTGGCAGAAAAACCAGCTACAGAATGGCTTATTCATGGCAAAATCACACTACCTGTGACTACTTTTCAGTTTCAGTATTGCCTCAAACAAATGCAAGCAGGCAAATATGAAAGGTTGGGTAAGGAATACATTAAGACATCTTGGAATTTACCATACACATATAGATGTTGGAGTGGGGATCGTGAAGTGTTTCTGAGCGGTACACACTGTAAAAATGCACTGAGCGGTTCACTAATATGTCAGGACATTTCTTTACACGGGGCTTGTAATGGTTCTGTGGCAAATTTGTCTTGCCACCAGCAGGGTACACCAGCTGCTGTGATTAATCCAACGTTTGGACAACTTTCTAATGGGAGTTAACTCATGTTGAATGATCAGAGTTGCTGTGGAATGTTGCCAGGCATCCCATATCTAGTAACGGTTAACTCCAGGGTCACTTGCTGTATGCAAGTATTGTTTGCCCCAATAGACACAGTCAGGAAGTCGCCTTTGTGGCCTTCGCTGAACGTCTCTTTTATAAGATTTGATACTTTAAGCAGAATGAAAGCCATGCTTTTACAACAAACAGTGCCTTTGACCTCGGCCAAAGAAACCTATGATCTACAAGTAGCAAGGACTTCGGCTGAGATACAGACTTTAATACGTACAAATTGCCCTATACATTTCGTGGAAATGATAGGACGTATCTTTAACATGTCTGATACAAGCGGAATTGTACATGTATTTAAGAGCATCTGTTCCGGCCTGTTAACACCTTTCCAGGCAATACTCGGAATAATCCCAAACTTTGCACATTCGGTGTTTGGTGGCATACCATTAATTCTAGCACTTTTTGCCGGAATTCTATTTCTCTTCCTGCTATTACGCTATGGCCAGCCTATTCGCAGACATCACTCCGAGCGAAATGGAGAAAGCTCTCCTTGAACGAAAGTGCAGTGAGCGAATAGTACAGCTTTTGGGCAATAATCGTCTACGGGAACTTAATACCACGTGGTTCATGTCGTTCAGACCAATCTGGCAAGATTGCATCTTACCTGTTCTACGATGCCTGCTATGCGGTGAAGAATGCGTGTTGGACACCTGTCTAACATTTCCATCAGCTACGCCAACGGATATCGATACTCTGCTGGACCCGATAACGGCCCATGCTCTGTGTTGTCCCCAAAGGCTACCAATCCTGATGACAGCATTCATTGAGATCTCACAGACGCTTCCGGCTGCTGCTGAGGTACGAGAAAGATCTACAGGCACACAGGTAACAACGGACGTGAACATTGCTGCGGCATCCTATCCTGAAAGCGATGCTTCACATCTCTGTGTAATTAATCTACTACACGAGGTGTTCCGAATGTCACCAACTACAGTGGACGATATTTTGTCTACAGAAATAGATGATCTCATGTTTACACCAGACCCGTACACTGACTCTGATTCAGCCCACAGTGTTCCAGAGATGCAGTAACAATTTGGCCTTCATATTTCAAAAACGTGGAACTCTTCCCATATTGAACTTTTTTCAGTTTTTTCAAATTAAATGGCACATCAATCTGCTTGAAGTAGAACTATTCTTATAGTACGGACTTCGCGGTACTTCCTCAGACACTTTATCATCGTGTTAGTCTAAAAAAGTTCATTAATTTCCATGACATGAAATGACTTTGATTTTGAACAAAGTTATCGATCATTTTTTTGTCACATGTGAATATTACTGCTTATTTCTTTCAAATTGCATTTTATTTTCAAATATATGCCTGAAATGAGAAGCACTGCTTAAAAATGTACAGTACTTTTTGCATTCTAATAGGTTTTTTAAATGCCTTTGAAATGGTTTTAAGAAATATTTTAGCAATATGCGGTACTCCATTTTATGTTTAGCATTTTAAATGTTTAGCATTTATATTCTTATCGTACACACGAAAGTGGAGTGGGTGTTGTATTCCTCTTAGGATGTCCGTATATAGGTTTTCCTGTATCATGTCCTTATATAGGCACAATTCGCCCTGCCCTTATATAGGCATAAAATCCCAGTCCTTAATTAGGCATTAAACTGTGCACTCCAAATACAGGCATGGTCTTCGACATCCGTCCACCCTAACGTCACAACGAGTTCTTGAAGAACAGACCCTTAGGCTTCTGGAGTTTCCCTAGCACAGGACTATTGATTTCTTCAAGGACTCATCTATTATGCATGAACCGTTATACCTTAGGGGTTCATTCATGACGTCTTCCGCTGTCCGATTCACGTCAATGCTAACATTGTGAGGTACCTCTCAGGTATAAATATACCTTCCCTAGCCCTTGTAAACTAGAGGAGACCTCGACTTCAGAGGAGCCCGTTTCCCGGCCTGACGCACTGAGAAGACGCTGTCATCCCTGCACGCAGAGAGTCCAGCTTCCAGTGATCTGACTTCCCTTGCGGGGTGTTGGAGTTCGAGTCTGGCAAGAGATTCCCACCTCTCTCATTCTTAAGGTATGGAGCTGACTAGAACCTAGAGGGACTCTTGGCATACTAGGCATACTAGGCGTAACATACTCTTAGTATACCATAGTAAGGAATACTTCACCTACTTCATACCTCTCCCTACACCTAGGTTAGGTTAGGTACATTGGGGTAGAACTAGCTTAGAAACGCATCGTATGAGTACTGGCATTTTTAGTCTGTGTTATTTATGTAAATGAATATCTGCTAAAGATCATGCTAGTGCAGTATTATTTATTTCTACTGCTTACGTTGTACATTATTTATCTTGCATATTGTCTTGTGATCGTAACTGCACATATTACTTACACGAGAAACAAGACTGTTCAATAAATCTTTTATTGAAACGCCCGTCTATTCTTTCTGTGTAACTTTGAGGAAAACTAAGCATGCACGATTGAGCTGAGTGAAACGGTTATCTATTGTTTCCACGACTCTGGGACACGTTCTGATTCTAAAGGGAAACAAAGTGGTCATGTTTTGCGGCTGCCAGAAACTACTCCCTTCTTGTTTGTCAAGGAGTTTCTAGTGGCCTCTGAGCTAGCTGGCACAAGTAATTAAGTTTAATATACTCGATAGGGACATACCGACCTATGTCAAGCCTATAGGGTATATTATTCCAATGCGCAGAGCCTATTAAGGAAATAGGAGCTACACTACACTCAGTTTTGCTTCCACACACCCTCCCCGTCTGTGTTCCTTCTGCTACCTTCTGTTTGCACCCCCCCAACACACACACACTTTTAAACAAGCATTTGGAATGCAATAGGTTTCGCATTTGCAAGAGTTTAAGCTATTGGCATTGTAAATGACAATGCCTTTTATTTACGTTTTAAAAACCAAAACATAAATAGAAGGCATTGTCATTTACAGTGCCAGTAGCTCAGACTCACGTAAATGCGAGACCTATTGCATTGCAGATGCTTGTTCTTTTACCCATTAAGCACAGGCGGCATGTAATTGCTAGTTGCAGTAATGTTACATGGAACGGTAACTCAGAAGAATGCCGGACGGTTGGACTGCCTGGAAGTGATTAGATTACCAGTCACTATCGGAAACCGTTCCGCTGATCTTTAAGTAATATGGGCACTTGTGTTTTTATGTCTAGTGCCTTAATTTATGTTTATTAAGGGCCCTGACCATGAAGCGCTAGGGTTTCTTAAAATGTGATATAATGCTATTTTCTTCTCAATAGAGTAACTAAACTCAGGATTTTTAAGAGAAACAAAATTATAGTGCTAAATTACATTTTATCACTAGATCTCTATTACATGTTCTCTAAAAATTTGACTTGTGGGACAGTTGCGCTCTCGTGTTTCTAAAAATCCCACTATGAACCGAAACTAAATGCCAGGGCAACCGATTTTCATTCCTTCTTTAACGCTGGTCGGGCCCAGCCTGGCGCTTGTGATACAAGTCTAAAAATATGCATCTGGCCCGTGGGACTGTATAATCAGCTCAAAGAGGAGTGTCTCCTTTCTGTCAAACTCCATTAGGTGAGATGTACAGCAAGAAGAGACAGCCTGGACAGAGTGCACGCGCTGAAAGTGCAGCAGCAGCAGAATATTCAGCGACAAGACGAGAAATGTACAGGTCTGGTCAGCGAGGAGGCGGCACTAAGAACTGAGGGTTGTGCAGTGAGCAAGTGGGACGAAACATTACGACTGTTTACTTTTCTCATAACGCTGACCGGAAGTCAGCATTATGACAACAATCTTAAACTGTTGTTCCTTATGAATTGTTTACTGGAACATCAGGCACAAGACAGTGCATGAAGAGCACGAAATGCCAGTCTATGTTTGTTATTTTAGCATTTTTGCCATCCTGGCAAATTACGATTAATGTCACAATAGTAGCAATTAGCAAAGCAGTGATGACCAAACGTATTGTGATGTCACTGCCCATCTCCGTATGACTCACAAACCTCTGAGTAATCTGAGTACCTGCCCCTTTATTACTGCTCCTGGCAATAGACATGTTTACTCCAGCAGCCCTCCGAGTCCTTACTGGCTTGTTATAGATTCTACTTCGATGTTCTGTTTCCTAACAACTAAACCCTCTTAGCCTTCCCCTGTGGCCGCTGCTGTTCCTCTTGCTTTCCCACTCGGGTCTTTTTCTAAGCGCTACCTTGGGGACCCTGTGTCCCCTTCCGCTCTTCTCCGATTTCATTTTTTTTCTTTTTTTCTCCATGTGATTTCACTTTCTGTTGTCTGCGCCTCCTGCAAAAACCTACGTTATTTTTCTCTGGATTCTGTCACTCACAGTCAACTCCACGCTTTAGCAGCCGGGTGGGCCGGTGAGCGAGTGAATGGATGAGTGAAAGGGAGGATGGAAGGATAAATGGATAGCTGGATGAGTTAAACGGTGAATGCATGAATGGATGAGAGAAAGGGTGGACGGTTGGATGATGAGAGAAAGGATGGATGACTGGATGAGTGAAATGATGGATGAGTGAAAGGGTAAATGGATGGGTGGATGAGGGAATGAATGGATGGAGTGAAAGGCTGGATAAATGGATGGAGTGAAATGGTGGATGGATGGATGGATGAGCAAAAGGATGGATGGATAGATGGCTGAATGGATGAGTGAAAGGATGGATGCAAGGATGGATGAGTGAAAGAATGGATGGATGAGGGAAAGGGAGGGTAGATCGATGGCTGGATGAAGGGATGGACAGATGGATGACTGAAAGGGTGAATTGATGGACAGATGAGTGAAAGGATGGATGGTTGAGTAAGTGAAAGGATGGATGGATGAGTAAAAGGGGAAATGGTTGGATTGATGTGTGGATGGATGAGTAAAAGGGGGGATGGAGAGAGTGACAGCATGGATGGTTGATTGAAAGGATGAATGTATGGATGAAAGGGGGATGGATAAGCAAAACGATGAATGACTGAGTGAAATAGTGGATGGATGGATACATTTAATGAATAGGTTTGAGGAATGGATGGATAGGTTTGGATATGGATTGGCGGACAGATGAGTGAATGGATGAACGAAAGGTTGGATGGGTGATTAAAAGGATAGATAGATGGATGAATAGATGGATGAAAGGGGGATGGATAAATGAAAGGATGGATGGATGGATAGGTTTAATGGATAGGTTTGAAGATGGATGGATAGGTTTGGATATGGATTGGCAGACGGATGGATGGGCAGATGGAATGGTGACAGATGGACTGATGGATGACAGAATGTAAAGGTGAAACTGTGGATATCAACTGATAGATTGAAGGATGAACGGTTGAATGGATTGATGCTTGGATAGAAGATGAGTGAAAGAATGTATGGATGAATGAAAGTGTGAATTGATGGATGAGCAGTGGTGGCTGCCTTGGAACAGGGGTGGTGGGGCGGGCGGGGGTGGAAATGGATTAAAACAAAATAATAATAAAAATAAACTAACCTTTTCCTTCGCCGCTGCCTTTCCTCTGTCCTCTTCAGGTTTGCTACAGCACCGGAAGCACTCAGGCTTCCGGGCTATCCCAGTCAATCACAATGCTGCAGAAGCAGTGTCCTGATTGGTCTGAGCACCCTGTTTGGAAGTTCAGGCGGTGCCTGGGGAGGCTGGGCATGTTGTCCATGGGGCTGTGCGACACAGCCCAATGGAGAACATGCCAAGTGTGCATGACGGTTTGGCCGGCCCCAGAGGGCCGGCCAAACTGTCTTGTACACTTAGAGGAGTGCAAACAGGGGCGGTGCATCCATTAGGGCGCTTGGGCGTTGCCCCACTGAGCGTTGCCGTCACTCTCGGACGGGACTCTCTCACTCACACAATGAATAAATCCCTTTATCCCAGCCAGTGCCGGAGGCAGTCGGCTTAGAAGGGGGCGGGGCAGCACTACAGGACAGAGTTCAGCTGCACAGCAAGAGTGCGCATGTTCTGTTTAGGGCTTAAACATTTTGCGACCAGCCCTGAACATGCGCACACTAGGCTGCTCATTAGAAGAGCGAGGGTTGTTCCATGCTGCTCTTCTAATGAGCAGCCTAGTGCTGCATGTTCGGGCTGGTCGCAAAAAATGTTAAGCCCTAAACAGAACATGCGCACTACTGCTCAAGCCAATCCTGGCGCTGCTGCTGGAGCAGCGTCTGGATTGGCTGAGAGCAAGCAGTACTTTTCAAGGCGCCAACGCGGGAGTCGGACACCGGCTCAGGAGGACTCGCAGAGGCGGCGCGGATCCGGTAAGTTTAGTTTGTTTAAAGGGTGCTTTATTGTAATTTCCCCCGCGCCGCACGCGACCCCCAACCCCCCCGCGAGTATTGGAGCGCGAGCCGCGACTGATTTCCTAACTCGTTGAGGGCTTCACCCCCAAAGAGCATTAGCTGGGGCCTGTTCTCCTCCAGATCTGCACATCTCTAAGAAAGATGACCTCAACAGCGCCTATGCAGCCTCCTCTTTTCCTATGAGGCGGAAGCCTGTGCTTTCTCGTGTAGTCTGTGTGGCTAAGTGTTCAGCGTCCACTTTACTTCAACATTCACCAGTTCTTGGGTCACTGGCAAGAAAAGGTATACATTGATATTCTGTGGTAGCAAAGGCAGAAATCAGCTCCATACTGGGGTTGCCAGCTTGGAGCCCGAAGGGAGAGTTGAGGAGCCGCTGGCTGGCTGAAGCAGAGGACAGATTGTCTAGGTTCGTGCTGCTGCCTTAGATGAGGAAGAGATGCCTAGGTTCTGGCTCTCATTTTAGTTTGAGGTAAAATTTGGCCTGAAGACCTGCCACACACTTGGAGTAGAGGAAGAGAATCTCACATTTCAGAGGCTGAAGACATAGATGAAAGGAGGAAAAAGTGATGGCCACAGGATGGGACAAACAAGTAGACACCGCCTTCCAGTCACTGCAACCAGAGGAGCAAGCTACCTTTAGCAAGCCAAGTGCTCACTATCTGCAGCTTGCGTGTTCTTGGATGCCTGTGGATAACACGTATTCTAAAAGCAATGTGACTATTAGGATGACGATGATGATACATCTTTTGTTTCACACGACGAGCAACTGTATGCACTCTATCTACAGTTCAATATCACTAGCAAAGGACTCTTTTGCTTGTCTTTGATAGGAAGTTCGAAGAGTCAGTCATGCAGCAGTTGAAATATAGAACATGTGAAGAATCTCAGTTAAAGAGATACATGTAAGCCCCTTCACAGCGGTTAGCTGTTTGTTAGTCGATGATGCAGCAGCCCACAGTCAGAGGTTATTGAACAACCTCGACGTCTCACTTGAATTGTTGAAGAATTGTGGACCTATCTGAGAGCTCGCGAGGCCCAGCTGTTTGTACTCTTTTCTGGTGCTCATTTTTAACTCTCACCCCCGTCCTGAGGAAGACCCCACTCACAAGGCATCAAACCAGCTGTTTATTTTAGGGGTCGAAACGTTGACGTTGTTTCTTTCTTGTGTTCAGACACTGATGACAGAGATTCATTATCTGCATCGTATACTTTGTGTTATGTTCTTCAAATTTATAATTGCCAGACATCTGGTTGGTTAGGTTGTATATATTGATTAATGATGTCACATATGCACACTACCTTCCCTTTTCACTTCACTTTCACAAACACTCCCTTTTTCCTTGCACTTTTCCCTCTTGTCACCAGACTTGAATTTAATGCTTCATATTGATATATGTCATTTATATTTGGGCTATCATGCAATTCTGTGATGTAATTAAATCATAACCATTTTTGGTGAATGATTCAAATGGTGGCGTTTAATTAATTTAAAGTAATAATGTTTTCCTTTGTTTTGTATAACATGTAAATGCAGTCCACTGTGACATTACTCTTTTGTACCATAAGCTACCCGGGTCCAGTGGCCTTTCGGGTTTACCCCATTATTGTATTACCCTTCACAGTGGGGCACCTTAGCTTTGCTGTATCCCACATTCACGAAACGCGATCTCTGTGCTTCCTCGCTCATCAATAAAGGGTCAGAATACACATAATGTGCTCCACGCCATGAGTCCCCTTTCTGCCTGCTTTGGTTCAACACGAGCAGCGCCATTATTTTTCTGTCACACTCCTTATATGTACAGTTCAATTTCTCACTGACTTTTATTCTGGATTAAAATACTTCGATAACAAGATGTGTACTCGGTAAATTGTCTCAATTTGATTTGTCTTTTTCATCTGTTTATTAAGCTTTGCGCGATAATCTGGCTGCCGTCATTGATAGAAAATTGAAAGTTTAAGAACGTGCAAATATAAATAAATGGCATTTTAAAAAATTCAATAAAATCAAAAGAAAATACAGTAAAACTTTATCGTCAGATTTTCCAGACCAGAATGTCTTAAAAAATTGTCCCCCTTCCCAGAAACAGAAGGCCTGGCTATGCAACGCAGAATATTCCAGAGACTGTGGGCTCCCCAAGATCCCCTGCATGGAGCACAATCATTGGACTAGTCTCATGTAATCAGATTCATGCCAGCTGTAAGAAGGCAAACAAAATGCATTAGGGTTTCCCCTTGTCATGTGTCTAACATTGTCCCATGAACACCGATTGCCCCCATTCCTGATAGCAGTGGGAAACATCCTTCTCCCAATATGTTTTATGGTCTGGAAGGCTGCTTTTACTGTTTATTTCTCTGGTACTACCACAAACATTGTCTGCAGCAGGTAAAGTGCATGCAATCTCCCATACCTTGCAATACACCTATATGATCTTGGACTTTGATGTTTCTGGGGGTACAGAGCTGACCTCGGGTGACTGTCCAATCTACCGATTATGCAGCAGTGATGCACTGTTCTGCTTTGTTATGATTTTTAAATATTTTTTTCAGCAGATTTTCAACTGTTGCATTTTATATTTTATAGAGCAACAACATTGTACACTGATGCATGTGATCGATGTTTCGTTGTGAGAAATAGTTATGGAATGTTTTTGGGAGATGATGTATTCCGTCTAGTGTCCTTTTTCAATAAAAGCCACAATGCCGAGGCAGGATAGGACTGTCGCTGTGTATGTCTTAGTTATTACAGAAGGAAGTGTGTTTTTACATTTAAGCTTTCATGGTGGGTATTGTGCCTTACACTGCCCACTTATGTTTTTATTTTATGTTAGATTTGTGACAAATAAAAATACAAGTCAGGTTTAGTCCAACACTATGTCCCTAGACTGCTTACTGGGGTGCAGGTGTACTCTACTAGAAGTGTTCAGCCTCCCTCCTTACAATAATGCCATTAACAAAGATGCAACTCAGTTGTTGTGCACCCTATATGTGGTCTAGATTCTTATTGCTTTTTCATGTCTAAATTAGCTTAAAATGCACTATTTGCCCTTTTTTTCTTTCAAAAACCTCTCAGAGGAAGAACCCCCTCCCCCTGATCTTGACTTATGTCGGTTGGGCTCACTTGAGGCTAACTTTTTTACACTTTGAAAAATCACCAGCTGCCACTGCTTTACTTATTTTACAAGCTCAAACAGATAAGGTGAATGCTTCAAAAAAAGAGCATTTTGATGGCAAATGTGCTATGTATGAATGGTACTCAGCATTGTTATCTCGAAGTTTGTTATGAAGTTCTGTGATTATACTGAATAAGCAACTACCTATGTTATTATATGACATTGACATCTCTTTATTAATGTAATAACTGTACTTTCACAATTGCTTTTTTAACCTTCTTGCTTTCGCAAATTTGCTTGAAAATGCACCATTTGCCCACTCTTTTTCAAAATTTTCTCGGGGGGAAAACCCCCCCGAACCCTCCTTATGCCAAACGGGCTCGCTCCCTACGCTCGCTCGCCGCAGTGCGCTCCACCACACATTTTACGCCTCACCACTTTCAAATGTCAGCCGCCACTGAGTGCAAACCACTCCTCACTCTGCTTGGCATCACGGAGCCCAGCCCCGCCCCCACCTGGCTCTCAGTGCTGCATAGAAAAATAAAATGATAATAACGTCTTGCTATTATCATTTTATTTTTCTTTTGTGCGCTGCTTAAATAGCAGTGGGGCGACGCTCCTTCACCTTAGCGGCGGAGACGCCACTGCGTATGAGTGAAAGGATGGATGAACGAGTGAGTAAAAGGATGGATGGATGAGTGAAAGGGTAAATGGATGGATGGATGGGTGGTGGATGGATGGATGAGTGAAAGGATGGATGAGTGAAAGGATGAATGGATGCAGTGAAAGGGTGGATGGTTGAGCGAAAGCATGGATGGATGAATGGATGGATGAAAGGGGGAATCAAAAGTGAAAGGATGGATGACTGTGTGAAATGGTGAATTGATGGATGGACAAAAAGGTTTAATGGATAGGTTTGAAGATGGCTGGATAGGTTTGGATATGGACTGGTGGACGGAAGGATTAACAGACGGAATGGTGACAGACTGATGGATGAAAGATTGACTAGATGACATAATGTAATACGGTGGATATCAGTGGGTGGATAGAAGGATGAAAGGTTGAATGGATTGATACTTGGATAGAAGAGACAAGCAAGCTCTTAGTGGGAGGGTTTCGACGACTTGCTTTGCTTGCTTGGTGCCATAACAGCTTTAGTTCAAAGTGGGGGTATTTTAATTTTCTGGCTGCTCCCACACCTGCAACACCAGCTAGTTTTTCTTCCTTATTTTGAGTTGTATCACGCACACCAATGCTTTTTCTTTTTCCCTGTGAGAGGGCAGGTGGTGCTCACTTGTGCTCCTTTAACAAGCACTGGCGTATGGAGACCTTCCTCTCCTCAAGCCCATCTGTCCCGTCCATGAAGCATATTCGGCCTTCACCTGATGTACCAAAGCTTTTACTTTGCCCTGCATAATTGGTCTCTGACATCCTCAAGTCCCAAGCTTTCCCACAGTGGTTCCATCTCTTTTGCCCTTGTGCAGCCTCCATACAACAAGCCCACCACAGTGTTTTCCTAAGGATGGACAGTGTCACAGCCACTTTTGGAGACCTGTTTGTGGTCTTCATAGTAAAAAACCTCTCTGGGCCAACCCAAAAATATTTATAACCTTTGATTGGCATTTGCCTCAGTTTTGATTTTCATCAGCACTGTAAGCATCAGTGCTACTGTGTTCCTCAGCCTTAACCCAGTAATAGTGTAACAAACAAAAAAACAAAAAAACAAATGGAAAGAAGGACACACAACCTTTTAAATATACACATTTTAATATCTGTGTTGCCTATTACTGCTGTGGTTTTTAGATTTTCCCCTTTTGTGACTGGCCTTTCTCAGAGTAAAGCCTCCATCTCCCAGGCTTATTTACAGCAAGCTAACACCAAAACTGTTGCCCTATTCTGGTCCTCTCTGGACATGGCCATAGAAAAGCCGACCTCGTTTGCTGATCCCCAAAATAGGACACTCTGGATTCTACCTCCCAGGTGGAGGTCTGTATACCTGCTGTTACCACGGGCAAGTCTGTGAAACAGCCTCCTGATGTAATATTGTTGTTTGCTGGTAAAATCTCCATTGAAAGCATTTCACTTCATTCTGAAGGATGCCAGAGACCCCAGACCTAGGTTCATATCGAGAAGGGCATTGGCGTTGATGATATTGATGAGTTTGAGCCCATTTTTGAGATTCTGGTCCTGATGTACTAAGCAACTGTGCACTGACTTTCTGCAACCCCTATCTGATTTTATGATAATACCTGTGTACTAATAGGTTGCATTGCAAAAGCTCCAATCTCTGGGGGTTGTAAAATGACCTCTCTAATGAATATTGATTAGATGGGTCATTATTTACGACCCCCAGCGATTTGCTACAAACACAGGAATGGTAGCTGTAAGGAAATGCCTCTTTTTGTATGATCACCCCTAAGGTTTTGGACTGACGATGCTGGCTTTTTGGCTTCTGTGTCAGTGTTCTGACACCTTGAATTGGTATATGTCTAATTTGCTCACTCACAATTGGCATAAGTTAACTTTCTTATAAGTCCTTAGAATATAGTGCCAGAGGTACCCAGACCCTGTAAGTTGAAGTGTCCCTCGTAGACGGCAAAACGTATTGTGCATCCACAAGTGTGACAAAGCAAAGCACGACTCCCAGCCCACCATTACCAGCTGGCAGAGCAGTTTCACACTCCTAATTGGTATTTGCCTTTTAAGCCAATGACAAAGAAAAGACTTTCCTTTTTAATATTTATAAGACACTCCTAAGGCAATCCTACTGAGCTCTAAAGGCAGGGTGCATGATACTAAAAAGGGACATGTGTTTTATTATTTTCACATGTCCTGACAGTAAAAACCCTGAATTGTCGTTTTTAGAATGGAAAGGCTAGTAGCTCCATTGGCAAGTGTAGTGTTACACACTGACAACGGAGCAGTATTAACTTCTGAATGGGACTACCAAAGAGAGAGCTTGAAGGTATCAAACAAATTGTTGCATTAAACCTAACGTTTTTTGCAAAAGTCAAATTTAATGTAACTTTTGCACAAATGGCAACTCTAGAAAGTTGCCACTTTGTTGCTCAATTTTTCTGTGACTGTTTTCGGTTGCACACAAGTTGCTGCTCTCGAGACAGCCTTCTGCCCTATTGGAGAGAGGTGTGTGTGCACAACTCTCAGGAAGAAACACAAAGGGTCTGCCAAGAGTAGAAGTGTAACCTCCTCCTGGCAAGATAGCCAGTTTGGCTGGGAGACCAAAGGGCAAGCTTCAAAGGGGAAGTCACCTTTGAAGGGCAAATGGAAGTCACATGCGAGAGGGGCAGCTCTTTTGTTCTAGCAGACAGGCTGGCATCTCAGACAGAGAGGGAGAAGCCATTGCCAAACCAGTATTTCCATATGCATGATGCCCGGAGGTAGGGATGGGCTTGGCAGCTCCACAGAACAAGGAAAGGGTTCTACCATGCTGGGAGTGGGCCAAGTGGTGCATTCTGGGCTTGCCAGATGCCACACTTCGTAGGAAGTCATTACTAGGTGGGAGGTGATCTGGGAGCCAATTGGCTAGTTGTATGGTAATAAATAGGCATGAAAGTGGCATTACTGGTACCCAGACCTCAGATCATATCTGTAGTGGTGAGACGGCTGAAGAAGGACTGCCCTGCTGTTTTACCTGGACCCAGCAAAGAGAGGCTGCACCAACAGACTAGACTGCACCTGCTGCACCTTAGGCTAGCAAAGAAAGGACTCTGCCTGTGGTGTCCCGCTCAAGGAAAGGTCCTACCCAAGCCTCAGACAGAGAAGGTGAATTCAAAAGTTAGTTGGCTGACTCCCTGTTACAGCGGCAGTGCTATAAAGTCTGAGAAGCCCGCTCCTTTGAGAGTTCAGCACCAAAAAGCCAGATCGTCTCAGGATACCAAGGTTTAGCCTGGAAAACTGAGTCCCAAATCTCAAAACTTGCTCCCTAGTCTGCTGGACCTAGGAGAGTCATTGGTGAACCGTCTGGTCGCCCAGCCGGGAAGTTGCTGCAAGTTAAGGGGAACCCCTACTTTTGATGTAAGCGGAGCCCAGTAGACCAGGGGCAACTGGTTTTGTGCTATACTTAGTGAGAAGTCGACCCCTCAGGCCAAAGTCGCCCCTCCATGCTCATGGACCGAGGGGTTGCCACAGGAAGGCCCCTGACACTGGCTTAGTATCCTCAGCATCCTTAAGCATCTTCAGTATCCTGTATCTGTTGCATCAGGAGCATTCCATTGATTCCTATGGCGGTTCACCCACAGAGTTTGGATCTGTTCTGGAGATTGATTTCCTTGTGAGGTGACTTTTCTGTTGGTCATTACTGGTCCCTGTGACTGGCTCCCTGTCAGAGTTGATACTTATAGAATGCCCTTATAGCCATTTTCAAGTCACTTGACGTGGCTAACCCTAAAGCGGGAGCTGCAGTATATTACAGTGATGTATTACGCAAAGTGAAAAGCTTTGACTTATTGTTTCTTTAAAAATTCATATCTCCGGAACCCTCCAGTCGATTTTTGTCATTAAGGTATCTCTATTTAAAGATAAAAATACAATCTATTTTTATAAATTGGTGTTGGATTTTTATTGTGTTGTGTTTTCTTCTTGTTTAACTGTTTTGGTACTTCTTAATGCTTTACACTTGTTCTTTTGATAAAAGCATAACTGCTTTTAGCCACAGTTACACAGGACTGAGCTAAGGTTTTACAAACGAACCTGTCTGGACCTGATATGGCATTGTGTCTTTAATGCACAGTGATGTCGCACAACCACACCATATGATAAACCACTTTCCTTATAATACCTTAGAAGGAACAGGAGGCTACCATCCCTGTGTTTGTATTCCTAAATTGGAAAGTTTTTTTATGCAGCCCACATTCCTTAAAGGAAGCAGAGTTTAAAAAAAAAAAAAACATTTCCAATTTGGGAATATATTTAAGGATCAAGCAGTTCATCCCTGTCTCAAATAGTGATAACAGGAGTGGGTAGGCTTGCTGCATAAGCGGTTTATTCACATAGCAAAGATGTAGACAGGAACAGTGCTGCTTCTAACATGTAACAGTATCTATAACTGAACTTGTTACAAAATCAAACATTCAAAACTATGATGTTGTAAAATAATCGCAGTTCTATTTAAAGAGCTAGGAACATTATACCCTGAACCACTGCCTTCTCCCTCCAAGGATGCCTGACAGGATTCCAAAGGGATCAGTAAATTAGTAAGCACACCCTTTGAGTTGTTTATGACTGGAAGGTTGATCGCAAACCATTGATAAAAGTCATGCACCTTGCAATTAGGTGAGGGACATCCCTTTTCTTAGTCACAGAATGTCTTTAGTAAACTGAAAAAAATCATTTTTGCAGTGTCAAACCCTGTGAGTTTGCCAATTGCAGGGTTTGAAGTTGCAGTCTGGTTTTGTACATTGAACCATCTGCTTTGGCGTGAAAATTACGATAATGACATCCTAATCCCTTATGCCATAGAAAAAACAGGCTCTGTCTCTCCTCATGCCCTCTTCTTTCTCAGTCTAGATGCTAAAGTGTCTACACTAGTTTTGCTAGTTAAACCAATGTTTGACTCCTCAGAGTGGAGGCACTCTACCACCTGTGACTGGGTTCCCTCTTTCCACGTATTCATATTCAGCCATTGCTGGGTTGCTGCCTCGTTTGAGAGTTTGGCCAGAGGCACTTCATGATCTTAATGCCTTTGCCCTTCCATCTCATGACAAGTAATCTTATGAAAACCCGCTTTACCTCTGAAATTGTCCCGTATTTACACAAGTTCCTACAGAATTTGGGTCCTGTCCCTTGCAGAAGTGTTGAGCATCGTCAAGACTGGATCCTGGACATTATAACCCCCTTCCTCCTCCTGGGCAGCCTTGAAAGGTATGCAGAATTCCAGTGGTAACCAACCTGGTTACCTATTGCAGTTGGGTCCAACGCATGCTCATCTTTTTATGGAATGCTCATGCCACCATCTCCACTGAGAGAGGAACATCCCTTTCATTTTTTCAATCCCAATCCTCAAAAACCACCAGCCATTCTTAAATTTTCAGTGGCAAGATCATATTTGGTGGTTTGCACTACCTATCTTTTGGTCAGTCCTCTGTCCCATGGTGCTCCACAAAGGCAGTACAAGTTGTAGTATGTAATTTTTACTCCAGGGGTATTAGTCTCAATATCTACCAGGATAACATCTTCCTGATGCACCAGTGCCCCATTACCTTGCTTCATCATCTGGATCTAATACTCATCCTTTAGAAACTGGGATTCCTGGATAATTTTGAAAAGCCTTCTTATGCTCCTCATGGATAACAGACTTAATGGAGTCCATCATAGACATAACCTTATGCAACCCGAAGCTTCACTCGAAAACACTGCCCTTGATGTGATGGGAACTGAAATTAGCTCTTTCAGCTCATTCTACGCCACTGATGAGCCTGGCATGTCTCATCTGCATGTAATTGGCTCGAACAAGGGTATTTTTCCATCTCTTTCCACTATCTGATCATTTAATGCTGAAAAACCTTGCCCCTTTGACATGTCTCTCTTATTCAGACCTCATCTCCCTGAATGAGGTGTCTCATTTGGAGCTTTGCTGGTGTTTGTTTAATATAGAGGCCTGGGTATTTTTCCAGCTCTTTCCACTATCTGGTCATTTAATGCTGAAAAACCTTGCACCTTTGACAGGTCTCTCTTATTCAGACCTCATCTCCCTGAATGAGGTGTCTCATTTTGAGCTTCGCTGGTGTTTGTTGAATATGGAGGCCTGGAACAGCAAACTTGTCTCTTGGCCGACCTAAAAACTCGTTATTGAATCAGATGCCAGGAGTCAAGTTTAGGGAACTACAGAGGTTGTTGTCTTAGGCCAAGCGCTGTCTCTGCATCAATGCATTGGAACCTTTGCCATTAAGAGTGTAGCCAAGCAGAAGAAGCTTTGCTGTGTTCTTCTCTGAATGAAAAACCTCTACAGGGACCTCTGGAAGCACTCTAGGTTCTATGCCTAGACTATTTGCATCCAGTTTGAACTACCAGATTCCTCGCTTTTTGAGGCAGTGGTTGAATCTGGAGGACTGGGCAACAAGTGACTTCCTCCAGGACAAGTCACTTTTCCATCTGTATGCCTTTACTTCCATTTCTCTCCTTCCCAGCTCTCTCTTCTTCAAGAGACGTTTACTCTGTCAGATGGTACTAGTGTATTGGACTGGTTTGCAGGAGTGGTCTCTCAAATCAAAGAACTGGCTTTTAGAGATTCCTCCTTTATTTTATATCTTGTAGAACAATGTAAAAACTAGGGATATTCCTGTTTATGGGCTATATTTTTACCTGAATGGGGCTACGTTTTACCCTCAGCCCTGACCTAGACAGCCTCCCGCTCAATGCTGTATCCCTATTTCTTTCTTTCTTTCTCCTTCTCTCTATTTGTTTTTTGGCTTGTCTAATTGAGTAGGACTACAGGACTAACTTTATTAGGCCCTTTTCTTTTGATCAGCCAGCCCCCTCTGTCCATGTCCAGGCCCCAAAGCTGTGCACAGCAGGGGTTGGTTGCCAGCTGTGGTTCAGGCACTGGGCCAGGCAGTAGGCTACTGAAACAGATCAGAAGTAATGAGATCTGCAATGGTTTACAATGAGGAAAATACAATAGCCAATAAAACCTTCATGCACATATGTTTTAAGAATTAAAACCTTTGTTTTATTTTTAAGGTACACAACCTTGGAAATGAGTTACCAAGCTCACACATAAGCTGATTCGGGTCATGCAGTAATTGAAGCTCTATGTTCACTGTTACAACCTTGGAAGGTTAGGACTCTGGACAAAACCATTTAAATTTCTGAAAACATGTCTCCATCCCAATATAACATTGTTAGGTGTGCCAAGAGCCAAACACCACACTACCACCTCCAGCACTGTATCACTGCCTTAGCACAACACTGCCATCCCAACACTGAACCATCACTCAGCAACAGAAGACTACCATCCTGCAATACAATAATAACAGCCCAGAGCCGTCAACTAACATCTCAAGTACTGCACTACCATCCCTCCAGAAAAGACACTTCGAGGTCCAACCACAGCACTGCAAGCTCAACCAGTCACCCTACTAATGCACCACCATTTTCAAAGCTTAGTAGGACCGTTACCCACCACTGCAATAACTCTCACAACACAGCTTATTCACTCACCTCACCACAATATCATCACAACCCATTAGATTAAAACTTTTATAACGCTTTCATCCCAAGTACAGCACTAACATTTTCAAGCATTTTACTAGCACCACAGCAGCACTAAATCACATCTCACAACACTGGACTACAGATTACCACCCACGCTACTGTGCCTTATCGCTACAATGCCATCTAATGGCAAGACAATAGAACACCCCTCATTATACTCCCGCTCATAGCATGCCATTACCAGTCCAGGCACCACACTAACATTGCCCAGTACTACACAATTACTGCCCTACACCAGATCACAATAATTATGCTGCACAACACGGCTATCCTCTACTGCCACATTATGACACCAAGGGCCTTATTATGAGTATGGCGGTTCTGGGACCGCCATACTTGCGGTGGCGGTCCAACCACCGTGGTCCGCCCGCTGTATTAAGAGTGCGGTGGCCGGACCACCAGCAGCCCGCTATAACACCGCCAGCATCGCCAGGATTCTGGATCTCGCGGTGCGTGAAATGAGAAGGAATGGAGGCGATGCCGATCCCAGCACCACCGTCCATATTATAACTTGCCCTTCCGCAAGCCTTTTCATGGCGGTAGCCCAATAGGGCCCGGGGCAAATCTGCAGATGGGGTGGGTGCCGGGGGCACCCACAAGTGCATGGTCGTGCGTGCACTGTGTGGCATGCAAGACATGGTGCATGCCACACCGTGCACGGAAGAGCATTCGGTGCTGTCATGGCGGCGGTATGCTGTATATGATCTCCTATGAGTCTAACATACCTGCCGCCGTGGCACCGCTGCCACACCGCCCACCCTGGATTATACTCGTAATCCAGCGGGCTGGTGCACCACGGGTTTGGTGGTCATCCTGGGACCGTGGCGGTCCCAGCTGATTAGATTAGATTAGATTAAAATACTTGTAGAGCGCATGCTGATGACCGCCTAACTCAGAAAAAGGCCCCAAGTACCACTCTACCCCTACCTAACATGACTGTAAAATCCCAGAACTGCAAATTCATCCCTACACCACACTACCATTGTCCAGCACCAAACTGAAAACCCTAGCACCAACAATGCACTAGCACCCCCGGCTATGTATTACCACCCCAGCAAAACACTACCACTCCAATAATGGACAGTCACTGCACAACATGAGACTACCATCTTGCAGTACAATATCATGAACCTACAGCCATCAGCTACCATATTGAATACCTCACTATCATTCCTCTTGAAAAGACACTACCAGGACCAAGACATGACATTATAAACGATGTTTGGACAAAATATCGGATGAAAAATATTGAGATACAGAAATATTGTGTCAAGATTATCGGGACTTCAAATATAACAAGGACAGGAATATTGAAGGTAAAAATATCCTTTTCAGTGTTGTTTTTAATATCACTGTAAAAAATATCGCTGTAGGAAATATCATTGTATAGAATATTGTTTTTTAGTGTGAATAAGTATGTAATATGTTGTATTTATTTTTATTATGTGTTTATGTTTTTAATTTGTTTTTATTTTAGTTAAATTAAATAAATATTAAAAGTAAAAACATTTATTTTTTAAATGTATTAATGTTTTTAAATAATTATTGAAATATTTATTTTAATAGTGGAATGTTGGGTCACTAGGGGATAAGGGTATTGAGCTTTTAAAAAAAAATGTTTTTACATTTAAAATTGTAATTTAATTTTAAAGATATGCAAATTAATTTTAAAATATATTTTGTTATATTAATATTTTATAAAACATTACAATTTTATAATAAGTAATATATTAGCAAAAATATTTTTAAATGTAACATTTTGGAATATATAAATGTTTTTAAATAAATTTGTATTTAATAGTATATTTGCCTTTTTGGGATGATTAAAAAATAGATTAAAAACAAATTATTAATTGAGAAAGTAAAATGACAAAATATTTTGATAATTTAAAAATGTATATTTATAAATTCTAAAATTAAAAAAATGTAATTTAATTTTTATAAAAATGTTGATAACATTGGTATTTAAAATTCATTTAATTAGATTTTTAAAAGTGTATGAATGGTAGGAAATATTTTTAAAAAAATGAGATTTTACATAAAATTTATAATACATAGAATTAAATTTTAAGTTAAAACATTTTATATAAAGGTCAGTAATTTAAAATTGTGTGATTTTTTTTCTTATTTACAGAAATGTTAAAATGTTTATTAGTAATTTTGTATATTTAAATGTTATTATATAATATTTTAGGTACATAAGTATTAATGTGAATTTGAATTATAATTGAAGATTTTAGTGTCCAACGTTTTTCCTCAAATTTGTATAGATTGGAGTGGTAATAGTAAATGTTACCCCTTTAGAGTCCAACACGTTCCATAAGTTATTATTATTATCATTTATAGAGCGCGTGGATCACCCTGGGAGGGTATCTCAGCGCAAGGCAGAGACACAGGCAGGAAAGAAATCATTTAAAACAGCGCTGTCTTCAATAATCTCCTGAAACTGGCATTATCAGTGCAGGTATGAACGTAATAAGGCAGTTTATTCCAGCAGATAGGGCTAGGTATAAGAAGGATCTGCCTCCCATGCAAGACTTTCTGATCCGAGGGACAGTAAGTAAAGCCTTGTCACTTGATCTTAGAAGTCTAGCTGGATGATAGTGGGTGAGCCTTGAAGATAAGTAGCTGGGTCCTTTTCCGATCAAGGAACTATGGGTTAGGCAGCAGGCTAGAGTTAGATACAGTCTCAAGCGCTGCGGCCAAATCCAGCAGCACTAGTATGGATGGTATATTCGCATGAAGAACACATATGATGTGATTTAAGATAGCCACTAGGGCTGTCTCTGCGCTGTGATAAGGTCTAAACCCTAATTGTGATGGGTCAAGGGTCTTCTTTATCTCTAGGTGGTCCATAAGTTGTTTGTTAATTTGTCCCTCTAACAACTTTCCCAATGAAGGAAGCAGTGAAATAGGTCTGTCATTGGTAAGATCTGTGAGAGCCGTATTGGCCTTCTTTTGAATAGGTTTAACCTGTGCTGCTTTCCAGGCCAAGGGAACCTTCACAGAGTCGATAGAAAGATTGTATAAAGATAAAACGTGTGGGGTAAGCTGTTTTGAAAGAACTGCAGACATGCTTGAGGGACAAATATCCAAAGGAGATCCTGATTTTGCTGATGCAAGTGCTTTCTGAGTGGACTCAGGCAAGATGGTACTAAACTTTTCTAGACTGATAATACCATTAGAAGAGGGAGGATTAAGGTTATTTTCCACATATGGCTGATCGAGCAAACTGGGGAAGTGCTGATATATAGTATAATATTTTTTCTCAAAGTGATCTGCTAGGGAGTCACTCAATGCTTGAGAAGCAGGTAGTTCTTGGGAGCAGACATGAGGATTTACCAAAGCATTAAATGCTTTAAATAGCTCACTAGGTTAGTTTCCAGCCTGATCAATCTGATAGGAGATTTAAGCATTATAGGCTCTCTCAATATTGCTGTGGTACTTTGTTAGGGATGCTCTGTAAGCCTCCTTATCGTATGAAATGTGTGCCTGACGCCACCATCTCTCCAATTTTTTACAAAGGGTTTTTCTGTTCTTAACTCAGTGCTGTACCAAGGCGCATGGCAGCCATGTTTACTACCATAGCCTGGTTTAAAAGGGGCAATCTTGTTGTAAGCTGAATTTACGACATTGAGATAGTCTTGCAGGGCTGGATCAACATCTGAGTTTGAGGTGATAGCATTAGGTTCATACTCCTTAGCAAAGGAGCCAAATGTGTCAAATAAAGTTGGTTTAGTTTGGAGGGGGAATAGTACATTTCACCTCATTATGCAACACTTTCCTTGAGTTGGTTTAGATTGGAGTGGGAATAGTAAATGTCACCCTTTAGTGTCCAACACTTTCCTCAAATTGATTTATATTTGAGTGAGTATAGTAAATATTACCCCTTTAGTGCCCAACACTTTTTCCAAGTTGGATTAGACTGGATTGGGAATAGTAAATGTCAACCCTTTAGTGTCCAACATTTTCCCCAAGTTGGTTTAGATTGGAGTGGGAATAGTAAAGGTTACCTCCTTCATTGTACAACACTTTACCCAAGTTGGTTTACATTAGAGTGGGAATAGTAAATGTCACCAATTTAGGGCCCCATTAGGATGGCGGGCGGACTTTCGTCAGCCCGCCACCCTAGCGGTGCTGGGACCGGCCGCCAGACGTGCGGCGGTCCCGCACCACTGATTAGGATGCGACCGCCACCCTGGCGGTTGCATTCCGCCATATTGACATTGTGGCAGGTGCTGCTGTAAGCAGCACCCGCCGCAATGCCAAAATGGCATGTCGTGCAGTGCCATGCACAACGTGGCAGG
The DNA here is from genome assembly GCA_963921515.1 of Calotriton arnoldi. Lineage (NCBI taxonomy): Eukaryota > Metazoa > Chordata > Amphibia > Caudata > Salamandridae > Calotriton > Calotriton arnoldi. The sequence continues at coordinate 553,443 of CAWUFW010006195.1, forward strand.
CACCGTGCGGTGCCTGCCACCTTGTGCATGGCAATGTAGGGGGGTACCATAGGTACCCCCCAAGTGCAGCCCCACACCCCTCCGGGGGCCCGCAACGGGCCCCCAAAGCAATTCCGGATAGCCTTTCCATGGCGGCATCGCCGCCATGGAAAGGCCTTTGAGAACACCCATCCTAATATGGATGGCGGTGCCTGGTAGGCACCGCCACCATATTAGTGCCCAGTTCCGCGCGGCCGGCAATCGTAACGTTTGCCGACATGCGGGAATGCGGCAGACGCACTTTGCGTCCGCCGCGATAACCCCGCCATAATAATATGGCGGGGGGTAAATGAGGTTGTGATGGCGGGCGGATCGCCACCGCCGGCCGGGCGGTGGTGATCCGCCCGCCATCATAATGACCCCCTTAGTGTCCAACACCTTCTTCAAGTTGTTTTAGATTGGAGCAGGAATAGTAAATGTTTCCCCTTTAGTATCCAACACTTTCCCTAAGTTGGTTTAGATTGGAGTAGGAATAGTAAATGTTACCCCTTTAGTGTCCTACTCTTTCCCCAAGTTGGTTTAGATTGGAGTGGCAATAGTAAATGACACCCTTTTAGTATCTAACACTTTCCCCAAGTTGCTTTAGACTGGAGTGAGAATAGTAAATAGTACCCCTTTAGTTTCCAACATTTTCCCTAAGTTGGTTTAGATTGGAGGGGGAATAGTAAATGTCATCCCTTTAGTGTATAAGTTTAAAAAATAGTATAATAAAAAGATGTCACACGTATTTAAAATTTGTGTATAATTTTTATTTATTGTACAGTTTTACCATTTAAGAAATATATTTTTTAAAGTAAAAATAAAAGTAATCAAGAAGTGGAAAAACCTTTTTGTTCATTTTTTACTGTAAAAAAATAGAAGCACATTATATTTAACATATTTGTATAATGTACATTTGCAATTGTTATTTTCATTGCTCACAATTTTTATACATTTATTAACTGTTTTATGTACGTTTTTTCACATTATTTTAATGTTTTCATTAGTATATAGTAAATAATTGTAGATATTTTATACTAATATTTCATTTATACTTTACAATACTTTTAACATGTTTTACAATATTGTTTGACAAGCTGAAAAGTTTTAAAATGTATTACATAATTTTTTACATTTGTTACTATGTTTCCAGTCCAGGGAGGACCTGGCTTGGCAGTTCGGGCTGGACTGTTCCCATGAGGCACAGGGTCAAGACTGATTTGCATATGGCTGTGTTCAAACTGGAATGGCATGGTGAGCAAAAAACGATGGATTTAGGCCCAGATCTCTGTACTGGGGTGAATGTATGACATTGTTCTGCATTCTGTCCATCAACTGTTGTTTTTGCATTTGTCACCCCGAGTGGGACGGGTATGCCCAGACGTGGGTCCCGTGCTCTCCATGCCACTGGAATCAAGCTATCCTGGCTGAAGAGGGGTGAAACCCCGAAACCGGTCCTAGGATGCTTGTTTCCAGTCCAGGGAGGACCTGGCTTGGCAGTTCGGGCTGGACTGTTCCCATGAGGCACAGGGTTAAGACTGATTTGCATATGGCTGGGTTCAAACTGGAATGGCATGGTGAGCAAAAAAACGATGGATTTAGGCCCAGATCTCTGTACTGGGGTGAATGTATGACATTGTTCTGCATTCTGTCCATCAACTGTTGTTTTTGCATTTGTCACCCCGAGTGGGACGGGTATGCCCAGACGTGGGTCCCGTGCTCTCCATGCCACTGGAATCAAGCTATCCTGGCTGAAGAGGGTGAAACCCCAAAACCGGTCCTAGGATGCTTGTTTCCAGTCCAGGGAGGACCTGGCTTGGCAGTTCGGGCTGGACTGTTCCCATGAGGCACAGGGTCAAGACTGATTTGAATATGGCTGGGTTCAAACTGGAATGGCATGGTGAGCAAAAAACGATGGATTTTAGCCCAGATCTCTGTACTGGGGTGAATGTATGACATTGTTCTGCATTCTGTCCATCAACTGTTGTTTTTGCATTTGTCACCCCGAGTGGGACGGGTATGCCCAGACGTGGGTCCCGTGCTCTCCATGCCACTGGAATCAAGCTATCCTGGCTGAAGAGGGGTGAAACCCCGAAACCGGTCCTAGGATGCTTATTTCCAGTCCAGGGAGGACCTGGCTTGGCAGTTCGGGCTGGACTGTTCCCATGAGGCACAGGGTCAAGACTGATTTGCATATGGCTGGGTTCAAACTGGAATGGCATGGTGAGCAAAAAACGATGGATTTAGGCCCAGATCTCTGTACTGGGGTGAATGTTTGACATTGTTCTGCATTCTGTCCATCAACTGTTGTTTTTGCATTTGTCACCCCGAGTGGGACGGGTATGCCCAGACGTGGGTCCCGTGCTCTCCATGCCACTGGAATCAAGCTATCCTGGCTGAAGAGGGGTGAAACCCCGAAACCGGTCCTAGGATGCTTGTTTCCAGTCCAGGGAGGACCTGGCTTGGCAGTTCGGGCTGGACTGTTCCCATGAGGCACAGGGTCAAGACTGATTTGCATATGGCTGGGTTCAAACTGGAATGGAATGGTGAGCAAAAAACGATGGATTTAGGCCCAGATCTCTGTACTGAGGTGAATGTATGACATTGTTCTGCATTCTGTCCATCAACTGTTGTTTTTGCATTTGTCACCCCGAGTGGGACGGGTATGCCCAGACGTGGGTCCCGTGCTCTCCATGCCACTGGAATCAAGCTATCCTGGCTGAAGAGGGGTGAAACCCCGAAACCGGTCCTAGGATGCTTGTTTCCAGTCCAGGGAGGACCTGGCTTGGCAGTTCGGGCTGGACTGTTCCCATGAGGCACAGGGTCAAGACTGATTTGCATATGGCTGGGTTCAAACTGGAATGGCATGGTGAGCAAAAAACGATGGATTTAGGCCCAGATCTCTGTACTGGGGTGAATGTATGACATTGTTCTGCATTCTGTCCATCAACTGTTGTTTTTGCATTTGTCACCCCGAGTGGGACGGGAATGCCCAGACTTGGGTCCCGTGCTCTCCATGCCACTGGAATCAAGCTATCCTGGCTGAAGAGGGGTGAAACCCCAAAACCGGTCCTAGTATGCTTGTTTCCAGTCCAGGGAGGACCTGGCTTGGCAGTTCGGGCTGGACTGTTCCCATGAGGCACAGGGTCAAGACTGATTTGCATATGGCTGGGTTCAAACTGGAATGGCATGGTGAGCAAAAAACGATGGATTTAGGCCCAGATCTCTGTACTGGGGTGAATGTATGACATTGTTCTGCATTCTGTCCATCAACTGTTGTTTTTGCATTTGTCACCCCGAGTGGGACGGGTATGCCCAGACGTGGGTCCCGTGCTCTCCATGCCACTGGAATCAAGCTATCCTGGCTGAAGACGGGTGAAACCCCGAAACCGGTCCTAGGATGCTTGTTTCCAGTCCAGGGAGGACCTGGCTTGGCAGTTCGGGCTGGACTGTTCCCATGAGGCACAGGGTCAAGACTGATTTGCATATGGCTGGGTTCAAACTGGAATGGCATGGTGAGCAAAAAACGATGGATTTAGGCCCAGATCTCTGTACTGGGGTGAATGTATGACATTGTTCTGCATTCTGTCCATCAACTGTTGTTTTTGCATTTGTCACCCCGAGTGGGACGGGTATGCCCAGACGTGGGTCCCGTGCTCTCCATGCCACTGGAATCAAGCTATCCTGGCTGAAGACGGGTGAAACCCCGAAACCGGTCCTAGGATGCTTGTTTCCAGTCCAGGGAGGACCTGGCTTGGCAGTTCGGGCTGGACTGTTCCCATGAGGCACAGGGTCAAGACTGATTTGCATATGGCTGGGTTCAAACTGGAATGGCATGGTGAGCAAAAAACGATGGATTTAGGCCCAGATCTCTGTACTGGGGTGAATGTATGACATTGTTCTGCATTCTGTCCATCAACTGTGGTTTTTGCATTTGTCACCCTGAGTGGGACGGGTATGCCCAGATGTGGGTCCCGTGCTCTCCATGCCACTGGAATCAAGCTATCCTGGCTGAAGAGGGGTGAAACCCCAAAACCGGTCCTAGGATGCTTGTTTCCAGTCCAGGGAGGACCTGGCTTGGCAGTTCGGGCTGGACTGTTCCCATGAGGCACAGGGTCAAGACTGATTTGCATATGGCTGGGTTCAAACTGGAATGGCATGGTGAGCAAAAAAACGATGGATTTAGGCCCAGATCTCTGTACTGGGGTGAATGTATGACATTGTTCTGCATTCTGTCCATCAACTGTTGTTTTTGCATTTGTCACCCCGAGTGGGACGGGTATGCCCAGACGTGGGTCCCGTGCTCTTCATGCCACTGGAATCAAGCTATCCTGGCTGAAGAGGGGTGAAACCCCGAAACCGGTCCTAGGATGCTTGTTTCCAGTCCAGGGAGGACCTGGCTTGGCAGTTCGGGCTGGACTGTTCCCATGAGGCACAGGGTCAAGACTGATTTGCATATGGCTGGGTTCAAACTGGAATGGCATGGTGAGCAAAAAAACGATGGATTTAGGCCCAGATCTCTGTACTGGGGTGAATGTATGACATTGTTCTGCATTCTGTCCATCAACTGTTGTTTTTGCATTTGTCACCCCGAGTGGGACGGGTATGCCCAGACGTAGGTCCCGTGCTCTCCATGCCACTGGAATCAAGCTATCCTGGCTGAAGAGGGGTGAAACCCCGAAACCGGTCCTAGGATGCTTGTTTCCAGTCCAGGGAGGACCTGGCTTGGCAGTTCGGGCTGGACTGTTCCCATGAGGCTCAGGGTCAAGACTGATTTGCATATGGCTGGGTTCAAACTGGAATAGCATGGTGAGCAAAAAACGATGGATTTAGGCCCAGATCTCTGTACTGGGGTGAATGTATGACATTGTTCTGCATTCTGTCCATCAACTGTTGTTTTTGCATTTGTCACCCCGAGTGGGACGGGTATGCCCAGACGTGGGTCCCGTGCTCTCCATGCCACTGGAATCAAGCTATCCTGGCTGAAGAGGGGTGAAACCCCGAAACCGGTCCTAGGATGCTTGTTTCCAGTCCAGGGAGCACCTGGCTTGGCAGTTCGGGCTGGACTGTTCCCATGAGGCACAGGGTCAAGACTGATTTGCATATGGCTGGGTTCAAACTGGAATGGCATGGTGAGCAAAAAAACTATGGATTTAGGCCCAGATCTCTGTACTGGGGTGAATGTATGACATTGTTCTGCATTCTGTCCATCAACTGTTGTTTTTGCATTTGTCACCCCGAGTGGGACGGTTATGCCCAGACGTGGGTCCCGTGCTCTCCATGCCACTGGAATCAAGCTATCCTGGCTGAAGAGGGGTGAAACCCCGAAACCGGTCCTAGGATGCTTGTTTCCAGTCCAGGGAGGACCTGGCTTGGCAGTTCGGGCTGGACTGTTCCCATGAGGCACAGGGTCAAGACTGATTTGCATATGGCTGGGTTCAAACTGGAATGGCATGGTGAGCAAAAAACGATGGATTTAGGCCCAGATCTCTGTACTGGGGTGAATGTATGACATTGTTCTGCATTCTGTCCATCAACTGTTGTTTTTGCATATGTCACCCCGAGTGGGACGGGTATGCCCAGACGTGGGTCCCGTGCTCTCCATGCCACTGGAATCAAGCTATCCTGGCTGAAGAGGGGTGAAACCCCAAAACCGGTCCTAGGATGCTTGTTTCCAGTCCAGGGAGGACCTGGCTTGGCAGTTCGGGCTGGACTGTTCCCATGAGGCACAGGGTCAAGACTGATTTGCATATGGCTGGGTTCAAACTGGAATGGCATGGTGAGCAAAAACGATGGATTTAGGCCCAGATCTCTGTACTGGGGTGAATGTATGACATTGTTCTGCATTCTGTCCATCGACTGTTGTTTTTGCATTTGTCACCCCGAGTGGGACGGGTATGCCCAGACGTGGGTCCCGTGCTCTCCATGCCTCTGGAATCAAGCTATCCTGGCTGAAGAGGGGTGAAACCCCGAAACCGGTCCTAGGATGCTTATTTCCAGTCCAGGGAGGACCTGGCTTGGCAGTTCGGGCTGGACTGTTCCCATGAGGCACAGGGTCAAGACTGATTTGCATATGGCTGGGTTCAAACTGGAATGGCATGGTGAGCAAAAAAACGATGGATTTAGGCCCAGATCTCTGTACTGGGGTGAATGTATGACATTGTTCTGCATTCTGTCCATCAACTGTTGTTTTTGCATTTGTCACCCCGAGTGGGACGGGTATGCCCAGACGTGGGTCCTGTGCTCTCCATGCCACTGGAATCAAGCTATCCTGGCTGAAGAGGGGTGAAACCCCGAAACCGGTCCTAGGATGCTTGTTTCCAGTCCAGGGAGGACCTGGCTTGGCAGTTCGGGCTGGACTGTTCCCATGAGGCACAGGGTCAAGACTGATTTGCATATGGCTGGGTTCAAACTGGAATGGAATGGTGAGCAAAAAACGATGGATTTAGGCCCAGATCTCTGTACTGAGGTGAATGTATGACATTGTTCTGCATTCTGTCCATCAACTGTTGTTTTTGCATTTGTCACCCCGAGTGGGACGGGAATGCCCAGACGTGGGTCCCGTGCTCTCCATGCCACTGGAATCAAGCTATCCTGGCTGAAGAGGGGTGAAACCCCAAAACCGGTCCTAGGATGCTTGTTTCCAGTCCAGGGAGGACCTGGCTTGGCAGTTCGGGCTGGACTGTTCCCATGAGGCACAGGGTCAAGACTGATTTGCATATGGCTGGGTTCAAACTGGAATGGCATGGTGAGCAAAAAACGATGGATTTAGGCCCAGATCTCTGTACTGGGGTGAATGTATGACATTGTTCTGCATTCTGTCCATCAACTGTTGTTTTTGCATTTGTCACCCCGAGTGGGACGGGTATGCCCAGACGTGGGTCCCGTGCTCTCCATGCCACTGGAATCAAGCTATCCTGGCTGAAGACGGGTGAAACCCCGAAACCGGTCCTAGGATGCTTGTTTCCAGTCCAGGGAGGACCTGGCTTGGCACTTCGGGCTGGACTGTTCCCATGAGGCACAGGGTCAAGACTGATTTGCATATGGCTGGGTTCAAACTGGAATGGCATGGTGAGCAAAAAAACGATGGATTTAGGCCCAGATCTCTGTACTGGGGTGAATGTATGACATTGTTCTGCATTCTGTCCATCAACTGTTGTTTTTGCATTTGTCACCCTGAGTGGGACGGGTATGCCCAGACGTGGGTCCCGTGCTCTCCATGCCACTGGAATCAAGCTATCCTGGCTGAAGAGGGGTGAAACCCCAAAACCGGTCCTAGGATGCTTGTTTCCAGTCCAGGGAGGACCTGGCTTGGCAGTTCGGGCTGGACTGTTCCCATGAGGCACAGGGTCAAGACTGATTTGCATATGGCTGGGTTCAAACTGGAATGGCATGGTGAGCAAAAAACGATGGATTTAGGCCCAGATCTCTGTACTGGGGTGAATGTATGACATTGTTCTGCATTCTGTCCATCAACTGTTGTTTTTGCATTTGTCACCCCGAGTGGGACGGGTATGCCCAGACGTGGGTCCAGTGCTCTTCATGCCACTGGAATCAAGCTATCCTGGCTGAAGAGGGGTGAAACCCCGAAACCGGTCCTAGGATGCTTGTTTCCAGTCCAGGGAGGACCTGGCTTGGCAGTTCGGGCTGGACTGTTCCCATGAGGCACAGGGTCAAGACTGATTTGCATATGGCTGGGTTCAAACTGGAATGGCATGGTGAGCAAAAAAACGATGGATTTAGGCCCAGATCTCTGTACTGGGGTGAATGTATGACATTGTTCTGCATTCTGTCCATCAACTGTTGTTTTTGCATTTGTCACCCCGAGTGGGACGGGTATGCCCAGACGTGGGTCCCGTGTTCTCCATGCCACTGGAATCAAGCTATCCTGGCTGAAGAGGGGTGAAACCCCGAAACCGGTCCTAGGATGCTTGTTTCCAGTCCAGGGAGGACCTGGCTTGGCAGTTCGGGCTGGACTGTTCCCATGAGGCTCAGGGTCAAGACTGATTTGCATATGGCTGGGTTCAAACTGGAATGGCATGGTGAGCAAAAAACGATGGATTTAGGCCCAGATCTCTGTACTGGGGTGAATGTATGACATTGTTCTGCATTCTGTCCATCAACTGTTGTTTTTGCATTTGTCACCCCGAGTGGGACGGGTATGCCCAGACGTGGGTCCCGTGCTCTCCATGCCACTGGAATCAAGCTATCCTGGCTGAAGAGGGGTGAAACCCCGAAACCGGTCCTAGGATGCTTGTTTCCAGTCCAGGGAGGACCTGGCTTGGCAGTTCGGGCTGGACTGTTCCCATGAGGCACAGGGTCAAGACTGATTTGCATATGGCTGGGTTCAAACTGGAATGGAATGGTGAGCAAAAAACGATGGATTTAGGCCCAGATCTCTGTACTGAGGTGAATGTATGACATTGTTCTGCATTCTGTCCATCAACTGTTGTTTTTGCATTTGTCACCCCGAGTGGGACGGGAATGCCCAGACGTGGGTCCCGTGCTCTCCATGCCACTGGAATCAAGCTATCCTGGCTGAAGAGGGGTGAAACCCCAAAACCGGTCCTAGGATGCTTGTTTCCAGTCCAGGGAGGACCTGGCTTGGCAGTTCGGGCTGGACTGTTCCCATGAGGCACAGGGTCAAGACTGATTTGCATATGGCTGGGTTCAAACTGGAATGGCATGGTGAGCAAAAAACGATGGATTTAGGCCCAGATCTCTGTACTGGGGTGAATGTATGACATTGTTCTGCATTCTGTCCATCAACTGTTGTTTTTGCATTTGTCACCCCGAGTGGGACGGGTATGCCCAGACGTGGGTCCCGTGCTCTCCATGCCACTGGAATCAAGCTATCCTGGCTGAAGACGGGTGAAACCCCGAAACCGGTCCTAGGATGCTTGTTTCCAGTCCAGGAGGACCTGGCTTGGCAGTTCGGGCTGCACTGTTCCCATGAGGCACAGGGTCAAGACTGATTTGCATATGGCTGGGTTCAAACTGGAATGGCATGGTGAGCAAAAAACGATGGATTTAGGCCCAGATCTCTGTACTGGGGTGAATGTATGACATTGTTCTGCATTCTGTCCATCAACTGTTGTTTTTGCATTTGTCACCCTGAGTGGGACGGGTATGCCCAGACGTGGGTCCCGTGCTCTCCATGCCACTGGAATCAAGCTATCCTGGCTGAAGAGGGGTGAAACCCCAAAACCGGTCCTAGGATGCTTGTTTCCAGTCCAGGGAGGACCTGGCTTGGCAGTTCGGGCTGGACTCTTCCCATGAGGCACAGGGTCAAGACTGATTTGCATATGGCTGGGTTCAAACTGGAATGGCATGGTGAGCAAAAAAACGATGGATTTAGGCCCAGATCTCTGTACTGGGGTGAATGTATGACATTGTTCTGCATTCTGTCCATCAACTGTTGTTTTTGCATTTGTCACCCCGAGTGGGACGGGTATGCCCAGACGTGGGTCCCGTGCTCTCCATGCCACTGGAATCAAGCTATCCTGGCTGAAGAGGGGTGAAACCCCGAAACCGGTCCTAGGATGCTTATTTCCAGTCCAGGGAGGACCTGGCTTGGCAGTTCGGGCTGGACTGTTCCCATGAGGCACAGGGTCAAGACTGATTTGCATATGGCTGGGTTCAAACTGGAATGGCATGGTGAGCAAAAAAACGATGGATTTAGGCCCAGATCTCTGTACTGGGGTGAATGTATGACATTGTTCTGCATTCTGTCCATCAACTGTTGTTTTTGCATTTGTCACCCCGAGTGGGACGGGTATGCCCAGACGTGGGTCCCGTGCTCTCCATGCCACTGGAATCAAGCTATCCTGGCTGAAGAGGGGTGAAACCCCGAAACCGGTCCTAGGATGCTTGTTTCCAGTCCAGGGAGGACCTGGCTTGGCAGTTCGGGCTGGACTGTTCCCATGAGGCACAGGGTCAAGACTGATTTGCATATGGCTGGGTTCAAACTGGAATGGCATGGTGAGCAAAAAACGATGGATTTAGGCCCAGATCTCTGTACTGGGGTGAATGTATGACATTGTTCTGCATTCTGTCCATCAACTGTTGTTTTTGCATTTGTCACCCCGAGTGGGACGGGTATGCCCAGACGTGGGTCCCGTGCTCTCCATGCCACTGGAATCAAGCTATCCTGGCTGAAGAGGGTGAAACCCCGAAACCGGTCCTAGGATGCTTGTTTCCAGTCCAGGGAGGACCTGGCTTGGCAGTTCGGGCTGGACTGTTCCCATGAGGCACAGGGTCAAGACTGATTTGCATATGGCTGGGTTCAAACTGGAATGGAATGGTGAGCAAAAAAACGATGGATTTAGTCCCAGATCTCTGTACTGAGGTGAATGTATGACATTGTTCTGCATTCTGTCCATCAACTGTTGTTTTTGCATTTGTCACCCCGAGTGGGACGGGAATGCCCAGACGTGGGTCCCGTGCTCTCCATGCCACTGGAATCAAGCTATCCTGGCTGAAGAGGGGTGAAACCCCAAAACCGGTCCTAGGATGCTTGTTTCCAGTCCAGGGAGGACCTGGCTTGGCAGTTCGGGCTGGACTGTTCCCATGAGGCACAGGGTCAAGACTGATTTGCATATGGCTGGGTTCAAACTGGAATGGCATGGTGAGCAAAAAAACGATGGATTTAGGCCCAGATCTCTGTACTGGGGTGAATGTATGACATTGTTCTGCATTCTGTCCATCAACTGTTGTTTTTGCATTTGTCACCCCGAGTGGGACGGGTATGCCCAGACGTGGGTCCCGTGCTCTCCATGCCACTTGAATCAAGCTATCCTGGCTGAAGACGGGTGAAACCCCGAAACCGGTCCTAGGATGCTTGTTTCCAGTCCAGGGAGGACCTGGCTTGGCAGTTCGGGCTGGACTGTTCCCATGAGGCACAGGGTCAAGACTGATTTGCATATGGCTGGGTTCAAACTGGAATGGCATGGTGAGCAAAAAACGATGGATTTAGGCCCAGATCTCTGTACTGGGGTGAATGTATGACATTGTTCTGCATTCTGTCCATCAACTGTTGTTTTTGCATTTGTCACCCTGAGTGGGACGGGTATGCCCAGACGTGGGTCCCGTGCTCTCCATGCCACTGGAATCAAGCTATCCTGGCTGAAGAGGGGTGAAACCCCAAAACCGGTCCTAGGATGCTTGTTTCCAGTCCAGGGAGGACCTGGCTTGGCAGTTCGGGCTGGACTGTTCCCATGAGGCACAGGGTCAAGACTGATTTGCATATGGCTGGGTTCAAACTGGAATGGCATGGTGAGCAAAAAACGATGGATTTAGGCCCAGATCTCTGTACTGGGGTGAATGTATGACATTGTTCTGCATTCTCTCCATCAACTGTTGTTTTTGCATTTGTCACCCCGAGTGGGACGGGTATGCCCAGACGTGGGTCCCGTGCTCTCCATGCCACTGGAATCAAGCTATCCTGGCTGAAGAGGGGTGAAACCCCGAAACCGGTCCTAGGATGCTTATTTCCAGTCCAGGGAGGACCTGGCTTGGCAGTTCGGGCTGGACTGTTCCCATGAGGCACAGGGTCAAGACTGATTTGCATATGGCTGGGTTCAAACTGGAATGGCATGGTGAGCAAAAAACGATGGATTTAGGCCCAGATCTCTGTACTGGGGTGAATGTATGACATTGTTCTGCATTCTGTCCATCAACTGTTGTTTTGCATTTGTCACCCCGAGTGGGACGGGTATGCCCAGACGTGGGTCCCGTGCTCTCCATGCCACTGGAATCAAGCTATCCTGGCTGAAGAGGGGTGAAACCCCGAAACCGGTCCTAGGATGCTTGTTTCCAGTCCAGGGAGGACCTGGCTTGGCAGTTCGGGCTGGACTGTTCCCATGAGGCACAGGGTCAAGACTGATTTGCATATTGCTGGGTTCAAACTGGAATGGCATGGTGAGCAAAAAAACGATGTATTTAGGCCCAGATCTCTGTACTGGGGTGAATGTATGACATTGTTCTGCATTCTGTCCATCAACTGTTGTTTTTGCATTTGTCACCCCGAGTGGGACGGGTATGCCCAGACGTGGGTCCCGTGCTCTCCATGCCACTGGAATCAAGCTATCCTGGCTGAAGACGGGTGAAACCCCGAAACCGGTCCTAGGATGCTTGTTTCCAGTCCAGGGAGGACCTGGCTTGGCAGTTCGGGCTGGACTGTTCCCATGAGGCACAGGGTCAAGACTGATTTGCATATGGCTGGGTTCAAACTGGAATGGCATGGTGAGCAAAAAAACGATGGATTTAGGCCCAGATCTCTGTACTGGGGTGAATGTATGACATTGTTCTGCATTCTGTCCATCAACTGTTGTTTTTGCATTTGTCACCCTGAGTGGGACGGGTATGCCCAGACGTGGGTCCCGTGCTCTCCATGCCACAGAATCAAGCTATCCTGGCTGAAGAGGGGTGAAACCCCAAAACCGGTCCTAGGATGCTTGTTTCCAGTCCAGGGAGGACCTGGCTTGGCAGTTCGGGCTGGAATGTTCCCATGAGGCACAGGGTCAAGACTGATTTGCATATGGCTGGGTTCAAACTGGAATGGCATGGTGAGCAAAAAACGATGGATTTAGGCCCAGATCTCTGTACTGGGGTGAATGTATGACATTGTTCTGCATTCTGTCCATCAACTGTTGTTTTTGCATTTGTCACCCCGAGTGGGACGGGTATGCCCAGACGTGGGTCCCGTGCTCTTCATGCCACTGGAATCAAGCTATCCTGGCTGAAGAGGGGTGAAACCCCGAAACCGGTCCTAGGATGGTTGTTTCCAGTCCAGGGAGGACCTGGCTTGGCAGTTCGGGCTGGACTGTTCCCATGAGGCACAAGGTCAAGACTGATTTGCATATGGCTGGGTTCAAACTGGAATGGCATGGTGAGCAAAAAAACGATGGATTTAGGCCCAGATCTCTGTACTGGGGTGAATGTATGACATTGTTCTGCATTCTGTCCATCAACTGTTGTTTTTGCATTTGTCACCCCGAGTGGGACGGGTATGCCCAGACGTGGGTCCTGTGCTCTCCATGCCACTGGAATCAAGCTATCCTGGCTGAAGAGGGGTGAAACCCCGAAACCGGTCCTAGGATGCTTGTTTCCAGTCCAGGGAGGACCTGGCTTGGCAGTTCGGGCTGGACTGTTCCCATGAGGCTCAGGGTCAAGACTGATTTGCATATGGCTGGGTTCAAACTGGAATGGCATGGTGAGCAAAAAACGATGGATTTAGGCCCAGATCTCTGTACTGGGGTGAATGTATGACATTGTTCTGCATTCTGTCCATCAACTGTTGTTTTTGCATTTGTCACCCCGAGTGGGACGGGTATGCCCAGACGTGGGTCCCGTGCTCTCCATGCCACTGGAATCAAGCTATCCTGGCTGAAGAGGGGTGAAACCCCGAAACCGGTCCTAGGATGCTTGTTTCCAGTCCAGGGAGGACCTGGCTTGGCAGTTCGGGCTGGACTGTTCCCATGAGGCACAGGGTCAAGACTGATTTGCATATGGCTGGGTTCAAACTGGAATGGAATGGTGAGCAAAAAAACGATGGATTTAGGCCCAGATCTCTGTACTGAGGTGAATGTATGACATTGTTCTGCATTCTGTCCATCAACTGTTGTTTTTGCATTTGTCACCCCGAGTGGGACGGGAATGCCCAGACGTGGGTCCCGTGCTCTCCATGCCACTGGAATCAAGCTATCCTGGCTGAAGAGGGTGAAACCCCAAAACCGGTCCTAGGATGCTTGTTTCCAGTCCAGGGAGGACCTGGCTTGGCAGTTCGGGCTGGACTGTTCCCATGAGGCACAGGGTCAAGTCTGATTTGCATATGGCTGGGTTCAAACTGGAATGGCATGGTGAGCAAAAAAACGATGGATTTAGGCCCAGATCTCTGTACTGGGGTGAATGTATGACATTGTTCTGCATTCTGTCCATCAACTGTTGTTTTTGCATTCGTCACCCCGAGTGGGACGGGTATGCCCAGACGTGGGTCCCGTGCTCTCCATGCCACTGGAATCAAGCTATCCTGGCTGAAGAGGGGTGAAACCCCAAAACCGGTCCTAGGATGCTTGTTTCCAGTCCAGGGAGGACCTGGCTTGGCAGTTCGGGCTGGACTGTTCCCATGAGGCACAGGGTCAAGACTGATTTGCATATGGCTGGGTTCAAACTGGAATGGCATGGTGAGCAAAAAAACGATGGATTTAGGCCCAGATCTCTGTACTGGGGTGAATGTATGACATTGTTCTGCATTCTGTCCATCAACTGTTGTTTTTGCATTTGTCACCCCGAGTGGGACGGGTATGCCCAGACGTGGGTCCCGTGCTCTCCATGCCACTGGAATCAAGCTATCCTGGCTGAAGAGGGGTGAAACCCCGAAACCGGTCCTAGGATGCTTGTTTCCAGTCCAGGGAGGACCTGGCTTGGCAGTTCGGGCTGGACTGTTCCCATGAGGCACAGGGTCAAGACTGATTTGCATATGGCTGGGTTCAAACTGGAATGGGATGGTGAGCAAAAAACGATGGATTTAGGCCCAGATCTCTGTACTGGGGTGAATGTATGACATTGTTCTGCATTCTGTCCATCAACTGTTGTTTTTGCATTTGTCACCCCAAGTGGGACGGGTATGCCCAGACGTGGGTCCCGTGCTCTCCATGCCACTGGAATCAAGCTATCCTGGCTGAAGAGGGGTGAAACCCCGAAACCGGTCCTAGGATGCTTGTTTCCAGTCCAGGGAGGACCTGGCTTGGCAGTTCAGGCTGGACTGTTCCCATGAGGCACAGGGTCAAGACTGATTTGCATATGGCTGGGTTCAAACTGGAATGGCATGGTGATCAAAAAAACGATGGATTTAGGCCCAGATCTCTGTACTGGGGTGAATGTATGACATTGTTCTGCATTCTGTCCATCAACTGTTGTTTTTGCATTTGTCACCCCGAGTGGGACGGGTATGCCCAGACGTGGGTCCCGTGCTCTCCATGCCACTGGAATCAAGCTATCCTGGCTGAAGAGGGGTGAAACCCCGAAACCGGTCCTAGGATGCTTGTTTCCAGTCCAGGGAGGACCTGGCTTGGCAGTTCGGGCTGGACTGTTCCCATGAGGCTCAGGGTCAAGACTGATTTGCATATGGCTGGGTTCAAACTGGAATGGCATGGTGAGCAAAAAACGATGGATTTAGGCCCAGATCTCTGTACTGGGGTGAATGTATGACATTGTTCTGCATTCTGTCCATCAACTGTTGTTTTTGCATTTGTCACCCCGAGTGGGACGGGTATGCCCAGACGTGGGTCCCGTGCTCTCCATGCCACTGGAATCAAGCTATCCTGTCTGAAGAGGGTGAAACCCCGAAACCGGTCCTAGGATGCTTGTTTCCAGTCCAGGGAGCACCTGGCTTGGCAGTTCGGGCTGGACTGTTCCCATGAGGCACAGGGTCAAGACTGATTTGCATATGGCTGGGTTCAAACTGGAATGGCATGGTGAGCAAAAAAACGATGGATTTAGGCCCAGATCTCTGTACTGGGGTGAATGTATGACATTGTTCTGCATTCTGTCCATCAACTGTTGTTTTTGCATTTGTCACCCCAAGTGGGACGGGTATGCCCAGACGTGGGTCCCGTGCTCTCCATGCCACTGGAATCAAGCTATCCTGGCTGAAGAGGGGTGAAACCCCGAAACCGGTCCTAGGATGCTTGTTTCCAGTCCAGGGAGGACCTGGCTTGGCAGTTCGGGCTGGACTGTTCCCATGAGGCACAGGGTCAAGACTGATTTGCATATGGCTGGGTTCAAACTGGAATGGCATGGTGAGCAAAAAACGATGGATTTAGGCCCAGATCTCTGTACTGGGGTGAATGTATGACATTGTTCTGCATTCTGTCCATCAACTGTTGTTTTTGCATATGTCACCCCGAGTGGGACGGGTATGCCCAGACGTGGGTCCCGTGCTCTCCATGCCACTGGAATCAAGCTATCCTGGCTGAAGAGGGGTGAAACCCCAAAACCGGTCCTAGGATGCTTGTTTCCAGTCCAGGGAGGACCTGGCTTGGCAGTTCGGGCTGGACTGTTCCCATGAGGCACAGGGTCAAGACTGATTTGCATATGGCTGGGTTCAAACTGGAATGGCATGGTGAGCAAAAAACGATGGATTTAGGCCCAGATCTCTGTACTGGGGTGAATGTATGACATTGTTCTGCATTCTGTCCATCAACTGTTGTTTTTGCATTTGTCACCCCGAGTGGGACGGGTATGCCCAGACGTGGGTCCCGTGCTCTCCATGCCACTGGAATCAAGCTATCCTGGCTGAAGAGGGGTGAAACCCCGAAACCGGTCCTAGGATGCTTGTTTCCAGTCCAGGGAAGACCTGGCTTGGCAGTTCGGGCTGGACTGTTCCCATGAGGCACAGGGTCAAGACTGATTTGCATATGGCTGGGTTCAAACTGGAATGGCATGGTGAGCAAAAAAACGATGGATTTAGGCCCAGATCTCTGTACTGGGGTGAATGTATGACATTGTTCTGCATTCTGTCCATCAACTGTTGTTTTTGCATAGTGTTGATTGAAAGGCATTGTGCCATCCTTCAACAGCGTTGTTTGTTTTGACCTCCTGTGCCATGGTGCCGTCATAGATATTCCACCATGGTATCTGGTCCATTGCTTGGAGTCTGTGTTCGGACCGATGCAGACTGCCAACCCATGTATCTTTGAAAAAGTCCA
Organism: Calotriton arnoldi; assembly: GCA_963921515.1. Classification (NCBI taxonomy): domain Eukaryota; kingdom Metazoa; phylum Chordata; class Amphibia; order Caudata; family Salamandridae; genus Calotriton; species Calotriton arnoldi. The sequence goes on from CAWUFW010006195.1 coordinate 570,170, forward strand.
TTACGGGACTAAGTGTGTCTTCATTTTGTTGGCAGAAGGGACTTTCTATTGGTAAGTTACAGTGGTTGACAACCTCTTTGACAGGGATGTAGGCTAGTGCTATCAATACTTTGATTTTGAAAGCAAATTTGCTGTTCGTAGAGTATTCTACACATAGGGCCCAATTTAGAGATCGGCGGCCCAACCGCTGGACCGCCAGTGTGGCGGTTGGGATGCCGCCAGACAAGCCAGCATCATCTAGACCACCGTATTACAACAACACTGCCAGGCTGGCAGTTTTGTGTCGGCGGTTCAACGGCGGCATGCTTTGACTCATAGAGAACCTGAGGCATATGCTGCCGCTGTGGCAGCATAGCTTGCAATTCGGTGCACTGTGTGCCATGCACCATGTTGTGCACGGCACTCAGTGCACACATGACAGTTGTCTTATGAATTCAATTCAATTCATAAGACAGCCGTCAGCTTTAAGTAACAACAAAAGCCTTTACAGACTCGGTCAAAACTGAGCCTTTTGCAATTCCTTTTGGCCCTCAGGGACCGCACCCTAGGAATATATGCCTCTTATGACCAGATAATCCAGTCCACGCCCTGAAGAGAATCCCGTAAATATTTCTGGGAATCAAAACATGTCGGCACCACACAATGCGGGGACTTTTGCATTTAATTAAGTTTGTCCTCGAAGAAATGCTCCAAAAATCCTTAACTACTAGGCATAATGGCCTTTCCCCGTGCAGCAGCACTGAAAATGTTGTAGACAATTTGACAGTTAATGATTGTCCAGTTGCTGCTTTTGTATTGTGAATACAGACTGGTTCTTATCGCACATAACCACTGTTGTTTATTATTGCCTGCACTTTTTTGTTGCCTTTTTATATCACAATGTTCATTTAAGTTTCATTGTCTATTTACGTTTCGTTACATGCATTGCTATAACGTATACTAATTCATACGTATCCACTTATGTCTGATTTAAAAAATAATGTAGTTCTAAGCTTCCATATCAAGTGAATGACTTAGCAAATAAATGCTTAAAGTCCATATTAATTGAGTTTATGGTCTTTAGTCTGTTAAATGACCTTAACAGCATATAAACGTGACGGCTAGGACACGCTTTCTCTGTTCAATTATTAGGCCCTGTCCAGCCGCCTTGGGCCAAACCCCTTTCAGTTATAACACTTTTAGAAAGTCGTCATTTTCTTTCCTTAGCCATTTGATGCCTGCAGCCTTTCTCTAGTCACATGACTAGGTATAGTTGGCAGTTGGCTTTGTGTATTCCTCCTAGACAGCCACACACAATGGGAGGTTAGGTGTGACTGGATGCACCTTTACTGGCAGGATGGGAGGGAGGAACTGGACCCATCCTTACTTACACCTAAAAAGGCTGTGTCCTGACTCCACAGAATGGGCAGCATTTGTAGTTAGTCTGGAGCTAGGGCAGGGAAGGCAGGATGCCGGGGTACTTCAAAGGGAAACCTCTAGGAGCTTCTTCCCACTTCAAAGGCACAACTGGGTATAAATACTTGACCTCAGACACTACCACTTCAGTGCACTTCTCGACCTGTGGATACTCTGCCAGGAAGAAGGACTGCTGTGCTGCTGAAGGACTGCCACTCTACTAGAGTGTACTCTGCTGGACTCCTACTTTGCTGTGCTGACCTGCTGTCTGCTTTCCTCTTGCATGGGTGAGAAGGACTGGACCTGCATCTCTTGAACCCAGAATCCAGAGTAACAGCCTCTGTGGATTCAGTGGTAATCGACCCATCTCCTCTGCTGTACGTAGCAACCTCGAGCAGAACCAACAAATCTCCAATGCTGTGAGGAGTGGACCTTTCACAAAGACTTGCATCACCGCTGCAACCTGCATCAACTTTGGAACCACTGCTGTGCAACGCACCTTCGGTGCAGGCCCCAGCATCTCTCATAGATGGCAGCCTCGACGATGACGCTGGACTCCGCATCGCAGCCTTGTAGTTCTTCAGTCTTCTCCCAACTGACTGCCACATCCTCGATGCCCGGACTTCACATCACCAGCCCTGTTGACAGGATGCTAGATATTGACGCAACAGGACCTCGCACCACACCGAGCCTCGCCACATCTCAAAATTGAGACATCACTTCAGCTGTGCGGCACATCTTCAACACTGATCCTCGCAACACTCTGCAACAAGGATTTAAGGTCCTTTGTTCAGTGGCTCTAACTGGGTCCCTGTAGCCGGCCAGCCCTCCATCATGGTCGGCCTGCACTTGTAACTTTGTCCCGGTCCTGCATGACCATATATCTACAGTTGGCACTTTGTGCTTCTTTGCTCTATTGTTGTTATTGTTATTGTTAATTGGGATTTCTAGAGCGCGTAATCACCTACTGGTCTCTAAGCGCTGTGACAGAGAGCCCAACCTCGGCACATCTGCAAGAGTGTGCGACCAACTTGGCCTAATATGTGCCCCAGGCTTCAGCAAAAAGGAGTGTTTTTAGTTTCTTCCTGAATGGGAGGAGGACTGGTTCTTTACGGAGGTCTGGCGGCAGCTTATTCCAAAGTTGAGGAATGGTTGTAGAGAAGGCTCTGCCCCCTTTGGAGGTGAAGTTGAAGCGGGGGCAGGTCAGCAAACCCGCATCCGAAGACCGGAGGGAGCGCCCTGGCACGTAATTTACCAGGCATTCCTTAATATATGCTGGGGCCAGACCGTGGATGGCTTTGTGGGCAATGCATAGACCCTTGAATCTGGTTCTCTGCTTGATCGGGAGCCAGTGAAGCTGCTGCAGTAGGGGGTGGCATGAGCTCGCCTCGGGAGCCTGAAAATCAGTCTTGCAGCATCGTTCATGATTACCTGGAGCTTTGTTAGCAGGTTCTCCGGGAGGCCAATGTACAAAGAATTCCCATAATCTAGGCGTGCAATGATCGTTGCTGACACTACCATACGGAGTGCCGTAGAAGAGAGAAGGGGGGCAAGTCTCCGTAGCTGTCTCAGCAAGCCCACGCATGTTCCCATCATGGTAGAAACCTGTTGGGACATGGAGAGCTTGGCGTCAATTTTTATGCCTAGACTCTTTACAACTGGGGCTGGCTTGGGGGTAGGACCAAGCTCTTGTGGCCAAAAGAGGTCACTCCATGGGTTGATGTCCGTGGTAATGGCCAACACCTCGGTTTTGTCGGGGTTGATTTTGAGAGAATTGACCGTCATCCAGTTGACTGTGTACTTCAGAATATTCTGCATCCGTACATGGGCCGTGGGAGAGTTGTCGATCTGGATGATGATTTGAGTGTCGTCCGCATAGTTAAAGACTTGACACTCCATATCGGTTAAGGCGGCCACCAAGGGCTGGAGATAGGCATTGAAAAGAAGGGGGGACAGCGCCGAGCCTTGAGGGATGCCGCACGTTATTTCGCCCAAATCCAACACCTGGTCGGCCAGTTGGATCCTTTGAGATCGGCCTGATAGAAAGGACGCAAGCCATTGGAATGCTAACCCCTGGATGCCTAGCTCCTTGATCCGCGACAGGAGTTGGTCATGGCTGACCATGTCGAATGCCGCGGACAGGTCTAGCATGACCAGGGCGCATGGCTTCTTATTATCGGCCATCAGTCTGAGTTCGTCCAACACTGCCAGCAGTTCAGTGCTGTGGTGAGCCCTGAATCCTGCCTGTTTCATTTGGAATAGCTGGTTTCTCTCTATGTGGTGGGATAGGGTTTTCAGCACATGTTGTTCCAGCACCTTTGCCAGGAAAGGAAGCTGGGAAATTGGCCTAAAGTTTCGTTGTATCTGCCCCTGGTTTTTTCAGCAAGGGTATGACTCTAGCTTCTTTAAAGTTGGTCGGGACATGGCCGATTTCCAGAGATCGATTTAGCAGGTTAAGGATCTCACTCTCCACCCCAGAGAGTGCCATTCGGAACACCCTAGGGGGGCAGGGATCCGCTGGTGACCCTGATTTGATGCGGCCCATTAGGAGGCTCAGGGATTCCTGGTTTAGCTTATGGAAGGTGGTGAGGGGTTTGTCGTAGGCAGGCGGTGTGGAGTCGGTCACTGGGGGAAAGTGGACGACTGTGGAGGTGTGGTGGATGACCGACAAGAGGTCATTGACTTTGTGCAGAAAGTAGGATTGGAACTTGTTGCATCCCGGGGGTTTCTGTGCTTGTGAATGTCTCAGCTCCATTAGGATCCGGAAAGTTTCCTTTTGTTTGTTATCGGCGGCCAGTATCCTAGATTCGTAATATTCCGCCTTCCTGGTTATAATGGCTTTTTTGTAGGTTGCAAACATGGCTTTGTATTCAGAGAGAGCACCTGGATCGTATGCTTTACGCCATGCTCTCTGGAATTGGCGTAGTGTTTGTTTCTTTCCTCTTAAAGCCTCATTGAACCAGGGGCCCCTTTGCCTTTATTCCGCACTCTTTCCCTACGAGCGGGGGCAACCTTATCGATGGCTTTCTTCAACCTGAGTGAGAGGGACTCGCTTTCCTGGTCAAGGTTTCCCCTATTGGCCATATTGGGGCTGAGTTACGCAGGGTCTCTACCAGGTCACAATCTTTTATTTTCTTCCACCCGCGCAGCACTTTCCACTCTGGGGGAGCGGGGGCCGCTTGGCCCGTGATTGGAAACAGGCACCTGATCAGGAAGTGATCTGACCATGCGCACGGACTGATATCTGTCACACTTGCTGAGGGGTGGGTGGTCCAGACCAGGTCAAGGGTGTGTCCCTTGTCATGGGTGGGCATGTTCACAAGTTGATTAAGATCCAAGGTAGTCAATGCCTCTTCCAGTTGTTTGGCATAACTGTCTCTAGGTACTTGATCCCAGTGAAAGTTAAAGTCCCCTATCACCAGGATGTGCTGATACCGGGAGCGGAGATCACTGACTAACTCGGTGAAGCGCTCAATGAATTTGGGGGGTGTACGAGGGGGGCGATAAACCACCAATAGGGTTAGGCAAGATGCTTTGGAAAGAATCTTTACTCCCAGAACATCTGCACCCTCGATGTTTTCGGCCACTAGCGTTTCTATCGCTAGTTGTCGATTGTAGAGGATTGCTACCCCCCACCTCTAGTATTTCCCGTTCTGTTGTGCCGTAGAGCCGCGTAGTCCGGGGGCAGAGATGCTACTATGTCCGGGGTGGAGGAGTCTTCAAGCCAGGTTTCCGTAACCCCCAGGAATCATCCTGGAGGAGCGAGAAGACCTCTAGGTTGTGTTTCTGCAGGGAGCGGATATTCAAAACTGCCACCCGTAGTCCATGTGAGCTAGCAGGCCTGGCGTGTCTAGGGAGGTGCGTTGTGGTGCCTGCGCTTCCTACCACAGTTGGTGTCCTCAGTAAGCCTTCTGCTCTGAGGATATCCGCCACATTGTTGTTTAAGGGAGCGGATCCACGAGCTAAGGCCAGGAGTTCTTCCGCCGGGTACGGGGTGTGAGGACCAGGGGTTCTGGCCCCTGGCCCCGGTCGGTCGCGGACGGGCGCAGACGAGCTTGCCTTAGGCGTGCCTTCAGCGTGCCAGGGCGCGCCTACTGCGTGCGTGCGCTGCGCGCTTGCTCCAGCGTGGCAGATAACAGGTCAGCTCCTCCCCCCACCAATCAGCCCTGCTGTGCAGCAGCTGAGTGTCCCGGAGCACTAGACCGCTTAGCAGCAGCGGATGTGCCGTTAGGGTAAAGGAAGTGAGGATTTGTGGAGTGCGTGAGGTGCCAGTGAAGTTTCAATTTTAAAGAAAAAGCGTTCCCTAAGAGCAGCACAGCTTTCAATTCAAGGAGTGTAATTTAAAACCAACACAGCAAGAATTCACAATACAGGTAAGTTTTTAAAAAGGTTAAAAGGTCTAAAAACAGCGCTCTTTTTTACCGCGCCTCAGGCAAACCACCACGAGGAGGTTTAGCGCGTCTCTCTCTGCCTGCGCGCATGCTCCAGCGTGGCAGATAACAGGTCAGCTCCTCACCCCACCAATCAGCCCTGCTGTGCAGCAGCTGAGTGTCCCGGAGCACTAGACCACTTAGCAGCAGCGGAAGTGCTGTTAGGGTAAAGGAAGTGAGGATTTGTGGAGCGCATGAGGTGCCAGTGAAGTTTCAATTTTAAAGAAAAAGCGTTCCCTAAGAGCAGCACAGCTTTCAATTCAAGGAGCGTAATTTAAAACCAACACACCAAGAATTCACAATACAGGTAATTTTTTAAAAAGGTTAAAAGGTCTAAAAACAGCGTTCTTTTTACCGCGTCTCAGGCAAACCACCACGAGGAGGTTTAGCGCGTCTCTCTCTGCCTGCGCACTTGCTCCAGCGTGGTAGATAACAGGTCAACTCCTCCCCCCCACCAATCAGCCCTGCTGTGCAGCAGCTGAGTGTCCCGGAGCACTAGACCACTTAGCAGCAGCGGAAGTGCCGTTAGGGTAAAGGAAGTGAGGATTTGTGGAGCACGTGAGGTCCCAGTGAAGTTTCAATTTTAAAGAAAAAGCGTTCCCTAAGAGCAACACAGCTTTCAATTCAAGGAGCGTAATTTAAAACCAACACAGCAAGAATTCACAATTCAGGTAAGTTTTTAAAAAGGTTAAAAGGTCTAAAAACAGCGTTCTTTTTACCGCGCCTCAGCCAAACCACCACGAGGAGGTTTGTCACAAAAACTTCAAAATTGAATATCTCCAGTTCTCTAATTGGATTTTTGTCATTTGGTCTTGTTTTATTTATTAAAAATCACTCTTTTTCTAACACTGCTGTGGTCTCCTTTTGTGGTGTGTTTTCACAGTTTTACTGTTTGAAGTGTTGCACAAATAACTTACACATTGCACTAGGATAAGCCTTACTGCTTTGTGCCAAGCTAGCAGAGGGTTGAGCACAGGTTAATTTGACGTTTGCTTGCGCCTTACCCTGACAAGGATTGTGTTTGCTTCTTGAGCAGGGCTCACACCACCGTGAACCAAAAACCCAATTTCTTGCACTACTGTATTCAAGCACTGTTCTAGTACAATACTAGCAACCCCATCACCACTGTATCACCCCTTCCACCACACTACCACTCACACCACCACAATACCATACCAAACCTACACATTCACCACCACATGGCCACACTATTGCACCCAGCACCAATGTGCTACTCTCAGCACTCCACCATAACCTCTAACGTGCATCTGTCTTTAAGGCTTTGCAGTGCCATTGTATCTGCATAAACACCCCCTCATCTCAGACAGGTGCAGCCTGGGGGCATTACAAAGTCTCTGCCAGCTTGGCTAATGCGCAGGTTCTGAAATGATACATGAAACGTCTGGAATGCAAGCTACCTTTGAAACCGCAAGTTTCAACAGCTCCATCTGCATTGGTATTATAGTTCAGTTTTCCATCTCCTGTTTAAGTTGCTCGATCTTTTCAGTGGACATTTTAGAGCTTCACAATTGCTTCTCACTTGCTACCCATTTCGGTGGCCACTGAAACCCGTAACTTACCACATGCAACGAAGGGGCATAAATCTCTTTCTTACATTCATCACTTGAGGGTCTGCTTAGCTATAACATCCTCCAGAATGGTTACTGAATCTTTAAACCGCAGATATCTCTCTTGCTTTCAATTACATAATTCTACCTGCTAAAGCCCAACATTCAGGAATCATACTAAACCTTTCTGTTCTGTAACATGCAAATGACTCTTGCACTGATATCATCCTGTTGAAAACACTACGCAATCCACTTAACTTCTAATTTTACCACTTGTCTCTCCTCTGGGAGACAAAATATGCAGTCTTATTTCCCTGTGTTCTCCACAGCTGTGACCAGTGTTCCCTCTCAATATTTTTGTCTTTGTGCTCCAGTGACCTGTTCATGTGCGCACATTTCTTGTTTGTGTGTGCAACTGAGTGATACTAGTAAAAATGATACTACTTTCTAGTGAGACTAGAATGGACACTTCCCCAAACTTTTAGAATTTAAAGGGTTAATCGAAGGCACATTTCCCTGCTAAACTGTCTAACAAGCATTTTCAATGTCAATAGGTATGGCTTTAGTGTGCTGCACCCTGTACTTACACAGGCACACCACTCAACCTGCACTCACAATACACATTTAGTACTTACACTCTGGCACAATACTCGCCTTACACTCACACAGCACACCACTCACCCTACACCTACAAAGGCACACCGCTTACATTACACTCACACAGACCCATTGCTTACCCTACATTCAGGCCCTTTGCTTATCTGCATTCAGATGCACTCATAAACACACTGAAACTCTGCATTCAGGCACATAATTCAATGTACACTCACATGGACACAACAGTCATTCTACACTCATAGAGACAAATGACTCACCATACACTCACACAGGCACACCACTCACCCTGCACTCACATTACTCACACTGCACTCATATAGGCAAAACGTTCATTCTATACTCACATAGGTAAACCCAACCCCACACTCATGATACACACCATTCAACCTGCACTCAAAAGATACTTTGTTTACCCTGCACAGACTGAACACTTCTCATTCTCACATAGGTAGACTAGATTGCTGACCATACACTCACACAGTTCACCTTGCACTTATACAGACAATCCATTCACCACACACTTCTACTGACTCTCACTTCCTCCAGCATGCACTATACACATAACTAACCCTGTACTCACTATAAATTCACATTGCTCATCCTGTGCTAAAACATGCACAATACTCATGTACACTCACACAGGAACAACTCTCACCCTACACTAATATAGACATACCTCTCCCCCTGTAATCACAGAGTCACAGAACTCACGTTACACCCAGGCAGAGTCGTTGAGGAGGACTAGACACAGAACAGGTCCTGAAAAGCCCAACCTGAAAGAGTAGGAAGAGTGGTGTCAAGGAGGATGCAATCTCACCCTTTCCAATTCTTGTTAGACTTAGATGGTGCACAAGAAAAGGGATTAAGAGGCCAAGTTAAAACAAGCTTTATTCGATTTATATAAATCATAAAAGCACAAAATAAATATTTCTATCATAAAATATTTCAAAAAATATAATAAAATCTTCAGAATGATCTTCATAGTAAATATTACAGCAGGCACCCCCTAATTAATTCAATTCCATTTTAAGACAATTCATTTCATACGCAACCTACCAGTACACCCTCAACTGTATCTCTTCCTAATTGCAATTGATCCTTTTATAAAATTTAAAACGGTGCAACAAATAACCATGAAATCCAAAGAGAGTAAAAATCTAAAGCCATTTAAATAAGAATGAGGACGTAATTGCTTTAAGATTGGAAGCAAATATCTAGCTCTAAGAGACTTGTACAGTGGGCAACAAAGGATAAAGTGCAAAGTGCTCTGTAGTGTAAAATTGTCGCAAAGACAAGGGCATAGAGTATTGGACCAGGTGCTTTGCTGGGGATAAGCCTCCAAAAAATGGACCGAAGAAAGACGAAATCTAGTCAAATAAAACCTGTGTTGGGAGTTACTCAGATGGATCAGATAAAAACAAGGAAGGTCAAACATAATAGTTAAATCTAAACTACTCACTGATTTTAACTGCTCCAATGCCCGAAAATGAAGGGAATTAGCCCAAGTTGCAGAGGCACTCTTTATTCTAGCTTTGGCTTGATGAGGCATATTTATGGCGTTATTAACAAATTCACCCAAACCCAGTTTCTGGAATGATCTCTTGAGATAATTAAACCAGGGGATATTTTGAGCGTTTTCACTAGAAAGGCAATCCACTACTATGGATTTAGTAAAATCCAGTTAAGGTGTTTTCCAGATCTTGGCCCATAGCAGTAAAGGGGCAAGGCCTACTCGGTCTGCTGCTAGCTCTAGACCCAGTTCAAGATGGCAAAAGTCTCCTGATAAAATCATTCTCAATTCTCTGGAGCGTTGAACAATTAGCATATCCCCAGACTCGGGCCCCATAAGTAACAACTGAAAGACACTTGGCCCTATAAAGAGTCAGCAACTCTTTCACTGGTTTCTGGCCAAGTTGGGCTGCAAATCTAAAAAGTGCCTCCACTACTCTCACCGTTTGTAAGGCTATTAAAGTGAGTAGTGATAATTGAGCGCTAAAAACAATTCTCAAATAAGAAAACTTATTGACCTTCTCTATCTCATTTCCCTGGACCACAAACACTTTAGATTTTGTTTTTTTCGGCCCACAAACCATTACAAACAACTTTTTGTGATTTACTTTAAGATCCAGAGAGGCCAGAAATTCTACAAAGGCATCCAAGGATTTTTGGAGATCCAGCAGTGCGAAGACAAAAATACTGCTCAAAGAGGGTGACCAGGATAGACAGCATTCAACAGAAAAGCAACAGGACTAAGACAACATTTATTGTGAGAGACTGCTGTGCTGAAGAAAAAAAAGTATCTTTCCAGCTCAGCAATTTAAGAAGTACCCACCTCACTACAATTGATTTGCAGTGCACAACACTAAGGGCCGATTCTGATGCGGTTAGAAATGGCTCCGACCCTCGGTCGGAGCCATCCTAACCGCATCGGACCTGCCCTTTCGGATTCCTTTCCGACCGAGCCATTCCGATGGGCTCATTCGGAAAGGAGTCCAACTCGGTTTTCCGGATGGGTTACGACGGGCTCGGGGAGCCCGCCTGCCATCCGGAAAGCCTTCAGTACTCCCCCGGCTGGCTCTTTCCGGCCGAGGGAGTATGATGGCAGTTTCCCAGTGCCTTTTTGTGCCGGTCTTTCCGGCACAAAAAGGCAGCGGGAAACTGTCTTTGGGGGCTCCCAGCAGGGCCCCCATGGGTCCGTGGCCGCCGAATGGCGGCCCTGCTGATCCCTGCACTCGGTGGCAGGCATATTGGGGTGCCTGCCATGGGGTGCAGGGATGAACTGCACCTCTGCACTTGACGATGCGAGCATGCGTTCCTTTCGTAATGCATGCTCCCATTGTTAATTATAGGATTGCGACCGAACAGGGTTCGGTCGAATTCTACTTGCAGGTCTGTAACCGACAACAGGAGGTCAGTCGGTTACAGTTCCTGACCGATGTCGAACGGACTCCGGTCCGTCCAACATCCGAATCGACCCCAAAGTAAATATGGAGTGCCATGTTGTGAAGCAGGTGTCTATTTTTGTTCTTATTTGTTTGGGTGTTTTGTAAAGCACCAATTGTAACCTTATGATAACTTCTAAGAGTCTTTTCAGAGTAGGCCAAAGGTGTTTTTCCAATTCTAAGGAATTTATTGCTGCTCCATAATATGTGTTAGGATTGTGCCCCACCAGTATCAGGCTGCTGCACCCTGTGCTGCACCAAAAGCCTGCCGCGGCCGCTGCAGGTAAGAACGGTGAGGCGGTGGGGCCAGCTGGGGGGGATATCGAGAGGACCACAAGGGAAAATGTATTATTTGTTTAATTTTCCCTTGTGGTCGTCTCTCGAAATCCCCCTCAGCCCGCGCTACCGCCCCACCGCTCTTACCTGCAGCGGCCACGGCTGCCAAAAGCTGAGGGTTGTTTGGGGGAAGGGGGTTACACATGTGATCCCTCAGTACTGTAGCAATGCTGTCACAGGCCCCAGTGGAAGCAAAGAAAATAGCCCTTTTCACAATTGTTCGGGTAGTAAAATGTAGCAATTATCAGGGCTCAACAGGCCCCTCAGGGCTCTGGGCCCCAGTGCACTGCACCTGCTGCACTATTGGTAGCTACACCCCTGCGATCCTGTCATATTAAAAACTGCCTAATCTGATGAGAGAAAGAAACAGAAAGCATGAAATTGTAATGCCTTTGTGATTACAATTCAAGTGATGCTCAGAAGACCGCTTGAATGAAATCAGAGAGAGCAGACTAGGCAGTAAGCCTCTGATCCTCTCTGTGGTATTTGCACTCCAACACCCTTTACACTACAACATATACGTACTTAAGACTTATGACAATTAACTTGACTGTCCACTCATGTAATCAACACTGGTGTTCCGCGTCTTTTGAAAATTGTTTTTTTTTTTACATTGTGCAGTAAAGAAATAGGTGCTTTGAATTACTAATGTGGCTTCTTGGAGAAGCGCTGCACACATAGCTGGCATTTGTTTTTGTATATGCAAACAATTTTGTTTCATTTGGGACCCCTTCTCCTAGGACTTCTTTTCCAGTGATGCTGAAGATAGCCCGTCCTCTTGGATTATGACTTCTGCAGCAGGAACTCACCACTCCTTCAGTACCGTCACTCTAGTAAAGTGCAGAACCCAATTGCTAGACCAATGTCACTCTGCAACCTAGGCACCCTAAAATATAACGTTCTGCTGTATGCAGCAAGCATGATATCCTCCATTAAGTGGGGGAAACAGAGACTAGTGGGAAGAAGGAATGGGCAAACTGCAGATTCAAAGCACATCAGACAAGTATGCCAATGTTAGGGAACCCTAACAAGAGAAAATGTGTACCAGATAGGTAATCATACATGTATTTGTGAAACATATTCAACGGTTTGTTGGCGGTATATTACAGATGCTTGATACCCAACTCAATGGTACATGTACTCTGCTCACTTTATTTCCTTAGGGGTCTTATTTTCAACTACTACTCAGAATCACTTCTGCTCCCATTCAGCAATCTTGGTCTTGATAACTGTCTTTCGAGTATCTGTTTTATATGATTTGTTTTCACCAAGTGCTTGTATTAACTGCAGCACTTCTGCCAGTTTTAGACAATAACTGTAATTATTAAAGGCCAGATTACGAGTACGGTGGTCCATTAGACCACCGTACCTGTGGTGGCGGTCTGACGACTGCCACAATGCAGGACCGCCAGCAGTATTACGCTTGCAGCAGTCGACTGCCATGAGACTATCGGCACCGCCGGGATCAAGAATCCCACTGGGCAGCCGGTCTTCAAATGGCAGGTATATGCTGGTGGTGCCGCAGCCGGGGCAGCCGAACATACTTCGAGTTGCCATTTCACCTCCTTTTCATGGCAGTAAACCCATCCTAAACGGCAATGTAAGGGCCCCCTGCTGGATTTGGGCCTGGGGGTGCATGCGGGGGGCACATGTTGTGCCCCCCTGGATTTGCACCCCCCTCCTGCACGGTGTGGTATGTATGTCACACTGTGCAGGAAGGTGCAGTCGGCGCTCTGAGAGCGGCGGTCTGCCTATTGGGCTCTTTTATGAACCGCCGCTCTCCAACTGCTGCAGGACCGCCCGCCAGACCAGGAAAAAACTCCGGATCTGGCGGGCGGTCGCACCACAGGTTTGGCGGTCCCACAGCGGACGGCACATTGCACTTCACCTTTGAGACCACCAAACTCGTAATTAGGCCCTAAGACTAATGTTGTGGAGAAATCATATGTTTTTAAAAGAACAGGAGTGCAGCTTCCAAACATGCCTACGGAGACGAATAAGCTGGCCCATTTAATTTACATTAAGAATGGAAGTAGGGAATTGTCTCTCCTAGATGCAGGGAACAGCATTTCTGAGATGCAGATTAATTTTTCTTTTTTATCTCTGCATTTCTCTACTTCCCCAAATAAGTCAGCTTGAACTGAACACTGTTTTCTTGGAACACAGTGACTTTTTCAGTCCCAAAATTTCTCAAATACAAGCATGTAAATGTAATTTTACCAAACCAGCTTGTATTTTTTGGTATGCTTTTATCATAAACATTGTAGTACCCGCACAAACATGTTCCTTGTTTTCACACTTGTACAGTTTGTACATCTTATGGACTGCTGTTGCAGTTTCAAAACAGTCGGCCTGATTCACAAAGGGCCTCCGCACGTGTGGCAGAGGCCCTGCAGTTGTGGTGGAGTCATGGCGGAGATTCCACCATGAGTACGGAGGCCCTTTGTGTATCAGGCCCAAAGTGTTCCTCTATAAATTGTGGTGGGGCAGGGGAGTCACACCTTGAACAATCAGTCAGGAGGGAGGAGGAAAATATCAAGCTTCACTCTTGCCTTCATTAACAGCTCATTGACAGCTCTTCTCCTATAGGAAGGAGATGCCTTTGTTTTGCAAGCTCCTTAGGGCCCCATGCTCGGTGAAAAATGATACTGTGTGCGGCTGCCTTGGCACGCAACTTAGAGGAAGCGGCCTGTGACAGTTTTCAAGCTTCACCCATTGTATTCATATTTCAACATTGGCCTCAGCTACATATAGTACATCGTGTGATATATTCACTATTGCTACACCCACACTAATATATTTTCACCAACGCCTAGCACAAACAGCATGGTAGGCTCAGCTTAAATTCCAACAATTAGTTTTGATGCTCTCTTCCTATCAAGATATATGTCAATGTTCTGTAACTCTCCATTTCCATCATCTATTTCCCTCCATGTGCCAAACACCTTTCTGGCAAACTAACCAAACCAGAACAACCCCATCATTATCAATTGTTTGTAAAAAAAAAAAAAAGACAGCCAACTCATCAGTTTTATGCATATTTCACAAAATCAGGTCTGCCAATGCCCATAATTATGTAATTTCAATTCTTAATGGACACAGAAAGGCCGAATCCGATTCGGGCCGGAAAAAATACCGACCGACTCGGTACGGGATAATAGTCCGACCGACACGTACCGGCGTTGCCCGACCTGGGAAGTACGATGAAATGCATGGGAATCACGACCGACTCGTACGGAACTCAAGGCGAACGACCGACCCGGCCGGAAACAAGCTATCCGGCCGGGAAACCACGCGATTCGAACCGACCGACACGCATCAGGAAATAATCCGAACGAAACTTACCCGCGAACTCCGACCCGCGCAGTACGATGCAATGGGTGCAAATTCAGACCGATTCGTACGGAGCCCAAGCCGTACGACCGACACGCATACCAAACCCAGCCGAACAAACACAATACACCGCGACCGACGCGTACGCCGCATATGAAACTGAGCTGAAACACAGCGGGAACGACTCGGAGAGGCGCGCACGAGACAACTGCAACGTCCTACTCGGTCATAAGAACGACTCCTACATGCACAATAATCACAAATGAAAAAATACAAAAAAAAGGGCCAAACAAGCAATGACAAAGCCAATAAATACAGGGGTGAAAAAAATGGAACAAGGACACACCCCCAACTCCACCTACATAAAGCCCACAAATCCCTACCATGATCCTTTGCAAATCCCTCTGACCTGCCAGCACAGAACACCATCACACAGCAAACACAGACACACACACAGCTCATCCAACACAAAAGCCACACACCATTAGCACCTCAACAAATAGCACCCTCACACACACACAGCAAAACCTACACACACACACCCTCACTTGCACACACACACATCAATCACCACCACCACCACCCTCCACCATGCCCCTAAAGAAGAATCCAAAGTTCCTAGATAGTGAATTGGAAGTCATGGTAGACGAGATCCTGAGGGTAGAGCCATAGTTGTTTGGCACATTGTTCCAACAGACCCCCATGGCGCAGAAAACCAAGATGTGGGCGAGGATCGTCGACAGGGTAAACGCACAATCACCATGTTTGCGCACAAAGGAAGACATCCAGAACAGGTGATATGATGTGCGCAGGAGGGTCAGAGACCTACTCAAGAAGGATTACCTCCTGAGCCAGCACACCGGCAGTGGCCCTCCTGCAAAACCAGTA
Source organism: Calotriton arnoldi (assembly GCA_963921515.1). NCBI lineage: Eukaryota > Metazoa > Chordata > Amphibia > Caudata > Salamandridae > Calotriton > Calotriton arnoldi. The sequence goes on from CAWUFW010006195.1 coordinate 585,680, forward strand.
TACCTCAGGCCCTGGGAGGAGAAGGTGCGGGCCATCCTACCACCAGTGAGCGTATATGGACTAACAGACATCCCAGAGCCTGGTGAGTACACAACTAATATACACAATATTGTGTGCCAATACACATACATCACTGTCAAGGGGACAGTCAAACCATCCACCCCAAGCAAATCAACAGCAACCAAAAGATAATCATCCCAAGATGTGTATGTCAGTTAGATAAACACAATACATGCCATCTCATAGTGATATGTAACTGTGTCATGACATGTACAAACCTAACGACAAATAGAGCAAGGCAGTGGCACAAATATAACCAACAAACACTGCCTGATATTTTGCCACCACTAGAACACCACCTCACAGGGAAGCTCACTTAAAGGAAGGAATTCTGTGTATGCTGGTGAAGTTAGTGTAGCCAATAGCATGATGGGAGTTGTAGTCACAGATACTGCTCACCCTCACAATTGGCCCATCAACACCACTCTGAACCATGCTCACATCACAGGGAGTGGATAAGGACTGACAAGAAGGCTGACACTGGCTACTGCTGTGGGGAGCACAATGCCCTGCTGGGAACTGTGCACCAACAAACAGCACAACACCACTGTCGGACATCCTGAAAGCCAACTTGCACTCCCTGCAATGCAAGCACGTTGCATGGTGGGATATCTGGCTGGCTGGGAAGGAGGACTCACAGCACTGACCATAGTTACAAGCAGCTCACCTCACACACCCCCTCAACACAAACTCCACATAATCCACCTGGGAGAATGCAATGCCTCACATACCAAATGAAGATCCCACAAAGAACCACCACCCTGGGTAATGCTGTGTGAAGCACAGGGACACACCTGGGACTTGTAGCCAAACAAATGCAAGGACAACACTGTCAGCCTTCCTGTCAGCACAGGCACACTACCCCACAGGGAAGCAGAGTCCAAAGGAAGGAAGTACGGGCATGCTGGGAAGGGGGTGTAGGCAATAGCATGATGGGAGTTGTAGTCACAGACACTGCTCACCCTCACAATTGGCCCATCAACACCACTCTGAACCATGCTCACATCACAGGGAGTGGATAAGGACTGACAAGATGGCTGACACTGGCTACTGCTGTGGGGAGCACAAGGCCCTGCTGGGAACTGTACACCAACAAACAGCACAACACCACTGCCTGACATCCTGAAAGCCAACTTGCACTCTCTGCAATGCAAGCACGTTGCATGGTGGGATATCTGGCTAGCTGGGAAGGAGACTCACAGCACTGACCATAGATGCAAGCAGCTCACCTCACACACCCCCTCAACACAAACTCCACATAACCCACCTGGGAGAATGCAATGCCTCACATACCAAATGAAGATCCCACAAAGAACCACCACCCTGGGTAATGCTGTGTGAAGCACAGGGACACACCTGGGACTTGTAGCCAAACAAACACAAGGACAACACTGTCAGCCTTCCTGTCAGCACAGGCACACTACCCCACAGGGAAGCAGAGTCCAAAGGAAGGAAGTACGGGCATGCTGGGAAGGGGGTGTAGGCAATAGCATGATGGGAGTTGGAGTCACAGATACTGCTCACCCTCACAATTGGCCCATCAACACCACTCTGAACCATGCTCACATCACAGGGAGTGGATAAGGACTGACAAGATGGCTGACACTGGCTACTGCTGTGGGGAGCACAAGGCCCTGCTGGGAACTGTGCACCAACAAACAGCACAACACCACTGCCTGACATCCTGAAAGCCAACTTGCACTCTCTGCAATGCAAGCACGTTGCATGGTGGGATATCTGGCTAGCTGGGAAGGAGGACTCACAGGACTGACCATAGTTACAAGCAGCTCACCTCACACACCCCCTCAACACAAACTCCACATAACCCACCTGGGAGAATGCAATGCCTCACATACCAAATGAAGATCCCACAAAGAACCACCACCCTGGGTAATGCTCTGTGAAGCACAGGGACACACCTCGGACTTGTAGCCAAACAAACGCAAGGACAACACTGTCAGCCTTCCTGTCAGCACAGGCACACTACCCCACAGGGAAGCAGAGTCCAAAGGAAGGAAGTACGGGCATGCTGGGAAGGGGGGTGTAGGCAATAGCATGATGGGAGTTGGAGTCACAGATACTGCTCACCCTCACAATTGGCCCATCAACACCACTCTGAACCATGCTCACATCACAGGGAGTGGATAAGGACTGACAAGATGGCTGACACTGGCTACTGCTGTGGGGAGCACAAGGCCCTGCTGGGAACTGTGCACCAACAAATAGCACAACACCACTGCCTGACATCCTGAAAGCCAACTTGCACTCTCTGCAATGCAAGCACGTTGCATGGTGGGATATCTGGCTAGCTGGGAAGGAGGACTCACAGCACTGACCATAGTTACAAGCAGCTCACCTCACACACCCCCTCAACACAAACTCCACATAACCCACCTGGGAGAATGCAATGCCTCACATACCAAATGAAGATCCCACAAAGAACCACCACCCTGGGTAATGCTGTGTGAAGCACAGGGACACACCTGGGACTTGTAGCCAAACAAACGCAAGGACAACACTGTCAGCCTTCCTGTCTGCACAGGCACACTACCCCACAGGGAAGCAGAGTCCAAAGGAAGGAAGTACGGGCATGCTGGGAAGGGGGTGTAGGCAATAGCATGATGGGAGTTGGAGTCACAGATACTGCTCACCCTCACAATTGGCCCATCAACACCACCCTGAACCATGCTCACATCACAGGGAGTGGATAAGGACTGACAAGATGGCTGACACTGGCTACTGCTGTGGGGAGCACAAGGCCCTGCTGGGAACTGTGCACCAACAAACAGCACAACACCACTGAATGACATCCTGAGAGTCAACCTGAACCCACTGCAAGGGTGGCATGCTTCATGGTGGGATAACTGGGCTGGGGGGAGAAGGAGGGCTGGATATCCACCAAATACAACCAATGCTGGCCATGCACACACCTCAACATTCACATTGAAATGCCTCAGGTTTGCAGGACAATGTGCTACACCAATATCAACCTCTTACTGTGACAACTTAGGACAATGCAATGTACAGGCCCGCATCCAGAGGTACAGTCACAACTGTCAGGTGTGTGAACCATTGATGTCTGTAGAAACATTACATACAATGTGTGTCTCTTCCAAATACAGGTGACGATGATGGGGACACAGCAGCAGGCGAGGAGGAGTCCCTGTCCCAGGCTCCGGGGGACACAGAGCTCACTGGTGTGGAACAGCCTCTGCCCTCCTCGGATGGCGAAGACCTACCTGGCTCCTCCAGTGTGAGTCATCATGCAGCACCAGCTGGACCAACATCTGCACCCCCTGCACCCACCCCTCCAACAACTGCCAACATACAGACCATCCCCGCCGACACGGACAGACCAAGGACCCCCGCTGACAACAGCACAGGGCCCCAGGCCCACCGTGGAGCAACGGATGACAACACCACTAACAACCCCCAAGTGGGCCTTGGGTCACCTGTGCATGCCACCGCAGGTCCTGCACGTGTCGCCAGGGGTGGTGGGAGGGGTGGTAGACATAGGTCGCTGCTTGCAGAGGGGTCTGGACTGCATGATGACCCACAACTGGCACGCATCGCTGATGCGTACCAGGATAGCACCGGAGAGGTCAGACAGGTAGTGGGGATCCTCAAGGACATACAACAGCAGCAGGCTGCCCATCATGCCCGCTTGGACTCCCACATGGCCCGTGTGGAGACACACATGGCCCATGTGGAGACACACATGTCGGGCATGGAGTCCAAGTGGGACACATTGCAAGAACTCACAGCGGTGCATAGGGACATATTGACATGCCTCCGCCAGATTAGCACCAACATGGCCACACCTCCCTGTGTGCCCACAACATCTGGTGCTACAACAACTGACACCGCCACAGGGAGGGAGGAGGACTCTGGCGGAGAGTCCCCTGCACCGCCGCAGCCTGCACGTGAGGGTCCCCCCCCAAAGAAGAGGGGTCGTCCGAGGAAGGAAAACTGAGAGGTTGATGGCCACGTACATCCCCCAGGAAGCCAACACCTGTTCCGGAAATTCTCCTTTGTGTGCAAACGTTTCACCCTGTCGAATGCAACACTACTTTCCCACATGACATGGGGAGTTCAAGTTGGACTAATGTATCATATGACTGTGGACTTCACTCAGGACATTTCTGCTACCAAGACTTCCAACTCATCTGGGAACTTTGGATCACAATCCCAATGTACAGCACCCACCATCCTGTGCACTATACACACACACATTTCTGTAAATAAAATCACTAGTACACCATACTTGCCACTGTTGTTATTCAAATGTGGATACTGTTATGGTGATGATGTTCTGCTAAATTACACTGTGTATGCTACTGCTACAGCAAGTACAACATCGTCGTGTGAGTCATGGTGACGTGACACATATGAGGGAGACACACCACTAGGGCTACACAACACAGACACCAGGGCCATCGGACTCATCGCCCACAGTGATGTTGCCAGGAAATACAGTGGAATGCACAGACACCACACCTATTCAGAGTCTGTGTCAACTAGCCCACAGGTGCAGTAAGCAAATGTCAGTCAGATGTGTGACCACAGACAACGCACATCCCAAAGTGAAGCACAGGTTTATTACACATTTGCAACATGTTGTTTCCACTACAAATGCAAGGTTTACCCACGTGGCAGTGGCCACACAGTCAACAAGTGCAGAAGATATGAAGTCCAGGGGTGTGTGGCACATCACTTGTAGGCCAACTACTGCTGCCACCCTGAAAGCTGAATCATGGTGTCGGGGGATCCAAGTTGACCAAAGTACTCAGTAAGCACCCTGTGAAGGACAGACATGACACACAGTTAAAATCACTGTAGAACAGGACAGTACTGCAATACTCATGCCCAATACATGTCACAAGACAACTACACAAAACCAAGTTAGCATATCAAAACTGTTGGTGAGTTCAGACTACCTGGAAGGACACATTGCTGCACGCATCCAGTCAAGTAGCACATGGCCACACTCAAACAGCACCAGAGCACCACCCACACATATCATGCAAACTCACGTCATTCACATTACATCTCCCTGGATACTCACATTCAGCTGAAGAAGTTGGTGATGAGCTGTGTGCGGACATCACCATCATCATCACTGGCATCGTGGTCCAGGCCAGGATCCTCCACAGGTGGCGGACGTTGGTCATCGTCATCCAGGATGAGAGGCAACTCCTTCCGCACTGCCAGGTTGTGTAGCATGCAGCAGACGATGAAAATGTTGCACACCTTTGCTGGGGCATATGGGAGGGCCCCTCCTGTCTTGTCCAGGCAGCGGAAGCGGCTCTTCAGGAGACCAAAGGTCCGCTCTATCACTCTCCTGGTCCGACCATGTGCCTCATTGTAGCGCATCTGGGCTGGTGTCACAGGGTTCCTGAGGGGTGTCAGCAACCACGGCATGTTGGGGTATCCGGAGTCACCTACGGACAGACAAGTGCACATTAGCTGATTTGGAAAAGTGGGTGGAATACTACAGATCAGAACACACACAATGGTACAAAGTCAGTACACACCGACAAGCCAGGCACGCTGGTTCTGCATCTGTGCCATCATCCTCGGGATGCGACTACTCCTCATCACGTAGGCATCGTGTGCTGAACCAGGGAAACGGGCGCACACATGTGTGATGCTCATATCTGCTAAACATACCACCAGAGCATTGATCGAATGGTAATGTTTACGGTTCCGGTATGCCTGCTCATGTGCCTGTGGTGGTATCAAAGCCACATGTGTCCCATCAATGGAGCCAATGACATGTGGCATCCTCCCCAGGGCATAGAAGTCACTCTTGACGTCAGTGAGTTGTTGACGTGTTGGGAAATAGATGTACTGGTTCAGGCATCTCAACAGTGCCTCCAAAACATCGCGTAGCACACGGCTGAACATAGTCTGTGACATCCCACCGGCAGTCGCAACAGTGTGTTGAAAGGTACCGGTGGCAAAGAAGTGTAGAGCTGCCATTACCTTCACCTTGGGGGTCAGCGCCGTAGGGTACGTCCGGCCAGGTTGCAAATGTGGTGCCAAGCGCACTGCCAAATCCTCAATCAGCTGCCTGGTGAAGCGGTACCGTCGGATGCTGTCACGTTCCACCATCGTTGCCAGGTCAGGGAATGGTCTATGGACAGCTGGAGCCCTGCAGTGCATAGGTTGAAGGAAGAAAGATTGTCAGTCACCCCACATATGTGCCATTCACCATACTCAATTTCACATGATACATCATTACGTGACACAAGTACTTGATGTGTGTGCCGTTCTGTCGGACATAACTCGCACCTACATGGCCATCATCTAACTCCTCAGTACAACATGTGTGCACAACAGGTACCAGGTTGTGCTATGGGAAACCATTAGGCTGTGTCACAGTACCCATTTACTGCTGTCACGTTCCACACACACACCACAGTGACATGTCTGGACAGATGCGCCACAGGCATCACAGATCATTGACAGGTAGATTCCCAGTGACCCTGTCTTGCCACATGGACACTGGCATGACATGGCGTATCATGTACACGTCAGAAAAACAAACATGACTCCCACAGGTAGTGGCCCCTGTCGCATCCGCAGGACAGACATGGACGCCAGTGACGCACAACATCAAAGTCCATGCACAAACAACGTTGATGTGGAGACTGTCTCCCATCGTGCACATGGAATCAGTGACATCGGAAACACAACATGCACACAGACTGTGGAGGGACATCACTATTGTGGCAATGGGTCATCCTGTGACGTACATGCCTTCCCACATGGGACTCTGGGGGTATGTGACATGTCATACACATACACAACCTGGAAATGTGACCATGCCACATGCTCCAAAATGAACTGTTGCACATCACAGTGGTCATGTGCACAACACACCAAGGACCCTGTCCCCATGAACACATGCACAGCCTGGGTGTGGCTGCCCACAAGTGCCACCACAGAAACCACATGTTAACCCCCATACACAGAGAAGGAAATGCAGCCTTACATGCCTCAGGAAACAGTATGGACTGTGTGTGGTGTTGTAGGTGTGCCCCTGGGTCTCTGGCAGGTATATGTGGCTGGCATACGTTCACCAGAGACAAGCATGGTGACATATGCGACTGACCTGTACAGGTACGCGTTGTACAGCAATGGACCGATCGGTGTGCCCGGCCGGCCCATTGCATATGATGTGTGCGGGTACGCGTTGTATCCCGAAATACGCGTTGTACAGCAATGGACTGATCGGTGTGCCCGGCCAGCCCATTGCATCTGTTGTGAGCGGGTACGCGTTGTACAGCAATGGACCGATCGGTGTGCCCGGCCGGCCCATTGCATCTGTTGTGAACGGGTACGCGTTGTACAGCAATGGACCGATCGGTGTGCCCGGCCGGCCCATTGCATCTGTTGTGAGCGGGTACGCGTTGAACAGCAATGGACCGATCGGTGTGCCCGGCCGGCCCATTGCATCTGTTGTGAGCGGGTACGCGTTGTATCCCGAAATAGGCGTTGTACAGCAATGGACCGATCGGTGTGCCCGGCCGGCCCATTGCATCTGTTGTGAGCGGGTACGCGTTGTATCCCAAAATACGCGTTGTACAGCAATGGACCGAACGGTGCGCACACATTGGCTGGGGCCTGGCATGGCAACGGACGCGTTTTCGAAGCTCCAACGAGTCTGATGCAGTGAATTCAGTTGGCCAGCCACAACAATGTTGCAAAATCATGGGTGTCATGAAGTTGAAGATTTGAAGGATGCTGTGGGCGTGTATTAGTGCTGCTATTCCATGGATTGGTCAGATTCAGAAGATGCAAACGACTTGGACCTATCACTTTGGACACATGGGACAGTATCTGCCTCTGCAGCACACATATAATGCTGGCTGTTCCCCTGAGAGCTCACTTGCCTGCACTACATGCTCCAGGACGACATCTGCCACCAACACTGCTGCTGTTTATGCATCCTCTGGCTCCTGCAATGGCACGTACTGTGGAGAGAGAGCCTTCAGCCTTGAGGAGAACCAGGCCCTGCTGGACAGCCTCCTTCCACAGTACAGCAAGCTGTATGGGAAACCAGGGGAGCAGGTGAGTGTGCTGTCCACTGCCTCACTAATTGTGCATGTTGTCTGACTAGCAGGACTTTCAGTGTGCACACCACTGGCTAGCATGCCCACTGAGTAGTTGTCACACCCCAAAGTGTGTAGTTACATACACTGAACTGGTACAGTGCAGTAACAGTGCATTCCAACTAGGTTTACTTCCCATGCAATGATACCATTTAGAGACTGCTGGCAAACTGTTCATAGCCATTGTTGCACTGCCTGTGTACATCATATGCCCCTGTGATTGAGACATGTATATCCAACTGTGTGATGCACGTATATGTTGCATGTGTAGTAATGTCCTTTTCACTTTGTCATCCTCACAGGTTGATGCCCACCAGAAGCAGGAAATCTGGCTGACCATCGCCCGGAAAGTAAGATCCGTGGGGGTCTACAGGCGCAGGATCCGCAACTGCCAGAAGAGGTGGCAGGACCTTCGTGGCTGGACCCGGAGGATCACAAGGGTCCAGCTGAAGCTGTCGCCTCCTCGCAGGAGGGGCGGACACCGGACCCTGACCCCCACATGCTCCGGATCCTGGCGGTGGTCTTCCCTGACCTGGATGGGCAGCTGAAGGCCAGACAGCAGCAAGGAGGGGGTGAGTCCATGACTGCACTGTGCACTTTGTCTGACATGCTATGTGCCCTCCTCTGGCCTGGTTAAACTTCCACAGTACATCAGTCATGTGGTCCAGGACCCATGTCCCTCATTTGTGACATGCCCACTTCTCCTCTGATACGCATATGTGTGGCCCTTATAGTCAGGAAATTGTGTCATTTGGGGACTGTGTCATTGCATTTAGCTTTGCTCAAGGTGGGGGACAGCATTTGTTCCCGTGACTATGTTGTGCGATTCATGGGTGGGTCAATTGCTTACACAATGCCTAAGTTCTGACATGTAATCTGGGTGTAACTTTGATATGTGGTCCCCTTGCTGCTCTGACTCACCACATGTCCCTGGGGAATTTGGCACACACCCATGCTGCTGGTGGGAACAATGTTTGGGCCTCAGGAGTATGTGTATCCAGTGTGTCACACATGCTTAGCCACCTGCCTACTGTCCAGGACTCATCCCTCTTACAGGTGGAGCTGGACAGTCATGCCTACTCCAGGGCATACAACACTCTGTACTCCCACTCCCGTGTATCATCTGGCATGTTGTGATCAGTTAAATGTACCCTCAGGTGTCTGCCTCTGTCTCATTGTGCTGTGTCTTCGTTGTCAGGACTACTGGTATGTTTATCGGTTAGGGCTCAGCATGCCATCTGAGATGTGACCATGATAGACGATACTTCTGTGACTTATAGGTGTCTGATCACTTGACTGTGCACACAGGTGTTTGCAACTGTGACTTTCAGGCAGCTGTATTTTCATTCACAGCACACTGTGAGGTGCTCATGTTCAGAGAGTTGTGTTTCATGTCCCCCATATGTCCAGTTGGTATGACGTGGACAAATAGTAGTACAGATGATGTGGTATTTGGGGGATGGACATGTGCACTTGTCAGTCACATAACTTGCATTCCCCATGCCCTCGGATTGTGACACAGTGCAGACTGTTGTTGGCTGGCTGCCATGGCCATGTGACTTGAGACAGTAATGTATGACTTTGCACACATTCCTGTGTCATGGCATTAAACTTCCTGAGACTGATCCTGCAGGGGAGTGACATGTGCAACATGCACCCCATTGTGGCATTGACTATCCGGACATGGGTGCATCATGGTGTCTGGTGCTGGTATGCATCACATGCATTTCTATTTAGACTCTGGCCATCCCTTTATCCGGACACCTGCACTGACTCAGTGGCAAGAGATGTGATGTGTGCATGTTCACATACTTCACCGTGTTCCCTGCAATGTCCAACAACTGTGTAGGTGGTGCATGTGTCCACACTGGGGTCTTACCATCAGACAGGCACCAGACAGATGGGTGCAAGGGCAGGAGGGGTGTGAGTCCCATGGTTGACCATCAGACTGACAATTGGCTTCCCCTAATCTGTGTGAGGACTTTAGGCAATGTTCAACTAAGGATGCCAGGGCTTGCTCTGTAATGTGCTGTACTTACTGTGGTGTGTGCGGTCAGTGCAGGTGACTGATGTTTGTCTGTTTCCCTAATTGTTTGCAGATACATCCACGGCCACAGGAGGGGACAGCTCCACGGACCAGGAGGAGCAGCGGAGCCAGACTGGGTCAGCATCGGACGAGTGGTCAGAGGGACCCAGTGGCACGGAGGGCGAGGGGAGCCACACCGAGGAGTCCTCAGCACCATCCACCTCAGCTGAGGACCACAGCAGCTCGGAGGATGACTCCCTTGTGGAGGCGGGTCTCAGCAGCCACCAAAGGCCAGCTAGTCTGTCTGGCCCCGCCACCACCACCACCACCACCGCCCTCTCATTGGCTCCCATTCCTGAGGTCCGTGGAGGCTCCCGTGCTCGGGAGCGTGTCTCCTTCGTGCCCGGCACCGCACCCCCTGCCCCTGTGTCCCCTGCTGCCCTGAGTGAGGAGTCTGTGTACCTCCTTCGGCAGCTCCATGTAGGGCAGACAGCAATGCTGAGTGTCCTCCATGCACACACCACTCTGTTGACACAGCTGGTGTCGTTCATGGAGGGCATCTCGACGGGTATGTCTGCCCTACAGAGGAGCAATAAGTCCATGGACTCCTTCCTGACGGCAGCAGTGTCCCTCCTCCAACAGTCCCTCACCCCTCCCACCTCTGCCCCATCCACACTTCCTGCCCCCCTACCTGTCCAAAGCACATGCACACCTGCACAGTCACCCAAACACACAGACACGAGCAGCACAGACACACCCAAGAGAAAGGCAAGACGTGCACACAAGCATCCTCAGGGGACTGATACCACAGACACAGGTGATGGGGAACACACACACACACAGGCATCCACATTCACTCCGCAGTCCTCCAAATCCTCTCCCTCCAAGACCCCTTCCCTTGCCTCGCCTGCTACCCCACCTACACAGCAGATCTTCCTGTGTGACCTCGGCCTCTTCCCCTCCAATCCTGCTGATCCAGCATACCGGGGGAAGAGGAAGTCCACCCACACAGAGGGGAGTGCCCCTCACCCCCAGACACCCTCCCCCAGGTGCAGGCAGACACAGGACCCCAGTCGGAAGTCCCCCGGACCCGGAAGAGCAAGACCCTACCACCACCACCACGCAGCTCCACCGCCCAGTCTCTCTCCTCCATCCCCCAGGCCACCACTGCACAGGTTCCCCCGCCACACCCTGCCCCAGGTTCCCCCACACATCGATACCGCATCCCCAGACTGCTTAGGCCCTCCCCCTGCCACTTGCTCTTCCACCCCCAATCCAGACGCTCTGCCTGTTAGTGGCACTGTTGTGGAGACCGGGTCCCCCCCTCTGTCCTGCCCACCTCATCTGCCCACCCTTCCACTCCCTTGGAGTCATGCACTGCAGTGGAGTCCACAACCACCACGTCTGACTCGGGCACTGCAGTGGGTACCCAGTTCACTACATCAGTCCAGCCCAGTGCAGTGGTTGCAGCACCCACACCAACTGACTTGTGTACCACAGTGGTGCCGGCCCCCCCTGAGTCAGACACCTCCACTGCAGTTGCCGGTGACACTCCTGCACCCACCACCCCTTCACTGCCTCACTCTGCCATCCCCTGATCCTGTCCCTGCGGTGCCTGGCCTGCCCCTTGTATGCCCCTCCAAGGGGGATGTCCCCTAACCGTACCAGTGCAGGCAAGCAATGTGTGACCAGTTGTCACTTCTCACCCCGTTGGGACTATGATTTTGGACTGGCCATTGGCCTTAGTTTCTTTTGGACTTCCGTGTTTACCCTGACATTTGCTGAATAAAGCCTCTTTTTGTTTACTTGTGGGTTTTCTTTTGATGTATATGATGTGGATGAGTAGCATCCTGCATTTGCAGTTGTAATAGTGTTCAGATCAGGAAAATGAAGTGTTGCAGTGAAGGACTCCATGTGGTCCATGGGATATGTGTCCTGTTGTAGTCTGGATCTATGGCATCCTTTGCTACAGTCTGAGGGTGTAATGTTCAGCATTTGACACAGGGATGTCCATTTTGCATTTGTAAATGAACATCTTTGTCTTACACTGATGCACATCTGGTGGGCTTACCACTGTTCAATGTTCCGATTTCCCTGACTGTGTGCCCAGCTCCACTGGACATGCAGTTTTGCACATCAATGTCGAAGGACTCATCTGTGTATACAGTGCAACTTGCTTGACACGTGTTTTGTGTGTGTGCAGATGACTGACGTGACACTCCCGTACCCAGGCTGATGTGAGCAGAGCCTTCTGTGTGTTGTGGTTGTTGACTCACTGACGGAGTGTTCTGCTGACATGTTTGGGTCGTGCACAGACAAGGTTTGGCACAGCGGACCGTCCACAGGAGTGGAGTGCCCTCATGGCAGTGTGTAATCTGGTGACATTGTGTGGGCCTGTGTTGTGTGTTGTGTAAGCATGTCTGTGCGTGTTCCCTTCCCTTTTCCTACACAGGCTGTGTCCCTAGGGATGTTCCTGTTTGTGATGCTTGCTGAGTTGTTCTGTGTTCATCCAGCATCTTGGACCTGGTTTCTCCGTGATGTGGGTGCATGGCAAACTAATGTTCATGAGGTTGTCATACCAGGTTGTCTTTGTTGTCAGGGCTGGGGATGTGGGCAAACGCAGATGGGACACATTCAGGATTCCCCTTGGCACTTGTTGTTTACACGAGTCATGTGATTTACAGTTTGTGTTAGCTTTCAGTGATTGTGACACGTTGTGTGTGTGACTGCTGCCACTCCTCAGGGTCAGAGCTGCAATGTTGGAAGTTGTGTACGTGTGTTCTTCGTGTGTCACCTTGGCTTCTTCGTTGGTGTGTGACTATGGCCAGGATCCCATTGATTGTGGTGGATTTCACATCATGCCCATGTACGGCATACTCTGCTGTGTGTCAGACATTGACGAGTCTTGTTGACTGGCCATGTGGGATGGGTTTCTGCACCTTAGTTCCCACCACCACCCCTGGTATTGTCATGGGTGCATGTCCAATGTCACCAGTCCATGTGAGCTTCACTGCTGCACATTGGTGGAGATCAGGGTGTGTGGTGTTGAGTGTGTGCAAAAGTGAGTTGTTGCACGGCTAGACCCCTACCTCCATATTGGCCTTGGCTGGCAGGCCGTGCTGATTGATTGGAGCTTGTGTAGGTGTGATGGTAGTTAGTTGCTCAGGACACATGGCTGTAGTTCACAGTGTGAACGACATCTAACTTTGTCATCAAAGTGGGATTATCATGCAGGCTAGTGTCAGCACAATGTGGGGTCCCTGGGGGTAATGCTGTGGTGGGTCTGTCTCTTGCTTTGTTAGTTGCTGTTCCTACAAGCTTGTGTGACATGTGTAATTTGTGCTCCCTCTCATCTAACAATGCCTGATTGCCCACATAGGGGTATCCGATCCATGAGTAACTTTTGTATGGCACTGTATACACATCTGTGTGGTTGGAATGCAGGCCTCCTCATGTGTTGTGTGGTTGCCTGGGGACACTGGCACACCCCCATCACCTGTTGTGTTTGATATGCAGTGTGAGTCTGCCTGTTTGTGTTTGTGCCTTTGCACCACTGCATTGGCATATCTTGAGTGTGCCATTGGCTGTATGTTGTTTGGTGGCTTTCCCCTGCTGTCCCTGGGACTCCTAGGTCATCAGTCAGCACAATAATCATGGTTTGTATGTCCCATTGCTGCCATGGTATGGTATTTGTTCACCTGACATCTACAGTCTCCACAGGATATCTACATTTGTGTGTCCATTGGTGCAGATATGTGGGTCAGCATTATGATGGTCACTTCTGTCATTGTGTTATTTGTGAATGTTGACAATGTGGGCCCCCATGGGTGATGTTTGTATGCACATGGCCAAAACGATGTTTCAGTGACACTGCACTGTTTCCCTCGACCAATCTATGTTGCTATGGGACACAAGCACTACTATGCCACTGATGTGTTTGTTGTTGTGTGACCAGGATTCATCCATGCAGTTTGGCTTTGGCAGCTTCTACCATGACTACACTTCCCTTTTGGTCACTGTGGTGATGGGGCTTTAGGCCCCATTGCCACACTGTTCAAAATGTGCATCAGCTATGGACACCACACTTCCCTTTTGGTCACTGTGGTGATGGGGCTTTAGACCCCATTGCCACACTGTTCAAAATGTGCATCAGCTATGGACACCACACTTCCCTTTTGGTCACTGTGGTGATGGGGCTTTAGGCCCCATTGCCACACTGTTCAAAATGTGCATCAGCTATGGACACCACACTTCCCTTTTGGTCACTGTGGTGATGGGGCTTTAGGCCACATTGCCACACTGTTCAAAATGTGCATCAGCTATGGATAGCACACTTCCCTTTTGGTCACTGTGGTGATGGGGTGTTCGAGCCCATTGCCACAGTGGCCATGGTCGGCTTGCATTGTGGAGGCCACACACATTTATGTGTGACACATGTGCTAGGGGGTCACATTGTATGTTCAATGTCATGTTCAGTGTTGTAGGCATTTGACACAGACTACACACACTAGTCATGGTGTTGGGGGGGATGTAATCTTCTGTCATTCCTTATGTGGGAGTATGCTAGTTGTGTCATGCATTACCCGTCCTATGAGTAGGAGTGGTGTTAGTGGTAGGCATCCATCCCCCCATGAGTGGGGATGGTAGTAGTGGTAGGCATCCAGCCCCCCATGAGTGGGGATGGTAGTAGTGGTAGGCATCCAGCCCCCCTGAGTAGTGATGGTGGTAGTGGTAGGCATCCATACCCCTAAGGGTGGGGATGGTAGTAGTGGCAGGCATCCAGGCCCCCTGAGTAGGGGTGGTGGTAGTGGTAGGCATCCAGGCCCCCTGAGTAGGGGTGGTGGTAGTGGTAGGCATCCATCCCCCCATGAGTGGGGATGGTAGTAGTGGTAGGCATCCATCCCCCTATGAGTGGGGATGGTAGTAGTGACAGGCATCCAGGCCCCCTGAGTAGGGGTGGTGGTAGTGGAAGGCATCCATCCCCCCATGAGTGGGGATGGTAGTAGTGGTAGGCATCCAGCCCCCTATGAGTGGGGATGGTAGTAGGGACAGGCATCCAGGCCCCCTGAGTAGGGGTGGTGGTAGTGGTGGGCATCCATCCCCCCATGAGTGTGGACGGTAGTAGTGGTAGGCATCCAGCCCCCCCTGAGTAGTGATGGTGGTAGTGGTAGGCATCCATACCCCTAAGGGTAGGGATGGTAGTAGTGGCAGGCATCCAGGCCCCCCTGAGTAGGGGTGGTGGTAGTGGTAGGCATCCAGACCCCCTGAGTAGGGGTGGTGGTAGTGGTAGGCATCCATCTCCCTATGAGTGGGGATGGTAGTAGTGGTAGGCATCCATCCCCCTATGAGTGGGAATGGTAGTAGTGGCAGGCATCCAGGCCCCCCTGAGTAGGGGTGGTGGTAGTGGTAGGCATCCAGGCCCCCCTGAGTAGGGGTGGTGGTAGTGGTAGGCATCCATCCCCCCATGAGTGGGGATGGTAGTAGTGGTAGGCATCCATCCCCCTATGAGTGGGGATGGTAGTAGTGACAGCCATCCAGGCCCCCTGAGTAGGGGTGGTGGTAGTGGTAGGCATCCATCCCCCATGAGTGGGGATGGTAGTAGTGGTAGGCATCCAGCCCCCTATGAGTAGGGATGGTAGTAGTGACAGGCATCCAGGCCCCCTGAGTAGGGGTGGTGGTAGTGGTGGGCATCCATCCCCCATGAGTGTGGATGGTAGTAGTGGTAGGCATCCAGCCCCCCCTGAGTAGTGATGGTGGTAGTGGTAGGCATCCATACCCCTAAGGGTGGGGATGGTAGTAGTGGCAGGCATCCAGGCCCCCCTGAGTAGGGGTGGTGGTAGTGGTAGGCATCCAGGCCCCCCTGAGTAGGGGTGGTGGTAGTGGTAGGCATCCATCCCCCCATGAGTGGGGATGGTAGTAGCGGTAGGCATCCATCCCCCTATGAGTGGGGATGGTAGGAGTGGTAGGCATCCAGGCCCCCCTGAGTAGGGGTGGTGGTAGTGGTAGGCATCCATCCCCCCATGAATGGGGATGGTAGTAGTGGTAGGCATCCATCCCCCTATGAGTGGGGATGGTAGTAGTGACAGGCACCCAGGCCCCCTGAGTAGGGGTGGTGGTAGTGGTAGGCATCCATCCCCCCATGAGTGGGGATGGTAGTAGTGGTAGGCATCCAGCCCCTATGAGTGGGGATGGTAGTAGTGACAGGCATCCAGGCCCCCTGAGTAGGGGTGGTGGTAGTGGTGGGCATCCATCCCCCATGAGTGTGGATGGTAGTAGTGGTAGGCATCTAGCCCCCTGAGTAGTGATGGTGGTAGTGGTAGGCATCCATACCCCTAAGGGTGGGGATGGTAGTAGTGGCAGGCATCCAGGCCCCCTGAGTAGGGGTGGTTGTAGTGGTAATCATCCAGGCCCCCTGAGTAGGGGTGGTGGTAGTGGAAGGCATCCATCCCCCATGAGTGGGGATGGTAGTAGTGGTAGGCATCCAGCCCCCTATGAGTGGGGATGGTAGTAGTGACAGGCATCCAGGCCCCCTGAGTAGGGGTGGTGGTAGTGGTGGGCATCCATCCCCCATGAGTGTGGACGGTAGTAGTGGTAGGCATCCAGCCCCCTGAGTAGTGATGGTGGTAGTGGTAGGCATCCATACCCCTAAGGGTAGGGATGGTAGTAGTGGCAGGCATCCAGGCCCCCCTGAGTAGGGGTGGTGGTAGTGGTAGGCATCCATTCCCCCCTGAGTAGGGGTGGTGGTAGTGGTAGGCATCCATCCCCCTATGAGTGGGGATGGTAGTAGTGGTAGGCATCCATCCCCCTATGAGTGGGGATGGTAGTAGGGACAGGCATCCAGGCCCCCCTGAGTAGGGGTGGTGGTAGTGGTAGGCATCCATCCCTCCATGAGTGGGGATGGTAGTAGTGGTAGGCATCCAGCCCCCTATGAGTGGGGATGGTAGTAGTGACAGGCATCCAGGCCCCCTGAGTAGGGGTGGTGGTAGTGGTGGGCATCCATCCCCCATGAGTGTGGATGGTAGTAGTGGTAGGCATCCAGCCCCCTGAGTAGTGATGGTGGTAGTGGTAGGCATCCATACCCCTAAGGGTGGGAATGGTAGTAGTGGCAGGCATCCAGGCCCCCTGAGAAGGGGTGGTGGTAGTGGTAGGCATCCAGGCCCCCTGAGTAGGGGTGGTGGTAGTGGTAGGCATCCATCCCCCCATGAGTGGGGATGGTAGTAGTGGTAGGCATCCATCCCCCTATGAGTGGGGATGGTAGTAGTGACAGGCATCCAGGCCCCCTGGGTAGGGGTGGTGGTAGTGGTAGGCATCCATCCCCCATGAGTGGGGATGGTAGTAGTGGTAGGCATCCAGCCCCCTATGAGTAGGGATGGTAGTAGTGACAGGCATCCAGGCCCCCCTGAGTAGGGTTGGTGGTAGTGGTGGGCATCCATCCCCCCATGAGTGTGGATGGTAGTAGTGGTAGGCATCCAGCCCCTATGAGGGGGGATGGTAGTAGTGACAGGCATCCAGGCCCCCCTGAGTAGGGGGGGTGGTAGTGGTTGGCATCCATCCCCCCATGAGTGTGGATGGTAGTAGTGGTAGGCATCTAGCCCCCCCTGAGTAGTGATGGTGGTAGTGGTAGGCATCCATACCCCTAAGGGTGGGGATGGTAGTAGTGGCAGGCATCCAGGCCCCCCTGAGTAGGGGTGGTTGTAGTGGTAATCATCCAGGCCCCCCTGAGTAGGGGTGGTGGTAGTGGAAGGCATCCATCCCCCCATGAGTGGGGATGGTAGTAGTGGTAGGCATCCAGCCCCTATGAGTGGGGATGGTAGTAGTGACAGGCATCCAGGCCCCCTGAGTAGGGGTGGTGGTAGTGGTGGGCATCCATCCCCCATGAGTGTGGACGGTAGTAGTGGTAGGCATCCAGCCCCCTGAGTAGTGATGGTGGTAGTGGTAGGCATCCATACCCCTAAGGGTAGGGATGGTAGTAGTGGCAGGCATCCAGGCCCCCTGAGTAGGGGTGGTGGTAGTGGTAGGCATCCATTCCCCCTGAGTAGGGGTGGTGGTAGTGGTAGGCATCCATCCCCCTATGAGTGGGGATGGTAGTAGTGGTAGGCATCCATCCCCCTATGAGTGGGGATGGTAGTAGGGACAGGCATCCAGGCCCCCCTGAGTAGGGGTGGTGGTAGTGGTGGGCATCCATCCCCCCATGAGTGTGGACGGTAGTAGTGGTAGGCATCCAGCCCCCCCTGAGTAGTGATGGTGGTAGTGGTAGGCATCCATACCCCTAAGGGTAGGGATGGTAGTAGTGGCAGGCATCCAGGCCCCCTGAGTAGGGGTGGTGGTAGTGGTAGGCATCCATTCCCCCTGAGTAGGGGTGGTGGTAGTGGTAGGCATCCATCCCCCTATGAGTGGGGATGGTAGTAGTGGTAGGCATCCATCCCCCTATGAGTGGGGATGGTAGTAGGGACAGGCATCCAGGCCCCCTGAGTAGGGGTGGTGGTAGTGGTAGGCATCCATCCCTCCATGAGTGGGGATGGTAGTAGTGGTAGGCATCCAGCCCCTATGAGTGGGGATGGTAGTAGTGACAGGCATCCAGGCCCCCTGAGTAGGGGTGGTGGTAGTGGTGGGCATCCATCCCCCATGAGTGTGGATGGTAGTAGTGGTAGGCATCCAGCCCCCTGAGTAGTGATGGTGGTAGTGGTAGGCATCCATACCCCTAAGGGTGGGAATGGTAGTAGTGGCAGGCATCCAGGCCCCCTGAGAAGGGGTGGTGGTAGTGGTAGGCATCCAGGCCCCCTGAGTAGGGGTGGTGGTAGTGGTAGGCATCCATCCCCCATGAGTGGGGATGGTAGTAGTGGTAGGCATCCATCCCCCTATGAGTGGGGATGGTAGTAGTGACAGGCATCCAGGCCCCCCTGGGTAGGGGTGGTGGTAGTGGTAGGCATCCATCCCCCCATGAGTGGGGATGGTAGTAGTGGTAGGCATCCAGCCCCCTATGAGTAGGGATGGTAGTAGTGACAGGCATCCAGGCCCCCCTGAGTAGGGTTGGTGGTAGTGGTGGGCATCCATCCCCCCATGAGTGTGGATGGTAGTAGTGGTAGGCATCCAGCCCCTATGAGTGGGGATGGTAGTAGTGACAGGCATCCAGGCCCCCCTGAGTAGGGGTGGTGGTAGTGGTGGGCATCCATCCCCCCATGAGTGTGGATGGTAGTAGTGGTAGGCTAAACTGAGAAAAATCCTAACTTTAAGACTTTCGGTATTCACAGAAGGCATTTAGGAGTCCTAAAGTTAGGAGTCCTAACTTTACTACTCCTAAACCGAGAAAAATCCTAACTTTAAGACTTTCGGTATTCACAGAAGGCATTTAGGAGTCCTAAAGTTAGGACTACTAACTTCTGTGAATACCGAAATGAGTAAGTTGATTCTGTGAATACCAAAATGAGTAAGTGTATTTTGTGAATACCAAAAAGTACTAACTTTACGTTTTTGACGTAAGTTAGTTCTGTGAATCAGGCCCGTAGAGTATAGGTAGGACCTGCGCAATGGGATTCATGCTTGGATCATCTCGTTCGGGTTTCTCGTGTCTTCGAGTCGTACTTGTAGCAGGCTTGTTCGTCTCGTAGCCGTGGATCGTCTTGTGGCGCGAAACGGAGCTTATGTACGGCTCGCCCGGATGCTCAAACGTGCCGGATGTAGCGACGGGTTCGGCACGTACGGATTGCGCATCGTACTAGTCCGGCCGGAAGGTGCTGTGTATTTGCTTCCGTGCGGCTCGATTCGGCGTTCACGGATCGGCTCGGGCGGGGAACAGGAGCTGGATTGGGTGAGTACGGCTCGCTCGGAAAATGAGTTGTTATACGCATCGTACTTGTTCGTCCGGACGAGTGTACGAATCGGTCGGGGAACACGCATTCGGCTGGTATTTTTTCCGGACGAATACTGTTAGGTGCCCTACCGGCCGAGATCGGAATCGACCCCAGAGTCTCGACCTATTAGACATCTTTGAATCCTGGCTTGTATAGTATAGTATTCTGAATTATGAAATGAGAGAGCTCTAAAATTAAGGTGGTGGTATTGTCATCATTTTCAAAGACTCACTCTGTTCATCACCACCTATGATAGCCTCAAAGTAGCTATGTCTCTATCCAACACTCTACTTTCAATCACCTCTGCTTAATTTGTGCTGTGGTTGAAGCTGGTGGCCTCTGCACTTACTTTCGGGGATCAGGTCTTATTTTTGATCATCAGGCTCTGACTCAGAGAAATGGAGAAAGGGAGAAATGAGAAGAAAATGTGGAGAGAAAAGTGTAGGAAAATTATACCAAGGGCAAGAACCGGGATTAGAGTCCCCAAGAGGAGATAAAGAGGTCAGAAGAACAGTGCTGTAGAAGAAAGCAGCATGACGTAGAATCAAGACTAAGCAGCCTTGGTATTCTGCAACTCCCCCAAGTATATATAGGTGAGTTTTCAACATGTACTGGGGTTACTGCATAGTCAAATCCTATAAATATGTTGACAATATCTTCTGAATGTACAATGAGCATCAATTTGTTCAGATCATATCCCAAGCCATTTTCTCATCCGCGTTGTCCACTATCCCGCTTCATGCAAAAAAATGGCTAAAAGCTCATTCTGCTGTTCAAGACCTTCTTGTCATTTCTTACAGCACCAATCAGCAACCTTGTTAATTTCGCTAAAATGTAAACTGTCCCATACAATTAGAGATACGCTATCCACTCAATTGTTGGCTCCATCTCTCCTCTTATTCTAAAAGTCTCTGAACCAAACTGAGTCATCTCTGGTTCAGTGACTCCTTCATTAAATTAAACAGAAACTTGACCAACTGTGAAAATTAATGGTATATCTCAAAGTCACAGCTTTACTTTTCTTAACTTAATGCCCTGAGAAAAGAATACAAATCAGCCATCTTGACTACCAAAGCAACATTCTTCCACGAGCAGCCAGTCACCTCCCCTGATCCAATGATCTCAATTCTTTACTCATATTGTCTGTCACCAAATTCAACAAATTTAAGTCAAATATCGCTTTTTCATTTTAAACAATGCAAATATACATAAACGCATACAGGTCATCATAACATAAAAAAGCATTTACATGAGAACCACATATAAAACATTTCGCTCAAAGACTTGAACTTAAAACTCCAGATAAAAACCATGATAAATAAAAACAGAAATCATAAAATTAGAGAGGATAAGAATTGCAAAAACAGTAAAGTTGGCCGTATTTCACTAAACTTGATTGACAGCAAAAGCAGGTGAATACATTTATGTCGAAGTGTATTATATTTAGGACAGATAAAAATATGCACAGTATTCAAGATAGAAGCCAATTCACAAGTACATAGAGGGAATTCAGAGATCTTGTGCCACCCTAACAAAAACTGAGGAAATAAATTCAATCTAAAATAGGTCAAGAGTCTTCTGTAATGACAGGGCATATCGAGAGTCAAATAAAATTCAATGTTACTCATTGATTTGGCCATAGAATAATGAGTCAATGAACCCCTGGACAGCATAAGAGCTTCCCTTTCCACGTGCACCTTGTCAAAAAAAGCATGTTTGACCAGGGCCGGACTGGCAACCATAACTGGCCCTGGCAAACTGCTCGGCCGGCCCCATGGGGGTGCGGCCGAGCTGTTTACTAGGGCCAGTTTAGTCCGATTTTGTTACAGGGGGCCGATATTGCCGGCTCCCGGTAACAAAAACGGCGCCGCAGTGGCCCAAAACCGGCCCCCACCCTCGCGGCCCACCAGGGAAACGCCCGGTGCCCGCTATGGCCAGTCCGCCCCTGCGTTTGACCCACAGGATATCGGATTTGATAATACAGTTTGGATTAAAAAAAAGCTCAAATCTGCCAAGGTCCCTCAAAGTGCGCCTAATATAATGCAACCAGGGTATACAGTACCTACGTTCCAGACCAATACAATCCCTTAAGATATGTCAATTAAATGTGAGTTCACCTTTCTGCTAACACTGAGAGCCACAGAAGCAGTGGGCAGATTCAGAAAAATCTAGAGTATATCCCAAACCTACTTCCTCGTGGACAATCGCAGAAGGAGTACTTTGAGGGATCTTTAGCAGATGCCTTAAGAATTTTTTTCCTGCAACCTGAATAGTAGTACAAGACGTGTGTCCCCACATCTCACACCCAAAGTTAACTGTAGGGAAACATTTCGCTTTATATATATCAGTGGTCGACTTTTCAGTGGTCTACTTTTTTTTAAAATTTGTATATAGCACGAACTAGACCCAAAGATATCGGGCATCAGAGCGCTTTACATGAGCACCAGTTTCGTTACAGATGGACACATTCATTTTTGTTAGGCACAGGGAGATTAAGTGATTTGTCCCGAATCACAGGATGTTGAGCGTTGTTGCCGAGACTTGAACCCAGTTCCCCAGCTTCGAGGTCGACGCTCTAGCCATAAGGCTACATCCTCTCCCTCTTACTTTGAGTAGGTCACAAACGTCTGTGATATGCACCACTCCATAAAGAAATTGTGAATTGTAATTGATCAGGGAATGCCAATTAAGCTGAGAGTCCAATAAAATACCCAGGTATCAAAAATTACCAACTCTACTAACATGATTTATAGAAAAAGGGGGGAGATGGCAGTGGTTACAAGAACAAAGTCAGCACCTCCGTCTCTATCTTATCCCAGTATTGTAATAGTACTAAGTTTATAGGTGTGCTCTATGTAGAACACCGTACCATCTAACAGTGTCCGTCCTATATATAGAAAGGAATTCTCTTTCCCATATATAACGCAAACAAATATCAATTACAGAGCACAACCAATGGCATGTCTTATTATCTGACTTAGTAGTCAGTATGGTTTTAATAAACCCAAATGCAAATACAGTACAGGAAAAAGAAAAAACATCAGATGTCAATAGCAATTTAGTAGACAAATGGAAGATCTGTTGGAGTCTTGATGTAGATGACTCAAAGTACAAGGTAGATAAGCAGACAGCCGACACGTGTTTCGTCGTGTTAATACGACTTTTTCAAGGCTCGCAATTGTTTTGCAACAGTGACTCAAAAAATTCTTCTGAGAGACCCCGTAAAGTTTTCTAGGGATCTCAAATGAACTAGGAACAATCACAACGACGCCACAGCAATCCTCATAGCATACGGAGTATCCAAAGTAAAATAATCAGGATAGGCAGAGGCCTGTGTTCTGGTGCGCTTGCAAGCAGAAGTTCAAAATGTGACCAACAGTCAAGAAGTAAGCATCAAAATGGTGTTATCGAGCATGAAGACGTCCACTGTAGTTCAAGGCAAACATCTGATATGATGTAGAAATACGTATATTCGTATTGAATTGAAATATAGATTGAGGACTCATAATTAAAATTCCCAAGGTCCCATCATACGATAGTGAGAGAACCGAATATCTTCGTCCTACTCCGCGCGTCGCGTCCTCCGAGAATGGCGCCAAATATAAGTTCAGGTTCTGCTCTACAGTGCCCCTCCCTGGCCTGAATCCATATTGTATGTCCGAAAGGATATTATGCTTGTTTGCTCAACCTGTTAAACGAATCAGCGAAACCCAACAAATGATGGTAACTTCAGCATCCATTATGGATATAGGTCTGTAGCAAGCCGGATCAGCTCTGTTCCCTTTTAAAGACCAGGATAATCACTGATTTATGCCATGACAGTGGCATAATACCTCGGGCCGCAGCATTTAAATGCAAGGTTACTATGGGGGGCCAAACATCGACACAGGATTTATATAGATCCCCTGGAACCTCATCCAGGCCCAGGGCTTTCACAGAGGGGAGAGCCAGATTAGCTTCTTTCACCTCCTCCCAACTAAAATGAGGTTCACTCTTCTCTCACTGGCTTGAAGGATGGGATATGGGTCCCTCATGATTGTAAATGGACTTAAAATGGGTAGTCCAAGCATGAGCCAGAACTGTTAGCGCCAAATTGGTCAGACCTTCCGAGTTAAAGAGGGGTTGGTTCACCACCTTCCAGAAAGCTGAACTATTGTTTAAGGAACAAGAAGCAAGTGAGTTCTCCCTGGCCTCTCTTCTAAGGGCATTTTTCCACTCTTTACAAGCAGAATTATGCAGGGCCCTGGACTCTGTCATCTCTTCCTTTATTTGTGGCTTGTTGTGCAGAGCCATTATCGGGGATTCGTGGGCCTTCAAACACCTTTTATCAAACCATTTAGGACCTGTAAAAAAGGGGTACCATTCCCTCCATGGTAAGAGCTTTCTTCACTGCTCTACAGATATTAAGGAAAGAATCCAAAATGCCGGTCAGAGCTGCATGCTACAACCAGACTCTTTAAAATATCTGTGGAAACAACCCTGGTCTAGCTGACTGTGCGGCCCTGAGCCGTGGATACAACTGACTCCTTGTGTAATAAAGGTATGGCACTCCTAGAATCCTCCTAACAAAAACTGGCTAATAACGGATTATGGGCCAGATGTACGAGCTTTGGATTTTGCTACTCGCAAATTGCGAGTCGCAAAATCCAATCTACAACAGTGTCTCAGACACTGTTTGCGATTCCCAATGGGGGTCCCAAATTGCATGCCTCATGAATATTAATGAGGCTGTCGCAATTTGCGACCCCATTGGGAATGGCTGGCACTCCCAGGGATGGTGGCCTGCTGGGGTCAGCAGACCACCATGTCTGGGACTGCTTTGTCCAGAAAGCAGTTTTTTTTTAAATGCAGCCCGTTTTCCTTAAAGGAAAACGGGATGCATTTAAAAAATAAAAATTAAACATTGCAGTTTCATTTTTTAAGGGCAGGCAGTGGTCCCTGGGACCACTGCCTGCTTTTGAAAAATATTTGTGCATCCATTCTCAAAGGGGAAGGGGTCCCCGGGGAACCCCTTCACGTTTGCGAGTGGTTTACCACCCTTCTGAGAAGGGTGGTAAACTGCAAGTGTTTTGGGACCGCAATTGCGGTCGCAAAACATTCATACATAGGTTTAGGACTCGCTATTAGGATGGGACGCCCTTGGCACGCCCCTTCCTAATAGCGAGTTGCTAACCCTATTTTGCGAGTCGCTAATTGATTAGCGACTCGCAAAATAGGGTTAGTATATTGGGCTGATCTATTTTGCAGTCGCAAAGGGGCCGAAATCCCCTTTGCGACCGCAAAAAACGGTCATCCATCTGGCCCTATAATCGCTACAAACATCCCAAACCATCTTAGAATTAGTGAGGAATGGGAAATAACTAGCTGACACTGGGATAAAATCAATAGTCGTACTATGACCTCTGCCCTTAAACATCGGTACTAATTCAGTTGAGTTAAACTCCTACCAGGTCAATAAATTGACCAAATTAGACTGAGAAAACAGGTTGTTTAGCAACTCTCCCTGTCATGGATGTTGAAAATGTACCTGTTCAGAGATACAGGAATGAACACCCAGGTCTTCATTATGATTACAGACCATACAGGGATACAAGTTAAAACCTCCTAAACACAAAATCAATGAGTATTTAATCAAGTCCAAAAATAATCGTCTAAAAATGTTCTGAGCTCCAGAATGAGAGCTTCACTCATTGTAAGAGAGTCGTGAACATTTTCTATTAACAACCTGAGGTTATTAGGAAAAATCAAAACAACACACAAAATATTTAGGGAGTTGAAAATAACCCTCTCCAGTGTGCAACCCAGTCCTAGATTCACAAAGGTCACAAGACCCCCTTTGGTCTTCCATGTAGGCAGACAATGCCATTAGATCTTAGCTTCCTCAAAAAATGCACATCCAACACTTTTACCCACACCCACACTACATTTCAGCTGACCAATTTCAGGGGCCAAGGAGGGAGAGAAGAATCGGCTTCAGCCCGGAGTACTATCTCAGCAGAGAAAGGGAGTCAGTCCTGATCCTCAAGCTGTGCCAGGAGAGCAAATCTGTTATGAAGCTGACTACTGGTGCTAACAATCTTGAAGGAGGAAATGGGAGGCCCACCGGTGTTGATCAAGGTTAGTGACTGTAACACCTGGGATGGCACAATGTGGAGGATAAAAAAAAACAAGGGATAAACAGAGATGCTACTACTTAATGACATATTTGACTCGCGGTTAAGGAGGATATACTCCACCCATTTAGGATTTGGAAAATTAACAACTATACAGTCGCCTTGTCTAGAAGTGTTCCCTACCCAGCTAACTCTTCATGCCATGATAATCTCATTAAATAAGGATGAAGCTGAACCAATCAGAGCCGCAAAACAATGGATAACCTTATTTTTAAGCTGATCATAGTTCTCGAGGTCACCCCTTTTAATGACGGAACATTGGTCATAATGAGGACATAATGTGTTGAAGCGGGAGGTAGCTGAATGGCCACCTTTGAAGGATTTGTATAGGGTATGTACTCCCGAATTTCATTGTGGGAAGATGAATGAGGAGTAGCCCCCCTCACAGGGTCAGGAGCAACAAGCACTGGGGGTCCAGGGAGAGGAACACTAAAGGGCAATCTACTGTTGTCTCTATAAAGAAATTACTGAGAATTTGGTAGCTCATTGGTATTAAGAGAATCGGCCACCGATACACTCTCAAAAGGGCCACTATTATGCCCTGCCTTGCACCAAGAACCGGGGGGCCACCAAGCACCGAGTTGGAAAATGTACCTGGATGAGGATTATTGAGGGCATCAAGGGGGCATTTAAATTCAAAATTGAATTGAATAACTCCCTCTGGACTATCTCTACAATTCAAATTGTGTGGCCCAGCGCCCCCCGCCCCCCCCCAACTTCCCCACCATATCCTCCAGATTACTCAAGCGTACATTAAGGGCATTTAAAGCTCCCATGATTTTTAAATCCATACCCTGTGAACTTGAACAACAATTACAAGATACCAAAGATTAGAATTTAATGCTGTTAAGCACATTAATAGATCTGGCTACTATAGTTGATGCTTGTGAGGAGATCTTTGCAAGGATGTAGCAGCCAGAGGGATCCACACAAGTCCTGTAGAGGGTGAAGATATGGTCATCAGAAATTAGAAATCTGACATGGGACTTTTTCTTAATATGGACTGCAAAGATCTTTCTATTTTCACAAGAAAATGAAGGAATAGTCACTCATAAATGTTTCAGGACAGCTCACGTTGTCTTTTGTATAGTAGCTTCTTATAAACTGTACGATTCATCTGAATATGTTTTCCTGTCCTCTATCTGCCGTTAAGGTAGCCGACTAGATGTCTACTCCCAGACTGATAACAGCCTCTCGTCAGGACCCTTGAAGTAAGCAAGGTAAGTATTAGAATAAAGGAGCAAGAAGGTTTTTTAGATTAAAGAAGAATCTAACCAACAAAGCAATGATAATTAATGACTGTCCTCCTTCTGCATCTTAAGTTGTTTCTTGTTCAGTCTCTTTCTGTTTACGTGCATGTTAAGCTTTCGCCAAGTTTTTATGTCTTGTTTCTTGTGCCTCATGTACCTGTTTTAAATCCCTTTTAGCTACCTAGTCCCCATCTCCTTTCCTTTTGGGATAAATGTATAAGAATACTTGGGACAAGAACAAGGGGAAAAAACGCTAAACAACAAAACAAAAATAAATAAATAAATAAATAGAACTGCTGTAACGTAATGTCTGAGACAAAATTGTAAAATAAATCAGCTTTATTCCAACACCGAAAGACCAGCCAGCACAGCACTTCAAGTTGCACAGGATCCTCCAATCAACGGCCCCCAAAGATTCCAAATTCAAAAAATATAGGGGCATATTAGCAAGACCGGCGATAAAATTATCGCCGTTTTAGCGGCAGAAAACTGCCGCTAAAGCGGCGATAATGGGCTTGCTAATATGCGCTATAGAATTCCAATAGAAGCCCAGGTTAGATGTCCTGCACAACTAACCTGGGCTTCTATTGGAATTCTATAACGCATATTAGCAAGCCCATTATCGCCGTTTTAGCGGCAGTTTCCTGGCGCTAAAACGGCGATAATTTTATCGCCGGTCTTGCTAATATGCCCCATAATTCTAAGAGAATAGTGAATATATACATTATGCAAATTAAGCTAAAACATAACACTCACCTCACTTTCAGCCCTTTCACCTTCAGTCGTTCAGTTCCTTCTCGGAAGGGCCAACCCCAGTACACACATCGGCAGGAAAACCTCCGGGTGCGCATCACAAGCGCATGGGCGGGGCATATCAGCAAGGGCCGGCGATAATTATCGCTAAGCGCACTTAGCGCTAGGATAATTATCGCCGGCTATCGCTGCTTTCTATCGCGGAGATAGCGTGCTATCAGCAACGCTTATCTCCAAAGCGATAGGAATGCAAGCGATAGCTGGAAAACAGTGTGATTATCGCTGGGAAACCAGCGATAATCGCACTGTGACCGGCGATACCTTGCTGATAGGGCAGGGTGGTCTTAGCCATGTAATCCACCTCCCATTGGATTACATGGCTAAGTCAGAAGTAAAGCATGCGTAAGGAAAGTAGCGATAACCGTGGTTATCGCTACTTTTCTATCGCTATGCTTGTTAGCGATTCCCTTGATAATAGGAGAAATGTCGCTAACGACATTTCTCCCGTTATTCTGGGGGAACGCCCACTTTGCATCTCATTAGAGATGCAAAGCTGGGCGATAAGGAAAGGGCGAAGAAGCATGGATTCACGCGTTAGCGTGTCCTTGCTAATAGGGCGTTAAAATTATCGCCGCTTTTCGTCCGAAAACGGACGCTAAAGCGGCGATAATTTTATCGCCAGCCCTTGTAGATATGCACCGGGCATCTCTTAGCACCTAACGCCGGAACACGTTCAATGGACCATGGTCTTGAGTTTGGCTTCGTATTGTCTGTCACTCCCCAAAGGAAATTACTTCCCGGTTGCCAGTTAAAAGTATTTAGTCGGCCGTGGACATGTGGAGAGTTGATACATAGCTCACCAGGAATCAAGCAGGTATTTGGAGGGTGAATAGGTAGCTACTTCTCAGTAGGTAGCTTCCCTCGCCGCACAGCTCCGCCTGGTAGCTGTTGCCCCCTGACCTTTCCAGGTCCTGAGTTCGAGGCCCTCCTCCACCCACAGGACCCCGTCTGCGCCTCATCCCTGGTGGTCCAGTAGGGAGCATCTCTGCTCTGCCCTGTCTCTCTGCTTTCTGCCTTTTCTCCTCTGATCTCTTTTTCCTCCTTTCATCTTTTCATATTTTCTGTCACTTTCTTTCACTTTCTACATTTTTCAACTTTTGCGCCTTTTCCTTGCTGTGCTCCCGCCACTGCTTGTCGCCCATGGGCCGCCACCCTCTAGCGCTGCTTTCCCACTTCCTACTTTTCCTGCCTCCCAGCTGTCCAGCCTTCCCACTCATGCTACTTAATGGCGCCCGCTGCACGGTGAAGGAGCGACCTTACTGGCCTGTCAGTAGGTAGCTTCCTTTGCCGCAGAGCTCCTCCTGGTAGCTGTTGCCCCCTGACCCTTCCAGGTCCTGAGTTTGAGGCCCTGCTCCACCCGCAGGCACTCGCCTGTGCCTCATCCCTGGTGGTCCAGTGGGGAGCACCTAGGTTTTGCTGGTGCCCTACCCTCTGTCTCTCTGCTTTCTACCTTTTATCCTCTGATCTCTTTTTTCCTCCATTCATCTTTTCTGTCACTTTCTTTAACTTTCTGCACTTTTCCACTTTTTCACTTTTGCGCCTTTTCCTCACTATGTCTCCACCACTGCTCCTCCCCTGTGACCCGCCCCCTCCAGCACCGATTTCCCACTTTCCCGCATCCAGCTGTCCAGCCCTTCCCCTCATGCTACTTAATGGCGGCCGCTGGCACGCCGAAGGTGCACCAAAGGCAAGCCCTTCTGCGCCCATCTGTGCCTGGACCATGCGCAGTGCACTGGACCCTGGGTCTCGGGTCATCCACCGCTCCGATGCCCTCAATACCGGACGCTTCTCCACCTGCCACCTCGCATCACCAAAGAACACCCAAGGCCCGTTCACCTGCCGCAACTGCGCCTTCGCCGGCCTTTGCACACCAGACCTATCGACCGCACGACCCTTAAGTACCAGACCCGACCTCCTCAGATCTATCCTACTCAACACATGCTCCCTCAAAAGACACGGTGTGAAGATCTGGGACCTGCTCGAGTCCACCTTCCCCGACATCACATTCTTCACAGAAACCTGGATGAACTCCAGCTCAGCCCCGGACATCGCAACCGCCATCCCCGACGGATACAAAATCATCCACAAGGACCGTGTCAACCGACTTGGAGGAGGCATCACCATTGTACACAAAGACACTCTCCGCCTCACATCAAGCTCGGACGACTACTCACTTAACATGGAGCACCTCCACTTCCAGATCCAGACCAACCCGAATGCTACCCTCCATGGCACCCTCATCTACAGACCTCCTGGACCCCACCTCCCTCAGCGACACCATAGCTGACTTCATCACTCTCCACGCTCTCACCTCAACGGACTACATCCTCCTCGGTGATCTCAATTTCCACCTGGACAACCTCAAACGCCTCATCCCTACTGGAGAACCTCGCCACCATCAGACTCAAACAACTGGTCACTACGCCAACCCACTCAGCAGGGCACACGCTCGACCCCATCGTCTCTGCAAGCAACAACATCTCAATCAGCTACACCTCCGAGCCACACTGAACCGACCACAACTGTGTTCACTTCTCCTTCACTAAACCCACTGTACACCACCATGGCTACTGTGACCCTCGCAGAAGCTGGAACAAGGTCACCGAAGACCAGCTCACCACCTCTCTCAGCAAGACCCCACCACAGATGCCAACACCGCAGCATGCAACCTCCACTGCTGGATCTCTGACTGCACCAACACACTGGCCCCTCTCAAGAAACCCTCAGGCAAACAGCCCTCCAAGAAGGCCAGCTGGTTCTCCTCTACCCTCCAAGCATCCAGGCGCACCTGCAGATGGCTCAAGAAAAGATGGAGGAGCAGCAAGATCACGGCAGACCATGCAGCCTTCAAATCCACCATCACCGCACACCACCGCCTCATCAGAACAACAAAGAAGGCAGCCATCGAGGACCGCATCAACACCAACGCGCAGAACTTTTCGCCATAGTCAAAGAATTTACCAAACCCAGCACAGAAAAAGCAGACATCCCCCATCCCAAGACCTCTGTGACAACCTTGCCACCTTCTTCCACCACAAGATCAAGGAGATCTACGACAGCTTCACAACCGAAGACCCACCCGCAACCACTGTACCCAATGGATCCACCCCCCAGCAGACCTTGACCAACTTGATTACCCTCACCTATGATGACACCCTCAGGATCATGAAGAGCATCCACTCCGGAGCCCACTCAGATTCCTGCCCTCACCACATCTTCAACAGAGCCAGCACCTCCATCACTCCCGAACACTGCCGCACCATCAACTGCTCCATCAAGTCCGCAATTTTCCCGGAAGACTGGAAGCAAGCAGAGATCAACCCCATGCTGAAGAATCTTTCTGCCGACCCGACCCGACGGACCTCAATCTCTCTGCTCCCCTTCCCAGCCAAAGTCATCGAGAAAGCCATCAATGCCCAACTCTCTGAGTTCGCTGAAATGAACAACCTGGACCTCTCTCAGTCGGGTTTTAGAAGCAACCACAGCACTGAGACCGCATTCCTCACCACTACAGATGACATCCGCACCCTCCTCGACCTAGGTGAGACTGCAACCCTTATTCTCCTGGACCTCTCGGCCACCTTCGACACCCTCTCCCACCACACCCTCCACGCAAGACTCCACGACCCTGGCATTTGCGACAAAGTCCTCAAATGGATCTGCTCCTTCCTCACCGAACGCAGAGAGGTAGACTTCCACCATTCAAATCAAAACCCACAGAGATCAGCTGCGGAGTGCCTCAGTGATCCTCCCTGAGCCCCACCCTCTTCAACATCTACATAGCCCCGCTTGCAGCTATTGTCAGAAGCCACAGACTCAACATCGTCTCCTACGCCGGCGACACCCAGCAGATTCTCTCCCTCACAGCTGAACTCACAGCTGTCGAGAGCAACGTCCACTACAGGATGAAGGCAGTCACTGCCTGGATGAAGGACAGCTGCCTCAAGCTTAACTCAGACAAGACCGAAGTCCTCATCCTGGCCTCCTCTGCCTGGGACGACTCTTGGTGGCCTGCAGCACTCGGAATCCCCCCACACCCACTGACCACGCACGAAACCTCAGCATCATCCTGGACTCCTCTCTCCCAATGAACCACCAAACCAATGCCGTCACGTCTGCCTGCTTCCACAAGCTCCACTTTCTTTGTAAAATCTTCAAGTGCAGGAAAACGGTGACCCATGCGCTCGGCAGCAGCAGACTCGACTACGGCAACGCACTCTACTCCGGAATCATCCAGAAACTCCAAAAGAAACTGCAGGCCATCCAGAGCGCGTCTGCCAGACTCATCCTGAACATCCCACGCCGCAACCACATCACCAGCCACCTGAGATACCTTCACTGGCTACCTATCAACAAAAGAATTACCTTCAAGCTCCTCATACACGCCTACAAGGCCCTCCACAATGCCGGACCTGCATACCTTAACCACTGCCTCTCCTTCTACACTCCCACCAGACATCTCCGCTCCGCCCAACTGGCCCTGGTCACCATCCCATGGATCCACAAGACCACTGCTGGTGGAAGATCCTTCTCCTACCTCGCTGTGAAAACCTAGAACTCCCTGCCTCTGCACCTCAGGCAATCACCATTGCTGCCGCAATTCAGGAAAGACCTCAAGACCTGGCTCTTAGACTGAACCGCAGATCCACCCCCCCACTCAGCACCTGGAGACCCTTACGGGTGAGTAATCGCGTTATATAAAAAACGGATTGATTGATTGACCCAAACATCAAGGGCAAACCAAACAGGAATGTAATGGCAAACTGGGACACTCATTCTTCTATCCCCATGTCTGAACTAGAATGGAACACCTCCTGGAAATCAGTAACCTCAAGCAAAATATCACTGGCACTTTTCCAAGCAAAATATAGGCTAATTCACAAAGTCTAGTGGGCACCTTCCCGTCTACACACTCTGAAAATCCTAGACAGGCCCGTCTGCTGTAAGGAAGAAACAGGGGACCTTGCACACCTAATCTTTCACTGCAAATAAGTTGGACCCTTCTGGGACAATGTATTTTCCTTTATCTCCAAGCTTCTTATTATTAGCCCCAAAAAGGAATTTTCATTTCTTGTTAAGGGCTTCCTTGACCCAATATTAAATGCCCTACGGATCGCCTTTTACTTGATCTCTTATTGACGTCTGCAGTTAAAACGATTACCTCTAACTGGAAACCCACTTATAAAGCCTTGTTTAATGCATGGTTAAACTGGATATCACACATCAGGGGTACTGACAACATTGCTCTGCAACATTCCCCTGGAAATCCCTGCACAAACCCATATGGAAAACCTTAGACAACTACTTTGCTTCCATTACACCTCCATGAACCAGTGGTCAATGGTGTATGCTATAAAACCAGTATGACTGTATTTTACTTGCATCCCTGTGAGCGATATGTCCTCGAGCAAGACAATTGACCTCTCTGCCTTCGTATTTCCTCAGATGCCTCGCCATTTGACAGTCCTCTACTTATGTACCGATTTTGTCTTTTATGTATGTGAATGCTATGTCAGATATATTTTCATAATTGCTGTATTAATGCTTTTGCCTTCTACCCTTTAAATATATCTACCAGCCCACGAATGATTATAATTCATTATCCATGGTCTACCTATGTATATCATTATTGTAACAATCGCACCTTATTAGTTCCCTTTTCTTTATTTAAGTCTTACTTTGCCTTTCTGTGTATTTTCCTTGGCCTTTGTTGTATATTTAAAATTAATAAAGATTATTTTGAAAAATGTCTGAGAAGGAAAAGCTCAGCGGGGCAAGGCAGTTGAGGATGTCCGACGAGGAGGCGTAGACATCGGAGAGCTGCTAGACAAAGTCACTGTGAAGATTTCTAAATTCTGACTTAGTCTTTTTTATGGAAGTTGAAAAACTCAAGCGGGACGAACCTGGACGCTGTGGCCAATGAGGGCTCCATGAAGCCTGATATCCTTTCTGCAAGGAGACGCTGAAAAGGATTCGCTGCTGCAGAGAAGAACGTAGCCGGAACGACCGTGAAGTCAGGCTGACCGTCGATGCACCTTGGGCGGACTGGCAAGCAGGTAGGTCCCGGACTCCTCTTGGTTCTCAGAGCACTCTTTGGCTGACAACTTTGTAAGTCCCAAATTTTGGATTTAGGCAACCTGGGCACATTTCCACAGCTTCCAAGGGTCCAGGACACCACTTGGAGGGTCAGAAAACACTCAGGCTAAGGTCCAGGTGCAGGATCAACATGGTTGGAGTCTTTTCTGTCCCTAAAACTCTGATCAGGAGGCCACGCAACCAGCCCTTGCAGTCAATCTGGAAGTCCTGGGTTCAAGCAGAAAAGCAGGTCTTAAACAACAGGGCAGTCCTCTGAGGGCAGAAGGCAGGCTTCAGCAAACACACAGTCCTCTTGTTGCAGCAGGGCAGTCCTCTAAAGTACAAATCAGGCCACAGGCAGCAGGGCAGTCTTCTGAGAGTTCCCCCTCGCTGCTAGCATGGCCCATCCTGTAAACACTCATTCCCTCTATTATGTTGCTGTCTGGGAGGAATACTCAAAAGCCAACTGCCAACTACACCTAGTCTTGTGACCCAGGATTCAGACTGCAGGCATCCAATGCATAGGACAAGTAAATGCCAACTTTCTAAAAATGCAAAAAGAACAGATGATGGACGGAATGCTGAACTAATCAAACATTCACCCCCAATCACCGAAGTGGGTAAAATCCATCATTTTTTTGCACGCCACGCCATTCCAGTTTAGACCCAGCCATATGAAAATCAGTGTTGACCCTGCTTCCCATGGAAACAGTCCAGCACGAACTACTAGGCCAGCTACTCCCTGGACCAGAAACAAGCATCCTTGTACTAGTTTCGGGGTTTCACCCCTCATCAGCCAGGCTAGCTTGAATCTGGTGGTGTTGCGAGCATTGGACCCACGTCTGGTCATACCCTTTCCACTTAGGGTGACAAATGCAAAAAGGAACAGATGATGGACGAGATGCTGAACCAATCAAACATTCAGCCCCAGTCACAGATCTGGGTTAAATCCATCGCTTTTTGGCACGCCACGGCATTCCAGTTTGGACCCAGCACATGCAAATCAGTTTCGACCCTGCTCCCCATGGGAACAGTCCAGCCCGACCTGCCAGGCCTCCCCAGACCAGAAACAAGCATCCTGGGACCGGTTTAGAGGTTTCACCCCTCATCAGCCAGGCTAGCTTGAATCTGGTGGTGTAGCGAGCATAGGACCCACGTCTGGGCATACCCTTCCCACTTAAAGCGACAAATGCAAAAAAGAACAGATGATGGATGGAATGCTGAACCAATCAAACACTCACCCCAGTCACAGATCTGGGTTAAATCCATTGTTTTTTTGCATGCCACGCCATTCCTGTTTAGACCCAGCCATATGCAAATCAGTCTTGACCCTGCTACCCATGGGAATAGTCCAGGTGAAGGTGGGGCCACCAGACAACCAAAGGCTCTTCTGGAAAGAGTCATGGAAATAATCAGCATGCTCTGGGGGGGTGGGGGGGGGTCTTCGTCCAAGGATGAGAGCATGGAGTAGCAAGAGAGAGAAAACAGACTGCCACAGGAAAAGCGGGCAAGGGGGCATAAACTAGGATAGCATCGGTGGTAGTGAGTCCAAGAGATCATAAGGGAAGGAACAGAGGGGAACATGAAGTGAAGAAGGAATGGGAGAACTATAAGTGGCAGCTAACATCCACTGGAAGACAGGCCCGGGTGAGAGTAGAGGCATCTGTCAAGAAGAAAGAGTCCAGGGGTGAGCCATACAGACGACAAACGGACAAGGTTAATGGGATCCAACTATGCACCAGACGGGGACACCGACGGTGAGTATGCAGATGAATTGGGGGATACAGGGGACAGGGTGGTAGTAATTGAGAGTATGGCCTGGGGAGAGAACAGAAGGGGGGAAGAGGGAAGGAGAGGGCAAGGAAAGAGAGCTATTTCCAAATGTTTTGGAAGAAGGGATGGCGGCATGAGATGATGAGTTACTCTGAAAAAGCAATAGAGGCAAACAAGGGAACAGGGCAAAGGTAAGACAGTACCACGGTTGAATGACTCAACAACAAAATCCCTAACCCTGCATGCCTAAACAATGCGGTCTGAACAACGACCACGTCTTAACCACGCATTGCTTTACCAAGCATTCCTTTACCACAAATTTTCGTAATAAAGGCATGCATGGTAAAGGGGTATGCATGGCTAAGCTCGCCATCCCCCTCCCCACCGCCCTAAGGCACAAACTTCCCCCCATCCCCCTTCCCACCCTGAGGTGCAAATACCCCTACCCCCTCCAAACCCCCATGCTGTGCCCTCCCCTTGCCCTAATGCCTAAAACCCTGTCCCTTAACCCTGTCCCTTAACCTGACCCTGGCCAGCCCTGGCCCAGCCCTAAGAACTGCTCCACCCTCCCCTAAGCCCTAAAAACTACCCTGACTACCCATTCCCCTCCCCTTGCCCATCCATAATTTAAAAAACTACCCCAACACTCCCCCAGTCCTAAAAACTACTCCGACCCCCAGCCCTGAAAACTACCCCTGACCCCCAGCCCTGAAATTACTCCTGATGCCCCCAGCCCTGAAAACTAGCCCCACCCCCAGCCCTGAAACTACCTCCAACCACCCAGCCCTGAAGACTAGCCCCGAACCCCCAGCCCAGAAAACTACCCCGACGCACCCCCAGCCCAGAAAACTACCCTGACCCACCCCAGCCCAGAAAACTACCCCAACCCCCCCAGCCCCACTTAACAACAAGCCAGACCCACCCCTAGCCCACAAAACATTCCCAACCCACCCCACAGCTCCCCTTAAAACAACCTCGACCCACCCCATCCCACAACACAATCCCGACCCCCATCCCACAAAAGTACCCCGGCCAACCCCCCAGCCCCACTTACCTCACCACAGATCTCTCCCTGCTTCTATCTGTCCACAAGCCCTACCGTGCAATGCATTAATCACGAACATGTGTGGTTAAGGCATGCGTGGTAGCGCTTGCGGAGTCGGAACACTTGTGGTTTAGACCGTGGTGTTCCAACTGTACCCCCAGTACCACACAAATAACTGAAACAAATATTGCAGGCTAGAAGAGACAGTAGGCACAGTGAGGGACTAATGCTGGCACAGCACAGGACGTGGCCTGGGAGCAGCAGAGAAAGAGGTGGCGAAACAGGAAAAACATTTGCCTGGTTGGATCAGTGCACCTTCCCTACATGGGGGTAGCAGCTCTTCTGGGGAGGGGGTCTTTAGCTGAACAGCACCAAAGAAAAACTTGGGCGAGCGAGTACATTTACATCTTTAAGCTCATACACAGAGATGCCCGAAGCAGAGAAGCACTCAAGGCAGAGGAGAGGGGTTGGCAATGAGGTTGAGGGTGTCTTCTAACATTGACACTTAGACAGTGGCGTCTATAATTTATGCCAGCATATTTTGTGAAACACATCCAGAGAGTAGTGTAGCCCTATTTAAATATATGGAGTAGCATGGATGAGATACAACAAGTTCAGGGTCAGGAGAGGATTAGACTCCACAAAATCTGGGCTGAAGCTAAGGAAGAATTATGACTGCAGTATATAGCACCAGCTAAACTAATGTCGGCCACTTTTACAGCAAGTGGATTACTGTTACTGCATATACCCAATCAGGGACGCCCTCTCCCGAAAAGGGTGGTGCCGCAATATAGGAGCAGACAAGGAGGAGTATGCTGCCCCTTTAATAAGGGAGGCTGTGTTATATCACCATGTAGGTTCAGGCACGAGTGCTCCAGGTGCGGATGTAAGCACCCATTGGTGCAATGCTCTACATTGCGAGCACAAAATGGCAGGGGCATGGGAGGGGCAAGAGGGAACATGGGAAAAGGCGAATACTCCTTTTTTATTTGAGGCTTTGGAGTTGGGACTGCATAGATACCCCAACAGACCAGCCATAGTGAAGTTAAAGAGGGGTTTTGCAGAGAGTTTCTGAATACCATATACTGGGCTGAGTTGAGGTGCCGCGCTGACAACCTGAGGTTTATCAAAAGACTGGAAGACATTGTGCGTGACAAACTGGGAAAGAAATACAGTCTGGGAGAATGGTAAGCCCGTTTTGAGATGTTCCGTTCAGAATCTGATGCTTTCATGCTTGGGGATCGTGCCCAAAAAGGCTAGAAGAGAATATAGATTGATACACCACATGTCCGGACTGACAGCAAATCACTCACTGATTACATAGCAGCAGAAAAGTGCTCAGTTTGCTACACAGGCATTAATGAGCCTATGGACTTGGTGAGGGGTTGCGGAGTAGGGGCGGAAATGGGAAAAACGGACATTGAATCAGCCTTAAAACTGCTCCTGGTTCATCTGAGTTGTCTCTAGTAGAGATTCAGTTTGAGGGTGAACATGTTTGTGGACAAAGCCATGCCAATGGGCTCCTCGGTGGTCTTTAAGACCTCCAGCACTTTTTTCAGAAAGTGTGGTGCAAGAGGTGTTGGTGTCAGATCAAGCTCTGCACTAACCTGATGGTTTCTTGTATGTGGGAAGGCCGGGGAGAGAAAGTGAATGTGCACAATTTTTTAAATCAATGGAGCAGTTGGAACTGCAACTACCCTTAGGTTTGTGGGGATTGAATTGCATTCTGTAGCAATGGTGTTATGGTTGCCAGCTGACAAGCTGGCAACATTAAAAGTGCTACTGCACGAGGTGGGATATGAGAAGTACAGAAGTTCTGAACTTTGTGTGCAAAGTAGCGGCCCCATGAAGACAATTCTGCAGGAAAATGGAATTGGCCATGAGCAGGTGACTAAAACCCATCACAGGATACGATTCAACGAGAGTATGTTTCAAGACATGTTGACCTGGTTGACTTACTTGGACAAGCACAATGGTGTGACCATGTGGATGGATACAGACCGATACACCTGGGCTGTTGAAATCTTTTCTGATGCTTCGGGAGCAGGGGGCTTTGGCCTTTACTGGAAATGATGATGGTTTGCAAATGGTGACCAGAGGACTGGAAGAGACATATACATTGTCTTGTCTTCCTGGAATTTTTTCCAGTTATGTTGGCACTGGAGCTATGGGGTAGAAACCTGACCAATAAAAAGATGACATTTCTGCTTGACGATCAGGCGGTCATGAGAGTGATAAGCAAGTTACAAGCGGGTGCTGCGATTACTGAGGGAACTAGTGCTGAGATGCTTGTAAATTGCGGTGGTTTTCAGAGCAAGACACAGGGCACAAGTGCTAAAAAAGAAGTGGGGGACTAACCTAGTTAATCAGTATGCAAGTTGCATCGCGGCGCGTGGCATCGCGGTACGTGACATCGCAGCGCATGACATCGCAGCGCGTGACATCACACCGCATGACATCACAGGAACTGGCATCACAAGAAGTGACATCAGATCTTAAGCCCTCACATATATGTTTAGCAGGTGTATCATGAGTACATTTGAGCACATTTTGTGTATACTTGCAAACCCTCCTGATTTAGGCAGAAGATTCACACTTTTGTACGCTACACATAAAACAATGTTACCTTTTATCAGCGTTAAGTTTTCTCTAGCCATAGTGCTTTAAAAGAAATAGTGATATTTAAAATAGTACAACGCCTCCTCAGGGGTATAAGCCCTATATAAATGCTATTTATTTTGTGCAAATGCTGGGAAACATCAACACATCTGAAGTTTCTACAGTGCATGCATATCTCCTAAACAGAGCCTGAACAAAGTTAAAAGCTGCCTCTCTTCAGTATGTGTGAAGTGCTAACAAGGTGTGAGCCTCTGTTTCCCCTCAGCTGCATTTGCATCAGGTGTGAGGCTCCTGACTGCTCCCAGCCAGGAGACTCCAACTAAAGGAGGCCTGATGACCCCTCCGATTTGGCCTTCGTTATGGGCCCAGCAGGAGTCAGAACTAAGAGAGCCCCGTCCTGCCTGCAGGATGTGTCCCGGTGTTTGTAAATTACACCGGGACGAATACAGCATATTTTACAGTGGGGCCACACGTCTTGGCAGGGTGGACGGCATCCACCCTGTGAAAAAAGTGGGGGGACGCCGTCCACCCGCGTGTACCCCCGACTCGTGCCCTGGCAAGACATATACCAGGACTTGCCAATGAGTTGACACACATGTTGTCCCATTTTCAGTGGTTGAGATTCCGTGGACTGGCACCAGAGGTGGAGCAGGTCGGAGTGAGGGTGCTTGAGGAATTTAGGGAACAAGGGGCACATG
The DNA here is from genome assembly GCA_963921515.1 of Calotriton arnoldi. NCBI lineage: Eukaryota > Metazoa > Chordata > Amphibia > Caudata > Salamandridae > Calotriton > Calotriton arnoldi. Next base: position 626,180 of record CAWUFW010006195.1, read on the forward strand.
CATCAAAGGTTTTTGCGAGCGCAAACGGTGCGATTCGCAAAAATCGGCCGTTGCGCCCGCAAAGGGCCTTTGCGATGCATTAAAGTGTTTGGCACTCGCAATTTAAGAAATCGCAATTTATTGCGATTTCTTAAATTACGATTACATTTAAGGAATCGCAATTTGCGATTCCCTAAATGCAATGCAACAAAAATAAAAATTTGCGAATTTGCTATTAAGAAATGCAAATTACCATCAACTTTAAGTTGATGGTAATTTACGAAAACTTTGAAAAATGCCCAAAAGTGCATTTTTCAAAGTTACATGTTACACACACACATGCCCTTGGGGCATGTGTGTGCGTAACATGGGTGTACATAACAATTTCAGGGTGCAACAGGGTGTCCTTTTGGCACTCTTGCACTCTTGAATAGCATGCGCAATTTGCGAGTACCAATGGAGTACTCGCAAATTGCGCATGACTCTCATTCATTCCTATGGGCCTCCAGGCCCATAGGAATGAATGGAATCAACTACTTAATTGCGACTCGCAATTTGCGAGTCGCAATTAAGGAATTTTAAGGAATCGCATTTTTTTGGGAAAATCCTTCATGCATTGCATTTTGCGATTTCTAAATAGCGAATCGGTAAAATTCGCTATTTAGAAATCCCAAAATGCGGGCTTGATGCATGTGCCCCCTAGTGAGGTGAGGGCACTGAAGTTAGTCAAACACTCTCTAGTTAGATCAAAAAGGCAGAATTATAGGCAGGAACGGACAGAATTTATTAGTGGAGAGGAGGAACTGGGAAGACATGACGGAAACAAGAGGATATGCTATGAATTTCCCAATGTCGCTGGTGGAGAAAGGGTTATTAGTGGTGATGATTGTGATAACGCTGATTCTTATCTTATCACCTCTAAGAATCCTCAGGTCGCCAGGATCTTTTTACCTGGTGAATAGTGTGAAGGGAAGAAAATTCTTTTCGGTTATGCGGCAATTTAGAATCCAGTTTACCTTAAAAGACCACTGACTCCGAATTCAATTTTGTGGGTTTATTACAGCCAAGAATAACTGCACGTGCAAGCACCTCAACACGAGGTTAAAGAAATAGATGGGCACTAATACAAACAGCATCCTACGCAGGAGTCTCATCCGACTCAGAATAAGAAGGATCGTTAGCTCTAGAAGTATCAAACAAACGATAACTGCTCCAATCTCTATATTATTCTTCATTTACCTAAATAAGCGTACAACCATTAGCTGTCCCTACTCTATCACTAAGTGACATACCTACTTAATGAATTTCCCAGGCAAGAGTAAAAGAAAAGGTGTCAGCTGTGAAGACTTCCTAAGAAGTGCACTCACTTAGCATTTCGAGCTCGTTCTAAGATGCTCTTCCCTAAAATCTCTCTCCTTGCCCTCCTCTCTCGTCTCCTCTACCTCTTCTCTCTCCTCCTCCCTCGGGGCACTGTCCCTAATACAATTGAACACGCCCTTCTCACGCCTCTTCGGCCAGGTCTTCCTTCTCGTACTTTTCCATCAAGACTCTTACTTCATCCAGGACGGTTACGATGACCTTGAGTCCCAGGCACCTTCTCCGCTGAAAGTATCATCCCTACATTCCAGTGTACTCCCATCTCAATGCCTCCCACCACCCTAACTCTTGAAACAAAGAGCCAGTCTTTCGCTAACGAGGCATATGTCCTTGCACCTGCAACAGACAATACATTTCAACAGACTTTTCCCTCTGCACGAATCTACCAACTGTGCCCAGAGAGCCTTTCCAAGAGAACACCTTCTCTGCCTACAAAATAAGCTAACATAAGAATGAATAGGCCTTTCCTTTTGTATATGCAGTCAGGCCTTTACACAATTTAAACACACAATCCTTAATTACTTCTTTAAGCATAGGCTCATATATTTCATATGCAGAACGTAAATTACACGTGCAATGTAATATCATACACGTTAACTACTACATCTTCAACGGCATATAACTAAATCATCTATGCATCATTTAAACACATCTCAATACTACACTACATTTGCATGATTATGATAACACGACTACTCTCTTATTCACCCTAATAATGCAATTCAAATTACATTTTACTAGCCACTCATTTATATATGTCGATATATATGCGGGTGCGAACTAAAGATGATTATGATGCACCCCTACAATTTTTACGAGAGCATGGCGCTCTATCAGTTCCCCCCTTTGATGACTCCTGTCATCACATCTTTTCAACTCCCTTGGAGAAAGAACCGATCTAAACAGAACTTGTTGCCATTCTCCCCTGTCGGAATCTCTCCAAACTCTTAATGTTTCGATAGTGAATGTCCTGCAGTCTAGCCATTCGCGTCTCATTTTCTCTCAAGGCTCTCTCAGCTCTGCCTGCTCGGTACCACTTGTATGCTCTGATCAGACCCCACAGACAAACCACACAAACCACCACAATAATGAGAGGTCTCAGAACATAGCCAAGGAATCCCTTTCCCAAATTCGCAAACCAGCTTCCCACTTGACCAAATCCTTTGCCAACTTTTTCCCAAACTCCCTCTTCAGTCAAATCCGCTATTTTCGTATGGATCGTAGTGATGTTACTTATATATTTCTCCAGATCCTTGCTGTGGTCTGGTATATAAGTGCAGCACTCTTGAACCTTCAACATTTTACAGACTCCGCCCTCTTTTGCCAATAAGACATCCAAAGCAAGGCGATTCTGCAAAACCATTGTCCTTATCGACAACATCTCTCCATCCACAAGTATCAACGACTTTGCTGTATTCATTGATAATTCATCCACCACAGTCGCCAATCTCCGGATCTTCACATCATTCAAGATCACTCCCAAACTTGGTATCATTGCTCCAAAGATATCTCCCACTACAGCTCCTGCACTCGTACCTCTCCTCACTCTTGAATGCTTTCCACCTTCCAAAAGCTCCAAATCCTCTGCATGGTAGATCTTTGGAAATATTATTCCCAAGTAACATGTACCATACCAATTTGCTGGAAACCTCACATAAGCATTCCTTCCACACACAAAATACACCGTAGGTATCACTTGTACAGGGCCTTGCAGAAAATTCTTCGCTGAATCCTCCATAGTGAAAACATGATCACACTCGCTCTGTCCCACCGAGACCTTATCATAATAAGTCTGCACACGTCTCACACACAACCTTCCCCTTTGGCCCATATCCAATGCTATAGGACCATAACTTCCTTTTGTTCGGTGCAATCTCTCCTCATCTGTCCAATCTACAGGACTATCCCCAGTGTGACGTGTTTTTGTTAACATTCTATATCTATCTTCTACCTGATCTACAAACTTCTTCTCTACTTCTGTTAATGCACATGTTAAATTGTGTCTATGGGCATAAGCTGTATCTAAAGTCGAAGTCGGTATGAAGTACTTTCCAAGTCTATCGTCCGCCTTGTAATAATCATACTTGTTCAAATGTTTATGGGCAGGAACTTCTGAAAGCACGGCGTCATAGTTGGAAAAGAAGTACTCATAGTGACCCCTCCCATAAAACACACTTAATAACAAACTACACGAAATTCCATAAGTCAGTGGAAATGGTGATATCTAATACCCTCATCCACTGATGCTGGCAACTGCATACACACATAACAATCTTTCGCATCCATCGCGTCTACATACTCATATAGCAACTTGGCATATGCATTAAGCTTAAAATCACTTCTTGACAAATCTACATGCAATCTACGACTCTCTTCTATTAGCAAAGCTCTGTCAGCTCCTATGTTTCCCTCCTTTTTGCTAGGTGTAGTGGGTGTAGGAGTCCCTGGCACCCCCTCCACTGCTAGCTCGTGTGGAACAGCATATGAAACTACAACTACTATGATTATCGAAACTATCACCCCCCCTATAAATGTGCCTACAATCAATATGGATCTACGATGTGGATCTCCAGCCTCCATGATCTCGAAAGTTCTCAAGGTTCTTGGTCTAAGCAATGAACACTCAAAAGTATCTGTCTTCTCCACGCGTGACTTGCTTAACCAGTTCGAGCAACACTCCGAAACCTTTGGAAATCCCCTTTTCAACTACAGTTTTCTTATTTACATAGTCCAGAAAAAGACTTCCCTAGCTCTCGTTCCTCTTCGGTGGAAAGTCCCTAAGTTTATTCTTCTTCCACTCGGATCTAGGTTATCTTCTTCTTTAGGCTTTTTATTTACAACAATTTATACTTCATCCACGATAAGATCAACTGCAAGCGCTTCTAAAACATGATACAAAAGTTCAAGACGAAGAATTATCGTTTCATGTGAAGGCGGCTCAAATCCAAAAGACGGAAATTCGAGTCGATGCAAAACCAGTTCTCGGATTTTACTCAGAAGCGGGGGATTCGGAACTGTGAGGGTCAGTATTCCTTCAACTTCGAGCCCTGGCACTAACAGCACCACCTTCAACACCACGTTCGGGCTCTTGCTGACCACCTGCACGACCTCAGCCTCCCCGAACTTGCTACCACCCCCGGCATCAGTCACTGCGTAGGTCCACTCCGGGGTAGCGTATCTCTGGCAAGGTACTCTCGTTCTTTTCGACCTCCTCCGACCCTCTTGAGTCTGCTCTTCGTCACTTGCGTCTGTTTCAGACGTTTCAGACACTGGAGCAAGATCTCTTTCGGGTGCCAACCTCAGGTTCAGTCGCCTCTGTCTCTCAGGCCAAGCCTCCTCAGTTCTGGTCGTTCTTCCGCTTTCCCCTTCTATACCCTGTGCACCACTTCCTTCTTCTGCTGAATTTGACTCTACTCCACCCACGGCTCCACCTCTGTCATCCGAGTCAAAGTCGAGGTTCTGGTTGTCGGAACCTTCTTCAGCTTGCTCTGGTGCACAACCAGCTGTATCAGCGGCCCTCACAGCTTGACTTGTCCTCTCATGTGGCCCTGCCACATCAGCTGGATTTTCATTTACGAGAGGAGCTGTTTGTTCCGAGGGTGCTGAAACTCTGCGGGTATGGGAAGCATGTACCCAGTTCGGCAATCTTCCACACTTCACTGCTGTGTTCGTTACCAGTATCACCTGGTACGGGCCTCGCCACCGAACGTCCAGACAGCTCTTCCTCATGTGCTTTCGGACAAGCACCCAGTCGCCTGGACACAGGTCGTGGCACAGATCACTCGAGGCCGGAACAGCTGCAGCTTGCACCTGCTGGGACACAGAACGGACCACATTAGATAGTCCTTTACAGTAATCGAGAATCAAGTCATCAGTGATGTTTATCAAAGCTGTAGTTGGTACTGCTGGCAACCGCATTGCCCTTCCCATCAAGATCTCATGAGGGGACAACCCAGTTCTCCTGTCGGGGACACTGCGGATACTCATTATCACAAGTGGCAGTGCGTCAGGCCACTTCAGAGACGTTGATGAACACATTTTTGCCATTCTTGCCTTCAAAGTTCCATTAACCTGTTCCACTATCCCAGAAGCCTCTGGTCGATAGCTGCAATGCAATCTTTGATCAACATTCAATGCCGCACAAAGCAGCTTCATGATTTCACTGTGGAAATGTGTTCCTCTATCCGATTCCAAAGAGGTCGGAAAACCAAACCTCGGGATGAGTTCCCTCAACAATAACTTAGCCACTGTGAGGGTATCACACCTGCGAGTTGGGTAAGCCTCCACCCACCGTGAGAATACACACACCACCACCAAAATGTACCTCAACCCATTTCACTTGGGCATTTCAACAAAATCTAGCTGCATCCTATTGAAGGGTCCTCCTGACCTTCCAATGTGACTCAAGGTGACTACGGTTTTCTTTCCAGCATTCATCTGTTTACATGTAACACACCTCTGACAAACTGCTTCAGCAATCGCTCGAAATCGTGGGTTATACCACGTTTGTCTAAACACACGCATCATTGCATCTCTACCAAGATGTACCGGTCCATGTATCAATCTCGCCATTGGGCTCAGCAGATTCTCTGGCAATACCGCTCTCCCATCACTGGAAACCCAAACATCCACATCCCCTCTTTCACATCCTGCTTTGACCCATCCATTCCGTTCTTGGTCTGAGACTTCATCCTGCAGTCGCTTGAGTTCCTCCCAAGTGTCTGCCATGGCCAACATCATGTTGAGCTCGGTTCTCTCTTGGCTCTCTCCTGTGTACCCCTCTGTAAATATACATCCTTGTTCTGCACAGAAGCGGGCAACTTCGTCCGCATAATTGTTTCCCATAGACACAAAATCCTCCCCCTTTCCATGCGCAGTGCACTTAACAACTGCGATTTCCTTCGGATATTGCAATGCATCTAGCAGTTGTCTTACATGTTCTCCATTCCTAATGGGTGAGCCAGATGATGTCAAAAATCCCCTCTGAGACCATAACTGTCCGAAGTCATGAACCACACCGAACCCATTTATTCAGCATTATCCATATACGCATCCCTACAATCAAGTCTTTAGTATGCGTCCTTAATCCCGTGACCCTTTTCTCCTCCAGTTCTTGATCGCTATATTGCAACCTATGGGACCCTTGCAACGATTTCGTTTTATTTGTATCCACCTCATATTTCTTAGCCAATTCTGTCAATTTCTCATGTGCGGCCCTTGCTTTACGAGTCACGTCATTTGCTACAAAAAGCAACTCGTCTGGCTCATAGATCTCTATTCTCTCCAAAGGCAGGTTCCCACTAATCATTTCGTCTACCTCTGCTTTTAGTCTCACTACATCCAACAACCTCGCCTTCACGGCACTCCTCAACATTCCCCGGCAAGCCGCACCATTCCGCTCGTCATAATCACTGTTTTGTTCTCGTGGGTTGCTCTCTTCCCTTGTATTCCTGGAACCTGGTCTGTTTCCTAAGTTGTCTTGTTCCCTATCTCCTGGCATTCTATCGCTCTGATTCCTTACAGATGGCGTCCACATTCTCAAAGCTGACTTGGACTCGACCAAAGACCCTGGTCTCACCGGTCTCTCGTCCACCTGTCCACTAGAGGAGTCTGCGGTGGCTGGCAGTGGCGTGCTCGCTTCTATGGGCTTCGGAGAATGGACCAATTGTACCTCTACGCCATTCCCTCCAACGCTGATCCCCTCTCCCCCTGTACTCTGCATTAGACTTCCTTCACTTACTCGATCCAGGTCATACACCGACACTATAGGACCAATGGTAACAGGTACCGTTAGGGAGTCCAGCAACTGCATATTCCCCATGGGAGACTGGGTTCCCGCTACCTTCGTTCCTGTAGAGATTTTTCCCACTACTCTCATGTTTGTCTGATTGTGTGACTCATCCATCCCTCCTGCCACAATCGAATTTCCTGCGCTATATTCTGGATTTAATGGAGGTGGTCTCTCTGCCAGCAGCCTGTCTAACAAGCTGTCATCCGTATCACTGTCATCGTCCTCGATGCTTTTTCCCTGCGTACCTCCCGTTTTCTCTAACAACGGATATAGTCTGTCCCCCTCAATCGTTTCCACTCTCCATCTTTTCTCCAGTGCATCCCATCTCGCATCTTGAAATGCCCTGATCGACTTCTTCACCCTTTCCTGGCTTTTGTCTCTCTTCCTGTCGTACGCTGCTCTAATCCATGCATGTAGCGCCTCAAACTGTGTAGGTCTAGGTAGCGGTCGCAAGGAAGACATCACAGATTTCAACTGATATAACACTTCCAACCTGAAAGTACCATAGCGTGGGAAGGTCAATTCTTCTTCTCCTTCTGTCATTTTATGCCAATTCTCAAGCCGAATTATAGTATGTAATCCTACATTCTTAGCCATGTAGTGTGCTGGCGTATCCTCGGGAGGGCTTCCACTCCTCCCCGAGTAACCACATGTCTATCACCTCTACAGAGTTCTCGTAAAACTTTAAAACATTTCATGATAAAGCAGATTTCTGTTCGCACACAATATTTCGTTTTTACTTCCTGACTTCAGTCCACCAATGCCAGCGCGGCTCACACCAACCGGCCTATCGCAGCGCGGCACTGTCTGACGTCACTCTTCCTCCGCTCGCAGCAGTTCCCCTCCTTCTTAATTCACCCGTTCTCGCTCGCACATGTCCCAATCACACTCTGAAGTAACTGTCCGTCCTACCGAAGAATTACCTCTCTGACTGTCGGTCCACCGATGACCGACAAGCCTCTCGAAATTGTTGACCTCAAACTGGCAACTGTCTGTCCGCGAACGACCGGACAATCACCTCTGACACAATCGATAGGATCCAACCACTCAATGTTCTGCACACAACAACCTACGACCAGCGTCGGTTATTCACGCACTCACACATACGCTCCCTATCTTCAGTGGGTTTGTCAACGACGTCTCATGACCCCCACAACCTCTGGTCAACAATCTCAGCTCTGGGTGTCTTCTACACCACAATATCGAATCAAATCTCTCAGCCCCGCGCGCGCTCACGGTCCGATCCTCAATCACACGACTCTCATTCCAACTCCGCAAAACATCACACACCAATTAAACACCGCAATCTAACAAACCTCACCCTGTTCATACTCACTCTACCACGAACTGCTACTTCCGCCGCACCGTCACCCTCCGTCAGTTCTCATCGACCGCCGTCGACCTCCTCTTACGATCCACTGGATCACCATCACTCGGGCTCTATGGGGCAAATAATCTCTTATCCTAATCTAGATCTCCCCTTACTATCAGAGGAAACCATCCTACTCTGCTACCAACTGATAACGCTGATTCTTATCTTATCACCTCTAAGAATCCTCAGGTCGCCAGGATCTTTTTACCTGCTGAATAGTGTGAAGGGAAGAAAATTCTTTTCGGTTATGCGGCAATTTAGAATCCAGTTTACCTTAAAAGACCACTGACTCCGAATTCAATTTTGTGGGTTTATTACAGCCAAGAATAACTGCACGTGCAAGCATCTCAACACGAGGTTAAAGAAATAGATGGGCACTAATACAAACAGCATCCTACGCAGGAGTCTCATCCGACTCAGAATAAGAAGGATCGTTAGCTCTAGAAGTATCAAACAAACGATAACTGCTCCAATCTCTATATTATTCTTCATTTACCTAAATAAGCGTACAACCATTAGCTGTCCCTACTCTATCACTAAGTGATATACCTACTTAACGAATTTCCCAGGCAAGAGTAAAAGAAAAGGTGTCAGCTGTGAAGACTTCCTAAGAAGTGCACTCACTTAGCATTTTGAGCTCGTTCTAAGATGCTCTTCCCTAAAATCTCTCTCCTTGCCCTCCTCTCTCGTCTCCTCTACCTCTTCTCTCTCCTCCTCCCTCGGGGCACTGTCCCTAATACAAAATGCACATACAATTGAACACGCCCTTCTCACGCCTCTTCGGCCAGGTCTTCCTTCTCGTACTTTTCCATCAAGACTCTTACTTCATCCAGGATGGTTACGATGACCTTGAGTCCCAGGCACCTTCTCCGCTGAAAGTATCATCCCTACATTCCAGTGTACTCCCATCTCAATGCCTCCCACCACCCTAACTCTTGAAACAAAGAGCCAGTCTTTCGCTAACGAGGCATATGTCCTTGGACCTGCAACAGAAGATACATTTCAACCGACTTTTCCCTCTGCACGAATCTACCAACTGTGCCCAGAGAGCCTTTCCAACAGAACACCTTCTCTGCCTACAAAATAAGCTAACATAAGAACGAATAGGCCTTTCCTTTTGTATATGCAGTCAGGCCTTTACACAATTTAAACACACAATCCTTAATTACTTCTTTAAGCATAGGCTCATATATTTCATATGCAGAACGTAAATTACACGTGCAATGTAATATCATACACGTTAACTACTACATCTTCAACGGCATATAACTAAATCATCTATGCATCATTTAAACACATCTCAATACTACACTACATTTGCATGATTATGATAACACGACTACTCTCTTATTCACCCTAATAATGCAATTCAAATTACATTTTACTAGCCACTCATTTATATATGTCGATATATATGCGGGTGCGAACTAAAGATGATTATGATGCACCCCTACAATTTGTACGAGAGCATGGCCCTCTATCAATTGCAGGCAAGTTGGCAGACATTCTCTTTTACTGCAGATGCTTCTGCGGGTATGAGCCAAATGGGGGAGAGTTTGCAAGAAGGGTGGTCAAAGTCTGGGTTAGGACAAAGGGCAGAATGGAAGACAGCAGGAGGCCTGTCATGCTGACTGTAATGAACGAACTATGGTTCAGACAAGAATGGCTCGCACACGCACCTGGGAGACAGGCTTGTTTAGGGTCATATTTTCAATGATGTGCTTTGATGCTTTCACAGGTGTCTCAACCAGTGGGGGCAAAGACGTATGAGGGAATGCATTTACAGGATGTCAGAACGGAGGAAGTTAGGTCGGTGTTGAAGGTGCAAAGTGATGGAGCAGGGTAAATGAAAAAATGTTAACCTCCTAATAATTTTCGTAAAATAATTAATAAACATGTTCGGTTAAGTAAATAACCAACAATGTATGTTACATGTAAAGGGTTAAAGGTAACACGCTATTTTTGTGCGCAAATTAATCTACTTATAATTGTTGACGTGTCTAACATAACGTAATATTTGCGTACTAATAAAATAATAAACGCATGATTTGTGCTTTTTAAATAAAACGTGTGGTGGCAAAATAAAGCGATGGTAAGTAAGGGACGGCTTTATATGTTGCTTTTTGCTAGGTAATACCTAATTGGGGTACGTAGAAAGACGGGAGGGAAACGAAAGGGTTTATATTCTTTATTTTAACAATATTTTGTTTATCTTTGAAAATAGTGCGCTTAGGCCTGTTGAGCAGCGATATAATATGGCCGCCATTTGCTAGAGTACGCATGAGCAAGAAGCCGTGTGGTAGAGGAGAAAGGCTGTGAAAAAGGATGACCACGTGTTCGTGCTGAGAGCCTAAGACGGAAGTATGGTCAAGGCTATTGTGACCTTTCTGAGCAAATGTGTGCCAAGATGATCAGCAAGAAGCGTGAGAAGTCAAACTGAATAAATGGACGGAACTGTTGAATCTAAAAAGTATCAGAAAAAGATACTAATTGGACTGATCGAAACTGATGAGCAATGTCATGAACTGTGGGAAACGATGCAAGCATTGGCATTCCACAAAGAACTGGTTAAGACAAGGAAGTTTGATTAAAAATGTATATGGACTTGAATGAACCAATGAGAGAGAATCACGCCATAGAGATGCAACATTTTTATTCAGTAAGCTAGAATTAGGGTATAAGAAGACCTACTCTTGGTGGGGAGGAGTTAGATGCTGGAGAGAGGAGATGCTGTAGATGGGTGACGTTGCGGTTGCTGATGCTGACGAGCTGATGCTGCTGCTGCTATTTTATATTTTTAGTTGAGTATAAGATGCTGCTTTTGGAGAACCTTTTTACTCCTGATAGATTTTTCATTTAGAACTATTAGATTTTCCAAGACAGATAGATTGATCTTTTGGAGTTCTTGCTATGACAACCTTATTTTTCCGTCTAATAGGTATGCATTGCAATTTCAATTTATTCTTATATTGATGATAAATGTAATAATCTGAGTGATAAACTTAAACTTATGCATTGTTTTTAAAAACTTTATATAAACTTTATTATCTTTAAACAAATGACTCAGTGATTCTTTAGCTCAATAATTAAGGTAAAATGTTAAAGAGTTTATTGTGATTGAGCTGGTCTTAATCACCATCAACTGATTCCTACTAGTTGGTCCATCGACCAATGAGCGGAATACCTTAAAAGCAATGAGAAACATTATGTCGTGTTAAAAGAGGTATCCTGTCTCCTTCCAGCGAATCGTTTTCTCCTAGGTTAAGGACGGAGGTAATCCAGGGAAATAAATGAGTAAGTGAATATATATGCGGTGTCAATGGGCCCCACCGTCATATGGATATAATCTGTGTATTGGAGAGATAGTTGTACCTGGATGACCAAGTCATATAGGAGAAGAATTTTTATTGTTAGCGGTTTATTAGAGCAGGGTAAATGAAAATTTTTTAACCTCCTAATAATTTTCGTAAAATAATTAATAAACATGTTCGGTTAAGTAAATAACCAACAATGTATGTTACATGTAAAGGGTTAAAGGTAACACGCTATTTTTGTGTGCAAATTAATCTACTTATAATTGTTGACGTGTCTAACATAACGTAATATTTGCGTACTAATAAAATAATAAACGCATGATTTGTGCTTTTTAAATAAAACGTGTGGTGGCAAAGTAAAGCGATGGTAAGTAAGGGATGGCTTTATATGTTGCTTTTTGCTAGGTAATACCTAATTGGGGTACGTAGAAAGACTGGAGGGAAACGAAAGGGTTTATATTCTTTATTTTAACAATATTTTGTTTATCTTTGAAAATAGTGCGCTTAGGCCTGTTGAGCAGCGATATAAAATGGCCGCCATTTGCTAGAGTACGCATGAGCAAGAAGCCGTGTGGTAGAGGAGAAAGGCTGTGAAAAAGGATGACCACGTGTTCGTGCTGAGAGCCTAAGACGGAAGTATGGTCAAGGCTATTGTGACCTTTCTGAGCAAATGTGTGCCAAGATGATCAGCAAGAAGCGTGAGAAGTCAAACTGAATAAATGGACGGAACTGTTGAATCTAAAAAGTATCAGAAAAAGATACAAATTGGACTGATCGAAACTGATGAGCAATGTCATGAACTGTGGGAAACGATGCAAGCATGGACATTCCACAAAGAACTGGTTAAGACAAGGAAGTTTGATTAAAAATGTATATGGACTTGAATGAACCAATGAGAGAGAATCACGCCATAGAGATGCAACATTTTTATTCAGTAAGCTAGAATTAGGGTATAAGAAGACCTACTCTTGGTGGGGAGGAGTTAGATGCTGGAGAGAGGAGATGCTGTAGATGGGTGAAGTTGTGGTTGCTGATGCTGACGAGCTGATGCTGCTGCTGCTATTTTATATTTTTAGTTGAGTATAAGATGCTGCTTTTGGAGAACCTTTTTACTCCTGATAGATTTTTCATTTAGAACTATTAGATTTTCCAAGACAGATAGATTGATCTTTTGGAGTTCTTGCTATGACAACCTTATTTTTCCGTCTAATAGGTATGCATTGCAATTTCAATTTATTCTTATATTGATGATAAATGTAATAATCTGAGTGATAAACTTAAACTTATGCATTGTTTTTAAAAACTTTATATAAACTTTATTATCTTTAAACAAATGACTCAGTGATTCTTTAGCTCAATAATTAAGGTAAAATGTTAAAGAGTTTATTGTGATTGAGCTGGTCTTAATCACCATCAACTGATTCCTACTAGTTGGTCCATCGACCAATGAGCGGAATACCTTAAAAGCAATGAGAAACATTATGTCGTGTTAAAAAGAGGTATCCTGTCTCCTTCCAGCAAATCGTTTTCTCCTAGGTTAAGGACGGAGGTAATCCAGGGAAATAAATGAGTAAGTGAATATATATGCGGTGTCAATGGGCCCCACCGTCATATGGCTATAATCTGTGTATTGGAGAGATAGTTGTACCTGTATGACCGAGTCATATAGGAGAAGAATTTTTATTGTTAGCGTTGGATCAGATTTCTTGGTAGCAGAGTTATGGTTACTATAGATTAGTTTGGTGATTATTGATTATTGATTATTGATAAGTTCATGTCTAACACTTTATGTTGAGTCGCGTTATGTTATATGTAAGTTTTCACGCTTCCGGGAAATAGGAAGTGGAACACGTGTGGCAAGAGAAGTCACATGGAATAGTGCATTGTCTGAGTTCATATTGGTGATAACACAGGTTGTGTTATGATAGGGACATTTTCCGCATAAAAGGTGTGTAAGTGAAATAGTGATCGGTTTTCTTGTGAAACTCTGGCCTTAATTCTCAGAGCAGTATAGTCTCCACGTGTGTTTTATCCCCAGAGAAACAGGTTTACCGCTTGCTTGAAAGAAGGGTAAGGTAGAGGGAAGTGCTACTTTATCGGCGAAACGGGAACATTCTGTGGTAGGGTAAGGTAAGCGCTGCCTACTGGAAAATACAGAATTCTTGTGTAAATGGACAAAGCTATCTCTTTTGTTTAGTGAATCAGACAATGGAAATGTGTTTTAAATGTTGTAACTAACGAAGAATTGTTGAAAAAGAAATTGCCGATAAATTTTGTAAAGGAGGGGTCAAGAGCAGAACTGACGTAGACAAAAGCCGCGCTGGGATTGGACAGTGCGCTAGTCATACGGAAACAGGAGCAGAACTGACGTAGACAAAAGCCGCGCTGGGATTGGACAGTGCGCTGTAGACAGAAACCTCTCTGATTGGAGTGTTGGTGTGAGTCGCGCTAGTATTGGTCGAATAGACTAGTGACGTGGAAGTTTGTGATTGGAGTGTTAGTGTGAGTCGCGCTAGTATTGGTCCGAATAACGCATAGAGAACAGTGTTGAATTGCGGATCATTTAAGGAGAGAAAGTGATTGTGAATCATGTCGTATTATGAATATGGTAGAGAGAAAACGTCATGGATGTCGAAAGTTAAGAACTTCTTTAAGAAAGACTAAAAGGTAGTGACTAGAGAGGGACAAGTAATTCCTCCGCCGAAATCACCAGCTTCACACATGATGCTGAAATATGGATATCATACATGCATATGGTTAGAAAATTGGACAAAATATACCAAGAATGATGGAGCATTGGCTTTCCCTGAGAATGGTTCATTTAATGTAGCTGTACTACGGAATTTGAGAGAAAAGATGGCAATGTTAGAACCTAGACCTAGACCGACACAGTTTGAAGCTTTAACTGAATGGGAAGATGAGATGTATGAACGAGAGAGATTCAGAGGATTAAAGAATCATGAGTTTGTGCCTGGAAGGTTATGGGGAGTAAATGATGAGGACAGAATAAAGCGTTGGAGATGTGCTAATATGACAGGAGGTTTGTTTCCAGCTTTTACAGTTGAGGAAGAAGCAAAGAGAAAGTGTACAGAGAAAAAGAAACATGTAGTTATAGAAAAGTATGGGTATGGTGGTAGTGAAACGGATGACGAATTGCTGGAAGATATTTTAAACAGAAACCCACCTCCATACCAACAGACTTCTGCGGTGGTGACACCTAATGCACCGCCAATGGAATCTGGGAGGAATAAAAATCCCGAACGAAGAGATGAGATAAATAGGTCACAAGATCAATTAAAAACTTCACAAAATGAAGAGATAGAAAGTGACAATGCAACTGAATTAGCAAAAACCACAAGAGAATTGACTGAGAAAATAAGAGCATTGACAAAGAATATGGAAGCTGTAACTGTACCAGTGACGATAGGTCCAGTAATGCCAATTTTTGAGAATCAGAAAATTGATGAACGTTCTTTAGTGATTCCCATGAATTCACATTTGCAAAGAAAAAGAGAAGGGATGGAACTGAATAATGAAGGTGCACACCATTTGGTTAGTACCTATAGACCAAGCCCACCTACTAATTTGACGATAAATGAGAATGAGATCAGGAGAATACCTATGGTAACGGAGTCTGCATCAGGGACACCAGAAAGAAGTAACAATTGGATAGAATTAAATAGTACGCCTGTAGGTCCGACTCCAGATGAGTTAAATGAATGGATGAAAACGCTAAAAACAAAAGAAACAGAAGTAAAACCATTAGATGTAATTAGGTTGAAAATAGACATGGAAGAATTGATTTTAGGAACGATTGGTACAGAAAAATTTAAAAATTATCAGGATGATGAGATTATGTTTTTGTGCAAAAGTCTTACATGGAGAGCTAGAAATTTACATGACAAATTAGAAGAGACAGCAAGTGAACTAGGAGTAGAATTTGCAAAAGTGAGAACGTTGCAGAAACCATACAGAGTAGATTTTTGTGAGAAAGATATAGAGAATCTGAACACATCAGGAAGATTGACCCAAATAAAAGAGTTAATTGTTTTACTGAGAAAATGGGGTGATGTGGATAGATGGAGAAATAGATGGACGAAAAGGAGTGAGAAAGTAACAGATAAAGCATCTTTGGCTTTTGCAGTGACAGATAAGGAACCAGTTGTAAGGGAGTACCCGATGAGAGAGACTCCAGGAGGTAGTTATGTGCATGTTCCATGGACTAGACAGGATATACTGTCATTTACAAATGACTTCCCAAAGTTGAGAGAGAAGCCAGTAGAATGGTATAGACAAGTGGAGAGATTTGTTAAGGTTCCAAAGGTGTTGTGGATAGACTTAGATGGATTGTTTGATATAGTAGTGCCAGCTGATTTGTGGACAGAATGTAAGATTACTATTGATTGGCCAACTGTAGAATATCCAAGGGATGCTAAAACAGGAGCGCCAGGACCAGAAGTGATGAGAAAGTATGATCAAGTAATTACCTTTTTGAAGAATAAGATTCCACCTAAAGAAACAAATTGGGTAAAAATAGACAGAACAACGCAGGAAAGTAAAGAATCAGTGCATGCTTATTATGAAAGGCTGTTGTTAGTTTTCAAACAGTATAGTGGTTATGAGACACTAAATGAGAAGGATATGAGTCATTTTGTATATAGATTTGTTTATGGGTTGAAACCAGAGATAAGTGAGATGATTAAACAGCATATGATTTGTTGGCAGAATAGCACAGTCGACGAAGTTTTAAGATATGCTAAGTATTGCAGTGATGATATTGAGAGTAGACAGCGTAAATTGAAAGAAAAAGCCATGTGGGCACAGGTGAAAGTTGCAGAGAAGCAAGAAGCTCAATTGAGTAATACCGGTAATGAAGCAGGACAGGCTAGATCTCGACCAAATATAGGTAAAGGAAAAGGACAAATGAGCATAGATGAGGCAAAGAAAAAGTGGCCATGCCACAACTGCGGAAAGCTAGGGCATTGGAGAAACGAGTTTAAATTTCCTCCAAAACTTAATGTGGAAAATCAATCATTAAATTCACAGGTGCAGAGTGAGGTAGTTACTCAACAGAGTCAGGTGCCACAACCACCACTTCCCAAGAGTGTTAACCAACAGAAATACAGTGCAGAAACAGGATTCTACGGAGGAGAACAGGTAACACAGTTGCCGCGTGCAGCTGGCATTTCTCAATATTGGTTACGACAGGATGAGGATGAAACGGATGAAAGCTTCTGACGGTGCCTAGGAGAGGGGGAAGAGTGCGTGCTTGGCGCAACTCTAGAGGTAGATCAGTCTGGTCCATTTGTGGATGGAGAAGTGAATGGTGCAAATGTAACATTCCTTGTGGACACTGGAGCTACCCGTTCTACTGTTAGGTCAGTGGAAATTCCAAACCTTCCTCTCTCAGGTGAACATATCCAAGTAGTTGGAGTTTTGAATCAGCAAATTAAGACGCCTCTTACTAAATTAGTGGAGGTAAAGATTGGTCCATTTAGTGAAATGCACCGATTTGTGGTATGCGATTGTAGTCCCGTGAACCTATTAGGACGCGATCTATTGTGCAAGATGAATTGCACTATCTATCGTACTCCAGATGGAATTGCATTTCAGACCCCAGATGAAGAGGTACTGTATAAAATGACACTGGTGAATTTAGAACCAGAAGTAAATGATTTGTTTCCTGTATTTGATGGAGAGAAAATCCCAATTGAACTGAAAAAGACAGTGAAAGAAGAAGTGTGGGACTTTACAGGAGAAGATATAGGATTAATGAAAGAAGTAGATCCCGTTAAAATAACCGTAAAAGAGGGAACGGGTTACCCAAATACGCCCCAGTATAAATTGACACCAGAAATAATTGAAGGAATAACGCCAGTAATAAATAAAATGGTTGAACAAGGGATTCTAAAAGAAATCATGAGCAGTCCATGTAATTCGCCAATAATGGGACTGAAGAAGCCAAACGGAACATATAGAATTGTACAGGATTTGAGGAAGGTAAACAAAATTGTAGTACCTTGTTGCCCAATAGTACCGAACCCTGCTGTGATTCTATACCAGATTCCACGTGAAGCAGAATGGTACACAGTAATTGATTTATGTCATGCATTTTTCTCTATTCCATTACATCCAGATAGCCAGCCATTATTTGCGTTTAGGTTTGGAGAGCGTATTTTGGCATGGTGCCGAATTCCTCAAGGGTACACAGAAAGCCCCTCAATCTTTAATCAGATTCTAAAGAAATCCTTGGAAGATTTAAAAATGCCAGAAAAGTCAGTGATGGTTCAGTATATTGATGACCTACTGGTGGCATCAAAAACGAAGGAAGCATGTGTCAATGATACAATTGCTGTGCTGAATCATTTAGCAAAAAGAGGACATAAAGTGTCCCCATCAAAATTGCAGTTTTGTCAACAAGAAGTCCAATATTTAGGGCATAAAATTGAGAAAGGAGTGCGAAAGGTAACGACTGAAAGAATAAAGATGATTCAAGGAATGAGAGCTCCAATGACGCAAAGAGAGGTAAGAATGTTTCTGGGAATGGTTGGATATTGTCGACAATGGATAAGCGGTTTTTCGCTGATTGCTAAACCGTTGCAAAAACTGACAAAGAAGGATGTTAAAGATCCTTTTGAAATGAATGATGAAGAAATGAAAGCATTCAGAGAGCTGAAAAAGAAATTATGTGAAGCTCCAGCATTGGGAATGCCTGACTATGAGAAAGATTTTGAGTTGTATTGCAGTGAAAGAGATGGATGTGCATTTTCAGTCTTGGTACAGAGACATGGAACTATGAAAAGACCCATTGCATATTTTTCAGCTGTTTTAGACCCTGTAGCGAAAGCGTTGCCTGGATTTTTGAAAGCAGTTGCTGCTACTTGTGTGAGTCTGGAACAGAGTGAAGGCATAGTGATGGGATATCCACTGAGAGTATATGTTCCCCATTCTGTGGAAATTCTCTTGACAAGAACAAAAACCCAATACATGACACATAGTCGGCTGACTAGGTATGAAAAAGTAATTTTGAGTGCAGATAATGTGACCATTGACAGATGTATGAATGTTAATCCTTCGACATCATTGCCAGATGAAGAGAGTGTGATTGAAATGGATGAAGTAGATCACGATTGTCTGAATGTGCTTGAATATTGTACAAAACCGAGATCAGACATACGAGATGAGCCCTTAAAGGAATCAGATTATATTCTGTTTGTGGATGGCTCATGCTTGAGAATGAATGATGGAGTTCTAAGTGCAGCATATGCAGTTTGCACAGTAGCAACTGTAATGGAAGCATCTTGTCTGAAAGGGATACGGTCTGCCCAAGTCGCAGAACTAGTAGCTCTGATTCAAGCATGTAAGTTGGGAAGAAATGTACGGGTTACGATTGTGACAGATAGCCAGTACGGCTTTGGGGTGGTGCATGATTTTGGTCAGATTTGGTCACAAAGAGGTTTCTTGACATCTGCAGGAACGCCAATTAGAAATGGAGATTTTTTGAAAAAGTTGCTTGAGGCGTTACAGCTGCCTAAACAGATTGCTGTTGTGAAGTGCAATGCACATAAAAATGGGGAAGACTACATAACTGTCGGCAATAAATATGCTGACGAGATTGCACAGTACTGTGCAAAGAATGTGGTTTCTTTAAACAGGAACCGAGAGAGAGAGCATATTTCTTGTCCTTTGCTTTTTACTAACCCTGTTGAGACATGGGATGAGGTGAGACAGTTACAGGAAGCAGCAGATGATGAGGAAAAAGATACATGGATAAAAGCAGGATGTAGAAAACATGAGGAAAATGATGTTTGGGTTTACAGAGATGAAAGACCAGTTATGCCTGATAGCATGATTTCTGACATGGCACGGATGTACCATAGACAAGCCCATATTGGGAGAGATTCAATGATCAGACTTTTTAGACAAACATGGTATAATCCAAAATTCAGAGCCATAGCTGAGAGTCTTTGTCAAAGATGTCTTATTTGTCAACAGTTAAATCCAGGAAGTAAGACAGTAGTGAGTCTAGGAACAATAGGACGAGAAGGAGGTCCGTTCACTAGAATGGAAATGGATTTTATTGAAATGCCCCCGAGCAACAGACTAAGGTATGTCCTTGTAGTCGTCTGTTTGTTTTCCCGTTGGGTGGAAGCATACCCGACCAGAAGGAATGATGGAATCACGGTAGCAAAACTTATGCTGCGAGAATTCATTCCGAGGTATGGTTTTCCAGTCACGATTGAAACAGATAGAGGAACACATTTCCAAAATGAATGAATTAAGTTAATTTGTGAAGCACTTAGTATGAAACAGAAACTGCATTGTGCATACAGACCAGAGGCTTCTGGAATAGTAGAGCAAGTGAATGGAACAATTAAGAACAGGTTAGGAAAAATGTGTCAAGCTACAGGACTCAAATGGCCAGATGCCTTGCCATTAGTTTTAATGACAATCAGAAGTATTCCGGAAAGGAAAACTGGACTCAGTCCCCATGAGATAATTATGGGACGAGCAATGAGACAAGCACATGTACCTGTCAACAAACTACTGACTATAACTGATGATCTGGTGCTGGATTATTGCAAAGGATTGGCTGATGTGGTGCGTTCTGTGTTTCATCAGGTTGGACCGGATGCGACCACTCTTGAAAGAAAACCAGCTCACGACTTGAATCCAGGAGATTGGGTCCGCATAAAAGTCCACAGGAGAAGAAACTGTTTGGTTCCTCGCTGGGACGAACCACGACAAGTGATCCTGGTGACAACCACTGCAGTCAAATGTGCAGGAGTAAAACACTGGGTGCATGCCAGTCATACCATCAGAGTTCCAGAACCTGAAGATCGACATGTGAGTCGACATCTGGAAATATTGGATAACAGTTCAGCATCAGAAGCAGAAGAAGAAACAAACAGGGTGCCAGAATCTGAAGATCGACCTGTAAGTCGACATCTGGAGGACCCAACTACAAGTGCAACGACAGAAGTAGAGGAAATAGCTGAAGTACCAGAACTTGAAGAACGACATGTGAGTCGACATCTGGAAATATCAGATACCAGTTCAGAATCTGATACAGATCATTCGGATTGTGAGGAAATTCTGAAAAGAAATTGAAAATTTGAAAGCATAAGAGAAGAAACTGAGCACGAAGATAGTAACAGTGAGCAGCCAAGTACAAGTTGTGGTAAAAATCCTTCAGAGATAATATTAATAGATGGAGAAGGGAGAGTTTCAAACAGAAAGTTAGAAAAATCGGAAGATCCCCGAGGAGCAATAGGGACAGATAGCCAAACAAAAGAACAGGGAAATTTAGAAGCAGATAGAGAGACTGACACAAATTTGGAAGAATCTCGAGGAGGGACAGAAATAAGTGAACAAAGGAAGATAAGAAAAGAACCACAAGTAGAGGAAGAAAATGAAATTATAAGATTCAAAATAAGAGACAATAAAGAAAAAACTGAAACAGAGTCTGAAGAAAGTGGAGAAGAAAGAAACCAAAAACTAGAGTCAAGAAAAAGGAATTGGAAAACAGAAAGAGAGGAAAAAGGAAGTGAGGCAAAAAGGCCAAGAAAAGGAGACAATTGGCCCAACGAAGTAAGAAAGTTAAGATACAGAATCATAAGGTTAGATGGAAAAAGTGCTGAACAAGTGAATGAAATAACAAGTCAGAAAGAGCAAGAAAAACAAGGTGGAAAACACTTGCAGAAAACGAAAAGAGTAAAGAAAGTAAATCCGAAGTATAGATCGCCTGAATGGTTGTATCTTGCTTTGACTGATATCAAAGAAGAAAAGAACACTCACGAGAACCCAGAACAAAGAAACCTAATGGGTAAAGGTGAGGTGCAACAAACTTGAAGAAATTTAAACAAATTTCTACCGGACTTGACAAAACACTGGATCTGACGAATTTCTACCGGATTTGACAAAATACTGGATTTGACAAAGAAAGAATTCTGAAAAGAATTAAAAGAAAGTACCAAGCAAAGACAAAAACATTGGAGTGCAGAGTGGCTAATAAGATATTTCTGAGGTGTAGTGACACAATTTTCTTGAAAATAAATAAATAAGGTTATAAAACAAAATGGAGGATACTAGAGATAGAAAATGTAAATGTGAGTTTTTAAGTAGATGGTGTAAGATGTGCTTCTTTTGTACAGTATTATTAATGACAGTATGGGTGGTTTTAGCAATCACTATTCCAATTAGTTTAGCTGTAGCAGAAACGTCTAATAACACAGAGAAAGAAAAAGGAGCTAACACTCAAGAACCAGTTATATTAAAAAGTAGTGCAGAGTTTGCAGAGTTACATAAAGACAAATCAATAACAGATTTTTCAAAGAATGTTTTTACTAATTATTATATGAGTATGTAGAAACAATGGATGTAAGAGATTGCTATGTTTGTATGCAATTGCCTGCGTCTGTAGCAGAGGGTGTGACTTATCATCACCTTCCTTTGACGTATGGAATAACATGTAGTGTTTTAGCAAGTTTATTTTATAAAACAGGTAGATTAGAATATTATTACACTGACATAGATAAGATTTTTGCGAAGGTTTCTGTAGTTCCCGAGCTAAACAAAATAAAAGAGGGAAAAACTTTTGGTGAATATTTTATAGAAGACAAGATTTTAACATTAGATAATATAGTTAAAAACAACCTTACCTGTGAGTTAAAGAAGGAAGAAAAAGTATTTTTAGAGATGGTTGAAATTTCAAAGAAAAGTGATAGAAGAGACAAAAACACCTCTTTGGGCGTTTGAGGAAGACAATCATGACAAGAAAAAGACAAATGCAGCTATGACTCTGGATTGGCCCCAACAGGGAAGGTTGTGCATTAGAAGAAATAAAACAAGATATGACAATTATTTTGTGGGTTCCAGTATTTGCCATGACAATTATCAAATTTTAGGCGGATGGGGATTCAAAGGGGGAAAAGATCCAATATTTCCAGGGATCTATTATGTTTGCGGTAATAGGGCTTATTACAGGTTGCCGGACCATTGGTATGGGTCATGTTATTTAGGCCTGGTCTTTCCAAAGATTTTTCATATGGATAGAAAAGAAAAAGGAACACACAAAATGATAAATACCTTTACACGTAGAAAAAGGGAAAGTTTTTCAGAAATCCTAGGTGATATTTTTGGTGCATTGATACCAGCAGTGGGAATATCTTTGAATGCATTTAGAATTCGGAAATTATCCACAGTGGTAGATCGTTTATCTACAGATACTGCTGGAGGGTTCTTGATGGTAAATACCGAGATGGTTGCCATGAGAGCTATGGTGATGCAAAATTGACTTGCCCTTGACATTCTTTTGGCAAAAGAGGGTGGAGTCTGTGGAATGCTGAAAGTCCAACATTGTTGCACTTACATTCCAGATAAAAGTGAAAATATACAAAAGTATATAACGAATATTACAAGTTTGCACAAAGAACTTGTTCCACTGGAGGTTGAAAGTGCATTGGGAAAACTTGGTAAAGGGTTTTCTTCAGTAATAAATTGGTTAACAAGAATGAGTGGATTAATAATAGGGAAAGTTATAATAATAGCAACCATGATAATAATAATAATTTTAGTGCTGAATCTTATAATTACTGTATAAAGAAAAGAAGAAGACAGAATAAAATAGAAAAAGAAAACATGATAAACAAGGAGAGAGAGAGAGAAATGGATGAAATAGAGCTAGAAGAGATAAAAGAGAACATGTACAAGAAGACCAAGAGACAAATTGAAAGGGATACAGTTGTGTAAACTAACAAAAGCAAACGGATAAAAGAAATATGCTGTCTGAAAGAATTGTATAACTTGGGTTTTGTGGTGATATTAAAAATCACCAAAGGGGGGAGTTGATGGAGCAGGGTAAATGAAAATTTTTTAACCTCCTAATAATTTTCGTAAAATAATTAATAAACATGTTCGGTTAAGTAAATAACCAACAATGTATGTTACATGTAAAGGGTTAAAGGTAACACGCTATTTTTGAGTGCAAATTAATCTACTTATAATTGTTGACGTGTCTAACATAACGTAATATTTGCGTACTAATAAAATAATAAACGCATGATTTGTGCTATTTAAATAAAACGTGTGGTGGCAAAATAAAGCGATGGTAAGTAAGGGACGGCTTTATATGTTGCTTTTTGCTAGGTAATACCTAATTGGGGTACGTAGAAAGACGGGAGGGAAACGAAAGGGTTTATATTCTTTATTTTAACAATATTTTGTTTATCTTTGAAAATAGTGCGCTTAGGCCTGTTGAGCAGCGATATAAAATGGCCGCCATTTGCTAGAGTATGCATGAGCAAGAAGCCGTGTGGTAGAGGAGAAAGGCTGTGAAAAAGGATGACCACGTGTTCGTGCTGAGAGCCTAAGACGGAAGTATGGTCAAGGCTATTGTGACCTTTCTGAGCAAATGTGTGCCAAGATGATCAGCAAGAAGCGTGAGAAGTCAAACTGAATAAATGGACGGAACTGTTGAATCTAAAAAGTATCAGAAAAAGATACAAATTGAACTGATCGAAACTGATGAGCAATGTCATGAACTGTGGGAAACGATGCAAGCATGGACATTCCACAAAGAACTGGTTAAGACAAGGAAGTTTGATTAAAAATGTTTATGGACTTGAATGAACCAATGAGAGAGAATCACGCCATAGAGATGCAACATTTTTATTCAGTAAGCTAGAATTAGGGTATAAGAAGACCTACTCTTGGTGGGGAGGAGTTAGATGCTGGAGAGAGGAGATGCTGTAGATGGGTGAAGTTGCGGTTGCTGATGCTGACGAGCTGATGCTGCTGCTGCTATTTTATATTTTTAGTTGAGTATAAGATGCTGCTTTTGGAGAACCTTTTTACTCCTGATAGATTTTTCATTTAGAACTATTAGATTTTCCAAGACAGATAGATTGATCTTTTGGAGTTCTTGCTATGACAACCTTATTTTTCCGTCTAATAGGTATGCATTGCAATTTCAATTTATTCTTATATTGATGACAAATGTAATAATCTGAGTGATAAACTTAAACTTATGCATTGTTTTTAAAAACTTTATATAAACTTTATTATCTTTAAACAAATGACTCAGTGATTCTTTAGCTCAATAATTAAGGTAAAATGTTAAAGAGTTTATTGTGATTGAGCTGATCTTAATCACCATCAACTGATTCCTACTAGTTGGTCCATCGACCAATGAGCGGAATACCTTAAAAGCAATGAGAAACATTATGTCGTGTTAAAAAGAGGTATCCCGTCTCCTTCCAGCGAATCGTTTTCTCCTAGGTTAAGGACGGAGGTAATCCAGGGAAATAAATGAGTAAGTGAATATATATGCGGTGTCAATGGATATAATCTGTGTATTGGAGAGATAGTTGTACCTGGATGACCGAGTCATATAGGAGAAGAATTTTTATTGTTAGCGCTGGATCAGAAGTTAGGTCGGTGTTGAAGGTGCAAAGAAATAAGACATACCAGAACATTTGAGGATGCTGGGTGACTTTGAGGCCAAGTAACAGAGAGACTTGTCTAGTAGAGGCATTTGAGAGGTACAGTAAAAGGAGAGGATGTGAAGGGGCAGGTTGTTTGTATACGGGGGAGGGTGGTGGATGGACAGGTAGTGTGTATTGAAAAAGTGTGTGTGGTTGGGGGGCTGGCATGAGAAAGTTCGGGACCCATCTGTTCAGATTTGGGACAGTGCCATTTAGACTGGGGTGGAGGGAGCAAAGGTAGTAGAGATTGGGGAGATGGAGATCCCCAAGGATCTGGGGGCATTTGTGGAACAATGGGGTGAAAGTTTGAAAAGCTGACTGAAGAGGAATTCTGTCACCCTCAGGTAGAATGCAGTCTACAGGAAGAAAGAAGGAAGTGTGGATTTACGACCATTCCATAGTCAGAAGGGCTGCAGGACATGCCAGGATGCAATGCTGTGGTCAGCAGGTGGGGTTGAAGGATGACATGATGGCGGTGCACGGGCAGGGCTTGAAGGGGAGGTATTTGAATTCTGCCCATGTTATTGGACTTGAACCGGACGAGACCAAGGTTGAATATTACATTAACTCACCTGGGGAGAATGATTTGGTGCAGATCTCTGACTGGAAGCACGAACATCATTGAAAAAGTATCTGAAAGAGGTAAACGAGAGATGGGCAGGGCAGACATTATTTGTACACAGCTACTACCAAGGAAGCTCTAGAGGGGAGCCATAAAGCCTGCCGCTATTAACAAGGCACACAAGGAAGTGAACAGGGAAGTGGCAGGTTGTGTAAAGCACACAGCATCCGGGTGGTAAGTCAAGTAGACAATTCAGTCCAATGGCTGGCCCTGTTTGGCAGGACGGAGTGCACCTTTCAGCGTTGAACACACTTGATAAAGTTGATTGAAGTTTTGAAAAAATGGGAGAAGAAAGGAAAGGGAAGCAAATAAGGAGGAGCAGAAAGAACACCTCTGCGGGGGGGCTTTTATGGTGCCAGAAAGAGAGAGCACAGGATACGGCAGTAGGAGAGATGTGAAGGTTAGGGAAAGAGGAATACAGGCCAAAAACACAAGGAAAATACATGATTGAAGGTAAACTAGGAAGCAGCCTGGGCCTATTGCGGGCAAGTAGGAAAGGAAAATGGGGGCAGTCCTTGTTAAATGTTGAATTAGGAGTTACTAGGAAGTACGCTAAGGCAGGCGACATTAATAAAACGGGGGGTGGGGGGGGTGACTGTACAGCCAAATGGGGCTGGGATTGTATGGGAAACGGGTTAGGAGATTAGACATTGATGCTAGAAATGTTGTTAGGTTATTAGAATGTGTGGCTAAGCCGAATGTGTGTAGAAATTGTGAGCTTTGCTTGCTTCCAATAAAGCAGCGTTTTCCACATGAAGCAGGGTCTGGAGCGGCCCCTCTCCCAATGAGGAGTTCTGCACCACGCACTAGCATGAGTTAGCATTTTTGAAGCTATTTTGGGCTGCTGCCATTCAGCAACAAAACCATAGATGTGTGCAATTTGATGAAAAATGCTCTTGTTTCCTAGTGAGGAAGGAAACTATGGCTCGCAGACTGCTTTATTTCACTGATACAGGCACTCTTTTCAGCTTTAATCTTCCCCTAGCAGACACATTCACATTGCTTCAGAAATCATCATACTGCGGGCGGCTCCCTCATAAAGATCTCTGTGTCTTCCTGTTGTGGGTCCCACGTCAGCATTTTAAAGCCCGCTGAGATAGAGCAATTGATATTGCTCTGGAAATCCAAGGTCACTGAGCATGCAGCCTAGGGAGGGGTCCTGACAAAAGAAGCAAATATGTGGTGAAACCAAGAGGTCTGCTTTCATCTTCCAGATAGCATTCGTGTTTGTTGTGAGGGAATGCATTATTTATTATCATTATTGCTGTGCGAAGTGGCTTGGATATATATATACACACACACACATGCACACACACACATGCACGGGCACACACGCGCGCACACACACACACACACAAACACACACCACACACACAATTTGGAAAAGCAATATGAATATATGCAAGGCGAATTTATAAAAAATGCAAGTGCATTAGGTAGGTCTATGGCAGGAGAAACCACCATAATACACAATTGGAAAGATTGTAATGATACCCTTCAAATTAAATGATGGCATACATTATGTCATAGACATAATTTTGAGATGGTTTCTGTAGATTCTTTTGATAAATTTCAGAGATTTGAAAATTTCATAATTGTCTGAAATGCTTGGAATATTAAAAGATATTTGATTATATCAAGGAGAAAGATACTTCATCATGCCTTTTTACTCTTTAATACAGGACTCTTTAGTATTCTTGATTCTCCCCTGCTGCCTCTGTAGTCCCTCATTATACTTTTATCTTTTTGTATCCCTTTGTCATTACTGACCCGACTTTTTCTATATGAAGCAATATTTTTCAGTGGTTTATCTTACACCCAATTGGCTCTTGATGGGATTTAATGTAAATGTGTCTTCTTTGACTATTTAACCAAGAATATTAAAAAATAAGCAACCCAAAAAATGGCTGCCCAATATACTAGAGTAAATATATTAAGATAAAGAAGAGAAGAAAATCCAATATACCTAACTAAACATCTTAACATAAGATCAACAAGAAATGGGGTCAGATCATTTCAAAACACTTGTGCAAAGTGTGCCTGTGTTGCTCACCAGTTGTGCGGTGTGCAATGGTTGAATTTAGTGTTTTTTGTCTTACCTGACCAGTACACCTTTCTACAGGCCCCTTTCATGTGCATCAGTTATATATTTGATTTATTTAATCTACTGAAGATTATTAGAGTTAGCCAGACCCATTTTTAAGGGTAGCCAGTGTTATGAAAGGGTATGAGGGATAGCCAGAGGTATTAGTCGCTACCCCTGGCCTGTCCTGTGGCAACCCCTGGCAGTGCAGTTGCTAATATTGATTTAAGTTGTCAAAACAAAGCCACAGAAATTAAACAGGGTTCTAGGAGCCCTAATAAAGTCATGTAGTTTTTACTCTATGTAGAACTAATGATGATACAAGGTGCCACACCTGTGATTTCATCAGGGTTCCAAGGTTGCATTCCAGTCATTATCTTTTTCTTTTAACTTTGAGTTTAAATGTGCCAACGAGGCATGCAATCTCAACACTCAGATAATGTTTCTGTTATTGAGAGCACCACGCTTCCCTCTCAAGACATAACCCAGAGTCTGCAGTAGCCCTAGTGGTCGATAATCCTGAAGCTCTTCCTGAGATCTGGGGATTTACCCCTTCCTAACCCCTGCCACATCCCTTCTGGAGCAAGTAACAGTGTTCCCTCTGAGGTGTTACCCTTTTACCTAACTTTAACATTCAAGGCGTACCCAATAAAGCCATTCTCAAAATAGTCAAAAACACAAGAGCCATGCATATAATGTAGATATATTTATCAATAATTCAAGAGGGTTTATATATAGAAAATGCTCAATATCGGAGAAGTGATCTCATGGTGCTCAAATTGAACTTGGCCCAAGAATTGTGTCTTCTAAGTTTTTCTATACAGAATTCTCGGGCCACGCTCACTTTGAGCACCCGTTTGTTTACCTGGTGGAAGAGGGACACCTTCAAATATCGCGTATCCAGATTTACCACTCCGAAGAAGACCTTGTGAAGGGCAATCTGGATAGTGTCCTCGACTAAGCAGTTGCTGCCTTTCTGGACAGCCATTCCATTGTCAGCGATGGGATGTTTGGTGACAACAAATATAGTGGTGCTACCACGACTATTATACATTTTCTCGGCCCTACCGGTGATACTCAAAAAGTAATGTTTTACAGAAGCACACGCAATTCTTTCTGACTTGATAAGGAGGCATGAATGGCAAAGAACTGCGCTGCACAAAGAGCACCTCTCTTTGCTTGAGGGTGGTCTGGAAGTGCTCACATTTCAGTGGTACTATGGTGCTGCTCAATAGCAATGGCCAGTGTTCTGGTTAGGCATGGGTCCTTCCCAAGAGGGCTCCACGTTATGAAACAACTTAAAGAGTAGATCTGTTCTTGAGTGGTTGTCTCTGTTGAGGCTGCGACCACTACTGGGTAGATTGACCACTACAGCTAAGGCTTGCTGGCACAGGTATGTACAGCCCTGGAGGATACCATTGCCGTAGGCTGCATGACAAACATCCCTGGGAGGACGCAGGGGATCAAGAGCTGGGCGATCTGTACAATCAGGGCAGACATCAGACATTCCAGGAGTTAGCAGATGATCATGGGATTGAACCTGGAAATTTCCTCACAGACATGCTATGGGGCCCGACAGAGCCTAACACCTCTACTTTTTGCAACACATAATTGTCACACAGTAACGGGAGGTGGACGGTATCGCTTTTGTATGTATCATTGGCCTCCCAATTTTCAGGCAGAAGTACAGATGTCAGGGATGAAAAATCACTGATATTTGAATTTCTCAGATAAGCAGAGGGCTGCAGAGCACGTTAAGAGGATCTTCAGGAATCCCAGCCTGAAATTCACACAATTTAACTTCCAACACCAGGCATACATCACTCCAAAGCATATGGCACATATGCTCCTGGGTGCCTCATCGGATTGCCTCAGATGTGGGCAATTATATGCACATTTTTATCATATGCTGTGGGAGTGGGAGATTCTGGCACAAGCATGGTTAGACGTGGGGAAGGAATTATCCGAGGAGATAGGGAGAGATTTGAAACCGGAACACTAAATTTGCTTCCTGGGCCTAATCTTCAGAGTGAAAAGGATTACAGATGAGTGCTGCTTTGCAGACATGGCATTTATATTGTTTAAACGGCGAGTGGCAATGTCATGGAAATCCTCCACGGCTCCTAAGAGGGCTGTTGAGTACATGATCTGCTAAATTGGCTGAGAGCGGAGTCAGACACTATCACCTCACAGTGTAGGCAGAGGGGCAGAGCATCAGTGGGGTTTTCCTTGGAAGCATATATCACCAAGCTTGAAGCTAAATCGAATGAAAGGCAACCATGAATGTATAAATATGTTCCAAGTATGGCTGGGGTGTTGTGCAGGCCCACCCTAGGACAATTGATGGGGTAAGAGCTGCATATGCAACCAATGATCCATAGATTTCATGGACCCTGGGGTGGCAGTGGACTCCCCCCTGAGAACTAGACTGTAGGGACAGTCTCCGGCAGGATATTGTTAATGGGGAAGTACAGGTGCGGAAGCCTAAGGATTAGCCAAGTATGGTTCAAGACTTACACACCCACTTACAAATATCTTCCTTGGAAAATCCAGGGGCTCTTGAGAGGCCAGACGGATCTTTTCTCCAGTACATAGAATTGAAGCTAAAACAAAGTATCACCATACATATATCATCGATATTCAGGACTTTAAATTCAGTCAATGATGAGATTTTGGAGAAGGTTTCACACCCTTATTTATATTAAAAGGTTAGTATGCTTTTGGTCATCTTTATTCAGTTTACAGATATCTCAATTAGAAGATTGGCTAGAGACTGCATAAATCAGTGCACAGTGTTCCATAAAGGAAGAATCGATAAACTAGCTAAGGACCTAACCTTAGTAGAACTCATGAAGAGTCCCTTACAGAAAAGAGCAAGAGTGAGATGAACTTCCAGTGAAGGGTCATTCTGGAAACTCAGCCAAGTGTCCTACAGCCGCTGTAGCAACTATCTTCAATCGAAAGATCTCTGCAGTAGCATTGATCAGGGAAAAAATAATAGATAGGAGAAAGTAAGTCACCTTATTAGTAGTTGTTGGTAACAAGCAAATAATCGACTCTCCAGAAAGAAGAGTCTCTACGTAAGGGAAGATGATCAGCAGTCTCTCCTCAATAATCCCAAAGAAAAATAATTCATCCTCCACAAATCCTACAGTCCTATTTCATCTAGCTATGAACACATATTAATTTAAACTCACATGAAATGTATCAAGCATTATTAGGCGTTGCTCTCTCCTTGTCCAATGGGGATGGATCATCCAACAGTGTTGTCAGTCTTCTGACGCTTCTTCTTCCGATTCCCACAGCAACCATTCACGTCGATATATGGTGTTACATTGTTGCAAGACTTTGCAACATGGGGGGAAATTCTCATGAGAACCTTCTTACCTAACCTGAAGGATGCACTATGAGCTCAGCTTGAATACAAAGGCTTTTCAGAGATGCAGAGGCAAACTATCAATAATATTCAGATGTAGTGTGCATAAAATATCAAAATCACTATTTATTATAACATTCACAGCAAGTCTCATTGTATTTGAATAAATTATCTAACATGGGGTAAGAAGCTAAATGAACATGAGATTAAATCAGCACATTCCTAAGCAAGTTGCTAGTGCTAGGCGGACTAAACCAACGAATTGCCATGAAGCCATGAACAAGAGTCGAGAAAAAATTGGCTTTTTTGGGACTTAACTAAGGGGACACAATTAAGAATGACTGCTTAGTGCAAAAACATTTTAAACATACATTAATTAATAAACATTCTATGAGCACTCTTAACCCTACATGTGATTGATTAATATATTTTGCAGCATCTACAAAGTTTCTACACATCTCATGTGATGTGCACCTTTCATCTATTATGTCGTTTTTCTATGTGAAAAGATTTCTGCAGTAGTTTAAACGCATTCTAAAGTGCAATTCTAACATGGTCTGCAAGCCTAATTTCCCTCACATGGCTCACACACACAACAACACTGGTAGCATCAGAGACCTGGAGCCGAAATTGTACCACTGATGGATCCCACTTTGTTTATTATTCCTTGTTTTCTCTTTCACTATACCTCACTGCTGTCAATTTTATGGTAACATTGATATGTGGCATGTCATACCTGCTCCCAATGATTGTATTCTCAAATTTAGCTGATATGAAGACCCTATTGGGAAGTTTCACTGCAATTATGTTTTTGCACTGTAAACAAAGTTATATGTGTGCGATGTGACCATACAAATAAAACTTAATAAAGAGATAGAGACACTTTAAATAGTACATCAGGAACACTCACAACTCAATTCCTGATGTTCAAAACAAATCCTTATTTTGAACCATTTTTGGACGACATTGAACCCCAATTGGCTAAAATTTTATACCTGAAATTCAGGTATGGTATGTTGCAGATAAAAACTTTTACATCAAAATGGGGGCAACAACAGAATGGAGATAAAGATCTTAAGTGCACGTTGTGCCATTTGGGGGTCAGGAAGATATCGCCCATGTTTTATTCTTCTGTCCTAAATACATAAACCCCAGAAGAAAATGGATAAAACCCATAGGCAGAAGCTTGAATATTAGAAATTTAATGATATGTTGCGTATACTAAAAACTGATTCCTCAAAACTCATTGTCTTCGGCGTTAGCAGATTTTTATTGACTACAAACTTTATAAGAAGGAAAGAAGGGCTAAAATTATAAAGATATTTTATGCTTTTTTTAAAAATAGGGATCTCCTTAGGTACCACCATTTGTGTACTAGGATGTGTATTTTAAATTGTGGATTGTTGAATGTATATTTTATTGAGCCCTAATTGTGAGAAGTTGGCCTGGTATATGCTGTTCACTAATTAAAGTGGACACCTTGCACCAGAACAATTCGACTCTTATGGTTGGTAGGTTTAAGACAACCTTTATAGAAAGCTATCCTAGTGGTAGCTGTGGAGAGCAGCCTTCAGGCTAAGTCTTGGAGGAATGTAAAGCAGCTTGTTTTACCACACAATCTCTTGAATCACCAAATGAAAAGACACCACACAGGTATATATATCAAATATATATGTATTTATTAATAAACAACTCTCTACTAATCTCTTTATGAGATTAGAAGTCAGGAACATATGTACAAATCAAATGTTATCAAAATAAGTTAGCACAATCAAATATCACAATCTTAGTTTGGCTAGACCTAGGTCTAGAGCAGTCAGAATCGAGGGACCCCCAAGAACCACCCCAGGTAGTTGTAGGAGACCCACAGGGGACGGACGCGGTGTCCTGGCACCGGTGCGAGTCCTGTACGAGTCTATGCGAACAGACGCGATTGAGATTTCAATGTTAAAGGTCCCTTGCGTGTTCGAGGCGAACACACCGATCGGTCCTTGTACGAGTCGAAGGACGCAGTTACAGATAGAGTTGCAAGGGAGATGGACGCGCTGTGTCTAACACAGACGCGAACCTTGTACGAGTCAGCGCAATGGAGATTTCAATGTTACAGGCCCCTTGTGTGTTCGAGGCGAACACCGATCGGACTCAGTACGAGTCGAAGGACACGGTTATAGATAGTGTTACAAGGGAGTTGGACGTGATGTGTCTAACACAGACGCGAACCCTGTACGAGTCAGCGCAATTGTCGCACTTAGAAAATAAGAGTTTTAGGGCACTTCTAGGGTAGCTACAAGCAAGCCACTTACAGGGTAAGTAGTTCTAGGGCCCACACCCACGGGAGCACCTCACCCAGGGGAGCCGGTTACCTCACCCAGGGGAGCCGGGTGCATAGGTGTCCTTTGGTGTCGGGTCGCAGCGTCGTTTTCAATGGGAGCCAGTGAAGACTTGCTGCTTGCGGCGACAGAAGAAGTGTCCGTTGGAATCCAAGCCTGGATTCGGAAGGAGGAAGACCTGAAAGCAGAGGGGACAGTGTTCAAGGGCACTTGGCAGTGACCCGGGGCAAGGAAGATGAATGCCCACCGTCATCGACAGATTCAGGTCGTTCGCTGGGGTCTTGACTCTTCAGCCACGAGGTCCAGGAGGCGTCGAGGATGGCCAGAAGCTGGATTCAGCGTGTCCCACAAAGTCTGCAGCTGACTGCGGTGTCGGCGATCTGATTGGAGCCAACAAGCTTTGGTAGCAGCAAGTCTCGTGATGGAACGGAAAAGTCAATGGTGCAGACCAGCAAGGTCTGAGGAACTTACCCAGCAAGGGTAGGTCAGGGCAGGCCTGGAGCAACTAGGGGAGCCCTTTGTTTTCTTTGGAAAGTCTTCTGGGAACCCACAAGCTGGCTGGCAAGGGATCGCGAAGACGCCTCAGGAGGATTCACTCAACAGGGGCCCACGGTCACTCGGGACGGTGTAGGCCTCTGATTTTGGGAGGGATCTCTGCGGGAGGCTGGGACCACATGTGGTCCAAAGCACAAGTTCGTAGAACGTCGTGAAGGGGTTGCACTCGACAATAGTGCATGGTACCCAGGGGCTGCGGTTCCTCATTGCTCGTGGGGTCCACTTGCCTCAGCTTTGCTGGGGACTCACGATGGCCTTGGAAGGGTCAGGAAATTCTCTTCCTGGGCTGCAGGGACTAAGGGCTCTGGCGGGAGCGGCTTAGTTTGTGACCGTCGTTGTCGTTTTTGGTGCCTGCCAAGCAGGGGAGTCACTCCTTGACTCCAAGGGAGATTCTTCCGTCTTCCAAAGGTAGTGGAACGTCGAAGGTCCGGGATCCTTCTTGTAGAGCGTCGTCCAGGGGTATCTAGTTTGCAATGCACAGGTTCTCCCTCTTATACTAAAAGAAAGGGAGGGACTAGCTCTATGACCCCACCTATGGGAGGGTCAGGGGAGTGGGTGGCTACACCCACTTCCCTTTGTCCAGTTTCGCGCCAGAGCAGGGGCAGGTAGCCCCTGAGCTGGTTTGAACTGGCATATGCACAGAGGAGCCTTCTGCTCCCCCAGTGCAGGACTTCAAAGCACTCTAAGAGTGCACCCACCCAGCCCCAATACACTAAACCCTGTCTGGAAGGTGGTCACACCCTCCTGTGACAGGATACCTATTGTTGGGCTTCCTCCACTGCGAGTTTCGGTCATCAGCAGGAGGGCAGCCCAGTGTCTGTGACTGGTGGCATCCATTTTGTGATGCCAGGGCTCTGCAGGATTCTACCGCGTTTCCACAGTAGGTACATGTCTATCCCTCTAGAAGGGTGGAATGCTACCCCCGCCGCCAGAACTGGCGGGGGGGTAGTATTCCAAGATGTTTGACACCAAACACGACATGTTTTGATGCAGCCATTCCAAAGTTAGCATTCTACCGCGAGGATATAATGCACTTAAGAGTATATGGTTTAACCGCATCCACAAACAGCCCCAGAGAATGGACTCTGAGAGCTGCAGAGGGGCCCTGCTCAGGCAGAGGCACCCTCTCACATAGGAACCAAGCACCCTGCCCTCAGGATTGATAGGGCCTGCCTTAGGGGTGACTGATAGGTTTAAATGTGTGTGCAGGAGAGATATAGGAAACCTATATCTCAGTGAGGGGTGCTAGCACCACCTCACCCAGGCTGCAGTAGCAGGCCTGTGGTGTCAGATTTAGTCTGCTTCCCAGGGGTGGCATAATACATGCTTCAGCCCCTGGTAGGCCTGTGAAGTACTTATGCCCTTGGTACCTAAGGTACCATATACTAGGGACTCATAAGGTACCACAGTATCCAATCACTAGTGCACCTAGAGTGCACTCCAAGTCATTTAGAGAGAACAGAGAGGCTGGGGCCCTGATTGGCAGGGACCCAGCCAGACTATAGCCAGAAACCAGTGTAAACATCAGAAAAAAAGTGGGGGCAACATAAGAGGCAGATCCTACTCTCCTACACAACCCCCCCCAAACGCAGGGACACTAAACTAACCTTGACCAGTTGAGTCTTCGTGTTCTAAGTGGAAATACCTTGAGAGTCCATCTGCATTGGCATGTTGGGTCCCAGGTCTATGTTCCACTGTATAGTCCATCCCCTGTAGGGAAATGGACCACCTCAAAAGTTTTGGGTTTTCACCTTTCATCTGTTTAAGCCATAGGAGGGGCTTGTGGTCAGTCTGAACTATGAAGTGAGTGCCAAACAAGTATGGCCTCAGCTTCTTCAGGGCCCACACCACAGCAAAGGCCTCCCTCTCTATAGCTGACCAACGTTTCTCTCTAGGGGTCAGCCTTCTGCTAATAAAAGCTACTGGCTGGTCTTGACCTTCATCATTCAGTTGAGACAGTACAGCTCCCACACCCAGCTCAGAAGCATCTGTTTGGACAATGAACTTTTTGGTGTAGTCTGGACTCTGTAAGATGGGGGCAGTGCACATGGCCTGCTTTAGGTCTTCAAATGCCTTCTGACAGCTAGCTGTCCACTGAACCTTTTTTGGCATTTTCTTTGAGGTCAGATCATTCAAGGGGGTCACTATAGATCCATATCCCTTGACAAACCTCCTATAGTACCCAGTCAGGCCTAAGAAGGCTCTCACCTGTGTCTGGGTGGTTGGAGCAACCCATTCCATTATGGTTTGGATTTTGCTCTGTAAAGGCTGAACCTGGCCTCCACCTACAAGGTGGCCCAGGTACACAACCTGACTCTGCCCTATCTGGCACTTAGTGGCCTTGATAGTGAGGCCTGCTTTCTGCAGAGCCTCCAAAACATTTCTGAGGTGGACCAGGTGATCCTGCCAGGAGGAACTAAAGACAGCAATATCATCTAGATAAGCTGAGCAATAAGTTTCCATCCCTGCCAGAACTTTATTCACCAACCTCTGAAAAGTGGCAGGTGCATTTTTCAATCCAAAGGGCATCACCACAAAGTGGTAGTGCCCACTAGGGAGTCGAAAATGCTGTTTTGGCTTTTGCCTCATCAGCTAATCTGATCTGCCAGTAGCCAGCTGTTAGGTCAAATGTACTCAGATACTTGGCTGAGGCCAAAGTATCAATCAGCTCATCTGCCCTTGGTATGGGGTAGGCATCAGTCCTAGTGACTGCATTGAGGCCTCTGTAGTCTACACAAAACCTCATTTCTTTCTTACCACCCTGGGTATGAGGCTTGGGTACCAGGACTACTGGGCTAGCCCAAGGGCTATCTGAAGGCTCAATTACACCTAGCTCCAACATTTTCTGGACTTCAGTCCTGATACAGTCCCTGACATGGTCAGGTTGCCTGTAGATTTTACTCTTGACAGGCAGACTGTCTCCAGTGTCCACCTCATGGGTGCACCAGGTAGTCTGACTAGGGGTCAGGCTAAACATATGTCTATACTGTTGCAGAACTTGTCTGCACTCAGTTTGCTGATGGTCAGTGAGGCTGCTTGCCAAAGCAACACCATCTACTGACCCATCATCAGGGTTCTGAGAGAGCAGGTCAGGGAGAGGGTCACTCTCCTCCTCCTGGTCCTCATCAGTTGCCATGAGCAAGCCCATGTCAGCCCTGTCAACATATGGCTTTAATCTGTTGACATGGAGCACCCTCAGGGGGCTCCTGGGAGTTCCAAGATTCACCAGATAGGTGACTTCTCCCTTCTGTTCAACTATTGTATGGGGGCCACTCCACTTGTCCTGGAGGGCTGCTGGGGCCACAGGCTCCAACACCCACACTTTCTGTCCTGGCTGGTACACAGTCAGCACAGCCTTTGGTCATGCCAAGCTTTTTGCAATTCTTGGCTGGCCTCCAGGTTTTTGGTTGCCTTTTTCATGTATTCGGCCATCCGGGAGCGGAGACCAAGTACATAGTCCATCACATCCTGTTTGGGGGGTTTGAGAGGTAACTCCCAGCCCTCTTTAACCAGACACAATGGACCTCTTACAGGGTGCCCAAACAGAAGCTCAAATGGGCTGTAGCCAACCCCCTTCTGTGGAACTTCTCTGTATGCAAACAACAGGCAAGGAAGAAGAAGGTCCCATTTCCGCCTAAGCTTCTCTGGGAGTCCTTTAATCATTCCCTTCAGGGTTTTGTTGAAACGTTCAACCAACCCATTGCATTGTGGGTGATAGGGGTGGTGAACTTATAAGTTACACCACACTCCTTCCACATTGCTTTCAAGTATCCTGACATGAAGTTGGCACCTCTGTCAGAGATTACCTCCTTTGGGAAACCCACTCTGGAGAAAACTCCAATGAGGGCTCTTGCCACCACAGGGGCTGTGGTGGTCCTCAGGGGAATTGCTTCTGGGTACCTGGTGGCATGATCCACTACCACCAGGATAAACCTGTGCCCAGATGCAGTTTGAGGGTCAAGGGGACCAACAATGTCAATCCCTACCCTTTCAAAGGGTACCCCCACCACAGGTAGTGGTATCAGGGGGCCTTTGTTGTGCCACCTGCCTTACCACTGGCTTGGCATGTGACACAGGAGCGACAAAACTCCTTTGTGTCCTCTGACATATGTGGCCAATGAAAATGTGGAACAAGCCTGTCCCAGGTCTTGTTTTGGCCCAAGTGACCTGCTAAAGGGATGTCATGTGCTAGGGTCAAGAGGAACCCCTAAACTTCTGAGGTATTACCAACCTCCTGGTGGCTCCAGGGGCTGGGTCTCTACCCTCAGAATATAGGAGTCCCTCATCCCAATAAACTTTATGGGACCCACTAGCACTCCCAGCAGCCTCAGCAGCAGCCTGCTGTCTGAGGGGTTCAAGAGAGGGGCAGCACTGTTGCTCCTTACTCAGATCTTCCCTAGAAGGGCCCCCTGCCCCCAAGAACTCAACCTGATCAGGCTCAAGTCCCTCTGGGGCAGTTCCTTCTTCAGGATCTGCTTCACCTCCCTCAAGAGGTGAATCTGTGATCTGAGACAGAGGGGAAGGCACTGCCTTTACCCTACTGCTCCTCTTCTTGGGAAGCATCTGGTCCATTGTTCCAGGATCCAGAGCTGATTCAGTGTCATGCATTTTGGCTTGTGACCTGGTCACAGCAAATACCTCTGCAGGAATGCCCAACATCTCAGCATGAGTCCATAACTCTACTTCAGACCAGGCTGAAGTCTCTAGATCATTGCCCAATAGACATTCTACAGGGAGGTCTGCACTGACTACAACCTTCTTGAGGCCAGTTACCCCTCCCCAGGAGAAATTCACAACTGCCAGACTATGGTTGGTCTGGACATTGCTTGCATTGGTCACCTGGTACATTTCACCCAGGATGATCTGTCCAGGGTCCACAAGATCCTCTGCCACCATGGTGACACTAGCACCTGTGTCCCTAAATGCCAAAGCCTGTTTGCCATTTATTACAGGCTGCTGTTTGTATTTGCCCAGATTACTGGGGCTTACTAGGAAGGACATATCAAGGTCTCCATCACAAATCAGCATTGCCTGAGTGGGTACTCTGACTAGGTCAGAGTCCACTTCAGAACCCAGGGTCAACCCTACTACACCCTTATTCTGCGTACCACCTCCACCAGTAGCTGAGCTAGGGGGAACAGTTGCCTTAGGGGCAGGAGTGGTGGTGGTTTGGTCTTTGGACTTGTTACAATCAGAAGTCCAGTGCCCTTTCTGTTTACAGAATTTGCACCAGGGCTTCTTTTGGCCTTTTCCCTTGTTGGATTGTGACTCCCCACCAGATGCAGATTTTTGGGGCCCTTGTGAAGACTTCTGGTCTTTTGACTTATCCCCACCTTTCTCAGAGCCCTTAGAATCCTGCTTCTTTGTGTCACCCCCTTGGTTCTGGGTTTTCTGCCTCACCCTGGTTCTGACCCACTTGTCTGCCTTCTTTCCCAATTCTTGGGGAGAGGTCAGATCTGAGTCCACCAGGTATTGATGCAACAACTGGTTCTGGCAATTATTAAGGATCTGTTCTCTCATCATCAGATTATACAATCCCTTGAAATCAGTAACCCTACTGCCAACCAGCCAACCCTCCAGAGCCTTGGTTGCACAATCTACAAAGTCAGTCCAGTCCTGAGTCGGTGCCTTCTGGGTGTCTCTGAACTTCAACCTGTACTGCTCAGTGGTTAAGCCAAACCCATCTATCAGTGCACTCTTCAGGACTTCATAGTCATCAGCATCCTCTTCTCTAACAGTGAGGAGCTTGTCTCTACCTTTATCTGAAAAGGAGAGCCACAAGATTGCTGCCCACTGCTTTTGGGGGACCTGTTGTACTCTACAGGCCCTTTCCATAGCAGT
Organism: Calotriton arnoldi; assembly: GCA_963921515.1. Taxonomy (NCBI): domain Eukaryota; kingdom Metazoa; phylum Chordata; class Amphibia; order Caudata; family Salamandridae; genus Calotriton; species Calotriton arnoldi. The sequence goes on from CAWUFW010006195.1 coordinate 666,304, forward strand.
TATCCACTTGTGGATATCATCCCCACTCTGGTAGGGAGGAACAACCTTGCTCAGGTTCCTATGGTCTGGAATATTTTCTCTGCCTCTAGGGACACTGTTGCTGCCACCAGGGGGTTCTAACCCCTCTCTTCTAGAAGCTTTCTGGAACTCAAAGGCTTCTTTGTCTAATGCCAACTGCTTGGTTTTGAGGGCAAATCTTGCTTCCTCATACTGCAGCAGTTTGTACATCCTTTCAGAGGAGGTCTCTCTTCTTGGGAAGAAGGAGTTCCTCTGGTAGACAGTTTCTCTGCCAGAGTGAAAGGAGTGCTCAGATTCCCTGGAAAGGGACCTGTGCCTGTCTTCCACTATGTCAGTTCTCTTAGGGAGAATTCCTCTGTCTTGTTCAGACCCCTTTGGGCCTGGCCCTACAATCACAGAGTCCTGGTCATCCTGATGTTCATCATCTGACCCAGACACTATAACTGACCCACCCACTGATCCAGACCCCTTAGCTCCTAGGGCTAATCTAAGGTCATCTGCTGTTAGCAGATCTATCAAGTGTAGTGTGGAGGGACTCTGTCCTATCTTCAGGTGCCTCTCAGCACACATGGCTTTCAAGTCACAGAAAGTCATGTCCTTATACTGAAGCTGGGTGGATCCACTGGGTCCATCCCTTGAGGACATTCTAGTGTTGTGCAGTGTTGTACTACCTACACTAGTTTGTGGCCTACTGATACTAGCTTGAGCTGTAGAAAGGGTGTGCTATTCCTTTTGCACACAGCTCTAAGTTCAGTAGAACTTATTGATACTAAGCTTGATTTTATATGTACCTTGAGTACCTATAGTGGTTTTCAGTTAGTAATTCAAATAGAGATTTTCTGGTAAAACAATAGCAAGCTGGAATCCCACACGCTGCCACCAATGTGAGAAGTTGGCCTGGTATATGCTGTTCACTAATTAAAGTGGACACCTTGCACCAGAACAATTCGACTCTTATGGTTGGTAGGTTTAAGACAACCTTTATAGAAAGCTATCCTAGTGGTAGCTGTGGAGAGCAGCCTTCAGGCTAAGTCTTGGAGGAATGTAAAGCAGCTTGTTTTACCACACAATCTCTTGAATCACCAAATGAAAAGACACCACACAGGTATATATATCAAATATATATGTATTTATTAATAAACAACTCTCTACTAATCTCTTTATGAGATTAGAAGTCAGGAACATATGTACAAATCAAATGTTATCAAAATAAGTTAGCACAATCAAATATCACAATCTTAGTTTGGCTAGACCTAGGTCTAGAGCAGTTAGAATCGAGGGACCCCCAAGAACCACCCCAGGTAGTTGTAGGAGACCCACAGGGGACGGACGCGGTGTCCTGGCACCGGTGCGAGTCCTGTACGAGTCTATGCGAACAGACGCGATTGAGATTTCAATGTTAAAGGTCCCTTGCGTGTTCGAGGCGAACACACCGATCGGTCCTTGTACGAGTCGAAGGACGCGGTTACAGATAGAGTTGCAAGGGAGATGGACGCGCTGTGTCTAACACAGACGCGAACCTTGTACGAGTCAGCGCAATGGAGATTTCAATGTTACAGGCCCCTTGTGTGTTCGAGGCGAACACCGATCGGACTCAGTACGAGTCGAAGGACACGGTTATAGATAGTGTTACAAGGGAGATGGACGCGATGTGTCTAACACAGACGCGAACCCTGTACGAGTCAGCGCAATTGTCGCACTTAGAAAATAAGAGTTTTAGGGCACTTCTAGGGTAGCTACAAGCAAGCCACTTACAGGGTAAGTAGTTCTAGGGCCCACACCCACGGGAGCACCGTAATGCTAAAGTTACCTCACCCAGGGGAGCCGGGTGCATAGGTGTCCTTTGGTGTCGGGTCGCGGCGTCGTTTTCAATGGGAGCCAGTGAAGACTTGCTGCTTGCGGCGACAGAAGAAGTGTCCGTTGGAATCCAAGCCTGGATTCGGAAGGAGGAAGACCTGAAAGCAGAGGGGACAGTGTTCAAGGGCACTTGGCAGTGACCCGGGGCAAGGAAGATGAATGCCCACCGTCGTCGACAGATTCAGGTCGTTCACTGGTGTCTTGACTCTTCAACCACGAGGTCCAGGAGGCGTCGAGGATGGCCAGGAGCTGGATTCAGCGTGTCCCACGAAGTCTGCAGCTGACTGCGGTGTCGGCGACCCGATTGGAGCCAACAAGCCTTGGTAGCAGCAAGTCTCGTGGTGGAACGGAAAAGTCAATGGTGCAGACCAGCAAGGTCTGAGGAACTTACCCAGCAAGGGTAGGTCAGGGCAGGCCTGGAGCAACCAGGGGAGCCCTTTGGTTTCTTTGGAAAGTCTTCTGGGGACCCACAAGCCGGCTGGCAAGGGATCGCGAAGACGCCTCAGGAGGATTCACTCAACAGGGGCCCACGGTCACTCGGGACGGTGTAGGCCTCTGATTTTGGGAGGGATCTCTGCTGGAGGCTGGGACCACACGTGGTCCAAAGCACAAGTTCGTAGAACGTCGTGAAGGGGTTGCACTCGACAATAGTGCACGGTACCCAGGGGCTGCGGTTCCTCATTGCTCGTGGGGTCCACTTGCCTCAGCTTCGCTGGGGACTCACGATGGCCTTGGAGGGGTCAGGAAATCCTCTTCCTGGGCTGCAGGGACTTCGGGCTCCGGCGGGAGCGGCGTAGTTTGCGACCGTCGTTGTCGTTTTTGGTGCCTGCCAAGCAGGGGAGTCACTCCTTGACTCCAAGGGAGATTCTTCCGTCTTCCAAAGGTAGTGGAACGTCGAAGGTCCGGGATTCTTCTTGTAGAGCGTCGTCCAGGGGTATCTAGTTTGCAATGCACAGGTTCCCCCTCTTATACTAAAAGAAAGGGAGGGACTAGCTCTATGACCCCACCTATGGGAGGGTCAGGGGAGTGGGTGGCTACACCCACTTCCCTTTGTCCAGTTTCGCGCCAGAGCAGGGGCAGGTAGCCCCTGAGCTGGTTTGAACTGGCATATGCACAGAGGAGCCTTCTGCTCCCCCAGTGCAGGACTTCAAAGCACTCTAAGAGTGCACCCACCCAGCCCCAATACACTAAACCCTGTCTGGAAGGTGGTCACACCCTCCTGTGACAGGATACCTATTGTTGGGCTTCCTCCACTGCGAGTTTCGGTCATCAGCAGGAGGGCAGCCCAGTGTCTGTGACTGGTGGCATCCATTTTGTGATGCCAGGGCTCTGCAGGATTCTACCGCGTTTCCACAGTAGGTACATGTCTATCCCTCTAGAAGGGTGGAATGCTACCCCCGCCGCCAGAACTGGCGGGGGGGTAGTATTCCAAGATGTTTGACACCAAACACGACATGTTTTGATGCAGCCATTCCAAAGTTAGCATTCTACCGCGAGGATATAATGCACTTAAGAGTATATGGTTTAACCGCATCCACAAACAGCCCCAGAGAATGGACTCTGAGAGCTGCAGAGGGGCCCTGCTCAGGCAGAGGCACCCTCTCACATAGGAACCAAGCACCCTGCCCTCAGGATTGATAGGGCCTGCCTTAGGGGTGACTGATAGGTTTAAATGTGTGTGCAGGAGAGATATAGGAAACCTATATCTCAGTGAGGGGTGCTAGCACCACCTCACCCAGGCTGCAGTAGCAGGCCTGTGGTGTCAGATTTAGTCTGCTTCCCAGGGGTGGCATAATACATGCTTCAGCCCCTGGTAGGCCTGTGAAGTACCTATGCCCTTGGTACCTAAGGTACCATATACTAGGGACTCATAAGGTACCACAGTATCCAATCACTAGTGCACCTAGAGTGCACTCCAAGTCATTTAGAGAGAACAGAGAGGCTGGGGCCCTGATTGGCAGGGACCCAGCCAGACTATAGCCAGAAACCAGTGTAAACATCAGAAAAAAAGTGGGGGCAACATAAGAGGCAGATCCTACTCTCCTACACAACCCCCCCCAAACGCAGGGACACTAAACTAACCTTGACCAGTTGAGTCTTCGTGTTCTAAGTGGAAATACCTTGAGAGTCCATCTGCATTGGCATGTTGGGTCCCAGGTCTATGTTCCACTGTATAGTCCATCCCCTGTAGGGAAATGGACCACCTCAAAAGTTTTGGGTTTTCACCTTTCATCTGTTTAAGCCATAGGAGGGGCTTGTGGTCAGTCTGAACTATGAAGTGAGTGCCAAACAAGTATGGCCTCAGCTTCTTCAGGGCCCACACCACAGCAAAGGCCTCCCTCTCTATAGCTGACCAACGTTTCTCTCTAGGGGTCAGCCTTCTGCTAATAAAAGCTACTGGCTGGTCTTGACCTTCATCATTCAGTTGAGACAGTACAGCTCCCACACCCAGCTCAGAAGCATCTGTTTGGACAATGAACTTTTTGGTGTAGTCTGGACTCTGTAAGATGGGGGCAGTGCACATGGCCTGCTTTAGGTCTTCAAATGCCTTCTGACAGCTAGCTGTCCACTGAACCTTTTTTGGCATTTTCTTTGAGGTCAGATCATTCAAGGGGGTCACTATAGATCCATATCCCTTGACAAACCTCCTATAGTACCCAGTCAGGCCTAAGAAGGCTCTCACCTGTGTCTGGGTGGTTGGAGCAACCCATTCCATTATGGTTTGGATTTTGCTCTGTAAAGGCTGAACCTGGCCTCCACCTACAAGGTGGCCCAGGTACACAACCTGACTCTGCCCTATCTGGCACTTAGTGGCCTTGATAGTGAGGCCTGCTTTCTGCAGAGCCTCCAAAACATTTCTGAGGTGGACCAGGTGATCCTGCCAGGAGGAACTAAAGACAGCAATATCATCTAGATAAGCTGAGCAATAAGTTTCCATCCCTGCCAGAACTTTATTCACCAACCTCTGAAAAGTGGCAGGTGCATTTTTCAATCCAAAGGGCATCACCACAAAGTGGTAGTGCCCACTAGGGAGTCGAAAATGCTGTTTTGGCTTTTGCCTCATCAGCTAATCTGATCTGCCAGTAGCCAGCTGTTAGGTCAAATGTACTCAGATACTTGGCTGAGGCCAAAGTATCAATCAGCTCATCTGCCCTTGGTATGGGGTAGGCATCAGTCCTAGTGACTGCATTGAGGCCTCTGTAGTCTACACAAAACCTCATTTCTTTCTTACCACCCTGGGTATGAGGCTTGGGTACCAGGACTACTGGGCTAGCCCAAGGGCTATCTGAAGGCTCAATTACACCTAGCTCCAACATTTTCTGGACTTCAGTCCTGATACAGTCCCTGACATGGTCAGGTTGCCTGTAGATTTTACTCTTGACAGGCAGACTGTCTCCAGTGTCCACCTCATGGGTGCACCAGGTAGTCTGACTAGGGGTCAGGCTAAACATATGTCTATACTGTTGCAGAACTTGTCTGCACTCAGTTTGCTGATGGTCAGTGAGGCTGCTTGCCAAAGCAACACCATCTACTGACCCATCATCAGGGTTCTGAGAGAGCAGGTCAGGGAGAGGGTCACTCTCCTCCTCCTGGTCCTCATCAGTTGCCATGAGCAAGCCCATGTCAGCCCTGTCAACATATGGCTTTAATCTGTTGACATGGAGCACCCTCAGGGGGCTCCTGGGAGTTCCAAGATTCACCAGATAGGTGACTTCTCCCTTCTGTTCAACTATTGTATGGGGGCCACTCCACTTGTCCTGGAGGGCTGCTGGGGCCACAGGCTCCAACACCCACACTTTCTGTCCTGGCTGGTACACAGTCAGCACAGCCTTTGGTCATGCCAAGCTTTTTGCAATTCTTGGCTGGCCTCCAGGTTTTTGGTTGCCTTTTTCATGTATTCGGCCATCCGGGAGCGGAGACCAAGTACATAGTCCATCACATCCTGTTTGGGGGGTTTGAGAGGTAACTCCCAGCCCTCTTTAACCAGACACAATGGACCTCTTACAGGGTGCCCAAACAGAAGCTCAAATGGGCTGTAGCCAACCCCCTTCTGTGGAACTTCTCTGTATGCAAACAACAGGCAAGGAAGAAGAAGGTCCCATTTCCGCCTAAGCTTCTCTGGGAGTCCTTTAATCATTCCCTTCAGGGTTTTGTTGAAACGTTCAACCAACCCATTGCATTGTGGGTGATAGGGGTGGTGAACTTATAAGTTACACCACACTCCTTCCACATTGCTTTCAAGTATCCTGACATGAAGTTGGCACCTCTGTCAGAGATTACCTCCTTTGGGAAACCCACTCTGGAGAAAACTCCAATGAGGGCTCTTGCCACCACAGGGGCTGTGGTGGTCCTCAGGGGAATTGCTTCTGGGTACCTGGTGGCATGATCCACTACCACCAGGATAAACCTGTGCCCAGATGCAGTTTGAGGGTCAAGGGGACCAACAATGTCAATCCCTACCCTTTCAAAGGGTACCCCCACCACAGGTAGTGGTATCAGGGGGCCTTTGTTGTGCCACCTGCCTTACCACTGGCTTGGCATGTGACACAGGAGCGACAAAACTCCTTTGTGTCCTCTGACATATGTGGCCAATGAAAATGTGGAACAAGCCTGTCCCAGGTCTTGTTTTGGCCCAAGTGACCTGCTAAAGGGATGTCATGTGCTAGGGTCAAGAGGAACCCCCTAAACTTCTGAGGTATTACCAACCTCCTGGTGGCTCCAGGGGCTGGGTCTCTACCCTCAGAATATAGGAGTCCCTCATCCCAATAAACTTTATGGGACCCACTAGCACTCCCAGCAGCCTCAGCAGCAGCCTGCTGTCTGAGGGGTTCAAGAGAGGGGCAGCACTGTTGCTCCTTACTCAGATCTTCCCTAGAAGGGCCCCCTGACCCCAAGAACTCAACCTGATCAGGCTCAAGTCCCTCTGGGGCTGTTCCTTCTTCAGGATCTGCTTCACCTCCCTCAAGAGGTGAATCTGTGATCTGAGACAGAGGAGAAGGCACTGCCTTTACCCTACTGCTCCTCTTCTTGGGGAGCATCTGGTCCATTGTTCCAGGATCCAGAGCTGGTTCAGTGTCATGCATTTTCGCCTGTGACCTGGTCACAGCAAATACCTCTGCAGGAATGCCCAACATCTCAGCATGAGTCCATAAATCTACTTCAGACCAGGCTGAAGTCTCTAGATCATTGCCCAATAGACATTCTACAGGGAGGTCTGCACTGACTACAACCTTCTTGAGGCCAGTTACCCCTCCCCAGGAGAAATTCACAACTGCCAGACTATGGTTGGTCTGGACATTGCTTGCATTGGTCACCTGGTACATTTCGCCCAGGATGATCTGTCCAGGGTCCACAAGATCCTCTGCCACCATGGTGACACTAGCACCTGTGTCCCTACATGCCAAAGCTTGTTTGCCATTTATTACAGGCTGCTGTTTGTATTTGCCCAGATTACTGGGGCTTACTAGGAAGGACATATCAAGGTCTCCATCACAAATCAGCATTGCCTGAGTGGGTACTCTGACTAGGTCAGAGTCCACTTCAGAACCCAGGGTCAACCCTACTACACCCTTATTCTGTGTACCACCTCCACCAGTAGCTGAGCTAGGGGGAACAGTTGCCTTAGGGGCAGGAGTGGTGGTGGTTTGGTCTTTGGACTTGTTACAATCAGAAGTCCAGTGCCCTTTCTGTTTACAGAATTTGCACCAGGGCTTCTTTTGGCCTTTTCCCTTGTTGGATTGTGACTCCCCACCAGATGCAGATTTTTGGGGCCCTTGTGAAGACTTCTGGTCTTTTGACTTATCCCCACCTTTCTCAGAGCCCTTAGAATCCTGCTTCTTTGTGTCACCCCCTTGGTTCTGGGTTTTCTGCCTCACCCTGGTTCTGACCCACTTGTCTGCCTTCTTTCCCAATTCTTGGGGAGAGGTCAGATCTGAGTCCACCAGGTATTGATGCAACAACTGGTTCTGGCAATTATTAAGGATCTGTTCTCTCATCATCAGATTATACAATCCCTTGAAATCAGTAACCCTACTGCCAACCAGCCAACCCTCCAGAGCCTTGGTTGCACAATCTACAAAGTCAGTCCAGTCCTGAGTCGGTGCCTTCTGGGTGTCTCTGAACTTCAACCTGTACTGCTCAGTGGTTAAGCCAAACCCATCTATCAGTGCACTCTTCAGGACTTCATAGTCATCAGCATCCTCTTCTCTAACAGTGAGGAGCTTGTCTCTACCTTTATCTGAAAAGGAGAGCCACAAGATTGCTGCCCACTGCTTTTGGGGGACCTGTTGTACTCTACAGGCCCTTTCCATAGCAGTTATCCACTTGTGGATATCATCCCCACTCTGGTAGGGAGGAACAACCTTGCTCAGGTTCCTATGGTCTGGAATATTTTCTCTGCCTCTAGGGACACTGTTGCTGCCACCAGGGGGTTCTAACCCCTCTCTTCTAGAAGCTTTCTGGAACTCAAAGGCTTCTTTGTCTAATGCCAACTGCTTGGTTTTGAGGGCAAATCTTGCTTCCTCATACTGCAGCAGTTTGTACATCCTTTCAGAGGAGGTCTCTCTTCTTGGGAAGAAGGAGTTCCTCTGGTAGACAGTTTCTCTGCCAGAGTGAAAGGAGTGCTCAGATTCCCTGGAAAGGGACCTGTGCCTGTCTTCCACTATGTCAGTTCTCTTAGGGAGAATTCCTCTGTCTTGTTCAGACCCCTTTGGGCCTGGCCCTACAATCACAGAGTCCTGGTCATCCTGATGTTCATCATCTGACCCAGACACTATAACTGACCCACCCACTGATCCAGACCCCTTAGCTCCTAGGGCTAATCTAAGGTCATCTGCTGTTAGCAGATCTATCAAGTGTAGTGTGGAGGGACTCTGTCCTATCTTCAGGTGCCTCTCAGCACACATGGCTTTCAAGTCACAGAAAGTCATGTCCTTATACTGAAGCTGGGTGGATCCACTGGGTCCATCCCTTGAGGACATTCTAGTGTTGTGCAGTGTTGTACTACCTACACTAGTTTGTGGCCTACTGATACTAGCTTGAGCTGTAGAAAGGGTGTGCTATTCCTTTTGCACACAGCTCTAAGTTCAGTAGAACTTATTGATACTAAGCTTGATTTTATATGTACCTTGAGTACCTATAGTGGTTTTCAGTTAGTAATTCAAATAGAGATTTTCTGGTAAAACAATAGCAAGCTGGAATCCCACACGCTGCCACCAATGTGAGAAGTTGGCCTGGTATATGCTGTTCACTAATTAAAGTGGACACCTTGCACCAGAACAATTCGACTCTTATGGTTGGTAGGTTTAAGACAACCTTTATAGAAAGCTATCCTAGTGGTAGCTGTGGAGAGCAGCCTTCAGGCTAAGTCTTGGAGGAATGTAAAGCAGCTTGTTTTACCACACAATCTCTTGAATCACCAAATGAAAAGACACCACACAGGTATATATATCAAATATATATGTATTTATTAATAAACAACTCTCTACTAATCTCTTTATGAGATTAGAAGTCAGGAACATATGTACAAATCAAATGTTATCAAAATAAGTTAGCACAATCAAATATCACAATCTTAGTTTGGCTAGACCTAGGTCTAGAGCAGTCAGAATCGAGGGACCCCCAAGAACCACCCCAGGTAGTTGTAGGAGACCCACAGGGGACGGACGCGGTGTCCTGGCACCGGTGCGAGTCCTGTACGAGTCTATGCGAACAGACGCGATTGAGATTTCAATGTTAAAGGTCCCTTGCGTGTTCGAGGCGAACACACCGATCGGTCCTTGTACGAGTCGAAGGACGCGGTTACAGATAGAGTTGCAAGGGAGATGGACGCGCTGTGTCTAACACAGACGCGAACCTTGTACGAGTCAGCGCAATGGAGATTTCAATGTTACAGGCCCCTTGTGTGTTCGAGGCGAACACCGATCGGACTCAGTACGAGTCGAAGGACACGGTTATAGATAGTGTTACAAGGGAGATGGACGCGATGTGTCTAACACAGACGCGAACCCTGTACGAGTCAGCGCAATTGTCGCACTTAGAAAATAAGAGTTTTAGGGCACTTCTAGGGTAGCTACAAGCAAGCCACTTACAGGGTAAGTAGTTCTAGGGCCCACACCCACGGGAGCACCGTAATGCTAAAGTTACCTCACCCAGGGGAGCCGGGTGCATAGGTGTCCTTTGGTGTCGGGTCGCGGCGTCGTTTTCAATGGGAGCCAGTGAAGACTTGCTGCTTGCGGCGACAGAAGAAGTGTCCGTTGGAATCCAAGCCTGGATTCGGAAGGAGGAAGACCTGAAAGCAGAGGGGACAGTGTTCAAGGGCACTTGGCAGTGACCCGGGGCAAGGAAGATGAATGCCCACCGTCGTCGACAGATTCAGGTCGTTCGCTGGGGTCTTGACTCTTCAACCACGAGGTCCAGGAGGCGTCGAGGACAGCCAGGAGCTGGATTCAGCGTGTCCCACAAAGTCTGCAGCTGACTGCGGTGTCGGCGACCCGATTGGAGCCAACAAGCCTTGGTAGCAGCAAGTCTCGTGGTGGAACGGAAAAGTCAATGGTGCAGACCAGCAAGGTCTGAGGAACTTACCCAGCGAGGGTAGGTCAGGGCAGGCCTGGAGCAACCAGGGGAGCCCTTTGGTTTCTTTGGAAAGTCTTCTGGGGACCCACAAGCCGGCTGGCAAGGGATCGCAAAGACGCCTCAGGAGGATTCACTCAACAGGGGCCCACGGTCACTCGGGACGGTGTAGGCCTCTGATTTTGGGAGGGATCTCTGCTGGAGGCTGGGACCACACGTGGTCCAAAGCACAAGTTCGTAGAATGTCGTGAAGGGGTTGCACTCGACAATAGTGCACAGTACCCAGGGGCTGCGGTTCCTCGTTGCTCGTGGGGTCCACTTGCCTCAGCTTCACTGGGGACTCACGATGGCCTTGGAGGGGTCAGGAAATCCTCTTCCTGGGCTGCAGGGACTTCGGGCTCCGGCGGGAGCGGCGTAGTTTGCGACCGTCGTTGTCGTTTTTGGTGCCTGCCAAGCAGGGGAGTCACTCCTTGACTCCAAGGGAGATTCTTCCGTCTTCCAAAGGTAGTGGAACGTCGAAGGTCCGGGATTCTTCTTGTAGAGCGTCGTCCAGGGGTATCTAGTTTGCAATGCACAGGTTCCCCCTCTTATACTAAAAGAAAGGGAGGGACTAGCTCTATGACCCCACCTATGGGAGGGTCAGGGGAGTGGGTGGCTACACCCACTTCCCTTTGTCCAGTTTCGCGCCAGAGCAGGGGCAGGTAGCCCCTGAGCTGGTTTGAACTGGCATATGCACAGAGGAGCCTTCTGCTCCCCCAGTGCAGGACTTCAAAGCACTCTAAGAGTGCACCCACCCAGCCCCAATACACTAAACCCTGTCTGGAAGGTGGTCACACCCTCCTGTGACAGGATACCTATTGTTGGGCTTCCTCCACTGCGAGTTTCGGTCATCAGCAGGAGGGCAGCCCAGTGTCTGTGACTGGTGGCATCCATTTTGTGATGCCAGGGCTCTGCAGGATTCTACCGCGTTTCCACAGTAGGTACATGTCTATCCCTCTAGAAGGGTGGAATGCTACCCCCGCCGCCAGAACTGGCGGGGGGGTAGTATTCCAAGATGTTTGACACCAAACACGACATGTTTTGATGCAGCCATTCCAAAGTTAGCATTCTACCGCGAGGATATAATGCACTTAAGAGTATATGGTTTAACCGCATCCACAAACAGCCCCAGAGAATGGACTCTGAGAGCTGCAGAGGGGCCCTGCTCAGGCAGAGGCACCCTCTCACATAGGAACCAAGCACCCTGCCCTCAGGATTGATAGGGCCTGCCTTAGGGGTGACTGATAGGTTTAAATGTGTGTGCAGGAGAGATATAGGAAACCTATATCTCAGTGAGGGGTGCTATCACCACCTCACCCAGGCTGCAGTAGCAGGCCTGTGGTGTCAGATTTAGTCTGCTTCCCAGGGGTGGCATAATACATGCTTCAGCCCCTGGTACGCCTGTGAAGTACTTATGCCCTTGGTACCTAAGGTACCATATACTAGGGACTCATAAGGTACCACAGTATCCAATCACTAGTGCACCTAGAGTGCACTCCAAGTCATTTAGAGAGAACAGAGAGGCTGGGGCCCTGATTAGCAGGGACCCAGCCAGACTATAGCCAGAAACCAGTGTAAACATCAGAAAAAAAGTGGGGGCAACATAAGAGGCAGATCCTACTCTCCTACACTAATCATAATGAATTCCTTGGTATTATTGAAGTATTGCCAATATTTTTAATAGCGAACTTATTAATAAGTAGCATACGCATATTTGCATCTGGCACTTTGTGAAACATTCTATCAAAATTGTATATGGGGACCAAAGTTTTTACTACAAGCTTAACCAAAGTCCTTTAACTGTGTAAAGGTAGTATATGTTACAAAATCGTGCCAGCATATAATGTAAATAATATGATGAAAAATGTTTAATAGCTGTTTTTAATAAGGCCGAACAAACTTGCACTTGACACTTTATAGAATCTAACACTAAATACTATATATAGTGAACTAAACAAAACCTTTGTGACTAAAATAACTAAAGATCTCCAAATATAAAAATGTAGCACATTGATACATGGTTTTGTTGCTGCTAACTGTAAATATTATGAGGATCAATGCATTTTATGTGTTTAATTTACTAATGTTTTTAGTGTTTAAAAAAAAATAAAAAAAATAAAGAAATACTTAAAAAATACTTTGCAGTCCTTGAACCCTGATATAATTTTGATACAATTTCATGAAAAAACTATGACTAACCAGTACTATGAGATGCTTGTGAGTACAGTAACTATTGTGAAAGTTTGTATGGCAATCCACCACCATCTCCTTATCGCTTGTGTTCTTCTCAACATATACAAAGTAGAGAGCTCACTGCTCTTTGTTCAATTTTTGTATTGTTTGTTTGTGAACATGCTGATGCCACTTGAATAATGGAGACCGCTACCTTCGGAAACGAGGCTGTAGGAAATTGGATTATTGGTTGAGGGGGTTAAAACCCTATTCAAGAGGCAACCACAATTTTTGTCAGGGTGAAAGACAAGCAAACCTCAAATTAACATGTGCTCAACCCTCTGGTAGCTTGGCACAAAAAGCAGTCAGGCTTAACTTAGAGGCAATGTGTAAAGTGTTTATGCAACATGTCAAACAGTAATAAACTGAAAACACAACACAAGAAAAATCCCACACCAAGTTAGAAAAATAGAGTAAACTTCAATAAATTATTTGACAACATATCAGCAAAAATCCAAATAATAGACCCGGAGATATGCAATTTTAAAGATTTAAGTCAAACTATTGCTTAAAAGCTCAAAGGGCCATCTTTGGTTATCTGGTTGCGCCGGAATGGGAGAAAGTCACAGTTTCAGGTCAACCACGATGGAATGTGGGCCATATACAGGGACCAAGTTAAGCCCACTGTTAGAAATGGGGGTCTCTAGTTGGCAGAGGTAGGTAACTTTGTCCAAATAGGGGCCCTTGCTTCTAGTCAGGGTAAGGGGGATACACTCCTAAAATAACCCCTGCTCACCCCCTTGGTAGCTTGGCACGAGCAGACAGGCTTATCTCAGAGGCAGTGTGTAAAGCATTTGTGAACACATACAATAACACAGTGAAAACACTACAAATGGACACAACACCTGTTTAGAAAAATAAGTAATCTTTAGCAAAACCAAAACAAGACCAAACAACAAAAATCCACAATACAGTATTAAAAATAAGGCTTTCAAATGGTAGAAATAGTTCAGTTCAATGCAAGTTGTAAATGCAACACTTTTCTCAAAAGTACCTTAGATGCGTCACGCAAAGCAAACAAAATGGCTGCAGGGAAGGTGATGCGCCTGTTCCTTACACTCAGGGGAGGTGATGCGTCTGTTCCTTACTGCAGCGCAGGGGAGGTGATGCGTCTGTTCCTTACTGCGTGGGGAGTTGATGGGTCTGTTTCTTACTGCGGCCCTCAACGATGCGACAGTCTTGGCGCATCGATGCGATGCATTGATTCGGTACGATGCGTGGTTTCGTGCAGCCGCACAGCAGGCTTGCGTCGGAATCGGTGCGGCGATCTCGGACTTCGGAGATCGTTACACCCGATGCGTCGTGCGGCGATTTCTCGAGCCGCGGCAGGCGCTGCGACGGTTTCTTCGGCGAGGCGTCGGAAAACAAGTGCGGATGCGACATGCTTCTTCGGTGTTACGTCGATTTTCCAGCTCCCAGCGACAAACAGTCTCCAGAGGCCCTAAACAGCAGCAGGCACCTCTTTGCAGGTTGGAATTCCCAGCAAGGGAATTCAGGGGAGCTGGGGGTGAAGTCTTTGTGTCCCTGAGACTTCAGAACAGGAGGCAAGCTCAGTTTCAAGCCCTTGGAGATCTTCCTCAAGATGACAAAGCAAACAGCAAAGTCCTTTTTCTCCTTTCCTTGGCAGCAAGCAGCCGCTGCAGGCCAACCCCAGACAGCAAACAGCACAGGGGCAGTATTCCTCCTCAGCTTATCCGGCTCTTCTCCTTGGCAAAGGTTTCCTCTTGATTTCCCAGAAGTGATCTAAAAGTCTGGGGTCTGGGCCCCTCTTTTTATACACCAAAATTCTTTGTTCTCTGAAGGCAGTGAGTGTCTGTACCCAGCCAAAATCAGTTCTGTGGGGCACTTTGCAAGTGCACAACAACCTCCTTTGTCAGTGTGAGCCCTGGCTTCAGACACACCACAGGGGGGCGGAGCCGTCATTGTGGAAGGCAGGCACAGCCCTATTCAGGTGAAGATGCTACTCCTCCCACCACTCCAAATGCAGACCAAGCCTATTCAGCCCAGCCCTGACTCATCAGACTTCTGGAGCCACTGCCCTGCTCCAGCCCCTGTCATCCAAAAGCCAGACATGCAATACAAAACCTAGCAGAGGCACACTGGATGGTTAGGCAAGAAAATACCTACTTTCTAAAAGTGGTATTTTCAAACACAGAATGTAAAAATCATCCTCACTAAAAGATGCACTTTAACATTCTGAGTTCAGGCATACTAAACTTTATTTTCCTATCTTGTTCCCAGGGTCAGTTATGTTTATAAGATGTTATAAACAAACTCCCCATTCTGGCCTATGGGAACAGATAGCCTTGCAATAGTGAAAAACGAAATTGGCAGTACTTCACTATCAGGACATGCCACACACATCAGAGCATGTCCTACCTTTCACATACAATGCACCCTGCCCACCGGGGTACCTTGGGCCTACCTTAGGGGTGACTAACAAAGTAGAAAAGGGAAGGTTTAGGGACTGGCAAGTGTGTGCACTTGCCAAGTCGACATGGCAGTCCCAGACTGCACACAGGCTCTGCAGTGACAGGCCTGAGTCACATTTTATAAGCTGCTTCCATGGGCGGCACAACCAGTGCTGCAAGCCCACCAGCAGCATTTGATTTACAGGCCCTGGGCACACCTAGTGCACTATACTAGGGTCTGACAAGTAAATAAAATAGCCAATCATGGAATCACTAATCCACAACAATACTTTACAGGGAGAGCATATGCACTTTAGCACTGATCAGCAGTGGAAAGTGCCCAGAGTCATAAAACCACCAACAACAGGTCAGAAATAATACAGGAGGAAGGCAAAAAGTTCTGGGATGACCCTGAAAAAAGGGCCAAGTCCAACACAACCCCCTTCCAGCCTAAAGCCAGGGTAGACTAATCAATACCTTGATAGGCTTCCCTGCTTGGGGTGATAGAACATGGACCCTTTGCCCGCAAAAGCAGGGGCATACTCCAGTTCTATGCCAATCTGAACCCAATTGGATCCATCTGTCCATACTCTCAGGGCCCACTAAGCTAACCCATGGGGAACCCTTCTCCTCACCTGTGGACACCATCTGTGCAGCACCTAACCTTAGCTTGCTCTCAGGTGTGTGCCAACAGACAGAGTACCCACATGGCCAACACAGAGGTGTGGCCCAGTCCACCCCCGGGTGTGACTCCGGTCCCACTCCCAGGGGTGACTCTGTCCACCAGGACAGCAAGCCACAGTGGCCACTGACAGCTGTCAGTGATGAGAACCAGGCCCCAGGCCTTTCATAGTTCTCCAACCTCTGTGGCGTCAGAGAGCGGGGGGCAGTATCCCCAGGTGCCTGGCACCCTTGGTCCACTCTCCCTAGTGTCAGGTCAGGTATGACATCCTGACACTGACCCACCAGCCCCGGGCCTGTACCCGGTGGCTGGACAGGAGACTGGGGTGGGCTTTCCCACACCCAGTCCTCCTCCTCGGGGCTCTGCACCCTCCCACCTGGAGTGGTACCCCCTTCCAGAATTGTCAGGGCCCCTGTGGCAGGTGTCCTGCACAATTTGCCCACCAGTTCAGAGGTTCTATCCTGCAACTGGGATCCCAGCTTAGGGTCTGTACCCTTAGACTGGGCAGAGGTCAGTGGTGAGGCTGCCCTCTCCCCGCCCCCCTTACTGGGGCCCTGCACACTCCCACCTGGAGCGGTGCCCCCAGAAGACAAACCGGTAGGGGCACTGTTAGCAGTTGCCCCCTCCTCCAGGTCAGGGGGGACACCCTGAACCTGGCCCTCCAACCCAGGGTCTGTACCCTTAGGCTGGACCTGTGCCTGGTAACCCAGGACTTCCGGGGGAGTACACCAACCCCCCAAGGGAAACACACCCCTCTGGAGTTGTGTAAGAGTCTGACTGGCGCAGGTCTCCAGCCTCCTGTCCACCTGACAGAGCATGAAGACCTCCCTGGCCAGAAGTGGCCTCACCAGGGTCAGTCCTGGGGTGCTCTGACCTGACCCACTGGTCCTTCCACCGGGGACTGCGTCCCCTCTCACCCCCCTCTCTCTGGACTCATGCACCCTCCCCACTGGAGCGGTGTGGCCAGACACCAGAGCTGGTGGAATGCTGGTTACAGCAGTCTCCCCCAGCTCAACTGACACTTTGGGATCCCCCCCGGGGGATGGCCTCCCGGTAAAGACTAGGCCCCCCTCCTGGTGTTCACTCATGGAACCAACCAGGCCTTGGGACTGAGTTTTGGGCACCTCAGGACACCGTCCACTCCCACTCCTTCTCCTTTGAGACAGGGCATGGGACCCTACACCCCTCCCACTACTCTGGGACCTATCTGGGCTACCACCACCCTCCCCTACCTCACTTGGTTGGGGAAAACCTGAGCCACCTCCTTTAGGATCACCCCCAGATGCCTCTTCAGACCCTCTGGAATCCACCAAAAGGTCCGCCTCCAGTGTGAGCTCCCTGGGGTCAGAGAACTCACACTTCACCAGGCGTGAGCATAGCTCTGGAAAACAGGGACTTAAAATATGCTCTCCACAAGTTGAATCATACAACCCCACACAGGTGTTAACCAAGCTATCCTTTGCCTTACCATCCAGTGCCTCGCACACGTACCCCACACCCCTCTCCTGAGATTGGCAAGAGAGTGTCTGACTGTCTCTGTCACGCAACCCACTCTCTTCTGGGCGGTCTCCACACTCACTATCTAGGACTTCTACCTCATGGGGGAACCCCTCTCCCTGCACCTCTCATCTAGAGTCAGTAGAGTGTCCGGCCCACCACTAGGACTATGAACCCTGAGCCAGTTCCCCACTCCACCTCAGGGACACTGCGCACCACTGGAGCTACCTCATATCCTTGAACACCCTGGTGTATGCTAACCCCCTCCTTCAAGTCAGGCGCCACATCTCTGGGTGTGTGTATTGCTCCCTCAGCACTAGATAACTCAATTTTGCTGCCACCATCTGAGCTGGACTCCACCTCCAGCCCAGCCAAGCTCGTTTCCTGAGCTACACATTTTTCTTTTTCTTGGGCTAAGGCCCTCTTGGTCTCAGCCCTCTCGAGCTCCTCATCAAGCTCTCTCAGCCTCTGCTCACAAGCCAGAAGCCAGCCATCTTTTTCTGTTTCTCCCTCACTTTCAGAGAAGTCCTCCTCCTCAAACTCAACTGGTAGTGTTGGCCCCCAGCGGGGTAACTCATAATGAAATAGGGATGCCTCTAGATCCCCCCTGGATCTTCTCTTCACAGGCAGCCCCCTTTCCTTGCAGAACACATGTAACTCCCTCATTGTGTAGATGAACATGTGCCAGAAGTCAAGTTCCATTTTGCAACAACTAACCAGAGTCTCAGTATCAAAAATACTCCCAGGAGGACACCAGAAAACAGAAAAAAACAGTATGTGGTTGCGTAATGGTCTGCACTATACTAGTAGTGTACACCAATCACTGTTTGTAAGACACAAATGCAAGTCCAGATCCTCACCGCTGACCACCAATGTTAGAAATGGGGGTCTCTAGTTGGCAGAGATAGGTACCTTTGTCCAAATAGGGGCCCTTGCTTCTAGTCAGGGTAAGGGGGATACACTCCTAAAATAACCCCTGCTCAGCCCCTTGGTAGCTTGGCACGAGCAGACAGGCTTATCTCAGAGGCAGTGTGTAAAGCATTTGTGAACACATACAGTAACACAGTGAAAACACTACAAATGGACACCACACCTGTTTAGAAAAATAAGTAATCTTTATCTAAACCAAAACAAGACCAAACAACAAAAATCCACAATACAGTATTAAAAATAAGGCTTTCAAATGGTAGAAATAGTTCAGTTCAATGCAAGTTGTAAATGCGACACTTTTCTCAAAAGTACCTTAGATGGGTCACGCAAAGCAAACAAAATGGCCGCAGGGAAGGTGATGCGCCTGTTCCTTACACTCAGGGGCGGTGATGCGCCTGTTCCTTACTGCGTGGGGAGTTGATGCGTCTGTTTCTTACTGCGGCCCTCAACGATGCGACAGTCTTGGCGCCGTGATGCATTGAGCCGGTACGATGCGTGGTTTCGTGCAGCCACCCAGCAGGCTTGCTTCGGAATCGGTGCAGCGATCTCGGACTTCGGAGATCGTTACACCCGATGCGTCGTGCAGCGATTTCTCGAGCCGCGGCAGGCGCTGCGACGGTTTCTTCATCGAGGCGTCGGAAAACAAGTGCGGATGCGACACGCTTCTTCGGTGTTGCGTCGATTTTCCAGCTCCCAGCGACAAACAGTCTCCAGAGGCCCTAAACAGCAGCAGGCACCTCTTTGCAGGTTGGAATTCCCAGCAAGGGAATTCAGGGGAGCTGGGGGTGAAGTCTTTGTGTCCCTGAGTCTTCAGAACAGGAGGCAAGCTCAGTTTCAAGCCCTTGGAGATCTTCCTCAAGATGACAAAGCAAACAGCAAAGTCCTTTTTCTCCTTTCCTTGGCAGCAAGCAGCCACTGCAGGCCAACCCCAGACAGCAAACAGCACAGGGGCAGTATTCCTCCTCAGCTTATCCGGCTCTGTCTCCTTGGCAAAGGTTTCCTCTTGATTTCCCAGAAGTGATCTAAAAGTCTGGGGTCTGGACCCTCTTTTATACACCAAAATCCTTTGTTCTCTGAAGGCAGAGAGTGTCTGTACCCAGCCAAAACCAGGTCTGTGGGGCACTTTGCAAGTGCACAACAAACTCCTTTGTCAGTGTGAGCACTGGCTTCAGACACACCACAGGGGGGCGGAGCCGTCATTGTGGAAGGCAGGCACAGCCCTATTCAGGTGAAGATGCTACTCCTCCCACCACTCCAAATGGAGACCAAGCCTATTCAGCCCAGCCCTGACTCATCAGACTTCTGGAGCCACTGCCCTGCTCCAGCCCCTGTTATCCAAAAGCCAGACATGCAATACACAAACCTAGCAGAGGCACACTGGATGGTTAGGCAAGAAAATACCTACTTTCTAAAAGTGTTATTTTCAAACACAGAATGTAAAAATCATCCTCACTAAACGATGCACTTTAACATTCTGAGTTCAGGCATACTAAACTTTATTTTCCGATCTTGTTCCCAGGGTCAGTTATGTTTATAAAATGTTATAAACAAACTCCCCATTCTGGCCTATGGGAACAGATAGCCTTGCAATAGTGAAAAACGAAATTGGCAGAATTTCACTACTTGATGGGTAGGACTCACAGCAGGCAGAGTCCAAGTGCAGGGTTCAAGGTGGCTGAAGCCTTTTCTGTCTCTGAGGCTGTGATGAGGAGGCAGGTCAAGTAGCCCTAGAAGTCACTCTGGTTTGCTCTGGGTTCAAGATTCAGGTCAGTTCTTCTCACTCAGGGAGCAGGGCAGCAGGGCAGATGTGCAGCAGAGTAGCAGGGCAGCAGAGTAGAAGTCCTTTTTGCAGCAGAGCAGCACATCAGTCCCTCTTCTGAGTCTTCCACAGGTCTAGATGTGTACTGAAGAGTTGTGTCTGAGTGTCCAATATATATACTCGGTGCCCGCTTTGAAGTAGGAGAAACTTCTAGAGTAGTACCCGTACAGAGGTGTCGAAAATGTCCAATCTCCCTGCCCTGGCTCCAGCTTGTCTCCGTGCAAAAGAGACTAGTGTGAAACCTTTTGTGAGTGTGCTGAGGCAGAGCCTTTGTGATGTGCTAGTGTGGTAGGTGACAGCTCCCCCCATCAAGTCAGAGATGGCCCATCCTGCCAACACCTATTGCCCCTATGTCTCACTGTCTGGGAGCAATACACAAAGACCAACTGCCAGCTACACCTAGTCATGTGACCCAGGATAGAGGCTGCAGGCACCAAATGGTTGGGACAAGAAAATGGCAACTTTTGAAATGTAGCCTTTTGAGGACTGTGACTTAAAATCCTACTTTACCATAAAATAGGGGTTTAAGTTACAATTCTTTAGAAACCAAACTCAACATTCCTACCTGTTCCCAACTGAAAGTTATCACTTATTAAATGTGATAAGGTAACCAAATGTTAGCCTGTGTGAGAGGTAGTGAAAACATTTTTTAGGAGTTTTTCACTACTAGGACATATAAAACTTAAAAGTATATGTCCAATTTTTTTAATGCATTGCACCCTGCCCTATGGGCTGTTCAGTACCTACACTAGGGCTGACTTATATGTATTAAAAAGGGAGATTTAGGCCTGGCAGGTGATTTATTTTGCCAGGTCAAAATGGGCGTTTAAACTGTACACACAGGCTACAATGGCAGGCCTGAGACATATTTAAAAGGCTACTTGAATGGGTGGTACAATTTGTGCTGCTGCACTACTAGTAGCATTTACAGGCCCTGGGTACATGTAGGACCCCTTTACGAGGGACTCACAAATAAATAAATGTGCCAATTGGGTGTCAGCCAATTTTAGCATGTTTAAAGGAGAGAGCACAAGCACTTAAGCAATGGTTAGCAGTTTTAAAGCGCGCAGAGACCTAAGGCCAGCAAAAACAGGAGGATGGACGGCAAATATTTGGGTTAAACTAAGCCAAGGATGTCAGGCTAGCAGGGGCACAAGAATACTTTCCTTTGGGAAATAGGTTAGCAATGAAAGAAGATTTGGTGTCTTTACTGTCCCTATCATTCTCTCATCTTGCTTCCCGATCTATGTTGGTGCCTACACAATGTTTTCCCACAGCTTCTTCCACTAACATTTTTTTTCTCAAGGAAAGGTTTGTGACCGCAAAGCACTTTTTTGGAATGTAAAAATAAAATTGGAAAGATCTTTCAAATTGTAAAGGTGCTTTAGGAACCCTTTTCCAATGGAGACTATGACGTTGCATGAAAGAGGCGCCGCCGCGTGGCAATACAGCGAGCGCAAGGTAAATCGTTTTATTTATTTACTTACTTTACTCCTGGCCGTCGTATGTCTGACTCCACTACCCCCCCACCCTGCCCCTCCCCCGCCCCGCCCCACTGCCCCGCAGCACACCCTCTGCGAGCTGCCACTGACTCACTGCACTACTACTAGAGAAAGGGGCCAACCATATGCAAATCTTCCTTGTCATGCTGCAAGAGAAACACGCCAGTCAAGACTGCCTAAGTAACCACAGTTCACTTTCATCCTGGCTCGGCCTCATTAGTGAGGTGCAGCTTGAGTCCAATGGCATAGTGAGGTACAGGACCAGAAGGACGCAATGTATTCGTTTTTGGACTGTTCCACTGCAGACAAAGACCAACCATGGAAATATCTGCCTTGTGCCTGTTATATTAGGAACAGTGATGGCCAGACTGATAGGCAAATTCCACTCTGAAGGGAAACACTGGCAACCCCAGACAGTTTTAACCCGGTTGGGTCGCATCGGAGAGGTACACCTTAAGTCCAATGGCACAGTGAGTTTGTGGACCTATGTCTCGGTATACATTTCACACTTAGGGTATCTCACTAAGTTAATGAAGCTTCAAACTTCTGTTCGAGAAGGATGAGTGCTGAGACCTGTGTGATGCTGCTGCTGCTGTTCTCCCCATATCTAACAGTGTAAATAGTCTTCAGCTGTGTGTTCAGGTGCTGGTCAATGAAGCCTGTTATCAAAGGAGAGAAGTGTCTAAAGAGTTAATTTGCTCCTGCAGGATTCTTTCCTCTTCAAATTCAATCAAACTTCTGCAGTGGTGTGAGACTTCATTATTGTTTTTGACAGCCATTCGTGCACTGTACTTTTATTGTACTGGTCTATGGCCACTCCACCCAGCAGCTAAGCAGGACTTGCTGACTGATTCTTTATGCCTGGTAGATATTCCACTTCAAACCTGAAATCCTGTAAAGAGATGATCCACCTAACCCTAGAGAAAATAGAATCTAACCCTTTCCTCATGAAAACCTCCCCCAAGGCTTTATGGTCAGTACAGACCTTGAAGGTTGTGCCCCAAACCAAATTCTGAAACTTCTTTAATACCCAAATAATTTCAAGCACCTCTCTCTCAATTACAGAATAATTTGCTTCTGCAACTCTTAACCAGTGAGACGCAATCAAGACCTCAAGTCCCCTTCTCTTCTGCAAAAACACAGCCCCTAGATCTTTTGAACTCGCGTCAGTGACAGTTAGGGTTTCATCCCAGGGTATGAAAACTTGCAAATTAAAAGCATTCTTAAGATCATCTTTTATGGTAACAAATTCCTTCATGCATTCTATGTTCCACTGAAATTCCATATTTTTCTTCAATAGACCCTTCATTTAAACGGTTTTTTCTGCATAGTTCCTGATGAATTTATTGAAATATTCAACCATTCCTAGAAAAGAGGCCAGTTCTTCCTTAGTACAGGGTTTCTTCAAATTAACAATGATTTCCACCAACTCCTTTTTTGATGAGACTTCTGACCCCGTAAAGCAGTGTCCAGCTTAATTAACATCCGAAACACAAACTTACATTTGTCTTTTCTCAATGTAAGACCTGCACCCAGAAAACATCTTTAACACCAAACGCACTATAAGATCATGTTCGTTCTTGTTGTTACCAAAAATAAGCAGATCATCTTAGTAACACTTGCCCTGCAAACCTTGTAGAAGGTTCATCATCACTCTCTGGAAAAACGAGACTGCTGATATTAATCCAAAAGGCATCTTTTTGAACTTGAATGCACCCATTAGCGTGAATAAAGCAGTCAATTCCTTTGACAAATCATCTAGCTCCATTTGGTGGTATGAACAGGCTAGATCAAGAGTTTTGAAATACTGAGCACCACTGAGCATCATAACCATTTCATCAATATTAGGAAGGGAAAACGATCTACAATAATCTCTTCATTTAATGTAAAGTGTAAAACAATTTTTTTAACTCATGTTCATAGTCACACTCACTATGTGCAATTTCCTGAATTTGTACCGGAAGTCTGGCATTGGGATCAAGTTATACACCCAATAATTTCTGGTGTGGCCATCCAATAAGATTATCAACCTTGATTGACACATAAACCTTTCCAAGAGTGCTGCAGCTTCCCTATTCAAGAGACACAACAAAATACCCTAACATATCAGTTGGGAATCCACCATAAACCCCAAGACATAAATCCAACTCACATACAGGCACGTCCCCTTCAAAATTCTCTTCAAACTTTGGACTGTAATTTTTTTACCACCTTACTAGGATGATCTCATCTTCTTGGTAAATTATTTCTTGCTTAATCTCATTAATCTCTTTTGGTGTAGTTTTTGAATAGCAACGTTTACAAGATTTAACAAAATGACCTCTCCTGCAACATATATTACAATTTCAAAACAGAGAAGGGTATGAATGATCATGAATCTATGACCTAACCTGTTCATCTAAAACACTCCCCCTCAATTGTGCATTTTCCATTGTTAACTTTCTCATGTTTCTTCTTAATCACACAGTTTACTCCACTTTTATTCTTTAGTTATCAGCTTACTAACAGAACAGAACTCTTTTAAACATATAAACATGTGATCTACTCTTTTTGCAGTTCTAATAACTTCATCAAGGAGAGTTTTGTCCTTGAGCCAGAGTTCTTTTCTTATTTTGTGATTTAAATATTTTAATAGAAAATGATCACAAATATTCCGCTCCACTGATGCGCCAGACTTACAAGTCGAAGCAAGCTTCCATAAACTAATATAATCCTCAACTGTTTCGACCCGGGCCCTCAGACCAGACCAAAATTATGCCTCTCCATTATCTTGTTCGTCTTTGGCAAATAATGTCAATCCAATTTAAAAATTCTAATGTCATATTCATTCAAACCTCTGTTTTTCAGGACTAGGTGCAGCAAAGGTCTAAAGTACTTCCTGTCCTTCACCACCTAAACAGCATAAGAGAAGTGAGTACTTCCTCTCTGCACTTAGATTTGTTCCACAATCTCTTGCATATTTCACAAATATTTTCTTCAATTTGTTCCATTTTATAACCAGTTACCCTGGACTGTTTAGGAAAAATTGAAGTAGAGTTACATTCTGCATTGTATTTACTTAGTCCACTAGACAAAGAAAGAATCCTAATATAACTCTTTTTTTAAACACAAGATAAATCAACAGTAATTCTTACACTAAAATCATATGAAATGTTAAATTTTGGTGTTCCTGTCACCGGT
Organism: Calotriton arnoldi; assembly: GCA_963921515.1. Classification (NCBI taxonomy): domain Eukaryota; kingdom Metazoa; phylum Chordata; class Amphibia; order Caudata; family Salamandridae; genus Calotriton; species Calotriton arnoldi. The sequence goes on from CAWUFW010006195.1 coordinate 691,042, forward strand.
CTCAAAATGCACCAATTACTGATTGACAGGTTGATTGTCAACTTTCAAGGTGTGCCCATCACCACTTGACAGGATGTTGATCTTCCTTTAAGTTGTGCCCATCACTGACTGGCATGCTGCTGAATTCATAATGTAACATGATACTTATTGCAGAGGAGGATTTCAGTCAACTTTTCCTCACAAGCTGGCCACCAACGTCATAATGCGTCAGTCTCCGCAGATAGTTGGGATTGTATTAGAGAAAAAAAAACAACAACTGTACCACCACTTTTCCTCCTCACCGAAGATGCCCGCCAGCATCATCAGACGCTACTATTGACGGTTGGCTGGGCTTGCTATACCTCCCAATTGTGCTTCAAAACTGCTACACCTCCTAAATGTCAATAACAATCCAATCACTTCCTGATACCAGCACCATGCAAAATTCCCGAATTTCACACCAATGTTTCAAAAATGCCTACGTCCTCCGCTTTCAGGTACTGCCTACACTTATTTTTATCCACAAGCAAAAATGTACTCCTTCACACCATTCATTTAATTCATCTCCATTGGGGTGTTGATATATATGCACTTCAGCTCGTCATCAATATAAGATGATGAAAAGACGCCTCAACACGATTTGCACTGGGATAAGTAACTTTAGTCTCGATACCCCAACCAGGTCTCTTTCATTGGTGCTTCAAGAGTAGGTTCACTTATCCCCCAACTGTCCCCACATTCCACCACCTTTATTACATTCTGGAATGTAATGAGTTCATGTTTCCTCAAGCACATTTGAGTCATGCAACATCAAAATGTTAATACGCACTATGATGAGAGAAACCAAAACCATGATTGTCAAGAGAAAGTAACGTACGGAGGGAACAGGATGGATTGTGCTAAAAATATTTCTTGTTGTGATTTTCAAGGAAATGTAAGATGTAAATTTGTTCCCAGGGAGGTATGAAGGGTGAATAGTGGGCTTGATGATAGAGCTGCTGGTACTAGACAACTGCTTATAGTGACATTGAAGTGAGGAGATGATATCAGTGTAAGACTCTAATGTAATTGAATCTAGGGATGTTGCTATAGTGTGAAGGCAACGAGGCTATGGGGGGGCCGTCTTAAAGTGGGCAGTGACTACGCCTTCATCAGGCTCAAATATCTGATCCATCGAGTTAACCTGGTTTTTGTAAGTAATACCTTGACTCGCCCGTGGTAGCTTGGCCGAAGAAGCAAGACACATAAATTGGGGACTAATAAAGACCCCAGAAAATGGGGACTAAATTTGAGTGTTTTTTTCAGTAGGTAACTTGCACAGGCATCCTCCCAGACTCGTGGAAAGGAGCTATACTGAAGCACATTCACAAAAAAGGCAAAAAGGATCACCCCTCTAATTATCGTCTGATTTCCCTTCTCGACGTTCCTTCCAAACTCTTTGCGCAAACATTATTAATACATCTGGCGGCCTGGGCTTTTGATACCGGACTGGAGCAAGGAGGCTTCAGACCAAATCATTCAATGATGGACCATTGTTTTGCTCTGTGGGGAGTCCCAAGGAAGTCAATGGAATCAGTAGGTGGCCTTTAGCTGCTGCTTCGTTGACTTCCGAGTGGCTTTAGACAGGGTGGACAGAGGTACACTGTGTTGCAAACTTCAGCAGTGGAATATATCTGGAGCCTTGTTAGATCTTGTGATGAAGCTCCGTAGAGATAATTGGGGCTAAGTCAACCTGAACTGGTGTAGCAGTCTATCGAGGAAAATTCCAGTAGTAAACAACTTACAGCAGGGGGGGGGGCACCCCTGCTGTTTAGTTTATTCATTGCGGATTTCCCCTTGACATTACATGGTACTCATAGTTATTCTCCAAAGATAGGGGGTAGGCACATTAGTTGCCTTATGTATGTAGATGGTGTGATGGTAATGGACCTTACGCACCTGAATGCTTATTGTCTTGAAAACAAATTAACAATAAATGTTGACAAGACAAAGACACTGTTTTTCTATGGAAAGAAAATGAAATTCACTTGGTTTTTGGGTGATGTGCGGCTGGAGCAGGTCAGAGAGTATAAGTATCTGGGTATCATCTTCTCTCATGATTTGAGATGAGACAAGCATATGGCTTCCCGGAGACTTGTACTATCAGCAGAAGTGAATGGCCTGAAAAAATGTGATCTTAAATATGGCAGCTACACCTTTGAACCATTAAGTAAAGTTATTCAGAGCAAATTAATCCCCCAGGCTCTTTATGGAGCAGAGGTCCTGGCAATGGATAGACGGGTCTCATGGGAAGGTCTAGAAGGTAGGTCTTTGAAGTTGCTCCTCGATCTTCCTAAACATGTGATTGTTCAAGCTGCAAGGCGGGAGCTAAGATCCGTAGCCTGGAGTGCTCTGGCAGACGCCAGAGCCTTACCTTTTTATTTTTCAATTAAAAATGGGGCCCCTCTTGATAAGCTGTCGGTACAAATTTCACCTGAGATATTTTCAGTTCTCTCTGGAAAGAGGAATCCTGTGATAATAATGCTGAAGCGACTGGGAGTCCCAGAGAAGCAAACTGTAAAAATCAGCCAAATAAAAGGCACCCTCAGGCAATGTACTATTGAAACCAGTTGGAGAGAGGACCTACAGTATCTTAAGGGTAGGAGTTCAGCTATTCCTTTCCTAGCTTCACAGGAGAGTATGGACCTTTTTCCGTATTTGTACAAAATTCCAGATAAGTTTTTAAGAAATGAAATTCTGTGGCTGAGGGTAGGTGTTGACCCCGGTTGGCATTTACCCAGCCGAAAAACAGAAATACAGAGAATCATGGTCAATGTCCTTGTAAGCGAGGTGGGAAATACTCAGTGTGTCACTTATTGATGGCCTGCGCATTTCTTATGGAGGAAAGGAAGAAGATTCTCCGACCTGTCTTTAAAAAGTATGGGATACGGTTGAGAGAAATGGGTCTAAATTCGATATGTGGCCTTAGATATCAGGATGTAGCCTTTGGTACTGGCCAAAATTTGCACACAGTTATAACATCTCATATTAGGCTTTCCTCCCCTTAGTGTTTTTGTGGTTATGACAAGCTGCTATACATATTGCACTTTATAATGTTTTTATTGAGTAAAATGACTTCATAATTATTTTTGAATGGATGTGTGATTTTTGGAGGTTGGCTTTTTATAGAGTTTTAGTGTGAGAGAATTAAATGTTTATATTGCTATATTCCTTATAACCCGAAGCTATTTATTGGTCGAACTAGTTTATCTATAAGTAGTAGTAGTGTAATACTGATTGTATGAGATTTTAAGTTATTTACACTAATGAATTGGGAAATGTGCAATATTTCTGTAAGAGTTTATTTCTTGGAAATAAAGTATTTTTTTACATTGAAGTGAGGAGATGATATCAGTGTAAGACTCTAATGTAATTGAATTTAGGGATGTTGATAGAGTATGAAGGCAACGAGGCTATGGGGGGAGACCGTCTGAAAGTGGGCAGTGACTGAACCTTCATCAGGCTCAAACATCTGATCCATCAAGTTAACCTGGTTTTTGTAAGTAGTACCATGGGTCACCCTTAGTAGCTTGGCTGAAGAAGCAAGACATCCTCAGAGAAAGTGTGTGTCATATGTCATAGCTACACAATAATACTGTGAACATATAAGATTGCTTAATTGACCAAACCAAATTAAAAAGTAAAGATTTAAGAAAAGTAAGATATATCATATGTATGAGAAGTGAGTAAACAATGTTTCAAAACAGATGTGGTAAAGTTGTTAGTAGTCACCAGACAATTGAAAGGGCCAAAGTCTGAAATCTTTGTAGGAATGCAAAAGAACATTTTGAAGCAGGTGTCTCAAAGAATCAGGACTGTTGGCAATGATCTGAGCTAATCTCTAAGCACATGCTTGTACCTCTTACAGCAGTGGCTTGATGGAAGTTGGATGGCCATGACTTGAATGTCAGCTTATTGCAGAGGGATTCTAAATAGACACATAAATTGCAAAATCCCAATGCAATTTATAGATTAGGGCTAGTTCCACTGAACTTAACCCTCTGTTTAGTCTCTCTGGGCAGTAGCACCTTCTGGGCTGCATGGCTCAGGACCCACAAGTCAAGTCTTTCCAGCAGGCAGGTTGCGTCCCTGAAACATACTCTTCTCATCTCTACAGCCCTAGAGTTCTTTGTTATGAAAGTGATTAGGTCTTCCTTCTTGTTCACCTTGAAGATGGTTCCATGCCTGTAGTGGTTCGAATTTGGGTTTTTAACAGGTACATCTATTGGTGATCACTACATCAATCCTATTAAGACTCATAATCCTACGTTTGGGACAGAAAGAGCTCTGAAACAATAAATGTTTCCCAGAATTCATTGCACTAAAAATTAAAGAGGTGGGACCAGGCACCAACCATGTACAGTTATTCTCTGCCTCCCATGTCTTGCTTTTTATCAATGACAAAAAAAGCTCCATTAGATTGGCTGATATTTTTTGATGTACCAACAACTACCATGAAGGTTGTCTATAATCTAGCAGTGATTTTTGCAGAAAGCTATATTGTGAACAACAAGTGCATGTCAGGGGTTACAAATTTACGTTGAAAGTGTTTGTGGACCCCTGTGCCAGGCCATGGCCGAAGGTGTCAGCCAGGAGCCAGCCACATCTTGATCCAGAAGGTCAGGCTCAAATAATGAGTTAAATGAAATGAGAACAGCAAGAACTTAGCATGGACATGATTGGCTGGCTACTTGGTCCGTTCTTATGGTTTCCAATCCACCAAGTACTGTAATTGACCCAGAAATTGACATATACACTCATGTTCACATTTTATAATAATTTTGTATGAGGTGGTGACTGGACACAGAGTTGAATTTTTATAGGTGAGGCATGTTTTAGAAGTTAAATTTGATGGCTGGATAGATTTTTCAATGATTTGATAGCCAGCCTGTGTCAGTTGCAAGATGATGATCTGAGTGATTGTATGATGACTGCAATATCGAGAAGACAATTTACTTCTTTTGACATGATGAGGCAGATCACTAGTTGATAGACATTATGTTTGTTCTTTTTGTAATTCTTAGACCTGTCCGCCTTAGGGTGAACTTCCCCCAAACGCTTTGCCTTCACTCCTCCTGTTTTGCTGAGTTTGTTTTTGTCGGCCTTAAAACTCGATGCACTTTACCACTGCTAACCAGTACTTAAGTGCTTGTGCTGTCTCCCTTTAAACATGGTGACATTGGCTTACGCCCAAGTGGCACGTTTAATTTACTTGTAAGTCCCTAGTAAAGTGATACTATATGTACCCAGGGTATGTAAGTTAAATGCTACTAGTGAGATTGTAGAACTTATTGTGGCACCCACTTAAGTAGCCTTTTAAGCATCTGTCAGGCCAGCTATTGCCGCCTGTGTGTGCAGTTTTAAACTTTCATTTTGACTTGGCAAAATAAACATTTTTCCAGGCCTAAACCTTCCTTTTTAATACATATAGGTTGCCCCTAGGGTATGCGCTAAGCAGCCCTTAGAGCAGGGTATGGTGTGTTTGGAAAGTTGGACATTTACTTCTAGTTTTACATGTCCCAGTAGTGAAAAACTCCTAAATTCATTTTTCATTACTGCACGGCCGACCTCTTCCATAGAATGACATTGGGTTACCTTATTACAATTAATAAGTGATAACTTTTGAATGGGAGTCAGTGGGAATGTCAGGTTTTGTCTCTAAAGAATTGTAATTTAAAATCCCCTTAATGGTAAAGTCGGATTTTAAGTCACAACTCAAAAAATGCTGCTTCAAGAAAGTTGGCCTTTTCTTGTCCTGACCATTTGGTGCCTGCAGCCTGTTTCCTGGGTCACATGAGTAGGTGTAGTTGGCAGTTGGTCTTTGTGTGTTCCTCCCAGACAGTATCACAAAGGGGGAGTAGGTGTTGGCAGGATGGGCCATATCTAGCAGGATAGGTGGTGAATCTGTCACCTACCACACTTGCACCTCAAAGGGACAGCCTCAGCACACTCACAAATGGTTTCACACTAGTCTATTCTTACCTCCAGACTATCTGGGGCCAGGGTAGGGAGAAAGGAAATTCCAGACATATTTGGTGGGGGGAAAACTCTAGAAGCTTCTCACACTACAAAAGCTTGCACCAGGTATACATATTGGACCCTCAGACCCAACTCTAAAGTACTCTCCTGGACCTGAGGATACTATGGAAGAAATATGCCCTTCTGCCCTGCTGCTTGAGACCTGCCCTGCTTGCTGAAAAGGAAGACTGGACCTGCTCCCTTCATCCCACACTGAGTGACTCCAAGGGTCAGCTGACTGACCTTCTGTTCTGATTTACAGGGACACAACAAGCATCAGAGGTCTCCATGCAACACCCCAGCTGACCTGCTGCACTGGACCTGCCTGGACCTGCCACAGGGCTTGCCTGTGCCCTGCTGGCATCTGCTGGAATGAGTTTCTGGTCCCCAAGTGGTGCCTCCCCAGGTCCTTGGAGCCTCGTCGCACAGCTGCCAGCTCATTAGAACCAACGCAGAGCAACGCAAAGACTTGCCTCACAGATGCCAGCCTGATCGGAATCAATGCATAGCGATGCCAAGCCCTGCAAAGCCTGGCAGCTTCAACGGAACTGACGCTAGCTGACGCAAAGCCTCACAAATCAACACCGCACAGACAAAGCACCAAGAACATAAGGTACAATCCTCAGTGAGTCAATCTTGGTCCTGTGCCCAACCTGAACTTGTGACTTTGTCCCCGTCCAGCATGACCTGATGCGCTCAATTGGTGCTTTGCACCATTTAGCACTACTTTTATCTACATTTTTACTATGGCTTGTCTCCAAATCTACTAATTGGATCCAAATCTACTAATTAGATTTTTGTCATTTTGGCCTCAAATAATTTATTACATTTTACTCTAGATTTGTAAATTGGTATGGGATTTTTATTATGTGGTGTTTTCACTTTATTACTGTTTGTGTGCTGCAGAAACAATCAATCAATAATAACTTTATTCGATCTTAAACAATAAGACCATAAAAGTACAAGAAAAATACATTGATCATAATTGATAGTTATAATACATCACCAACAATTTCAATAAAAAAGATCGCAAAGAGTGCAGGCAAGAAAACATAGTAATAAAAAGCAGATAGGAACTTCAGTAGCTCATAAAGTGCTTTGTGCAAAAAAGCAGCATACCATGTAAAAGTGCTAGAACAATGCCATTTGTAAACAATACCATTACATTGGGTAAAATACATCAAATTATCCATATCTCTTATAATACTTATGAGAACTTGGGATACTAATCACCCAGCAGCATGTGTTTATAAAGTGCTTCGCAATGCAGCGTTCATTAAGGTGCAATCTATTATCTCATTGACCTCCTTTTAGATAAAGCCAAGCATAAATACGATGCAACACAGTAATTAACATATGGATTTGGGAGTGTTTGGATAAAAAACAGGGCCGGGTGGCATTGAATAAATTTATATTTTAACAGCAGTGGGCGAATATACTTTTTCCGAAGGCTGGAATAAAATTTACAGAAAAATATAAAATGTAAGTTAGATTGAGTAGATATATTATCACAGGGGCAAACTGGAAGTTAATTTACTGAGTACATCCCTGATGGATAAGCTAACATACATGGGATAAAATTTTATCTAAACCTTAACAAAACAAATCTATTTCGGGGGTTTGTGACAAATGTCAAGTATGAGTTCATTTCTCCTGAAATAAATGGAAGGGTTAGGTATAATGCCACCGTAGTTTTGTCGAAATTTAAAATATCTCTTTCCTTTCCTCTATATTCTTTAGCACGTGTTTTAATTACAGTTTTTGATGTGCCCATACATGCAGATGGGTCGGAGTAAAGGGCTTGCCTGTGCCCTGCTGGCATCTGCTGGAATGAGTTTCTGGTCCCCAAGTGGTGCCTCCCCAGGTCCTTGGAGTCTCGTCGCACAGCTGCCAGCTCATCAGAACCAACGCAGAGCAACGCAAAGACTTGCCTCACAGGTGCCAGCCTGATCGGAATCAAGGCACAGTGATGCCAAGCCCTGCAAAGCCTGGCAGCTTCAACGGAACTGACGCTGGCTGACGCAAAGCCTCACAAATCAACACTGCACAGACAAAGCACCAAGAACATAAGGTACAATCCTCAGTGAGTCAATCTTGGTCCTGTGCCCAACCTGAACTTGTGACTTTGTCCCGGTCCAGCATGACCTGATGCGCTCAATTGGTGCTTTGCACCATTTAGCACTACTTTTATCTACATTTTTACTATGGCTTGTCTCCAAATCTACTAATTGAATCCAAATCTACTAATTAGATTTTTGTCATTTTGGCCTCAAATAATTTATTACATTTTACTCTATATTTGTAAATTGGTATGGGATTTTTATTATGTGGTGTTTTCACTTTATTACTGTTTTTGTGCTGCAGAAATACTTTACCCATTGCCTCTAAGTTAAGCCTGACTGCTTTTGTGCTAAGATACCAGAGGGTTTCGCACAGGTTAATATAGTGACGTTTGTGGTCTGCCCTGACAAAAATTGTGGCTTTTGCTTGAGTATGGTGTTAACCCCCTAGACCCCCCTAAACCAACAACCCAATTTCTGACAGTAATGACAGTAATGATATCCAGAAGTGCTATGTTGTTTGGAACACTTTGTATAATCATATTATGCTTTCTAGAATTTTTTGATGGCTTTTTCTTAAATAGGTTGTAGGGGCTTGGACTGTGGTAGAAGGAATACCCTTGGTCAAAAAATGTGATTGAAGGTATGGGAGCCCAAAACGGTTCTTCATTTTTGGTAGTTCCTTAAAAGTTAGTATGCCACCAGGTAAGTTCTGTTGAAGGCCAGAAATTCCACAAATGTAGCAACAATATGAGTTCACAAACACCAGGAATCTTTATGTTTCCACTTATGTGCTTGTAATTGGCTGTACAGGATTGCTTGTATCTTTTGTTTAGACATGGCTAAAAATGCAGTGGTCAAAGGAGGCCGCAGAGTCAAACATGCAAATAAGGTATTCAAATAAGGCTTCTGGGGAATTAAGGAACTTGAAGTGTTGGTGTCAAATCCACACAATGTGAATATTAAGAAGGGTGACCCTTATGGTGGCAATGTGGTCAAGATTTGTGACCAATTTGGATGCGGTCGGAAACGGCTCCTACCGACAGTCGGAGCCGTTTCTGACTGCATCGAAATGTCCCGTTCAGATTCTTTTCTGACCAACCCATTATGATGTGATTGGTCGGAAAGGAATCCAAACAGGCTTTCCAGATGGCTTCCAACGAGCTCGGAGAGCCCGTCTGCCATTCGGAAAGGGGCCAGTAATCCCTAGAGCGGCTCTTTCCGCCCGAGGGATTACGATGGCGGATTCCTACAGCCTTTCTGTGCCGGCCTTTCCGATACAGAAAGACTGTCAGAATCCGACTTTGGGGGCCCCCAGCAGGGCCCCCATGGGTGCAAGGCCTCTGGATGGTGGCCGAGGGGGCACCATAGGTGCCCCCCTGTTGATCCCTGCAACCAGTGGCAGGCACCTTGAGGTGCCTGCCACGGTGTGCAGGGTTGAACTGCACCTCAGCTCTTTACAATGAGACCATGCATTCCGGTGGGAATACGAACAGTGTTCAGTCGCAATCTATTTGCTGGTTTGGGACCGTCGACAGGAGGTCGGTCGGTCCCAGTTCCAGATCAATGTCGGACGTACTCAGGTCTAGATGTCCATAGGGTGTAAAAGTAGAGATCAGGGATAGGACTGGCCAATAGGGCAATAAGGGAGGGCCCGAGGGCTGGTCTAATAGAACAGCGCGTGGGCCAGTTTGGAGGTTTGTGGGCCTGTTTTATGCTCTAATGGGATGGTTTTTACTATTGATATCCCAGACATAACCACAAACATTGCCTGTAGCAAGCACAAAGGCATACAGCCTCCTACACCTTGCAAAATACCTGTACAAAGAACCACACGTTCAAAATTATCCTTTTTGCAAAAAGAGGCCACTTGTTTTAGCTCTCTTATTTGCTAAGGCAGGCCACTTTTATTTAGGTGGCCGGTCCTATTTTTTGTCCCAATCCCACCCTGGTAGAGATCTGTTTCAGAGGAAACCAAATATGTTGCATTTGCTTGATGGCATAGGTGTGTGGATATAGGCTGGGCAGTTAGTGTGGCTGTATGTTTGGGGTCATGCAGACCTTTGAAATGGTGATGATGTGTAGTGGGAAACTGCTTATGCAAAATGGGTTCCATAATCAAACAGAGACTGTCTGCATTGGAAAGTCATCTACTACTGGAAATTAGGGATTTTTGAATGGTGAGGGAAGTTATGAGATTGAGAGGTTGTATACATTTTAAGAGTTCTGTGACTGGTTGCATTGCAGTTAATGAATGTATGGGGATGGTGAGATGTGGAAAGTCACAATTGGACAATGGGATAAATCAATCTAGATAGAGGGTGAGAGGAGTATGGTTGTGATTGTTGGGTCGGTGGGACATAGTTGCAGTGGGAACTAGCTCTCCTATGGGCTCAAATACAAAGGGGTCGATTCCGATTCGGGCCGGAAAAAGCACCGACCGACTCGGAGCCGGAATTAATTCCGACCGACACGTACCTGTGGCGCCCGACCCGCCAAGTACGATGCAAAGCGTGCAAAATCCGACCGACACGTACGGAATCCAAGCCGAACGACCGAGCCGCACGGAAAACAGCAATCCGGCCGGAAAAACACGCGAATCGAACCGACCGACACGCACCCGGAACAAATCCGACCGAAACGTACCCGCGAACTCCAAACCGCAAAGTAAGATGCAAGGCGCGAAAACCACGACCGAGTCGTACGGAGGACAAGCCGTACGACCGACACGCATACAAAACTGCGAGCCGAAGTAACACAAAACACCGCGACCGACGCGTACGCAGCATAGAAAATTGCACAAACACATCGTGAACGAAACGGAGAAGACCGTACGAGACAACTGCAGGGTCCGACTCGGTCACAAGAACGTTTCCAACATGCACAGAAAGTACTAAGGAAAAATACACAAAAAAGGCCAAACAAGCAATTACAAAGCCAATAAATACTGGGGGTGGGGACAGAGAACAAAGACACACCCACAACTCCACCCATATAAAGGACACAAATCCCAACCATGATCCTTTGCAAATGCTATTCACCTGCCAGCACTCAACAGACAGCAACCACACACCCACAGCTCATCCCTCACACAAGCCACACACAATCAGCACACCAACAAGTAGCTACCTCACATACACCCAGCAAAACACACACTCACACACCTTCACCTGCACACCAAAACACACATTACTCACCATCACCACCCATCACCATGCCCCCAAAGAAGAATCACAAGTTCCTAGATTGTGAATTGGAAGTCCTGGTAGACGAGATCCTCAGGGTAGAGCCACAGCTGTTTGGCGCACTGGTCCAACAGACACCCATCTCCCAGAAAACAAAGATGTGGGAGAGGATCATCAACAGGGTGAACGCACAATCACCATGTCTGCGCACAAAGACTGACATCCAGAACAGGTGGTATGACGTGCGCAGGAGGGTAGTGGGAGCTGCTGAAGAAGGACTACCTCCTGAGCCAATACACCGGCAGTGGCCCTCCTGCCAAGCCAGTATACCTCAGGCCCTGGGAGGAGAAGGTGCGGGCCATCCTTCCGCCAGTGAGCGTCTATGGACTAGAAAACATCCCAGAGCCTGGTGAGTACACAACAAATGTACACAATATTCTGCCACAATACACACACACATCACTGTCAAGGGGAGAGTCAAACCATGCACTCTTAGCAATTACACAGCAACCAGAACAGAATCATCCCAAAATGTGTATGTCAGTCAGATAAACACAACACATGCCATCTCAAAGTTACATTTAACCGTGTCATCACATGTACAAACACAACTACAACTACAGCTAGGCAGTGGCACAAATATAACTAACAAACACATCCAGACATGTAGCCACCACTACAACACCAACACACAGTGAAGACCACTGAAAGAAAGGAATTCTGTGTATGCTGGGCAAGTCAGTGTAGCCAATAGCATCATGGGAGTCGTAGTCACAGATATTGTTCACCCCCACAACTGTCCCATCAACACCACCATGAACCATGCGCACATCACAGGGAGTGGAAAAGGACTCACAAGATGGCTGACACTGGCTACTGCTGTGGGGAGCACAAGGCCCTGCTGGCAACTGTGCAACAACCAACAGCAGGACACCACTGACTGACATCCTGAGAGACAACTTGCACTCCCTGCAATGGAAGCACGTTCCATGGTGGGATATCTGGCTGGGTGGGAAGGAGGACTCACAGCACTGACCATAGTCACAAGCACCTCCCCTCACACACACCCTCAACACAAACTCCACATAACCCACCTGGGAGAATGCAATGCCTCACATCCTAACTCAAGATCCCACAAAGAACCACCACCCTGGGTTATGCTGTGTGAAGCACAGGGACACTCTTGGGACTTTTAGCCAAACAACTGCCAGGACAACACTCCCAGCCATCCTGTCAGCACAGGCAGCCCACCCCACAGGGAAGCAGAGTCAAAAGGAAGGAAGGATGGGCATGCTGGGAAGGGGGGTGGAGGCAATAGCATGATGGGAGTAGTAGGCACAGATATTGCTCAGCCTCACACCTGGCCCATCAACACCACTCACAACCATGCTCACATCACAGGGAGTGGAAAAGGACTCACAAGATGGCTGACACTGGCTACTGCTGTGGGGAGCACAAGGCCCTGCTGGCAACTGTGCAACAACCAACAGCAGGACACCACTGACTGACATCCTGAAAGACAACTTCCACTCCCTGCAATGCAAGCACGTTCCATGGTGGGATATCTGGCTGGGTGGGAAGGAGGACTTGCAGCACTGACCATAGTCCACGCCGGGACAGCGCCAGGGGCCAGGACCCCTATTTCTTTCTCAAACTGTAGAAAGATGTACACCTCCGATGAGCTATTGGCTCTTAGATGTATGGGGGGTAGTGCATGCCTTCACTCCATGAGGGCGGATGGCGTCCAGAGAGACTGTGAGCATTGTGGCTTTCGGGTGACACCTGGTGTAGTACCTAGGGGAAAAAGGGAAGCATTAAGTACTACTAGCACCCTTTTGCATTGTCTCTCTCTTAACTGTAGGTCGCTAAGTAGACACAGCTCTGAAGTCCACAATCTACTCACTGACTTAAAACCAGATGGACTTTTCCTGGTTGAAACTTGGCTTAATGACGCATCCGCTCCAGATATTTTGGATGCTCTACCAGAAGGCTATGCTATTCTTAGGGTGGATAGGGTTGGCCAGAGGGGGGGGGGGGGGGCCTTGCGGTGATCTTTAGGAGAGATCTTCAGCTTAAATTAGATAAACTGCAATTGTCTAGCTGCGAAGCAGCATTTTTTAATTTAACTATCACTAGCTCCAGATCTGTTTCTGGGCTTCTCATCTATAGACCTCCCGGTCCGGGGAGAATTTTTATTGATGAGCTTTTGGAAATACTACCACAATATGCCCTTCGTCACTCTAACTTTTTTTTAGTCGGAGATTTTAATCTGCATCTTGAAGACAAAGGCTGTAAAGAATCGGCTGAGTTCGTATCAGGTCTTCAGGCACTCGGCCTTACTCAATTATTACATTCCCTACTCATAATAAAGGCCATACGCTAGACAATATTTTTACTAATTGTATAGAGTTAGCTGCTCTTCCACCCCTTCCCGTAGCCTGGTCAGACCACTTTTTATTGTTTTTTAATATACCGATATTAGGTCCGGCCCTTTACCTGCAGGGCAGGGGCTGTAAACCTATAATGGTTCGGAAATGGTCTGCTCTTACCCAGGCTGCCTTTGAAGATGCTCTGGCAAGTTGTCCTCCTGATTTAGGGGACAACAGCCAGGTAGCTGATAACTCTATTTTTAGCTGGATGACGAAGGCGGTTGACTCCCTGATACCGCTCAAACAATGTAAAAATGCCCGTACTTTCGCTTCGGCGAAGTGGTTTTCGGAAGAGTTGGCACTAATGAAAACCAGATGTAAGCATCTTGAGCGCCAGTGGAGGAAGAACTATCAGGATGTAAATAAACAGGAATATCTTGATGCCTTGAAGCTCTACCATCGCCATATTAAGAGAGTACGGAAGGAATATTATACAGGGCAAATTGAGTTAACCAAACATTCTTCTAAAACCATTTTTCAGGTAGTGAAACAATTGTCCTCTCTAGAACGAGTGACTGTTGCACTCCCTGCTTCTACGGAGTATTGTGATAAGGTCGCCAATTATTTTATTGATAAGATCGACCGGATATCTGCCTCCTTTCCAGATAGTAGTAGGAGCTATGTGCCTGTGTCTTATACGGAGGCACCTGTGACCGAGGATAAGTTTATCCTCTGCCCTCTGGTGGAAAATGAGATTCTGGGGCTGATGGAGGCTGTGAAATCTGGATCACCTTTGGACCCGATCCCCCAAATTTCTTCAATTAGGGAAAAATATAATTGCCCCTGTTCTTACCTCACTTATGAACCTGTCCTTCAGCACTGGTCTGGTTCCTAGCAGATGGAAACACGCTATGGTGGTTCCTCTGCTGAAGAAACCATCACTGGACCCCGCTATCCCTGAAAACTTAAGACCTATATCTCTTCTTCCTTATGTGGCAAAAATTGCAGAGAAACATCTTAATAACCAACTGTCGAAGTTTTTAGAAGAGAGGCAGGTTCTTCATGACACCCAGGCTGGTTTTAGGCCAATGCATGGCAAAGAGTCTGCTCTTCTTCTAGCAGCTGAAGTGTTGAGGATTGCGGCTGATGAAGGTAGAACTACTGCTCTGGTTTTGTTGGACTTGAGTGCCGCGTTCGACACGGTGTCCCATGGCCTCCTGCTGGAAAGGCTAGGAGAGGTCGGGGTCGGAGGTGTCACGTGGATGTGGTTGAAGAACTTTTTGGAAAATAGAACCTTTCAGGTGTTGCAACATCCATTCAAGTCCAGAGTTTGTCCTTTAAACCAGGGGTGCCGCAGGGATCTGCGCTCAGCCCCACCCTATTCAATATATATATGCGCCCGCTGGCAGATATTGTGTTGAGACATGGAATCAAGTTGGTATCCTATGCTGACGACACTCAGCTAGTTGTGACCCTAGAACAACAAGAATCAGGAAGGGCTGCTGATTTCAAAACTTGTCTGAGGGAGCTTATGGACTGGATGAGACTGAGTTGCCTCCAGCTGAATGCAGGGAAGACAGAGGTGTTGGTTGTGGGAAAACAGCCCTCTTGCTGGTCACAGCATTGGTGGCCTGAGGAACTGGGACTTTGCCCGGTGCCGAAGGATAAGGTGAAAAATTTGGGGGTGTGGTTTGACGAAGCACTTTCCTTTACCCAGCAAATTTCTGCTGTGGCCGGAACTTGCTTTGGCATCCTGAAAATTTTGCGGAAAATTCTGGACCTTCTCCCCCTGGATGCTAAAAGAACTGTTGTACAGGCTTTGGTCACATCTCGTCTTGACTACTGCAATGTTCTGTATCTAGGGGTGACCGCTAAAAATCTGAACATCTTGCAGAAGGTCCAAAATGCCGCTGCTAGGCTTATCCTGAATATTCCCAGGAGGGCCCCGGTAGGAGAAGCCTTAAAAAAACTTCACTGGCTCCCAATACAGGCCAGAGTTACATTTAAAGCTCTTTGTATTAGCCACAGGATTCTTAGGAAAAAAGGGCCGCGCTTTTTGACTCCCCTTCTGACGGTCTACCAACCTTCTCGGAATTTGAGATCTCTTGGTTGTATGAGAATGACTGTGCCTAAGGTGCGGAGGGCCAGGGTGGGTGGAAGATCTTTTGGTTTCCTGGTAGCTAAGGCCTGGAATAAACTTCCTGTGGACTTGAGGACATCTGAGTCAGAACCTTGGTTCCGTAAGAAATTGAAAACCTGGCTCTTCCGTGACTTGGGGGGCGGTCGTTAACCACTCAGCTGCCTTTCTCTGTTTAGAGGCTATGTAGGTAATCGATTAGTGTGGTATGGGTTTGGGGTTTCCAGTTGTCCTAGCGCGGGGACACTCCGTTGGAGTAACCATTGCGCTTTACAAACTTCCTAATAATAATAATAATAGTCACAAGCACCTCCCCTCACACACCCCCTCAACACAAACTCCACATAACCCACCTGGGAGAATGCAATGCCTCACATCCTAACTCAAGATCCCACAAAGAACCACCACCCTGGGTTATGTTGTGTGAAGCACATGGACACTCTTGGGACTTTTAGCCAAACAACTGCCAGGACAACACTCCCAGCCATCCTGTCAGCACAGGCAGCCCACCCCACAGGGAAGCAGAGTCAAAAGGAAGGAAGGATGGGCATTCTGGGAAGGGGGGTGGAGGCAATAGCATGATGAGAGTAGTAGGCACAGATATTGCTCAGCCTCACAACTGGCCCATCAACACCACTCACAACCATGCTCACATCACAGGGAGTGGAAAAGGACTCACAAGATGGCTGACACTGGCTACTGCTGTGGGGAGCACAAGGCCCTGCTGGCAACTGTGCAACAACCAACAGCAGGACACCACTGACTGACACCCTGAAAGACAACTTCCACTCCCTGAAATGCAAGCACGTTCCATGGTGGGATATCTGGCTGGGTGGGAAGGAGGACTTGCAGCACTGACCATAGTCACAAGCACCTCCCCTCACACACCCCCTCAACACAAACTCCACATAACCCACCTGGGAGAATGCAATGCCTCACATCCTAACTCAAGATCCCACAAAGAACCACCACCCTGGGTTATGTTGTGTGAAGCACAGGGACACTCTTGGGACTTTTAGCCAAACAACTGCCAGGACAACACTCCCAGCCATCCTGTCAGCACAGGGAGCCCACCCCACAGGGAAGCAGAGTCAAAAGGAAGGAAGGATGGGCATGCTGGGAAGGGGGTGGAGGCAATAGCATGATGGGAGTCGTAGTCACAGCTCAACATCCCCCACCACATGGCCCAGCAAGCTCACACTCACGCATGCACATCCCACAGAGAGTGGAAAGGCCCATCAAAGATGTCTGACACTGGTGCTGTGTCGTGGGGAGCACAAGGGCATGCTGGGAACTGCACACCAACCAACAGCAGGACACCACTGTCAGCCATCTTGCCATTGCTCTCACACCCACACACACTGAACTCCCCACAAAAGCAAGTAAGTATGGGAATGCTGGGAAGTGGGGTGGAGGCAATAGCATGATGGGAGTCATAGTCACAGACATAGCTCACCCCCACAACTGTCCCATCAACACCACCCTGAACCATGCTCACATCACAGGGAGTAGAAAACAACTGACAAGATGGCTGACACTGGCAACTGCTGTGGGGAGCACAAGGCCCCGCTGGCAACTGTGCAACAACCAACAGCAGGACACCACTGACTGACATCTTGAAAGACAACTTTCACTCCCTGCAATGCAAGCACAGTCCATGGTGGGATAACTGACTGGCTGGGTGGGAAGGAGGGCCGGCTGTCAACAAAATACAACCAATGCAGACCATGTTCACACCCCAACAAATACATAGAAATGCCCAAATAATGCAGGACAATGTGCTACACCAATATCAACCCCTGACTGTGACAACTTAGGACAATGCAATGTACAGGCCCGCACCCAGAGGCACAGTCACAACTGTCAGGTGTGTCAACCATTGATGCCTGCAGAAACATAACATACATTGTTTGTGTCTCCCAAAAACAGGTGAAGATGGGGACACAGCAGCAGACGCTGAGGAGTCCCAGTCCCAGGCTCAAGAGGATACGGAGCTCACTGGTGTCGAACAGCCTCTGCCCTCCTCGGATGAAGAAGACCAACCTGGCACCTCCGGTGCAAGTCAACATGCAGCACAGGCAGGACCACCAGCTGCAGCACCAGCAGGACCACCAGCTGCACCCCCTGCACCCACCCATCCAACGACTGTCACCACAAATACCATCCCTGCCGACATGGACAGAACAAGGAGCACCACCAGCACAGGGACCCTGGACCAACGTGGGGCCATGGACACCACCACCACCACCAACCCCCAAGGGGGACCAGGGTCATCTGTGCGTGCATGCACTGCACATGTCGGCAGGGGTGGTGGGAGGGGTGGGAGACAGAGGTCGCTGCTTGCAGAGGTGTCTGGTGTGCATGATGACCCACAACTGGCACGCATAGCCGATGCGTACCAGTCCAGCACCGGAGATCTCAGCCAGGTAGTGGGGCTCCTCAGGGACATGAAACAGCAGCAGGCTGCCCATCATGCCCGCTTGGACTCACACATGTCCCGCGTGGAGTCCAAGTGGGACACACTGCAAGAGATGACGGCGGTGCATAGGGACATATTACAATGCCTCCGCCAGATGAACAGCAACCAGTCTACACCTCCCTGTGTGCCAACAACATCTGGTGCTGAAACAACTGCAACTGCCACAGGGAGGGAGGATGACTCTGGCGGAGAGTCCCCTGCACCGCAGCAGCCTGTACTTGAGGGGCCCCCCCAAAGAAGAGGGGTCGTCCGAGTGCAACCCCCAGGAAGCCTGAACCTGTTCTGGATGTTCACCTTTGTGCGCAAACTGTTCAGCCTGTTGACGGCAACACAACTCCCACACATGACATGGGGAGTACAAGTTGGACCAATGTCTCAGACAACTGTGGCCCCGATACTGGGGATTTTGTCTACCAGGACTTTCAATTCATCTAGGAACTTCTGATTGCAATATAAATGTACAGCACTAACCATCCTATTCACTATTCACACAAATGTATCACAATAAACACACTAATACACCATACTTGCCTCTGTTGTGATTCCAACGTGGGTGCTGTCATGGGGATGATGAACTGCAAAATTACACTGTGTATGCGAACTGCAACAGCAAGTACAACACAGGCATGTAAGTAATGGCAACGTGACACATATGAGGGAGACACACCACCAGGGCTACACAACACATACACACCTAGGCCATCTGACTCATTGCCTACACTGATGTTGCCAGGAAAGACGGTGCAATGCACAGACACCACACCTATTCCCAGTTGTAGTCAAGTAGCCCACAGGTGCAGTAAGCAAATGGCAGTCAAATGTGTGACCACAGACAACGCACATCACAAAGTGAAGCACAGGTTTATTACACAGTTGCAACATGTCGTAACCACTACAGATGCAAGGTAATCCCACCTGGCAGCGGGCACACAGTCAACAACTGTAGAAGGAAGGAAGGAAGTCCATGGGTGTGGCGCACATCACCTGTAGGGACACAACAGCTACCACCCTGGAAGTACAATGACGTCGTCGGTGGACACAGTTGACCAAACGAATCTGAAAGTACCCTGTGAAGGACAGAAATGACACACAGTCAAAAGCAATGGAGAACAGGACAGAACAGCAAAACTCATGCACAATACATGTTACAAGATACTCACCCAGAACCAAGTTAGCATGTCAACACTGTTGGGGAGTACAGACCACCTGTAAGCACACATCGCTACACACATCCAGTCAAGTAGCCCATGGACACACTCCAACAGCACCAGAGCACCACCTACACATATCATGCCAACTCACATCATTGACATGACACCTCAGGATACTCACATTCAGCTAAAGAAGTTGGTGATGAGCTGTGTGCGGACATCACCATCATCATCACTGGCATCGTGGTCCAGGCCAGGATCCTCCACAGGTGGCGGATGTTGGTCATTGTCATCCTGGATGAGAGGCAACTCCTTCCGCACTGCCAAGTTGTGGAGCATGCAGCAGACGATGATAATCTTGCACACCTTCGCTGGGGCATATGGGAGGGACCCTCCTGTCTTGTCGAGGCAGCGGAAGCGGCTCTTCAGGAGACCCTCATCACAAAGGCATCGTGTGCTGAACCAGGGAAACGGGCACACACGTGTAAGATGGTCATATCTGCAAGACACACCACCAGTGCATTGACCGAGTGGTAGTGCTTGCGGTTACGGTAGGCCTGCTCCTGGGCCTGTGGTGGTACCAAAGCCACATGTGTCCCATCAATGGAGCCAATGACATGCAGCATCCTCCCCAGGGCATAGAAGTCACTCTTCACGTCAGTGAGTCGTTGCAGTCTAGGGAAATAGATGTACCGGTTCAGGTATAGCAACATTGCCTCCAAAACATCGCGGAGCACACGGCTGAACATGGTCTGTGATATCCCACCAGCAGTCGCCACAGTATGTTGAAAGGTACCGGTGGCAAAGAAGTGTAGGGCTGCCATCACCTTCACCTTGGGGGTCAGCGCTGTAGGATACGGCCGGCCAGGCTGCAAATGTGGGGCCAACTGCACTGCCAAATCCTCAATCAGCTGCCTGGTGAAGCGGTACCGTCGGATGCTGTCCCGTTCCACCATCGTTGCCAGGTCTGGGATGGTCTATGGACAGCAGGAGCCCTGGAGTGCAGAGGAGAAGAAAGCAAGATTGTCAGTCACCCCACATATGCGGCATTGAACACACTCAATATCACATCATACATCATCATGAGGCACAACTACATGAAGTGTGCAGTTCCGTAAGGACATGTATGGTACATACATGGCCAACATCTGTCATCACGGTTCAACAAGTGGCATCAATAAGTCCCAGGTTGGCCCATTGGATATCATGAGGCCGTGTCACAGTTCCCATCTCCTGCTGCCATGTCACAGTCACCCCCACAGTGACATGTGAGGACAGATGTGCCCCAGGCATCACAGCTCAACGACAGGTACATTCCCAGGGACCCTGTATTGCCACATGGACACTGGCATTACATGGAGTATCATGTATACACCACAGCAAAACAACCATGATCCCCACAGGTAGTGGTTCCACTTGCCTCTGCAGGACAGACATGGACGTCTGTGACACACACACGCACAACATCAAAGTCCATGCACACACAACGTGGATGTGGAGACTGTCTCCCATTGTGCACATGAAATCAGAGACATTGTAAACACTACATGCACACAGACTGTGGAGGACCATCACTATTGTGCCACTGGGTCACCCTGGCTCAAACATACCGTCCCACATGGGACTCACGGGGTATGTGACATGACATACACATACACCACCGTGAAATGTGACCATGGCACATGCTCAGATATGAACAGTTGCACATCACAGTGGTCATGTACACGTAACACCCAGGATCCTGTCCCCATGAACACGTGCACAGCCTGGGGGTGGCTGCCCCCAGGTGACACCCACAGGACAACATGTACACCAACATACACACAATAGGAAATGCAGCCTTACATGCCTTATGATACAGTTTGGACAGGCTGTGGTGTTGTAGGTGTGCCCCTCACTCCCTGGGAGCTATCTGTGGCTGGCATATGTTCATCTGAGACAGGCATGGTGACATATGCCAGTCACTTGTACAGGGATGCGTTGAACAGCAATGGACCGATCGGTGTGCCCGGCCGGCCCATTGCATTCAATGTGTGCGGGTACGCGTTGTACCCCTGTACGCGTTGAACAGCAATGGACCAATCGGTGCACCCGGCCGGCCCATTGCATTCAATGTGTGCGGGTACGTGTTGTACCCTGTACGCGTTGAACAGCAATGGACCGATCGGTGCACCCGGCTGGCCCATTGCATTCAATGTGTCGCGGTGCACGCGTTGTACCCCTGTACGCGTTGAACAGCAATGGACCGATCGGTGCACCCGGCCGGCCCATTGCATTCAATGTGTGCGGGTACGCGTTGTACCCTGTACGCGTTGTACCGCAATGGACTGATCGGTGCACCCGGCCGGCCCATTGCATTCAATGTGTGCGGGTACGCGTTGTACCCCTGTACGCGTTGTACCGCAATGGACCGATCGGTGTGCCCGGCCAGCCCATTGCATTCAATGTGTGCGGGTACGCGTTGTACCCCTGTACGCGTTGAACAGCAATGGACCGATCGGTGCACCCGGCCCAATGGACCGATCGGTGCACACGGCCGGCCCATTGCATTCAATGTGTGCGGGTACGCGTTGTACCCCTGTACGCGTTGAACAGCAATGGACCGATCGGTGCACCCAGCCGGCCCATTGCATTCAATGTGTGCGGGTACGCGTTGTACCCCTGTACGCGTTGTACCGCAATGGACCGATCGGTGCGCCCGGCCGGCCCATTGCATTCAATGTGTGCGGGTACGCGTTGTACCCCTGTACGCGTTGAACAGCAATGGACCGATCGGTGCACCCAGCCGGCCCATTGCATTCAATGTGTGCGGGTACGCGTTGTACCCCTGTACGCGTTGAACAGCAATGGACCGATCGGTGCGCACCCATTGTCAATGGCCTAGCCTGGCAACGGACGCGTTTTCGAACGAGTCGGTTGCTGGAAATTCAGTTGGTCACCCACAACAATGTTGCAAAATCATGTATGTCATGAAGTTGAAGATTTGAAGGATGCTGTGGGCGTGTATTGGTGCTGCTATTCCATGGATTGGCCAGATTCAGAAGATGCAAACGACTTGGACCTATCACTTTGGACACATGGGACAGTATCTGCCTCTGCAGCACATATATATTGCTGGCTGTTCCCCTGAGAGCTCACTTGCCTGCACTACATGCTCCAGGACGACATCTGCCACTGCACTGCTGCTGTCTCTGCCCCCTCTGGACCCTGCAATGGCACGTACTGTGGAGAGAGCCCCAGCCTTCAGCCTTGAGGAGAACCAGGCCCTGCTGGACAGCCTACTTCCACAGTACAGCAAGCTGTATGGGACACCAGGGGAGCAGGTGAGTGTTCTGTGCACTGCCTTTCTGAATGTGCATTTTGTCTGACTAGCAAGGCTGAAAGTCTGCACGCCACTGGCTAGCAGGCTCACTGAGTAGTTGTCACCCCCCATAGTGTGTAGTGACATGCACTGGACAGGTATGGTGCAGTGACAGTGCATTTGAACAAGGTTTTACTTCCCATGCAATGATACCATGTAGTGACTTCTGGCAAACTGTCCATGGGCAGCGTTGCACTGCCTGTGTACATCATGTGCCCCTGTGATTGAGACATGTATATACAACTGTGTCATGCACGGATATGTTGCATGTGTAGTAATGGCCTTTTCACTTTGTCATCCTGACAGGTTAATGCCCATCGGAAGCAGGAGATCTGGAAGGACATCGTCCGGGCTGTCCGGTCCGTGGGGGTCTACAAGCGCCGGATCCGCAACTGCCAGAAGAGGTGGCAGGACCTTCGGGGCTGGACCCGGAGGATTGCACGCGTCCAGCTGAAGCTGTCGCCTCCTCGCAGGAGGGGCGGAACACGGACCCTGACCCCCACATGCTCCAGATCCTGGCGGTGGTGTTTCCAGACCTGGATGGGCAGCTGAAGGCCAGACAGCAGCAAGGAGGGGGTGAGTCAAAGACTGCACTGTGAACTCTGTATTACATGCTATGTGCCCTCCTCTGGCCTGGTTAAACTGCCACAGTACAGCAGTCATGTTGTCCAGGAGCCATGTCCCTCTATTGTGCACTGCCCACTCCTCATCTGATACCCAGGTGTGGCCCTTACATTCAGGGAATTGTGTCACTTGGGACTGTGTCCTTGCAGTTTGCTTCACTCAAGGTGGGGGACAGCATCTGTTTCCCTAACTCTGTTGTGGGCATCATGGGTGGGTCCATTGTTCACACAATGCCTGTGTTCGGACATGTAATCTGCGTGTTGCTTTGATATGCGGTCCACTTGCTGAGCTGAGCCACCACATGTGCCTGGGGTATCTGGCACACACCCATGCAGCGGGTGGGAACAATGTTTGGGCCCCAGGAGTGTGCAGATTACGTGTGTCACACATAC
Source organism: Calotriton arnoldi (assembly GCA_963921515.1). Taxonomy (NCBI): domain Eukaryota; kingdom Metazoa; phylum Chordata; class Amphibia; order Caudata; family Salamandridae; genus Calotriton; species Calotriton arnoldi. The sequence goes on from CAWUFW010006195.1 coordinate 714,836, forward strand.
ATAGCCAGCTATCCACTGTCCAGGGCTCATCCCTCATTCATGTGGGGCAGGACAGTCATGCCTACTCCAGCCCATCCAATACACCTGTACTCCCACTCCCGTGTATCAGCTGACACGTTGTGCGCAGTGATTTGACCCCTCAGGTGTCTGCCTCTGTGTCAGTGTGCTGTGGATTTGTTGCCAGGACTGCTGGGGTGTTTCTCGGTAGGGGCTCAGCATGCCTCTGGAGATGTGACCATAGGAGACGATACTTGTGTGTCACATAGGTGTTTGATCAGCTGCCCTTGCAGACTGGGGTATGCAAATGTGAAGTTCAGGCAGCTGTTTCCCATTCACAGCAGATTGTGAGGGGCTCAGGTTCAGAGGGTAGTGTCACAGGTCTCCCATATGTCCAATCGGTATGACCTGGACAGATGAGGGTTAAGATGATGTGTTGTGTGGGGGATGTACATGTGCACTTGTGCAGCTCCAGGACTTGCATTCCCCATGACCTACTATTGTGACACAGTGCAGAGTGTTGTTGTCTGGCTGCCAAGTCATACATCACTGAGACAGTGATGTATGACTTAGCAGTCATGCCTCCGCCATGGCATGTGTCTACTTATTGGTGATCCTGCAGGGGAGTGACATGTGCTACATGCACACCATTGTGGCGATGGCTATCAGGACATGGGTGCATCATGGTGTCTGTCGCTGGTATGCATCACATGCATTTCCTATTTGACTCTGGGCATCCCTTTCATCCGGAAACCTGTACTGACTCAGTGGCAAGAGTTGTGATGTGTGCATGTCCACATGCTACACCGTGTCCTCTGCACTGTCCAACTACTGTGTAGGTGGTGCATGTGTCCACACTGGGGTGTTGCTTTCCAACAGACACCAGACAGATGGGTGCAAGGCCATGTGGGATGTGAGTGCCATGGTTGGCATCAGACTGACAATTGGCTTCTCCTGTTCAGTTAGGGCACTTTTAGCAATGTTCAACTAATGATGCCAGGGCTTGCTCTGTAATGTGCTGTGCTCACAGTGGTGTGTGCGTTTGGTGCAGGTGACTGATGTCTGTCTGTTTCCCCATTGTTTGCAGATACATCCACGGCCACGGAAGGGGACAGCTCCACGGACCAGGAGGAGCCGGAGAGCCAGACTGGGTCAGCAGCCGAGGAGTGGTCGGAGGGACCCAGTGGCACAGAGGGCGAGGGGAGCCACACCGAGGAGTCCTCAGCAGCATCCACCTCAGCTGAGGACCACAGCGGCTCGGAGGATGACTCCCTTATGGAGGCGGGTGTCAGCAGCCACCACACCCCAGCTAGTGTTGCTGTCCCCGCCACCACCAGCACCACCACCGCCCTCCCATCGGCTCCCATTCCCCAGGTCCGTGGAGGCTCCCATGTTCGGGAGCGTGTCTCCTTTGGGCCAGGCACCGCACCCCCTGCCCCTGTGTCCCCTGCTGCCCTGAGTGAGGAGTCTGTGTACCTCCTTCGCCAGCTCCATGTAGGGCAGACAGCCATGCTGAGTGTCCTCCATGCGCACACCGCTCTGTTGACTCAGCTGGTGTCGTTCATGGAGGGCATGTCTGACCTACAGAGGGGCAATAGGTCCATGGACTCCTCCCTGACGGCAGCAGTGTCCCTCCTCAGACAGTCCCTCACCCCTCCTGCCTCTGCTCCATCCACACTCCCCAGCACCTTACCCATCCCAAGCACACACACACCGGCACAGGCACACACCAGCACACACACGTCCAGCACACAGACACACGCCACAAACAAAACGCACACGCACGCACAGTCAGGGGACTGAAACCAGACTCACAGGGGATGGGGCCCTGGAACACACACACGCATCCACAAGCACTGCGCAGTCCTCAGTTGCCTCTCCCTCCAAAGCACCCTCCCTTGCCTCACCTGCAACCCCAAAGTCACAGCGGCTCTTCCTCTGTGAACTCGGCCTCATCCCCTACGATCCAGCTGCTACAGCATCCAGGGGGAAGAGGAAGCCCACCCACACGGAGCAGAGTGACCCTCGCCCCCGGACACCCTCCCCCAGGCGCAGACAGACTGAGGCCCCCACCCGCAAGTCCCCCGGAGTCGTAAGAGCAAGACCCCGCTGCCGCCCTGCAGCTCAGGCACCAGGTCTCCTTCCTCCATCCCTCAGGCCCCCACTCCACAGGTGCCCCCACCACACCCTGCCCCAGGTTCCCCCACCCACAGATATACCATCCCCAAGAGGATCCAGCCTTCTCCCCCTGCCACTTGCTCTCCCGGCACCACACCCCCCGCTGCGCTTGTCTGTGCCACTGATGTGGTGAGGGTGTCCTCCCCCTCTGTCCAGCCCACCTTGCCTGTTCCCCATTCTCCTCCCCTGGAGGTAGGCACTGCAGTGGAGTCCACTACCACCCTGTCTGACTTGGGCACTGCAGTGGCGGACCTGTCCACTCCATCTGCAGGGTCCACTGCAGTCGTGCCGGCACCCACAACATCTGAGTCATGCCCCCAGTTGTGCCGGCACACACCATGTCAGACACCTCCACTGCAGTTGTCAGTGGCTCTCCAGCACCCACCACCCCTTCCCTGCCTCCTCCTGGTGAGCCCTGATCCTGTCCCTGCGGTGCCTGGCCTGCCCCCCGGTTGCCCCTCCTAGTGGATTGTCCCTGGTTTTGTGCAGTGCAGGCATGCGTAGGGTGACATCTGTCACTGTCACCCTGTATTGACTTACTTGATGGACTGGCCATTGGCCTTTGTTGGAGCATTACTGTTCTCAGAGTTTTTGGACACACATATGCTGAATAAAGCAACTTTCTGTTCTCTAGTGCTTATGCTTCTGATGTACATGTTGTTGATGATGCTAACCATGCCCTTGCTGCAGTGATGGTGATATTTGGTCTCATGATAATGAAGTGTTACTGTGCAGGAACACATGTGGTCCAGGGGGAATGTGTCCTATCCTGTGGTGTATCCATGTCATCCTTAGCAGCATCTGAGGGTGTCATGTGTTCAGTATTTGGCAATGGGATTTCCTACTTACATTAGCAATTTCACATCTGTGGCTTCCACCCCTGCACATCTGTTGTGCCTGCCATTGTTCAATTCGTCTACTTCCCTGACCGTGTGGCCATCTCCACTGGACATGCAGGTTTGGGCATCAATGGGGAAGGACTCATCTGTGTTGTCAGTGCAACATTGCTATACAAGTGTTTTTGGATCTGTGCTGATGATTTCGTTGGCACTCCCATGACCAGGCTGATGTGACGGGAGCCTTCATTTGGTGCTAATTGTTGATTGTGTGACCAAGTGCTCAGCTGACATGATGGGGCCCTACTGAGGCAACATATGGCACAGCTTTCCTCACACAGGAGTGGAGTCCCCTGATGGCAGTGTGTACTCCTGTGACATTGCCTGCGCCCAAGGTGTGTGTTGTATGAGCATGTCTGTGTGTTCACTTCCGTTTTGCTGTGCATGCTGGGATCCCTAGTGTTGTACCTGTTTGTGATGCTTGCTGAGTTGACCTATGTTCCCCCAAAGTCTTCTCCCTGGGTTCTCTGTGATGTGGGTGCATGGCACATTACTGGTCATCAGGGTGTCACCCATAGGTGTGTTTGCTGTCAGGGCTGAGTTTGTGTGCAGACGCAGATGGGTCACAGTCAGGTTTCCCCTTGGCACTTGTTGTTTACACCTGTCATGTGATTTCCAGTTTGTGTTATCTTTCAGTGATTGTGACACGTTGTGTGTGTGACTGCTGGCACTCCTCAGGGTCCGGGCTGCAATGTTGGTTGTTGTCTATGTGTGTTCTTTGTGGGTGACCTTGGCTTCTTCATTGGTGTGTGACTGTGGCTGGGATCCCATTGGTTGGTGTGGTATTGCTGTCATGTCCATGTACAGCGTAGTGTGCAGTGTGTCAGACCTTCAGGAGTCTTGTTGAGTGGCCATGTGTGATGTGTTTCTGCACCTTGGTTCCCACCCACCACCCTGGGATTGTCATGGGTGCATGTGCAATGTCACCAGTGCATGTGTGCTTCACTGCTGCACATTGTTGGAGGTCGAGGTGTGTGGTGTTGAGTGTGTGCAGATGAGAGTTGTTGCCCGGCTAGACCCCTGCCTCCATGTTGGCCTTGGCTTACTGGCCGTGCTGATTGATTTGTGCTTGTGTAGGTGTGATGGTAGTTTGTTGCTCAGGACACATGACTGTGGTTCACAGTGTGAACGACATTTAGCTTTGTCATCACAGTGGGATTGTAATGCAGCCCAGGGTCACCACATTGTGGGGGCCCTGGGGGTAGTGCTGTGGTGTGTCTGTGTCTTGCTGTGTCAGTTGCTGTTCCTACGTGCTTGTGTGACATGTGTGATTTGTGCTCCCTCTCATCTGACAATGCCTGATTGCCCACATAGGGGATTTGGATCCATGAGTTACCTTTGTGTGGCACTGTATGCACATATGTGTAATTTGTATTCAGGCCTCCTCATGTGTTGTGTGGTTGCCTGGGGACACTGGCACCCCCCCCCCTCACCTGTTGTGTTTGATGTGCAGTGTGGGTCTGCCTGTTTGTGCATCTGCACCACTGCATTGGCATATCTTAGGTGTGCCATTGGCTGTATGTTGTTTGGTGGGTTTCCCCTGCTGTCCCTGGGACTCCTAGGTCATCGGTCAGCACAATGATCATGGTTTGTGTGTCCCATTGCTGCCATGGTATGGTATCTTTTCACCTCACATCTGCAGTCTCCACAGGGTATCTGCATTTGTGTGCCCATTGGTGCAAATATGTGGGTCTGCATTCTGATGGTCACTTCTGTCATTGTGTCATTGATGAATGTTGACTGTGTCAGCCCCATGGGTGTTGTTTGTCTGCACATGGCCAAAGGTATGTCTTATTTGCACTGCAGTATTTGCCTCCCCCAATCTATGTTGCAATGGGACACATGCACTACTTTGCCACTGATGTGTTTTATGTTCTGTGACCAGGAATCATCCATGCAGTTTGGCAGTTGCAGCTTTTTCTTTGTCAACACTTACATTTTGGTCACTGTGATGATGGGGGTTTGGACCCCATTGCCACAATGTTCAAAATGTGCTTCAGCTATGGACCCCACACTTACCTTTTGGTCACTGTGATGATGGGGGTTTGGACCCCATTGCCACAATGTTCAAAATGTGCTTCAGCTATGGACCCCACACTTACCTTTTGGTCACTGTGATGATGGGGGTTTGGACCCCATTGCCACAATGTTCAAAATGTGCTTCAGCTATGGACCCCACACTTACCTTTTGGTCACTGTGATGATGGGGGTTTGGACCCCATTGCCACAATGTTCAAAATGTGCTTCAGCTATGGACCCCACACTTACATTTTGGTCACTGTGATGATGGGGTTTTGGACCCCATTGCCACAATGGTCATGGCCTGCTTGCATTGTGGGGGCCACACACATATATGTGTGGCACATGTGATAGGGGGTCACATTGTATGTTCAAAGTCATGTTCAGTGTTGTAGGCATTTGACACAGTCTACACACGCTTGTCATGGTGTTGGGGGATGTCTTTTTCTTGCATTCCCTAGGTTGTGGTGTGCTGGTTGTGTCATGCATTGTCCATCCTATGAGTGGGGGTGGTGTTGGTGGTAGGCATCCAGCCCCCATGGGTAGAGGTGGTAGTAGTGACAGGCATCCAGCCCCCATGGGTAGAGGTGGTAGTAGTGGTAGGCATCCAGCCCCCTGGCTAAGGGTGGTAGTTGTGGTAGGCATCCAGCCCCCTGGGTAAGGGTGGTAGTAGTGGTAGGCATCCAGCCCCCTGGCTAAGGGTGGTAGTAGTGGTGGGCATCTGGCACCCCCTGGCTAAGGGTGGTAGTAGTGGTAGGCATCCAGCCCCCTGGGTAAGGGTGGTAGTAGTGGTAGGCATCTGGCACCCCCATGGCTAAGGGTGGTAGTAGTGGTAGGCATCCAGCCCCCTGGCTAAGGGTGGTAGTAGTAGTGGTAGGCATCTGGCACCCCCATGGCTGAGGGTGGTAGTAGTGGTGGGCATCTGGCACCCCCATGGCTAAGGGTGGTAGTAGTGGTAGGCATCCAGCCCCCCTGGGTAAGGGTGGTAGTAGTGGTAGGCATCTGGCACCCCCATGGCTAAGGGTGGTAGTAGTGGTAGGCATCCAGCCCCCCTGGCTAAGGGTGGTAGTAGTGGTAGGCATCTGGCACCCCCATGGCTAAGGGTGGTAGTAGTGGTAGGCATCCAGCCCCCATGGCTAAGGGTGGTAGTAGTGGTAGGCATCCAGCCCCCTGGCTAAGGGTGGTAGTAGTGGTGGGCATCTGGCACCCCCTGGCTAAGGGTGGTAGTAGTGGTAGGCATCCAGCCCCCCTGGGTAAGGGTGGTAGTTGTGGTAGGCATCCAGCCCCACAGGCTAAGGGTGGTAGTAGTGGTGGGCATCTGGCACCCCCATGGCTAAGGGTGGGAGTAGTGGTAGGCATCCAGCCCCCTGGGTAAGGGTGGTAGTTGTGGTAGGCATCCAGCCCCCTGGCTAAGGGTGGTAGTAGTGGTAGGCATCCAGCCCCCCTGGGTAAGGGTGGTAGTTGTGGTAGGCATCCAGCCCCCTGGCTAAGGGTGGTAGTAGTGGTAGGCATCCAGCCCCCTGGCTAAGGGTGGTAGTAGTGGTAGGCATCTGGCACCCCCATGGCTAAGGGTGGTAGTAGTGGTAGGCATCCAGCCCCCTGGCTAAGGGTGGTAGTAGTGGTAGGCATCCAGCCCCCTGGCTAAGGGTGGTAGTAGTGGTGGGCATCTGGCACCCCCTGGCTAAGGGTGGTAGTAGTGGTAGGCATCCAGCCCCCTGGGTAAGGGTGGTAGTAGTGGTAGGCATCTGGCACCCCCATGGCTAAGGGTGGTAGTAGTGGTAGGCATCCAGCCCCCTGGCTAAGGGTGGTAGTAGTGGTAGGCATCCAGCCCCCCTGGGTAAGGGTGGTAGTGGTGGTGGGCATCTGGCACCCCTGGCTAAGGGTGGTAGTAGTGGTAGGCATCCAGCCCCCTGGCTAAGGGTGGTAGTAGTGGTAGGCATCCAGCCCCCTGGGTAAGGGTGGTAGTGGTGGTGGGCATCTGGCACCCCCTGGCTAAGGGTGGTAGTAGTGGTAGGCATCTGGCACCCCCATGGCTAAGGGTGGTAGTAGTGGTAGGCATCCAGCCCCCTGGCTAAGGGTGGTAGTAGTGGTAGGCATCTGGCACCCCCATGGCTGAGGGTGGTAGTAGTGGTGGGCATCTGGCACCCCCATGGCTAAGGGTGGTAGTAGTGGTAGGCATCCAGCCCCCCTGGGTAAGGGTGGTAGTAGTGGTAGGCATCTGGCACCCCCATGGCTAAGGGTGGTAGTAGTGGTAGGCATCCAGCCCCCTGGCTAAGGGTGGTAGTAGTGGTAGGCATCTGGCACCCCCATGGCTAAGGGTGGTAGTAGTGTTAGGCATCCAGCCCCCTGGCTAAGGGTGGTAGTAGTGGTAGGCATCCAGCCCCCTGGCTAAGGGTGGTAGTAGTGGTGGGCATCTGGCACCCCCTGGCTAAGGGTGGTAGTAGTGGTAGGCATCCAGCCCCCTGGGTAAGGGTGGTAGTAGTGGTAGGCATCTGGCACCCCCATGGCTAAGGGTGGTAGTAGTGGTAGGCATCCAGCCCCTGGCTAAGGGTGGTAGTAGTGGTAGGCATCTGGCACCCCCATGGCTAAGGGTGGTAGTAGTGGTAGGCATCCAGCCCCCTGGCTAAGGGTGGTAGTAGTGGTAGGCATCCAGCCCCCTGGGTAAGGGTGGTAGTTGTGGTAGGCATCCAGCCCCCTGGCTAAGGGTGGTAGTAGTGGTGGGCATCTGGCACCCCCTGGCTAAGGGTGGTAGTAGTGGTAGGCATCCAGCCCCCCTGGGTAGGGGTGGTAGTGGTGGTGCGCATCCAGGCCCCTGTGTGCATATGTGGCATTGGTGATGGGCATCCCGCCCCTATGGTGCTGCTGTTGCTGGTGTAAGTAAATTCTGCATCCCTCTGTGTGTGTGTGATGTGTCGTGTACGTGTTGTATGTTTTTGTGGTTGGTGTCTGACTTACCTTCTGCGCCGTACGCGTCCGTGCCTGTTCCGGTAGTAAATGTAGAATATTGGTAGGATCGGAACGAAGGGATTCATGGTTGGTTCGTCTCATTCGTCTTTCTTGTTGCTTCGCGTCGTCCTCGTCGCTGGCGTGTTCGCCTCGTAGCCGTGGATCGTGTTGTGGCGCGAATCGGAGCTTATGTGCGCCTCTACCGGAAGCTTTGACGTGCCGGACGTAGCGACGGGTTCGGCGCGTACGGAAAGCGCATCGTACTTGTTCGGCCGGACGGGGCTGCATTTTCCCTTCCGTGCGACTCGATTCGGCGTTTCCGGATTCGCCTCGGTCGGAGAACAGGACCTGGATTGGGTGAGTACGACTCGGCCGGATTCTATGCTGTTGTGCGCATCGTACTTACTCGTTCGGAATGATGTACGGATCGGTCGGGAAACAGGCATTCGCATGGCTTTTTTCCCGACCGAATGGTATTGGGTGCGCCTCCGACCGAGATCGGAATCGGCCCCATAGGGTAAAGTTCACTAACGTGCAGGGGGATTCAAGCCCCAAAAATAGAGGCAACAGTTCACAGTTTATAGTCCTCCAAGGCCCGAGGGGGACACATCACTCAACTGCGAATTTCTTAAGATGAGGGGCCTTGAAGCACCTACCTTATCATTTTTTCCAATCATGGGTGTTTTAATTTAAGGCTTTAGGATTGCAGCCGAGTAGTCACTGTGTAAACGGGGAAGTTTCCTCACGAGTCATCCCTTACTTACTGGCCCTTCACTTGAACGCACACGTGGGGCTTTATTATGAGACAAACCTAGGGGATGGGGTGTCGTGACCCCCTTCTCAATCGGGTGACAGCACCAGGGCACCCATGTGAGCAGATGGTGCTTTGATTACTATGAAGAACCAAGGAATAAAAGAGTTGGTGTTGAGCCTCTGGAATACGATGAGAAGGCCTTGCTCTGGATCCTACTGGCAAGAAGTTGTGTGGAAAAAGGGGAGTTTACCACATTTCAGGCACTTTGTCTGGCTCTTGCTTGTCACGAGTTTTGAAACCAATGTCAACCACTCCTCCCATGCAGTGGTGAACAGGGGCTGCTGAATATGGGGAGATAGAGGGCAAGACAAAATCTTTGTGGGCTTCTTGGATGTGTTGAGGAGGGTACTACCACTGGTGCAGATCCGCGGTTGGCATACATGTTTGCACTTTTATCATCTCGGTCAGGATTTGTGCCTTCACACTGGAATGATATTTATGGTGATTGTCACGATTTCCATGGCTTCAAGGAAAATGAGGTCATCCGGATTATCTCTATTATTAAATGTAATAAACATGTATGTGATCCTCTTTGTGTAACTGGCATGTGAGGACCCAAGAACCATTTTATTAAATCCGGTGCGTCTCTTGATACAGCTTAACACATTGGCAGCAACGCCAATCATGGAATTTAACACAAAGATGCAATCTAACCATTACCAAGTAGTGACCAGACAATTAGTAAATGCGAATGTTTGACAACAATAAGCAAAATTGTCCATTTTCATTAAACCTGGGGGAGCTTACTAGTAAAGAAAGTCCATCGGGACAGCACAGAAAATGACTCATGTGCCAAAAGAATTTCCACAGCCATCATGAAACTGCCTCTAAAATATCACATTAAAAATCTCCCAGAAATATTCTTTATGAAATGATGGCATGCCACTATATTTTGTATGCGATGGATTCATAAATAAATCGTGCAATATGCCACGATCTGTGCTACAGCATATATACTCATCAATACCACAGTTTATTAGCCATAAGATGAGATAATATAATTCATTGCCGTTACAAAACATTCCACACGAGTGACCAATATAATTATTTACGAGTATGCAATATATGTCATAATTACTACAAAATCGCCTGTTTGCCGTATAATATTGTTCGTCAGTGCCACAGAATACAGCACAGTAAAATCAAACAATGCCCCACATTATTGAACTCGAGAACCATCTGTTTATCAGCACAATACACACATTCAAGTTTTGGGGTATGTGAGGCGGTACACAGCTATATCTGAATACCACATTTGAGTGCACATTAATAGAGCACAAGGCCACTGGTATGATATGATTACGTGGTCTTGACGTTTTCTATTCATGTATTTATCACGTTTGCCCCATATGCCGCATCTCGCTGCTTACTTTGCACATCTCAGACAAAAATAAATGTTGTTTCTAGGTTAAATGGATCTAAGGTTACTAAAAAACAAGCGCCCGCTATACAAACATTAACTATCGCATTTAAGTTGCTATACACATGTTGACTCATAACAATGAGAAGAAACATTTTTCCAGAAAGTATTAATATTTGTTAAAATGACAAAATAGCGAAATAATACACCATAGAATGTGGCGCACTATGCCTCACAATCAGAATCCTTTACAGGCAAGGGCAAAATGGGCTATTGTTCAGGGCTCTCATCTTCCAAGGGGCCACTAGTAGTCAGAATTCATGCCATAATAATGGTATACATACAAAAATAGATTTTTTAATGCTGCAACTGGGCATGTCCGGACTAGCCAACATTAACCATTGCACTCTCAGACATGTTAGTGGCAATTAAATTAATAAGCAATGGTCGAGCCCAAAGGTCTGGACTTTGCAAGTTGGTGTGATAGTTAAATGTCTCTTTTTCATTGCATTTCTCTAAAAAATAACAAAAAAGGAAGCATACCACCCAGTGCTTAATTTGTAATAAAAAGTAAGTGCCAAGGCCTGTCTCAGGAGGCCACTGAAGTTTGCACAATGACAATACCAACACAAGAACTAACTATCACAACAAATACATTCAGATTGTTCCAGCCCACCCAAACTATTACAATGGCTTGGGTGGCAGGGATTAGTAATTTTTTATTGTATATTGAAAAATAAAACAACAGTTGTGCTCATTTCAACGTTAGACAGACAGTGCCACCGTGTAGTGGACTATCACAGTTGTCGGTGTTGTTAACTAAGCACAGAGCACCGGAAACCACGCTCAAATTTAGCACTGAGACCACCACATAAAGATGGAAGCCACATGCTTGCAATGAAAAATTGAATTAAAAACATATTATTCTTATTTTTTGTTTCACAATTCTTTGTTGGAAGATTAAAATATTATTCTTATTGATGTAATTTTTTTAAACTATTTTTATAAATTACTATAACTGAAAGACATAGTTTAAACACACAAAAATGGCTGAAAAAAACAAAAAAGCATGAAGAATTTGAAAGAAAAAAGTATTGACCTCTCTTTCCCTGAGCTGCCTCTCTGTACCTCTTTTGACCTTTTCCCTAACGGTTATCTCTACAATAAATACCTCTATATTTTTCTCATTACCTACCCTCCCTTTATAACTCTACTATCTCCGGCTGTACATCTCTCTCACTCAACTGTCTTTTTTTTCTTGCCTCCTTCTCAGCCTCACCCCTCAGTGCCCCCATCCCTCTCGATCTCTCTACATTTATTTCTCCCTATGTCAGGCACTCTTTACCTCTCTAGCCCATTCTAAAATCTTACCCAGCTCTCATCCTCTATTTCTCTACATACCTCTTCCTCTTTTTACCTCTGTGCACTTTTCTTTCTTGCGCCCTTACCTTTCTCTCTTTATCTTGTTTTTCCCTTTCTCGCTATTTTCTCTACCTTATCTGTACCGTACCTCCAAACTCCCTCTACTTTACCTCTCTCTCTCTCTCTCTCTCTCTCTCCCTAGACTACATCCTTTGTCTCTCTCTCTCTTTCTCCTGTCTTCCCCCACCCCATTACTATTACGCAATCAAATCTGTTGTCACTGTCTAGCCAAAGACATGTTAATTATTAAATATCAAAAGGAGAGCGAGGAAAATAGGAGCAGCTCGTTCCTTTCCCCAGGGTAAATCTATCTCAACCGATTGGTTTTCCTCACACAAACCAGCAATCTGACGAACAAATAATGTTTGCATGAGCCCGTTCTTTTTGATTGAGATAGCCAAAGACATGTACATACATAATAGAGGGGACAATGCAGGGGAAGAGAATTAAGTAGAAAATCATCAGATTTTACCTAATGGAATGATGGAAAGCCTGCAAGCTGTGATTTGCCTTTTTTCCTGTTGCCCAAAGACTGCCAGTTGTGGGGATGTAAATACAATTATCAGGCAATTAAAGCAGCAATTTCAAGTTCTATGTATGTGTGACCCATTTCAGTATTCTTCACTATTCAACAAAAATTATTTCAGGATGTCACTCTTACCCTGCCTTTCCACAAATTCTATGTTAAACGTTTTTGCACTACAAAAAACATCAAGATTCAACCGGAAAAAGAAATGGCTTTGTGAGTGTGTGTTCAAGCTTTCCTTGGTACTATTTGCGCCCTGACTATGAGTATAAGTGCTGTTTTGCAAAGCTGATAAATAGCAATACCATGGGGCATGTTATTTATCATGTCAATAAATAGCACCTGTAGGACGCTGGCTCTGTATATACTCTACCAAAGTAAGGTGCACAGAGTCCAGTGGATCCCCAGAGGCTTACAGAGGCTTAAGTAGATAATAATAAAAGCTCTATTTGTGGTAGTGTGGGCGAGCAGTTAAGCTTATCAGAGGGCTGTGTTAAAGCTATTGTACACACTCAGGCAAGAAATGATTGCACACACTCAAAGACTGAACCCAAACCAATTGTTTTGTATAAAAAGTTATTTAGTTCATTTATTTCTAGAACCCAGAAGTACTCAGTTGCAGGTAAGTCACAGTTTTCAAAGTAGTAATACTTTTCAAAATGCATGAGGATTAGTTTTGGAAGGCAGTACAAATGCTTTCCAGTAATCAAAACACTTTAGGGATATCAGTTTAGAACAGTCCAGCTTTGCAATAGGATGAGAAATGCAATGCAATTCTAAGGGTGGAAAACAGTGTTATACATTAATAATTAAGTGCGTGACTTACTCTTTCAGTCTTCGAGGGTTTGGACCAACACTGGGCAGGGTTCAGTGTAAGGTAGGTACTGCACCACCAGCAGCACTGGGGCGGCAGGTGCAGAGGTCACTGAGCCCAATGTTAGTCAATTTAGACTGGGGGGCACCCAAAGAGGTGCGGGATTCAGTATCTTGGCCACGGCAGTCGATACTGGCAATTATATTTACCCTTGTGGTCAGTGGAGAGCCATGAGGATCAATAGGATTCAGTAGACCACCAACACCGCTACCGTCGTAGTCGTCGTACGCAAGTTACTGTAGATCGAATGGATGCACCGCCAACCCAACAGTTGCAGTTGAAGGGATGGAGATGCACAGGGGATGGAGGAGTTCCGCCTTCGTTGGACTGACACGGAGGGGCAGTGGCTGTGCAGGCAGAGCAGGAGGAGGCCGACACAGTCACTTGAAAGAGGGTAAGGGCTCTCTGGGTCGAAGCTGTGAACAGCTTGGATCGTTGGGCCAAGAGGATTCCTCTAGGTCGTGGAAGCCATCCAGCTGCAATGCTTTCTTCCTGCAGAGTAGAGTTGCGTCGACATAAGTGTTGGTCCTATACTACTGCAGTCTTGGGCTTCTTTTGCAGCAGTGAGTCGCATCAACACAAGTGTCGGTCCTCAATTGCGGCGGTTCCTGTGCCGGCGGATGCCGGGGACTAGAGCCTCTAGCCCAAATAAAAGTTCTTGGTGATTTGGTGAAGGCTGCAAGGCCTCTGGGTTCTTGGGAGCCTTGCAGTGTTTCTGGAAGGACAGCAGGTCCAGTTTTCGAGCCGGTTGCAGGTGGCGGGGTTCTTTCCGAGTTCTGTTTGCAGCTGTTCAGTTCCTGGTCCAGCAGCAGTTCTCTTCCATCTTCTTCTTTGGTCCATCGAATCTGATGATCAAAGTTCAGGGGTGCCCCTAAATACTGAATTTAGGGGTGTTACAGGTACTGGCAGATGGTAGCCAATGAGCTACTTGCCTTTAGGGTGACTACACCTTTTGAATGTCCCCTCCCTTTGAGAAGGGAGCATCCCCTTAACCTGATTGGATCGAATTCTTCCATTCAAGATGGAGGATTTTCTAAGGAGGGTGTCACCTCGGTCCAGGGCACCATAGGGGTGGTCCTGGAAGAGAGGGGACACACCTCTACTGACTACTAATTTTCCCGCTGACCTTGCCACCACAAGTGGGGCTTGGTCAAGGGGTGCGGGCATCTCCACTAGCTGGAGAAGCCATGGCGAGCATATCAAAGGGCAGGAAGCCTTTGAGGCTCACTGCCCTGAATGCTTTTCCTGCTTGGGGGTAGGTGTGAAGCACCTCCACCCCAAGCAGCCTTTGTCCAAAATCCACGAGAGCACCAGGGCTCCCACCTTAGGGGGTCAGAAACATGTCTGTGCGTGGCAGGCTGGTGCAGACCAGTCAGCTGGACACAAGGGAGTTGGTCATTTTTCAGAGGTCATCTCTAAGATGCCCTCTGAGTGCATTTTGTAATAAATCCAACACTAGCATCAGTGTGGATTTCTTATGCTGAGGAGTTTGATACCAAACTCCTTAGCATTCAGTAAAGCCATCATGGAGCTGTGGAGTTCGTAAAGACAAACTCCCAGCCCATGTACTCAATATGGCTCCACTGCACTTACAATGTCTGTGAATGGCACAGACACAGTAGGGGCACTTTGCTCATGCAACTATGCCCTCACCTGTGGTATAGTGCACCCTGCCTTAGGGCTGTGAGGCCTGCTAGAGGGGTGACTTACCTATGCTACAGGCAGTGGTTGGTGGGCATGGCACACAGGGATGTGTGTCATGTCGACTCTTATGTTTTGTCTGCACCAGAACACACAGTCTGCAATGGCAGTGTGTATGTGTTTGGTGAGGGGCCTCTGAGGGTGGCACAATACATGCTGCAGCCCTCAGAGACCCTCTCTGGTCACAAGGCCCTTGGTACCGCTAGTACCTTTTACAAGTGACTTACATGTGAGCCAGAGTTGTGCCAATTGTGAAAACAAAGGTACAGTTTTGGGGAAAGAACACAGGCTCTGGGAACCTGATTAGCAGGGACCCAGGGCACACTCAGTCAAAGTGCAACAGAAATCTGACAAAAAGTGTGGGGTTACTGCAATAGAAATCCACTTTCCTACAGCACCTATTACAAGTTGGTGGGGAATAACATGCCGATTTTTGTTTAATGCACCAAAACCTCCTTAGTACGCTAAATAACATACATATTTTCCCTGTTAAAGTTCGGCAAGTTTGACCAGCCAAAATGTAAAGAAGCTTGAGGTATTTAATGCATCCGATAGTTATACGGATGCATTAAATACCTGCAAACTCGCAATTTCGACCCATACGCAAACACGGGTTTACGTATGGGTCAAAATTAATCGACCAACTTGTAATCAGGCCCTTAGTTGTCAAATTGAGCAGTCGTCTGTTTTTGCTTCGTCCAATTTGTGAAAATGTAACAAATATTTAAACATTGCTTAGCACCACAAGAGTTTGAATTAGTATAAAATAGGTAGTAAATGCAAAGGTGGTCCAAACATGGGTCTAAAAATATATATCTTGCCCAGGGCTCGAAAACACCAGATGACATTGCGAATAATTTGCATTTTCTTGATGCATAATTTAGTCACAGACCATGCTTTAACATATAATTTCCAAAGCTCGTTTTATGCAAACCAACTCTTTCTGTGCATAGGCTGCCGTAAGCACCAAAATACACAGATTTCCCCCCAAAAGACGCGATAAACGATAATTATCAAACCCGAAGGGGCATATTCTCAAGCCCCTATCGCCATGGGAACGTCACTTTTACTGACGTTCCCGTGGCGATAGGGACAGCGCCTTATTCACAAGGCAGCGTTAAGCCACTTAACGTGGCTTTAAGCCACGTTAAGTGGCTTAACGCTGCCTTGTGAATACCGCCCCTTTCACACTAAACTTAGCGTAAAAGGGGCGTGCAGTGGGTGTTGCGGTGGGCTTTCCACCGCAATACCCATTGAATTCGACGCTGCCACCTATTCTCAAGGGCGGCGTTAATAGGTGGCAGCGCCGAACTTAAGACCAGGAAAATCCTGGTCTTAAGTTAGCTAAACGAGGAGAAATACTTTATTTCTCCTCGTTTTTGCTTTCCATGTGTGCTGCCTTGTGCAGCACACATGGAAAAAGCAAAATGCCATGGTTTGTTCATGTACAGGAAGGTGTCCTTCCTGTACATGAACAAACCTTTTTAAAATGCCATTTTGTAACTTTCCTGTGTGCTGCACGAAGCAGCACACATGAAAGTTACAAAATGGTATTTTGGGATTGTTTATGTGCAGGAAGGGACACCTTCCTGTACATAAACAACCCTCCCCTGCACACAGACACCCTTGCACTCTGGTGCAAGGGTGCCTGCATTGGCGCTAAGTTGTGAAACTTAGCGCCATCGCAGGGGGAAACGCCAGGCTGCACCACATTCTTGAGAATAGGGTGCAGCCTCACGTTTGCAAAGTGGCGGTGAGAGGCGTTAAGCCAAGGAGGCCAACGCCGCTCACCGCCACTTCATTGAGAATATCCCCCGAAGAGTACCAAACAGCTCAGTATCCGTTTTTGGTACGATAATTATCGGAAGTGATAATGGTCTACTCTTACTGAGATCCATCGAGTGCCATTTTTGATGCAAACGTGAAATAAAGGTTGCCTTCAGTTTACAGTGCAGTTGTCTTCCTTAGTTCCTAGTGCTATCGTCTTGCCACAAATGCTGAGTTCATCAAATAAAAAAGAAAGAAAAATGTGCATGAGAATGTAACAAGACAGACACTCAGCTTGTGCATCACAAAACAATCTCTGATCTCCACAATATGGGGGCATATCAGCAAGGCGGCGCTATGAAATTATCGCCGCTTTTGCTTCCGTTTTCGGGCGAAAAGCGGCGATAAATTCATCGCCGTATCAGCAAAGACACGCTATCGCATGTTTTGCTGATTTAGCGCCCCTTACAACAACGCCCAGCTTTGCATCTCTAATGAGATGCAAAGTGGGCGTTCCGTGCCAAAATAACTGGAGAAATGTCGCTAACCGACATTTCTCCAATTATCAAGCTGCACGCAAACAAGCAGAGCGATAAGAAAAGTAGCGATAACCACAGTTATCGCTACTTTCCTTACGCCTGCTTGTAATCTGACTTAGCCATGTAATCCAATGGGAGGTGGATTACATGGCTAAAACCACCCTGCCCTATCAGCAAGGTATCGCTGGTCGCAGTGCGATTATCTCTGGATTTCCAGCGATAATCACACTGTTTTCCAGCTAACGCATGGATTCCTATCGCTTGGGAGATAAGCGTTGCTGATAGCACGCTATCTCCACGATAGAATCCAGCGTTAGCCTGCGATAATTATCCTCGCGCTAAAAGCGCTGAGCGATAATTATCGCAGGCCCTTGCTGATATGCCCCTCAGTTCCTTAATAACATAGGGGCATATTATCAAGAACGGAGTTAAAATTATCGCCGCTTTAGCGCCAGAAAACTGCAGCTAAAGCGGCGATAATGGGCTTGATAATATGCCCTTGAGAATTCCAATAGAAGCCCATGTTGACACCAGAACATGGGCTTCTATTGGAATTCTCAAGGGCATATTATCAAGCCCATTATCGCCGCTTTAGCGGCAGTTTTCTGCCGCCAAAGCGGCGATAATTTTAACGCCGTTTCTTGATAATATGCCCCATAATTATTTCAAAATTCACAATCTTTATCGGGAAACTCTCGTGTTGACTAAGGGATCATCTATTGAACTAATGGAGTAAAACATCCTTCTTAGAAAGACTCCAAGAAGGTGCCGGTAAAAAGCAAATTCTAAAAGGCCATAAAGGGCAGAAGTCCATAAATCATGCATTAGGAAAACACAAACGTCTGAGCTAATAATGCCTACATGCTTTTTCAGGGGCACCACCAAGCAGCACTAAGTGGATAATGTTTTTAGAAGCCGAAAAAGGTTTCCGCTTTTCTGATGTGCATGAAGCAGTGAGGAGAGTGTTATTGCCGTGATGACTGGGGGCAGGTGATTCTCACGAAAGATTCACAGGGCTTTGTAAATTAGGATCTCGTTCTGAATCCATACAGCAAAGACAGCTACATAATCTCCGGGCAGACGTCTGGGCACACTGACTCATGTGTTCAGGAGTCTGCCCTCCAAGCCAGATAACTGCACACATTCATAATCCCGCTTTATGAGTGAGCCGGTAATTGGGTATGAGTGGAGCAGCACAGATCAATACACCATTTTTGTGTGGAAAAGGCCGCTTTATTGAATCAGGTGCACATCACATAAATTCCCTAGGCCTTTTGCCCCACTATACAACGTTACCTATGGTTACTGACTGCCACACCTAAAAGTCCCCAACCCTTAACATACTTATCCTGCAATTGTCTATATCCTACCCTGCTCAACAATTAAAATGGTGACCTTTAACCTCCCCTAATGCTTAACCTATATCTATTAATCTCTGACTCTCTAAACTTCCTACAGCATAACATTTATGTCCTGCTTCATTGACCTATTTACCCTATTTTGCCTATGGCAGCAACAATAAACTTATCTCAAACGATGCCGACTTATCGGCCGACCGCCACACAAAACAAAATCCCTAACCCTGACTATTTCTGACCTCCCCCCAGACTAGACCCCACTTCCTCACCTGCAGACGTTCAATGCTTGAGACAAAACATCCTTCAACTGTAACAAATAAAACTCCATCCCAAAACGTGACAAGTGGACCCCGTCCCCTTGAAAGAATTCCGGTTTGTCTTATTTAACGAAGGAATGCTCAGTTCTCCCCATGCTCACCTCCCTGCAGAAAAACACATCTCTGATAATCTCTCTCCTAGCCTTATCAATCTCAGAGGGCCTCTTCACCCCCCCCCCCATTGTCCCCTTGTGACAAATTTAGACAACATGTAAATACCAGGTTACTGCTGTTTAGTTTCCATCAAATTCTTCCTCCTCTTCCTCAGCAGTGCCAACCCTTTGCTGATAACCATGTCATTTTCACCTAGGAGTATCACAGTACATCTGGGCACCTACGTCTTCCTAACAAATTATTCAGGCAAAGAAGAAGCTCCCCCAAGCATCCCACCTTTTCCATACAGAGAAAACGTTGAAACCCAGATTAGAGGCGTGACCTTTCTGCACCACGTGCTTGGCCGCCCCCTTAATAAACGACTGGCCCATGATCCACATGGATAGGTTGGAAGCGTCCGGGCCCACAACTGCACCTGAAAAAACAGCAGATGTAAAAAATGCAGAGATGCACATACAAATTCAAAAATTCTCTTCCATCCTCACCTGTCGTCTAAAACAACCAGAGGACCACCTTCCCAGCCCCAGATGCATTCGCTGTCCACGCCCCGACTTGCCGCTTCAGTGTCCACCCTCATCTTGAAAGAGTGTGTGCTCACCTGGAGCTTCTCCTATCGACCCCAAATCTTTACGCATTGCCGCTAGGAATCACCTGCACCCCGCTGCCCTGCTTAAAATCCCGCCACTGAGATTCCCTGAATTACTCCTCAGTCTCTTTCCGCAATGCACCGGGCACAAACATTGTAAAGCATATTGCTTTAAAACCACCTCTTTCACTTCCGATCCTTGATCGGTCTTGGATAGTCTCAGTCCCAGGCTTGTGCCCCTCAATGGGACATCTGTCCACCTCAACCCCCTCCTACCCCTACACCACAACAACTTCAACACCGGGAAATCACCAAAACATTCCCAACATCCCAGTGGAAAACAAAACCATGTCGCGTTCCCCGTTGCATATCACTGGCAAGGCCCCTAAAACACCATCAAACAATTGCAATGGCAGCAGCTTCCTTGTTGTCCCTTCAAACCCCTCTCGTTTTCCCAGCTTGTCAGTATCCTTATCCCCAGTTCTCCTGCAAATGGGGCATCGCCCCAAAAAGTTTGGCCATTAACGCAAACCCTGCCAACTTCCCAGATATTGTTGCTCTCGTCAAACCCCTCTCAATCAGAGCCAAAATTAACTGGAGGACATCTTCCTTCCTGCTCCATCCCACCAGTCTTACCCTTGCACCATTGTTCATTAACTCCTCCCATGCCTGTGCATATGATCCTGCCACTCCCATCAAACTCCACACCATCTATCACCCACCAGGTGATCGCACTTTTCCCTGAGGTACTTACCGACCTAATAACTCAACTCTCACTAACTGGCTCCAATGATGTACTCTTTGGCGACTTCAACCTACACTGGAACGACACAGAAGGCCCTACAATCTGCAACCATGATATCCTACTGGAAAGCAACTCTGTAATAAACAGACCCACAATAAAGGCTCGACTCTAGATGCGAATATTACTAGAAGTAAGCTTGTTTCCATTAGATTCATCTTGCCTATCGATTGGTCAGACCGTCATCAAATTCTATTCAATCTACACTGCACATCCTTCCCAACACCACCCAGCAAACCCATGCACTGGGCTAGGAACATAAAGCATGTCCCACAAATGGAGCTAGAATCCAGAATCAATGCCAAATTGCGTTCACCACCTCTCCTCCAAACCGTTGATGAACTCACTGCCCACTATAGCTCATTGACGACCGATGTTCTTAACCAGGTTGCGCCACTCAAATTAAAGAGATCAAGAAAAATCCAATCCAGATCCTGGTTGAACCTAGACCTTAACAACGAAAGAATGCAACTTAGACAGGCCGAAAGGTTATGGAGGCAGAACCCCTCACTAGCAAACCTTTCACTCCTAAGATCTGAATGGCTCTCCTATAAGAAACACATTTTCAAAGAAAAATCCACTTTCTTTTGTAATCAACTCGACGGCGCAAAGAACCAACCTAGGGAACTCTTCAACATCATAAAACAACAAACTACGCTTACCTCACAACAAAAACAATAACCACAATGAACTTTGCGAAGAGATAGCCAACTTCCTCGCTGACAAAGTTGTCAAAATCGAACACTCCCTGACCCTTGAGATTTTCCCGACAACCCAA
This sequence comes from Calotriton arnoldi, assembly GCA_963921515.1. Taxonomy (NCBI): domain Eukaryota; kingdom Metazoa; phylum Chordata; class Amphibia; order Caudata; family Salamandridae; genus Calotriton; species Calotriton arnoldi. The sequence continues at coordinate 735,830 of CAWUFW010006195.1, forward strand.
CCCGCCAGCTTCCCTGACACACAAGTTGACACAGGAACTTCACCTCAGGACCTAACTAAAGACCGGAATGACATTACAAAGCAAAATATAGCAAATAACGAACTCCCTCAACTAAAGAATAATGCTAATTGGTCTGACTTAAAACTCATGACAGAAGATGAAATTTTCAAAATTATTGCCAAACTGAAGTCCACATCCCTCTTCACCAATCCTTTCCCCTCCACCCTAGTTCAAAGCATCAACCACATCATATCCCCGTTCTGGACCAAAATCATAAATGCTTCTCTTTCATCAGGCCACGTACCGGACCCAGTTCAACTCAGCCAAGTTATCCCATACTAAAAAAAACGGGTGCCGACCCCAACAATCTTAACAACTTCAGACCCATCACCAATCTTCCTTTCCTACCCAAAACTCTGGAGAAATGTGTCCTCCTTCATCTCATCCAACACATAGAAGAATTCAACCTCCAGGACACCTTCCAATCAGGATTCAGGAAAGGTTGTGGCACTGAAAATGCTAAGCTCAATATAACCAACGACATTCACAATGCCTTAGATGAAGGCGACTCCTGCCTGCTAATCCTACTTGACCTCTCAGCGGCATTTGATACAGTACATCACTAAGTCTGGGCGGTTAACTCCGCTTCGCGGATGGAGTTTGCGGAATTTTGGAGCGCGGAGTTCAACAAAAAACTCTGATTCCGCCACAGGGCGGAGTTTGCCCCATCTGCGCTGGGAGTCGGGACTCGGGACAATGGGATCTTCATTAGATAGAGTGTTTTCTGCACTGCGTATACAGTAGATGCATGCCCACAATGTGTGCTATGATAGAAGTACCTTGACATTTTTCCTTTTGTAAAGATCTTAGTTGGGAGCCTTCAGCGAGTCACGACTCTGAGTGACGTGATGACTTGAGCCTGCAGGTTTCTTAGCTGGAACGCATTGTGCGGTTCAGGCCTCGTTTTCAGTTCGCAAGAGAAACAGACTGAAAACGAGGCTTGAACTGCACAATGTGTTCCAACTAAGAGACATGTTTTTTTTCTCTGCCCCGGCCTTCAGGCGTAGGCGCCATACAGTAAGGGAAGCCGGCCTGTTGGTCTTGAGGAGAAGTCACCACCTCGCTTGGCCTGGCATATTCAAGGACAGTACCGGCCGGTGGGGGGCCACCATGGGGCTGCACAACCACTCAGCCGGCTCAGTGGCAGGTACATGTCACTCTGGGTGTTGAACCTGCTGGGCCCTTCAACTGTACGGCGGGTGGATGACCAGGGAGCGGTCTCGACTCCTGGAGGGCTCCAGGGCACTCTGATGGACCTCGTTGCTCCTGCACATCATGCCGCGATGGTTTGGCACCCACAACGGTAAGTGCTCTTTTGCTAGTGTGGGCGAGTAGAGCATCTCTGCCCGCTTGCAGAACTCTGCAGAATTTCACAGAGTTTTTCTACAATTCCGCTGAATTCCACGTAGTACAACTCAGCGAGCTCCGTCCACCCTTATACATCACCCAGCTTTACTTGAGACACTCCAAAGCCGCACTGGTATCAATTATACGGTCCTGAGATTGTTCACGTCCTATCTTCAACATCGATCCCAGCAAATCAAAATCCACAAATGTCTCTTGAAGCCTGCACCAGTACCTCAAGAAGTACCTCAAGGTTCCATCCTCTCGCCAGCCCTATTCAATCTTTTCATGGAACCCCTTACAATTGTTCTGAACCAAGCTGGTATTAAATATCACCTATGTGCCGATGGCATACAACCCTACTAGAGAATAAAATCACCAAGCGACATCCAACATCCTAATGCCACACAAACTAAGATTTAAACTTGGCTAAATACCAACCACCTTAAGCTGAACCCCAACAAGACTGAACTTCTACTCCTCTCCCCAAAGAGCAATCCGCTACCCATCCAAGAATGTCTCAAAAACCTGGATGCACTAAACAGCCCTATTACACTGTCCAACTCCCCTAAATCCCTGGGTATCACCCTAGACACAAACATGTCATCAAATATAGAGCTACTCTTCACACTAAAACATCTCAAGAAAATAAATTATTCCACCTGAAGATCTTAAGACTGATGTACCATTCCTAGTCCTCTTGAAGCTTGACTACGTCAATGCCACCCTGACAGGAACTGCCAAAAAAGTCATCTTCAGCCTCTAACCTCAATCCGGCTGCCGGACTCGTCACAAAATCCAAAAGGTTTGACCACATCCCCCCCCGGCTCTCGAGAGACTCACTTGGCTCCCCACTGAAGGAAGGTGCATCCACAAGACAGCATGTATCACCCTCAAAGCCCTCCATACTAAAACCTCCAAATATCCAGAATCTAAACTATTGCTAGCAGGAAAAGGCCGGGCTTTGAGATGCTCCAACTCGCTTCTTCTCATACCTCCTGGACTTAAAAAAAATCAGCACAGGCACGCTCCTTCTCCGGAAATGCCCCCAAGGTCTGGAACTCACTTCTTAAGGACCTGCGTTGCAACTTCTCCTTTTCTTGCTTCAAACGTGACCTCAAATCTCTATTACTCGACAACTACTTCAACTAAAACATGTGATGACATACGCCTCCCAAGACACAACCCTCTCAAACTATTCCTGTCAGGGAAGTCCACTGACAGTTTGACTACGCTGATGCAAAGTTTATCCCTTTCCCCATTACCCAGTTACTTGATTGATATATTTTTACTGTATTCTCAATGTGTCTACTTTAATGCATTGTTGTCATATATGTATGACTGTCTGTGATTCCCACCTGACCCTCGTCATGTACTTGTAAAAACGTATCCTCTAAACATGTAAAGCACTCTGATACCTTTGGGTCTAGCCAGCGCTATATAAAACTCAAAATAAATCAAATAAATATGATCACTGTGTAGCCTCAGCCAACAACCCTACCACCCATTTGAACACTTGCCAATACACTCCGAGACCAAAACCCCCTACTGCATCAGAATTTATCTGTGCTCCCCACTTGCATTCCTTTGGTACCACCAATTGGATACCCTTGAAATCTCCCAGAAACATCTGCCACATGTGTAAATCCTCCCTCACTTCTACCAACAAGCGTGTATGATGGAGAGGCAGCGATAAACCAGCTAAAGACATACCTAGCCACCCACAAAAATGTCCTGCCTGTTCTGACCACTTAGCATGCGATGCTCAAGTGCCGCAACCAAATCCTGCACCTCCCTGACGGTCACCTTGGCCTTTGCAAGCATAGCGTCCAACTGTAGATGCATAGTCACTTTCTTTTCTAGCGACAAACAGGCCTCCCGGGCCATTGAATCTAGTTCCCTACCCAGAAATGAAAGGACAGTGCTAGGCCCCATGTTCTTCTCCGGTGCACCCATAGGTCCCCTATGAGCTCTTGAAAACGTACCAACTGCTGCTGGCAGTCCATAGAACCGGGTTGACCCAGAAAGAGAAACCGTCCAAATAATGTCTTACTTTTGTATGTCCAGTGCACCCTGTACGAAGGAGATGAAGCACTCAAAACAATGCACGTGAAATTGAGCACCCCACGGGCAGTGGCTTGTTCACATATCAGTGCCCGTCAAATCGTATGCCCACAGTTGAAATATCCTTGGGGTATACGGCAATAACCTAAAAGCGGACTTTATGTCGCTTTTGGCTTTATGAGCCCCCTGTCCTGCCTGCTCTACCAGTGCCATAGCCACATCTACCGCTGAATAAGAGACTGATGTAGTTAAGAGACTAATGTAGTCTCATCCACCATTAAATCCATGCCCAAGACCTCATCCAGCCATGACAAATGCTGTATCAGCCGTAATCAGCTCTTCCCTTTCATGGGAATGACACCAATGGGTGTGAGATAATCAAGTCTGGCATTGCCAAACCGCAAAAAGGTCCTGCCATTCTCCACTCCTGAATTCTTTATTGAGCCTCACCTGTTTATGTACATAAGCATGTTCCAGATTCTCAGCCAACCTGTGTGACCTCAGGCCTTACACCCCATCCTGAAACCCCAAAGAAAAACCTTCCTGCGGCAATCTAGCATCTACCCCTTTGCTGCATTGTGCCAGCCAAATGTCCAACCGGTCCAGGTCAATTGGCGTATGAGCCCTTCCCCAATGCACCATATGTACCCCAGCCCCCCGAAAACCTGAGGGGTGTGCATACCAGAGCTACCTTGCTGCTGGGTCTACTGGACTCCTTGCTGTCGTTTCGTTTCGTTTCTTAAGCTTTATTCGGTTCACAAAAAAGCAACCATAAAAGCGAGTCATACAAGCATAACATATATCCTTTACAATTTCATTGAAATACTAAACACGAAAAATTCCATACATAAATATATATAGAGGACCTGTATATCATTTTTTCAATCAATTAAAAACCATACTTTTTCTAGCATGAAATGATTTTAAAATGAAGGTAGATATACAATAACAGATCTCGGGGTCTCCTAATGTAAACAATAAACACATAGCAGCTCGTGTAGTGTTAACATTATACTTATGAAACAATGGTTTAAGATAGACAATTCTATAATTCAGGTATAATTCACATAGTAGCAGAAAGTGCAGAGTGCTTTGTTTAGTGTGTTTATCACAAGGGCAGGGGCTATCTGAATTCTGTTTAATTTCTGGGAACGCAACTAGATGATGTATGAGGCCCAATCTCATCCTAGTTAAAACGAAACGGTGAGATGGTTTGGTAACAAATGTTAAATAACTTTGGAAACCAGTGGTATCAATATACGAATGGTACAACTGATATGTTGCTTGATTCCCCACGGTTCGCAGCCTGCACTCCTTCTTATAGGCCAAAAACCACCCTTGATCTCCCGTTTATTCAGAATTAACATATCCTGAGGGTTTCCAGAGATGAGGGAATTAAATATTTCTTTGAGAACTATTGAAATATAGTTTAACCATGGAATTTTATGACAGTTGTCTAGTCGCAAACAATCCTTAATAATGGTCTGTGTAAATAATGTTTCCTCCTTTGACCAAATTGATCTCCATAATAAAACAGGTCTCATTGCAATCAAATCAATTAGATACTCAAGCCCCACCTCGCTATGGATAAGCTCTGACGATGCTGAGGGGGGCAGGCATAAAAGCTTTTTTAAGAAAGAATTTTCATCTACCTGTACATCTTGGCATGAGGAATAACCCCAAACCCCGGCACCATATAGAGCGATAGAGGCACATCTGGCTTTATAAATATGGAGCATATCCTTTAGTCTACGATCCCCTAGCTTAGAGGCAAAACTAAATACCCCATACACACTTTTGGCCATCTTAGACCGGACTCCTTGCTGTCCTTCTAATCCTCTGGACGTCCCATAGCCGTGCCCCAGCGGTTGTCTCCCTGCGCGTTTTGAGCATTCATACCTAAACTTGCTGTATCCCTCATACAAAGCCCTTTGTTAAAGTCCCAACCAGCCCCAAGTCCTTCTCCCTGTCCCACAGTTGTCGACACCTGAGTGGGACACCCCTGACCAGGGCAGCACCCTATTGGCAGGCCACTCGCAGTAAATATTGTCCTCCCAAATTTTGCCGGTCCCATCGTGTGCTGCCATACGTTAGAGTCTATTTCCCCCAACATTACCTCTGGGTCCAGTGCTACACACACACCCGGAACTCACCGTCGTATTGCCCCAAATGTACCCCCCAAAGGTAATCTACACTTTCCTGCTAACATCCATGTATTTGAATAATGCTATACATCTCTCTGGGAACTTTACACAGAGTCCCATGCAAATATCTCAAACTCTGCCGTCCAGTTTTTTATCGTCATCGGCACCTTAGGCCTCTTGGGCAAATCCTTTTCCTCCTCCATCCCTCGCCCTCTGCAATCTGTGCCATAGTCTAAACATCTCCACGTAGCCCCCTTTCCATATTCTCTCTTTCGTGAACCACAATAAATGTGAGCCCAGCGGCTTCGTCACCCCCTTATAGGGGAGCTTATTGATCTTCAAGACTTTACTCTCCACTCCCCCTGCTTTCTGTGACTCTTTACCCTCCTGTCCTAAGCCCCCACCTTCCTTACTGGCAGTGCTAGCTAGGTTGCCCTTGCTGGTTATACCTCCAGCGCTGTCAACCCCTGCCCCTGGACTACTACTTTCTGAGCACTATCTCGCACTCCCCACTCTTAGCTTCTGGGCCCTGTTACTCTGGACCTAACTGGCATCCCTCATGTACCTGCCTTTCCTTAGATGTGTGCCCCTCCTCACGTGTCCCCCCAAATGATACCCACCATGTGGAGCCATTACAGCAGTGACCCTGTAATTTTCATCGCCCTTACCTTACCTAGCGTCAAAGTCGGCGTTCACTCTGTAGTCTGCCAACTTAACCAATGTAATGGTCTCCCGGGATCGCTTTCTGTGTCACGTCTCCTCCGTGCTGCGGGTAAGACCTGTAAGACTGTAGTGTAGCTCCTATTTCCCTAATAGGCTCTGCGCATTGGAATAATATATCCTATAGGTTTGACATAGGACTACGGTCAGTATGTCCCTATCGAGTATATTAAACTTAATTACTTGTGCCAGCTAGCTCAGAGGCCACTAGAAACTCCTTGACGACAAGAAGGGAGTAGTTTCTGGCAGCCGCAAAACATGACCACTTTATTTCCCTTTAGAATCAGAATGTGTCTCAGAGTCGTGGAAACAATAGATAACTATTTCACTCAGCTCAATCGTGCATGCTTAGTTTTCTCCAAGTTACACAGAAAGAACAGACGGGCGTTTCAATAAAAGATTTATTGAACAGTCTTGTTTCTGGTGTAAGTAAAATGTGCTGTTACGATCACAAGACAGTATGCGAGATAAATAATGTACAGTGTGAGCAGTAGAAATAAATAATACTGCGATAGCATTATCTTTTAGTATATATGCATTTACATAAATGACACAGACTAAAAATGCGAGTACTCATACGATGCGTTTCTAACCTGGTTCTACCCCAATGTACCTAACCTAACCTAAGTGTAGGGAGAGGTATGAAGTAGGTGAAGTATTCCTTACTATGGTATACTAAGAGTATGTTAAGCCTAGTATGCCTAGTATGCCAAGAGTCCCTCTAGGTTCTAGTCAGCTCCATACCTTAAGAATGAGAGAGGTAGGGATCTCTTTGCCAGACTCGAACTCCAACACCCCGCAAGGGAAGTCAGATCACTGGAAGCTGGACTCTCTGCGTGCAGGGATGACAGCGTCTTCTCAGTGCGTCAGGCCGGGAAACGGGCTCCTCTGAAGTCGAGGTCTCCTCTGATTTACAGGGGCTAGGGAAGGTATATTTATACCTGAGAAGTACCTAAGAATGTTAGCATTGACGTGAGTCGGACAGCGGAAGACATCATGATTGAACCCCTAAGGAATAATGGTTCATGCATAATATATGAGTCCTTGAAGAAATCAATAGTCCTGGGCTAGGGAAACTCCCGCAGCCTAAGGGTCTGTTCTTCATGAACTCGTTGTGACGTTAGGGTGGACGGATGTCAGAGACCATGCCTGTATTTGGAGTGCACGGTTTAATGCCTAAATAAGGGCTGGGATTTTATGCCTATATAAGGGCAGGGCGAATTGTGCCTATATAAGGACATGATACTGGAAAGCCCGTTTATGGACACCCTAAGAGGAATACAACAAGACACTAGGTACAACCACATTAACTGTACCCTCCCATTGCATGCACCCCTCTGCCACCATCTGTGCTCCTCCAACATGGAGCTAATTCATCAACCAGTTCACCTTCCACCACACTAATTTCAACATAATGTAGTTAGGTATTACCCCCTCCTAGCTCATGCATACCATCTGTGCCTCGCCTTGTGTCCCGGCGCTGCGCCTCTGCCTCTCCCTGTCTGGGAGTAAAGTTTCAACGAGCTGGCTGGCTGTTCTTCCCCATGCATACCCTGTGTCATCTGCCCCACCTTCCTCCTCTCTGGCCACATCCCGCACCCCGCAAGCCACTGCTGCCTGTAAAACGCAGGGACTCTCTTTGTCCAGGCCCTTCACCGCATGTGCCAATATCGCCGGCTGCAGCGATCTGGACTGCGTGGCCCCCCGCCGGGGCTCGCATTGAGTGGGCATCGCCAGAGCCTGACTCTGACTCTCTGTAGTGGTGCCAGACACTGCGGTCCCCGCCGATGCCCACAACTGAAGGGCACAGGCCTCAGTAGTAACGCAGCCCCCCTGCCCTACTATAATCTACAGAATGGGCTGCTGCGCCACTTCCAACATTCCGCGAGCTGCTCCACGGGCTGCTCCCTTTGCCCCAGAGCGGCCACACCACCTTACCTGTGGGGGTTTCTTCAACCAGGGGATCGCGCTGAGGCAAGTACCTCAACACGTTGCGACCACCTCAAAATTGCTACCACTACACCAAACAGCCACTGTCACTTTTCCAGAAATTGTGATGGTGAGTGCAAAATGTCCACTTAAATAGCTTAGGCAACACATTTCATCAATCTAGCTCAAAAATACCCCAACCATGGCCTAGGCTGTACAACCCACCTAATAACCTGGGGGGCACACCTCCCTGCAGTTGGCTGCCCCCAAAACTCATTGGTGTGATATTTGTCACACAGGAAACAAATCTGAGTCCACTGAGTCAGAATACCATCCAATTATGAGTTTCGGATTTTGGTGCTTACCACAGCAAAATCAACATCTCCCTGTATTTATCAGGATTTTTTTCCCAGATAAACCTCAGCAGCTCTGACTTGCTGAAATGCATCCAGAGGATGTGATTTTGTAGCAAAACTTGTAATTATATGTATGGTAACAGGAGTTATCACACACATCAGACTTTAATGGCCTACTCACCATTTCCTAGCCTGAGGGCCATAACCCTGGGTGGTGCTGATGAGTAACGTTGAAGGGGGAAACAGTCTGATTTAGCTTCCCCATTCACTGGTATGGGTCTGTGCAGAAAAGTCTGGGAACACCATTAATCTCCATTAGTATTCATAGACTTCACAGCGGATTCCCATCCTTGAAACAGCTGACACTTAAACCTGTTAAAGGCATGAGTAAGGTTGAGAATCAAAAGGAAAACCTCTCAAAATTAGTGTGGGCCTAGGGGACGAGATTAAACCACAGGAAAAAATATTTTCCAGCAGGAGTAAAATAAATTAATATTAGCGTAGTTGCACTAATGCAAATGCTTCTTGCATACACAATTGTACACTTTGTTCAATTGTGCATGTAGAATTGCCTTTACATACTCGGAATTTAAAGGTAGTATTGTTTGAAATTTTGTGAATTCTGAAAATGTGTAAATCTTCATCGAATTGAAGGACTAAACATACAGGTGCAGATAAATATTAACAACAACAAAAGACACATGTTTAATTAAAGAGAGTAGGGAGGGTGAGTAAGGAGTTGGGGTCGGAGCACTAAGAGTCACAGAAAGGAGAAGGAAATTATTCCTAAAGCACTGCAATGCAAGGTCTGATATCAGCAGTGGAAAAATACAACTCATCCAATGAAAACACAGTGATCCTAGGGTGGGACAAACACAGAAATATGGAAGAAAGTCATCAAATCAGGAGAGGGGAACTGAGTTAGGCTGAAAATCCATCCAATCATGAGCAAGCTGCAAACATTCCACACATTATAGAAGTGCTCCATAGCACACATACAATGTGTGCAATGTTTCAGAATTTGTCTAGGCATCAGATTTAGTACTGAAAGGGTACGATCTCAGTACAAATCCTATGCCAGACAGCATACACACACTTCTGCACCATGTAGCCTTTACAGTGCTCCAGCACAGGAAATGACAGCAGAAACAAAACATTTTTTTACAATAAATATGGTTTTGTACTGCTTTTTCCCCCATGAGCAACAAAGAACAGCAACTTTGGTTGCACTAAAGAATAAAAAAACGTCCCCTAATTCTGCTTGTCTGACCTGCCCAACCTTAACCCACACACTCTCAGGCAGTTGGTAGCAATTGAATTAAAAAATAATCTGTCTGTGTGATTTCTCTTTGCTTACCTCTTCTACCTTAACCCTCTCTCTTAACCTCTCTGTGTATCTCTGCCTCTCTATGCACCTTCATCATCTCTCTCTATCCCAGCTCTTTACGGCAAACTAACATCACCCGGCTTCATGTTCTATTAGGTGTATTTGTAAAGTATCACCCAGGAGCGTACTCTGAAGCTGCAGATGCAAGTCTAGCCTAGACTAGAGCTGTCAGTTAGGTCTATTTGAAATGCCAGGTCTTCTGCTTCTTGCTCAGCTCAAGAAAAGATGTGTAGCAGCTGATCATTCTAGGCTATAGGGGAGATGTAGGAGAAGGCCCGACCACCAGTTCTGGTTCTGCGTACGCATGGAACGTGTGCAAGTAGAAGTCCAGCCTAGCAGAGATGTCTGGGTGGTTTGTGAAACTAGATTTGTCTATTGAGGTCCCGTGTTATGTAGTGCTTTGAAGGTGTGTGGAGAGTTTGAACTGGGCTCATTTGTGTATTGGGAGCCAGTGGAGTTCCTTAAGGTGCAGTATTAAGTGAGCCGAAGGTTGAGTGTGATTCTGGCTGCCAAGTTCTGAATGGTTTGAAGTCGTCTGGTGAGTTCTTTGCAGATTTGTCTTAGAGGGTGTTTCTGTAGTCCAGCTTGCATGTAACACAGGCATGTGTGATGGTTTTGTAGGTACTGGTGGGTAATCATTTGAAGATTTGTCAATGATAATTCTGAGATTCTTGACATGAGTGGTTGGGGCAGATGTGGATCCAAATTCAGCTGACTCTCATGGTGATGGGTTGTTCCCAAAGAACATGACTTCTGTTTGTGTTGAGTTTGAGACAGCTGGTCTTCATTCAGTTGACTACTTGGGTCATGCAAGCGGAAAACCTGTTCCGGTTATTGGGGTTCTTGTCCGGGAGGGAGAGTATAAGCTGAGTGTCGCCTGCGTAGGATAGGATTTCAATGTCGTGGGTGAAGATGATGCTTGAGAGTGGGATAATTTAGTCATTGAAGAGATTTGGGCTCAGTGAGGATCCTTTCAGTACTTCATAGATGAGGATGCTGCGTGTCCTTTGAGTCAGGATAGAGCATATTCAATGGAGAGCGGGTCCTTGGATTCCAATCTCATCCAGGATTCGGATAAGGATGGGATGGGATTCGGTCTCAAATGGCACATATATGTCGAGGAGGAAGAGAGCAGCCGTGTCTCCTCGGTTCAGAATTAAACAGATGTTCTCTATGGTGGCTAGGAGGGCTGTTGCCATGCTGTGATTAGGTTGAATTCTGGATTTTATGACTCAGAGGAGTTGGTGGACGTTGAGTTGGTTGGTAAGATGTTTGTTGAGAAGTTTCTCAAGGACTTTAGCAGGAAGATGGTCTGTAATTGGAGAACATCTTTGCGTCCGCAGAAGGCTGTTTGAGCAGGGGAAGATGTGTGGCATGTTTCCATGTATCCGGGAAGGTGGCTGATGTGATGGAGGAATTCAGGATTGGGGTGACCACTGTGCTGACGAGTTGAAGATCTTTTTTGAAGGCGTGGTGGGGACAAGGGTCTGATGGTACCCTTTAGTGGATGCACTGCTTGTGAAGGCGGATTCGTCCATAGAGATGGCAGGCCATTCGATCATAGTTGCTTCCCTGGATGAGATGGGGAATCATGTTACGAAGTTTGTTAGGTCCAATTGAGAGTCGAATTTGTTCTATGCGATGGGTGCAGAGGACCTTCGAGGGGGTAAAGCTGTTGCAGGCAGCTGCTGGGGGAGGTGACATTTTTCACAATGGTGAAGATCCCTTGCTGATGATGGTGCTGGTGTCAATGTGGTCTGCAAGTGTGGAGCCTTTGGTGACCCAGATCTGCTTGCTGTAGCATCTGAGGGCAGAATTGAAGGTGATCTTGTCTGCATTGTTTAGGCTCATTCTCCAACTGATCTCCAGTTGTTTGCAGTGGCACTTCACCATCCTAAATTCCTTTGTGTACCATCTGGCTTGTGGTCTGGATCTGATGGTTTTGTGGGGCTTCAGGGGAGCCAGAGTGTCAGAGCAGGAGGTGATCAAGCTGTTGAAGTTTGCTGAGGAATCAGGTAGGCTGCTGCTGTGTTTTGGCCGGTGTATTCTGTGAGTTCAACAGCTCAGTCTTCCTTTGGGATGTTGTTCCAATTCCAGCGGACTGGCCTGGCGGTGGTAGTTCTGAATTGGTGTAGGACGAGAATGGTACATTTGATGAGGGAGTGGTCAGTTCAGGTGATCATTTGAGGGTTTGTCGACTAAGATGTTGTTGAAGATGATGAAAATCGGGTCAAGAAGGTGTCCTGTGTAGTGTGTGGGTCATTTCATGTGTTGACTTAGTGAAACGTTTCCTAGGGCTTTGAGTAGTGCAGCTGTGTTTAGGTTTCCATGGTTTTCCTGGTGGAAGTTCAGGTCTCTGAGGATAATGAAAGCACTTGAGTCAAGGATGGGGGGTGGCACAAAGTATGCAATAGTGTCAGCAAAGATGGTGTGGCACCTATAGACGAGGGTACCACTCAGAGTGAACTTGGCTGTGTTGAGGAACTTGAAAGATATGTGTTCCATGTTACTGGGAGTTATGCCAAAGGAGGTGGTGCAGCTGATTGCGTACTTGAAGACGATGGCAATTTCTCCAATGGGCTTGTGCTGTCTATCATGCCTAGTGATCTTGTAGCTGGGAGGGATGGCTAGCATTGTTGGGTGCTGATGTGGGGTTTAGCCAATTCACAGTGACGAACAGCAGGTACAGAGCATGTTCGTGCAGTAGGTTCCAGACCTATGTGGCATGTTTGGTGAGAGGGCAGGTGTTCAGGAGCATGCATGAGAGTGCAGAGTATTGTGTGGTTGGTGGTTGGTGAGTGTGGGAGTCAAAGAGTCAGGCGTTGATGGTGTCAGTGCAAATGGAGAGTGCATGAAAATTTGCAAGTGGCATAGGGGAACGCCCCTACGATGTTGTGTGAGGAGATGCCGCAGCAGCATAGCAAGCAGGGGCCAGGATTGAGAGCACGGAGGGTTGTGGTGGGGTAGCAGCAGTTGGAGGGAGGATCAGTGTTCTTGGTGCTGATGGGCGCAGATGGGCTTGCATTTTGCATGCATTTGGTGTGCCAGTGGTGCACCCGCTGCATGTGTCTGTGCTGCGACCACCATTAAGAATGTCCTGGGAGGGAGGGGAGAGCAGGGGTCGGTGCTCCTCTCTCTAACTCTCTTTCATTACCCATCCCCCCTCTATATCACTCTCTGTGGCTACATCTATCTCTATCACTTTTGATACCTTCTCCATACCTCCTCCCTCTTTCTGTCACTCACTGCAGTTTTTCCATCTGATCTCCTTTTATCTCTCCTCCATCTACTTCACTTCTCACACAACCTCTTCTCTATCTTTTCTGCATCTTTCTCCATGCCCCTACCTTCTCTCTCTCTACCTCTCTCTCAGGCCTTGCTCTAAATCACCACTGCCCCTCACCTCTATCTCACAGGTGTGGCTCTTGCAGGTAAGAACGGTGGGGTAGGGGGCGGGTTTGGGGGGTAGTCGACAGACGAGGGAAACTTACATATTAAAAAACGAAAACCACTTACCTTGCACTTGCCGCATCGCCATCTCGCCAATGCGGCGAGCGAAAGGTAAGTGGTAAGTGTTTTTTTATTTTTATTTAACTTTCCCTTGTCGTTGTCTGTTGACTTCCCCCCACTCCCACCCCGCCCAACCGCTCTTACCTGCAAAGGCTGTGCCTGCTATCTCATTTCTCTCTCTACTTCACATGTTCATCACTACCCCCACTGCTATCTCTCTCTCTGCCCCTCTCTGTCTCTCTGTCTCTCTCTCTCTTACTACTCAACCTCTCAATTTACCTCACCATTAGTTCACTACCTTACTATTCCACCTCCCCATTCTTTGCTAGTTCTATCTCTGTTCCCTTTCCTTCCACTCTTTAAATATCTTACACATCTGTGGCTACTACAATTTCTCTACCTCCACCCATTATATGCTCTCAGCAACTTTTCTCTCTTCCTCTCTCTCACACACAAACACATAACTCTCTCTTGTCATCCTTCCCCATTTCAACTCACCCCTTCCACCACGACTACCTCTCTCAGTCTCTTTCTTAATAGATATCTCTACCTAACCATCTCTTCATCTTACAGCTCCCCATATCTGTATAAAACCACCTCTCTGCCTCTATTTCAAGTATGTCACTCAACTTTCTCTTGTTGCTCTACACCATATCCCTCTTTCTACCTTCACCCATCTCTCTACCTTTCTCTCGTACCAACTACGCTCCATGGTGTTTGGACAAAATAATGAATACAAAATATTGTGATACCAAAATATTGTGTCCAGAATATCACCATGTCAACAATATCATGGACAGTAATATCGAAGGTAAGAATATCGTTTTAAGTGCTGTCTTTAATACAGTTGTAAACAATCGCTACATAAAATATCACTGTATTGAATATCGTGTTTATGTGTTTTTATATATATTTTATTCAGTTGTTTGTTAATTTGTTTGATTAGTGTGTTCTTTTAAAACAATTTATTTGTTTAAATAGTGAATTTCTTTAAAGTTGTATAAATGTGTATAATTAATTTGTACATTATAGTGTTATAGTAGTGGGATATTGTGTTTTTAGGGAATAAAGGTGGGAAGATTTTTAAAATGTGTATATTTAATTTAATTTAATTTTATGTGTCATTTTTATTCATATGCAAACTAATTGTTAAATTTTTTTCAAATGATTGTTTTTATTTATAAAAAAATTGTGTATTTAATGTAAAGTGTATAATTATTTGTAGTTAACTAAAAAAATGTAAATTAAAATATTTACATTTTCAATTGTATAATTTAAATATTTATTTAAAATGTGCCTAATTATTTATTTTAAAACCTAAAATTGATAAATATATTTTTATCAAATTAAGTTTATTATATTTGATTGGCTTTCTATTTAAAATTTGTTATATTTTTATTTTCTGTTTAATAAGTTGTGTGTCAAAAAATGTATTATTTTTAGTGTAAATGCATGTAAAAATATTTTTTAATATTTACATTTTTAATACAAATTATACTCAATATGGTTAAATTATGTTGTATTTATCAAACTTTATATTTATGTTTTATATTTTATGTGTATTATATTCTTCAAATAATTTTTTTTCTTTATTGGTAATGAGAAATGTAATCTTTATATTTATGCATAAAACAAGTAATTAGGAAAGTACCTTATATTTATTTTTTGATGTTTTCCTTAACCCTAGTCTCTGTTTCTCTTGCGGGCAAAATAATTTAAACTTTTTTTAAATTCTCCTTATTTCCAGATAATTTGTCTGTCTTATGTTGCATCCCCGTTTATTGTTCTGGTTAATTTTTATCACAATAGTTTTAATTTTAAGAATACTTCAGTAGTGGACTCACTTGATTCAGTGCTCAATACGGTGCTTGACGGCTTAAAGGGGGATTTTGGAGTGACATGGGGAAGGGATTTTTATTGTCGACTTTGTACTACTTCGAATATTGTTGTCTGTGGATCATGGGGTAATGACATTGTGGACTATCAGCATTTTGAGAAGACACCATGTGGTGATGTTTTGAACAGAATTGTGTTTAGACAGGACCTAGTTCTTACTTTGGATTTAGCTCAGGTCGCTGTTATTAATCAAGTCACTTTTACAGGGAAGGGTACAGTTAACATGATTGAATTAATCGCTATTTCAAAAGAGTGGGGTAGAAAGGTCTCTAATTTCGCTATTGCTCATGTTGCCTCAGTGATCATAACCACTTGGTTTTGTCCCTATTCTTAGGTCAATCTCAACCGCAACAACCGCATGCCTTCCCCCCTATTGAGCACACTAAGAACAGTCGCAGCCGGTATGGCTCGTGGGTGGGGGGATGGGGGGGGTCGTGTGGGGGTTCGCGCGCAGTGGGGTTAGTTTAAAAATAAAATAAACTTACCTTCCCGGGTCCCACGTCGTCTCTGCTTCTGACCTGCTCTCCTGCTGCCCTGCCTCGGGCAGGAATAGGAAGCAGGCAGCCTCCCTTCCCTCCCTTAGGTCAATCACACCGCTGCAATGGCAGCATTGTGATTGGTCGGGACGCCGACCAGCCAGGCTCCTAGGGGGAGGCCATGTTCTCCATGTAGGCTGCATTGCACCCTACACGGAGAAAGGGCAGAGTGCGTATGACTGGTTTGGTCGGCCCCAGAGGGCCGACCAAACAGTCAGCGCCCTCAGCAGTGGGCAAGCCACTCCTCCTATGCCCTAGAGCAGACCCGCCCACCCGAGCGCCCCCAACCAAACACTTCTGCTTTCTCGCAGTGCGACAAGCAAAAACGTAAAATGGTAGTTTTATCATTTTATGTTTCTGCTTCTCGCACTGCGAGAAAGCAGTGGGGCAACGCTCCTCCGCCCTAGTGGAGGAGCCGCCCCGACTAAGAATAAAGGTATTCATCGCAAATGGGCGTACATTCATTCTGGGTTAAGACTTTTCAAGGTCTGCTGAGGGATGAAGACAATCTGTTTAATGCCACTACAATCTCGGGGGTAGCCAAAGTAAAGAAAGTAGTTTGACAGATCATGCTCGCAAGTGCAAGGCTGTCTAATCAGGGCCATAACAAGTTCACCAAGAGATATTGTGGAAGTAAGGTTATGCAGGCTGTGCTATAAATAGACTATTAAGGCTAGGAAAGAAACCATAAGACAGGAGGCATGACAGCAGTTACACAAGGCAAGTGATGTTAATGATGTTTCTTTATTTTGGAGAATTGTAAACTTCTTTTTTTGAGATTGGCCATAATTCAAGTCTTGATGTGACTATACCATCACATCTATGTGCAGTGCTTAATTTGAGCCGGAGCTTTTGCGGTGCTAAGCACCGGCACTTAATTGGTTTCCGGTGCTCAGCACCAGCACCTAATTGTCAATACCATACTTACAACAGTCCACCACATGGTGGCGTTACTCATCTAATTTAGAGATGAGCAGAACAACGGTAGTTTAGGAATACGATATACATTAAAATTGCTAATACCTGCCTCCCCAGCCATTCCTTTAGCTTTGGGGACCTGGAATAATCTGAACTGTCGCATTTACATGCGAGATAGATGGTTAGTAGTTGTTTTAGCAGCGATGACAAGTGCGATGGGTGGTGCAAGCTGCAGTGGCCTCCTGGTCAGAGCCCTGGCACTTAATATCTTACAAATTAAGCACTGTCTATGTGTGACTTATTTCACCAATGTTTACGAATCTAACGTAGTGGTAGACATGGCCGTTTACACAGTGAAAAGAACCACAAGTTCAGGGAAGGACTCTTTCCACCTATCACGGTAAACAGTGGAACAGTGCCCGAGTAACAAAGTACTTGGCCCAGATGGAAGTATGATCGATCTCTTTAAAAGAAATCTTGATCTTTGGGCACCACTTCTAGTATATGTGCTACATAGTACAATTATTGTTGGTCCACCAAAGTTGTGGTCAAATTCGATCATTGTTCCAATTTTTAGGAAGAGGGATCGAGCCGACCCATGCTGCTTCCGCCCTATTTCCCTTATTGATTCTATTGCTAAAGTGCTGGGTAGATTCTTGCTAAATCAGTTAGAGACCTGGGCCACTACGAAGGGTATCTTATCAATGATACAATATGAGTTTAAGCAGGGCCTTGGAAACATAGATCAGTGCCTGAACCTCTACCTTTTGGACAGTAAGTATGTGAAGGTAAAGGGAGGGTGCCTACACCTTGCCTTCATAGACCTCAGATCTGCGTTAGACTACGTTGACAGAGGGAGGCTATGCAGGAAGATGTTGGCGACTAGAGCGCTTTCTGAAATTGTGCACCTACTTATTAAACTCCGTGACCGAATGGAGAGTGCACTTCTCCTATTAAGATCAGGCGGGGTGTCAGACAAGGTTGTGCCTTGGCCCCCTTCTTATTTAGTCTCTACATTAATGATCTTGAGTCACTATTGTTGGAAATTGAGGCAGATCCACCAAGGGTGAGAACCAAGCTCCTACCAGTTCTTTTGTACACTTTGATTGTGTTCTGTTATCTAGAACCAGGGTACACCTGCAAAAGTTATTGCACAATTTTATAGTGTTCATGGAAGGTCTGGGATTGTCCACTAATAAATCTTTCACTATGGTCTGTGGTTGGCCGTTGAGCAAGCTGAGGTTGTCCTATGTTAGTGGCACCAAACTGCTGTGTGTGCCATCCTTCACATACTTCGGGATCCCTTTTGAAAATAATAGTACCTGGAAACACTTGGTAAGAGTTAGGAACTCTCAACTTGAACAGTTGATGACTGCAATATTCAAGATTGCTGATAAATTGGGCTCCTTGCCCTTGGAGGTGATAATAAAAATCTATAGGGCAAGAAATATATCTATTGCTACATATGGTGCAGATATCTGGGGACTCTGTGACACCACACAATTACAGATCAGTGAAAATAATTTTTGGCACAGGTTGTTTCAACTTCCTATGAGCATGCCCACCTCAATACATCATGAAGAACTTGCCTTACAATATTTAAAGGACCTTATAAAGATCGCACCAAACATATTGTGGTTGTCAATCTGGTCCAGACCTGAAGCGTCACTTAACCAAGTGGTGATCGTCGACGGCATGAATCAAGATATAGGGTCTCATTTATGAAACGTGTCACATCGCTGCGGTAAAACAGAGATGCAACACTTTTCAGTGTGCCCTCCTTGCGACACCATGGATGCGCCGTATTTACTGTACGGCGCTCCATGTCACAAGGATTGACAGATACGTCAGGAATCTTGACGTATCTTTCGGCGCAAAAATGGTGCATTGCTGGAGTGTGTCTGGAAACAGATGCAACTCCAGCAATGTGTCATTTCACATGGGGCAAGCCCCGTGTGAAAAGGCCTGCATCACCCTTTACGCCTGCTTCAAGCAGGCGGAAGGAAATGACGCAATGAGGCCGTAGAAGTGGCGCAGTGAAATCTCATAGATTTCACTGCGACACTTCTACAAGCCTTTTCTGTGCCAGAACGCCCACCCTGCATACATTATAACTGTCGCGTGTATAATGTAGTGCAGGGGTTTATAAAGTGACGCAGCTGCCTAGATGCGTCACTTTGTAAATATGGCGCAGTGTGGCACATTTTTTACGCCGCTGTACCATCACAAAAAGTGACACTGGCAGTGTAAGGGCCTCATAAATAAGGGCCAT
The DNA here is from genome assembly GCA_963921515.1 of Calotriton arnoldi. Classification (NCBI taxonomy): domain Eukaryota; kingdom Metazoa; phylum Chordata; class Amphibia; order Caudata; family Salamandridae; genus Calotriton; species Calotriton arnoldi. The sequence continues at coordinate 754,966 of CAWUFW010006195.1, forward strand.
AGTCTGTAGCATTCAATGGCTGACCTTTGTGAAGGCTCAACTCTACTCAATAGGATGCCCGGAACTTTTTGATAACCCCTAGAATATCAGCCCTTCAGATAGGGCATCTGCCAAAATCAACCTTTTTTCCCTATTGTCAAGAAAAAGAGGAATATTTGAGTGTGGCAAGAGGGTGGTGGTGGCCCATGCCCCATTAACTGCTGCCATACTTATGGAGCCATACTTATATAATGTTCTGAGCTATCAAAGGTACTACCTGGTAAGATTTTGCCTCAATATCACACATTTGCTGGTCTCTTGCCCAAGAGAAAAGGATCTCGCACCCTGTCCTTGTGATTCTGTATCTACACAGTCCCTGTTGTATTTCTTTTTCTTTTGTGAATTATACAGAGCACCAAAGAAATACATTTTAATCCCCCTACTTAGATCACTTAATATCAGAAGATGTAGACCAGCCTTACTTTTTATTTACAATTGATACAGTCTGATGTGGTGTACCTTATGGTATATATATTTATCCTGGTTGCCGTTAGGCTGGGTAACCAGGTGGACAAGTAACGTAGGGCCTGATTAAGACTTTGGTGGTCTTGCAGCCTGCCGCCACGCCTGTGCCCCGCTGCGAGACCGCCAAAGCCGTCCACACACCGCCTGCCAGATTAGGAGTTCAATCCTGGTCTGGTGGACGGTGCTTTGGCGGTTCCATGGCAGATATGAGCCTTAGAAAGGCACTGCAATGGTAGTGCCAAACACGTTCCTGCGCTGCATCCTGTACAGGAATTGGGGGTTCATGCATACAGGGGGGGCACAACATATGCCCCCCTGAATGCACTCCCAGGCCCAGAGGAAACAGGGGGCCCATAGAACCGCCATAGTCATAATGAGGTCCTTAGTTTGTAATATTAATTTTTAAATAGGTAGGAGATAAAGCTCCCCTGAAATCTGTATAATCAGGTTGAAAGCAATTCTTTATATGTATAAACTGTTTACATGATTTGTTGAGATCTATGTATGGGCTAAAGCATGGCATTTGGGTATTTTTTTTTTTATGTGTAATTTTAAGCCAATCTTAGCTGAATATTTGGTATGGTTTTTTAAAGTCTGCTTGCAGAAATTTTAGTGAGTGCCATATCCAGGGCAGATGCTAAGCAAAAATCACTTTATGATCTAATATCTTATTAGTACAATGTTGATACTCTAATGCTAGTCGGGAGACTGTCTCCTGCTGTGTCCGAGTGAGTTGTTCTTCAACACTAGAGATCTCATATGAGAGCACACCCATCATATTTTTTAAAAAGGACAAGATTGTATTACTTGTTTAAGGTAATTTGTCAGCCATATTAAGCACCTCCACTTTTCTCTTTTCCCCATTGTGCCAGACTATGAGAGCTTACAGAATCTAAGAGTACTGAGGGAAAATATAGTGCTCAATGGTTAATAACAATATTCAGATAGAGTTCCTCCTGTAGCTGATACCAAAGAGGGCAACCCCACCGCAACGAGGGGTAGATTTTCAAACATTTTGAGCTGGGTTAGCGTCACAAAACCAGAGTTGGCTGCACTGTGTGGTGCCTTTGGGGCTCCTCCCTCTGAAGATCGTTGGCACCTCCTGGCATGAAAAAACTTGGCTTAAAGTCCCCCGGTAAAGTGCAAGTGCCACGGGGAAAGTGCAAAGAAGTGCAGACAGGCGCAGGTTACTAATGGTTAATGTGCAAACATGCAACAAATCCAAACTAGGGTAAAAAGTCCCACCCCAACTGATGATCAAATATCCAAAAAAGTGGGAAAGGGGAAGTGGCAAGCTCAATGTCAGAGTCAATACCAACTAAAGTGCAAAAGTACAATCCTACAGGATGTCGATGCTGGGGGAAGAATTCCCATCCCATCCAAAGTGCATCTAATGTGCAGACCTATGTAAAAATCAGAACGGAAAAAGAGCAGGGTTAATTAGCAGCTAAGATGCATGCACACAAGAGCTCAAAGTACATGCTTAATACAGACTGGAATAGAGCTTTTAGTGCAGACTCATAAATGAAAAGCAACAATAACTGGGTGGTGTAGACCAGTCTTATTGGAGGGACCAAACAGCAGCCAGGACACAAGACCAAGGGGGGTGGCCCAGCTCAGCCTCCTCTGGGCTCCGGCGGGCGTGGAAGGATCCCCGTGGCTACGCTTCACCCGGGCGCAGCCCACGCACGTCCCATGCCACAGGAGTTGGTGGGCGATTTTAAGCACGTGGTTTTGGGGAGATGTCGGTGGCCCCTCCTCTCCTGGGGCTAATGAAATATGGGACAACGAGTCCCAAACACTGCTCCAAAGTCTCCAAAAATGTTTGGCGCTTTTACAAATATGGTATTCATTGATTTTTTGATGTTTTTAGTTTATTTTTACTTTGGGTTATTTATATTTATGTTAATAATGCTATAGGTTTATTATGTTGATAAAACATGTTTATATGTTGTTTAACCCCTTAACTGCTGGGCCTTTTCTCCCCCAGTGCTGAGCACTTTTTTGGGTATTTGGGGTAGTCTGCTCTTAGAGCTTCATAACTTATTTTTCCACATATGGTATCTGCGCCAAATTTGCTTTCATTTTTTCCAACATCCTGGCAATTCTAAATGTATTCCCCTGGAGGGGATAGAGGAAATAGGCAAAATATCACTACATTTTGAGTTTCTCGGGAAAGATCGGAAAAAGTACTTTGGATAAAAGTGTCGTGTTTTTTCCTAAAAATGGCATCAACAAACGGTTTGTTGTGCTAAGGTCACCTGCTTCCCAGCTTTCAGGAACATAAAGAGATGAATTTAAAAACCTATTTTACCACAGTTTTGGCATTTTTCAAAGAGTTGGCCCATTTTTCCTATTTTTTGTGCTTTCAATCTACTTCCAGTTTGTGGTAGAAACCAGTGTGAAACCCATGGGTGTTCCAGAAAATCTATAGATTTCTGAAAGGTAGACAGAATTCTGACTTCAGCAAGGTGTCATATGTGTCTGTCCCTCAAGGTTTTCCCAAAGAAACTAACTGTTGAAATAAAGACATATTGAAAACGAGTAGGAACAAATGGCCATTTGTGACAATATTTCCATTTCGTTTTGTCACAATGGCTGATTTACTAAAGCAATATACCATTATGTCTGCTAGACCCTTATAGTTATGGTGATATACAGAGTTTGTAGGTTCTCCAAGTACGCGAGGTACCCAGAGCTAACAAATTAGCTGCACTGTATAACGCTTTTTCATTATGTACAAAGTAAAGATCAATTCGTATGGTGAAATATGTACAGTGAAAAATGGGTATCAAGGAAACCTATCTATTTCTGAAATGGGCACAAGATTTGGGGGCATATTATCAAGCAGCAGCGATAATTATCGCTGGCCGCGCTTAGCGTGAATTTTTTTTTCGCCGGCTATCGCTGGAAATTATCGCCATGCTAGCGCTGTATTAACAACACATAGCGCAATGGCGTTAATTATTCCAGGGATAGCGGTGTTTTCCATGGAACATCGCTGGTTTTCCAGCGCTGTTCCATGGAAAACGGCGATAACCTTGCTGATACGACCCTGTGGTCGTATCAGCATAATCCACCCCCAATGATAAGTATACGTAAGTCAGCATTTTAGCAGAGGCTAGTTTTAGGCGAAAACCGCGGTTTTCGCCAAACACTAACGTCTGCTAAAATGCGTGGGCCTCCTTGTAAATATCGCGATGTGCACATCAGCGATAATTTACATGCAGTACTGCCCAGTGACGCCCACTTTGCATCTCATTAGAGATGCAAAGCGAGGCGTCGGGAAAACGGGTGCTAACATGCGCTAATGCATGTTAGCACCCACTTGTAAATAGGGCAATAGTTTTATCTCCGCTTTTTTGGCTTTTAAAGCCAAAAAAGCGGAGATAAGGCCCTTGTTAATATGCCCCTTGGAGTTTAAAAGCAGTGGTTATTTGTACATCTCTGAAGTTGTGGGTACCAGTACTAGCATAAGAATTAGTGGGTATTTTTCAAAATGTCTTGTTTCTTACAAACTGGCTTACATTTGGAAGGAACAAATTCAGTGAAATCCATTTGGTAGTAACACATGTTGTACTATTCTATGCTCCCACATGTCTTCAAATAAAAGTAGTACCTCAATTGTGTGGGTAGGCCTAGTGCCCGCGACAGGAAATGGCCCAAAATGCAACAAGGATACATCACATTTTTCCACTCAATACTGACCCTTTTTTTGCAAGTGGCTAGATGTGGACTTTGGTCCATAGCCCAGCCGACACCTAGGGAAGCCTAGAAAACCTGCACATTTTTTAAAACTAGACCACTAAGGGAGTCCAGGGTTGCGTCATTTGTATGGCTCTGACTAGGTAATTTTACCTAGAATCCCTTGCAAATCTCAAACGTTTGTAAAAAAAAACACATTTTTTTAATTGTGTGAAATTGTTTTGTATCAAAGTGTTTTCCCAAGGTCCCTATCGAACGATTGTCGGGTTCCCTTGTTATGTAGAAACATACATGTGTAATAGCTGGATTTCAAGGCTCACAAACGATTTTTCACACTGGCCAGTGAGTATTTTCTCTTGTGTTTGTTCCTCCCATTTCCTTTTAGAGTAAAATACACACACTATGTTAGATTTTACTCCAACGTATTCCGAAGACTGTATTCAGAAGATTCTGAAAGGACCATCATTAACCTCTGACAACACAAATGATTCTTCCGTCCCTCCACAGACCTCCCTGACTAATTAGAAAAATGCGAATAAAAATTCACACGTCAACAGGTAATGATTAAAATGATGACAGAGTACTTAAAATCTGAAAGCAGATGTTTAGTCATATCGCAATTACATGCTATAGGTACCGGATGGTGCTTAGCATCGATTTGGTGCTCGAACACTGAAAGAAACATCTTGAAGAAAGCTTATTGCTAGAAAAGCAGATAAAGGAATATGACCTTTATCCACTTTCTCCCCTCCAATCAGTGGCATTCCTGCCAAAATCATCACTTTTGAAATACATATTTTGAAGGACATCCAAGACTTACAACAGAGGAAGGTCTTTACACCTTACAATATTATGAAACAGGAACACTCGGTACTAGAAACACTTAAACATGACACATCGCTTATAATCAAGCCTGCAGATAAGGGAGGTGGGATAGTCTTACAAGATAAGAAATCCTACATAGTTGAAATATATCGCCAGCTTAATAAAACGAAACATTATATCAGACTTGACAGGGATCCTACCACAGAGATTCAAGCAAAGATTAGGAGGCTAGCAGCAGACGTGAGAAAGTGTATCTAAGCAAAATATTATTTCTTTTCTTAAATGTTAAGAATTCACACACACCTGTTATGTATACCGTACCCAAGGTACACAAGAACACTGATGCTCTTCCGGGTAGACTAATTATCTCCGGATGCGGCTCAATATTGGAACCAATTGGTAAATATGTTAATTTTTTTTCATCAAAACTTTCACAACACTGACATCATGTTATATTTTTACTTATTAATGTCATTGAACACGTCATTCTCACCAACTTACTGTCATATTTATATGAATATACCTCAGTCTGACAGGATAACTGTAATATGTAACTTGAATAATACCAGACCCAGCCGACATCAGGTGTCGATCTTTTTCATTACTGATTTTCTGAACCTGATGTTAACTGAAAATGTTTTGAAATTTGACCAAGACTTATTTTTGCAAATCAATGGCGCTTCCATAGGGGGCCGTGTTTTGCCACAGATTTTGCCATCTTTTATATGGACAGTCTTGAGTACTCGCCATCTAACCCATTCAGACAACACATTTTTAGTATGGAAAAGATACATAGATGATATCTTTTTGATTTGGCAAGGTTCTCGAGATACACTCCCCTTGTTCCAAAGATGACACAATCAAAACTGTGACAGATTGACCTTACCATGACCAGTGACAGGAAGGAAGTTGCTTTCTTAGATTTCTTGGTTAAAATGCACAACAACAGACCATATACCACTTTGTACCGCAAACCCACTGAATGAAATACTCTGTTAGAATACTTTAGTTTCCACCCATGATCATTAAGAGATTCACTCCCTTACATTCAATTTTTAAGAATTTGCCAAAATTGCTATCAGATAAGGGACTTCTTTAGGAAGCCTGAAACATTGCCGCATAAAATGATATCTTGAGGGTACCCAAGATGCTTGGAGAAATGCTCCTTGAAACACGCCAGGTACTGCCCTCCTAATATTTTGCTGGCACCACAAAACAAAGACCAGAAACTGAAAAGATTAGTGTGTGTTACCACTTTTTCACCTGTATCCAATTTTCTTGCGAGCTGCATTTAGAAATATTGGAAAGTATTGTCAGCATTAACCCTGGGCGGAGTTCCGCTACGCGGAACTTCGTGAAGTGGAGAAAAACTTTGCTGCGCTACGCGGAGCTCCGCAAGCGGTGAAGTGCGATAGAAAAATGCCTTTCGCAGTGATTTGCGGTGCCGGATGCTTGTCCGCACTGTGCAATCATCGCGAACAGCACCATGCACAGCGCAAGCTGCCGCTAGAGTAGATTTTTACTCGAGCTGCAGCTTTCTCAACGCGAATGGACAGTTTCTCAACGCGAGCGGTCGCGAGCATACACGCCCACTCGCAATGAGAAATCTGACCCCCCGCGTTGAGAAATCTCGCCGGGAGGTTGATTTTCCACGCTCGCGCTCGCCAACTTGATGTTGAAGATCGCGAACGAGGAAAAAAATCTCGCCGGGAGGTGGATTTGCCTTGCTCGTGTTCGCCAACACTACGTTGACAAACGCGAGCGAGGTAAAAAACTCCGCTCCGCAATGCGAAGCGGAGTTTTTGGGAACTCCGCGATCTCCCCGTAACGCGGAATGCAGAAAACTCCGCAAACTCCGCGAGCGGAGCGGAGTTCACCGCCCAGGGTTAGTCAGCATGTGAACCTACCTTAGACCCAACAGTGTTTTTCCTATAAGAGAGGCACAAATCTAAAAGATCATTTGTCCAGGGCGTCCATTGCATCAGACGAAGTATCAGCCACACTTTCTGAACATTGGGGTATTCCACCCTTAATTGGTCACTTCAATTAGGGTCAGTTCATCATACTCCACTGCTGCCTCGAATCCAAAACCTTTACACATGCAGACACTAGGGTGCCACTGAAAGATTTCTCCAACTGCAGTACTTGTAATATTGTGTATAGTATAACCTGCCTGTGCAATAAACTCTACATTTGACAGACGACACATAATACAAGGATTCTTATATGTCAACATCACGGTAGATTCCGCTGCAGGGTAATTATTCTGAGAATGAACTGAGGTGGCAAATCATCAGTGTTCTTAAGACCCCGCTAAGTGGGGGCAACATGGAGCATCTACTCAATTAGGAGGAACTCATATGGACATTGAAATAGGCACACTGACAATAGCTTGAACCGGCAAGAGGACTGGACATTTTTGATATGGACATTGAGATGCACTATGACTCTAGAAATTTTTGGTGTCCGTGTTGGGACTGCCAAATTTGGCCAAACATAAATTGCAAATTAATGTAAATACGTGTTGTCACTGGCAATGTCCTTCTGATGTAGTCTGTAATGATCCTTTTTTATTGTAATACATCTCTTTGCCTCACACCTTCCTTATCTGTCATTCAAATGTGAACCCTCCATTTTTGGAGTTTTCTATTTCTCATTCTTACACCTTTTGACACCTTTGTATTACATATGAATTCCTCTTGAGTTATTTTTCTGATTTCAATTTTGTGATATTGGGTGTAGCTTTCCTCTCCCTGCATTTACTCTTTAACTCTCGACCACTCCAATATAGCTACTCTGTTTAGGACCTTTGTGTCCTATCTTTCTCTCTGCTACCCTGTTATCCACACATCCGGGATGCCACCCACTTTTTTGTCTCATTTCCTTACCGCTGGCTTCAATGTGAAACCAATGAGAGTAAGCTTTCCATTTAATTTTTTCATTTTTACACCTTTGTATTCCCTAGGAATCCACAATAATAACTTTTCTCTTGGAAGTTCTGTGATATTTGGGGTAGCAGAAGTTCTCACCCTACATTTGGTCTGTAACTCTCGCCCACTCCAAAATGACCTCTCCATTCAGAACTTCTGTGTCCCTTCTTTCTCTATGCTACCCTCTTATACCAGCATCTAGGACGTCGTCCATTTTTGATCCTACTTTCATTTCCACACCACTGACATAAATGTGGATCAAACGAGCGGTTGCTTTCCTTTCCACTTGCTGTTCATATCACCATTGGGATGTTTCTTCCATCTTGCTGAAACAAATTTTCTTGGATTCACTCCCTATTTGGGACTGGTTTTGCGTGGAGAGGCTCACGCTACACACCAGGCAGTGGAGAATTGACTCTCTTGGCTTGTATCTGCCTCCATTTGGTTCCCGGCGTCCTCCTTTGGGAGTTTTGGACCATTGTCCTCATGGAATTAGGGTCCTTTTGGGTTTCCCTATTTTGGTCTTGTATTACAAGAAGCTCCCACTTCTTAATATCAGGTTCAAGCCGCAGGGATTGCACAGTTTTGCATTACCCCTCGAGGTAAGCTGTGTTTATATTTATTTTTGATTCTGGTCTTCTTCTATGACATTTTTCACAGGATGCTCATGTCTGCCCCTTTTCTATTTACTCTCAGTCTTTTGCAAATCCATTTTTACTGTGAATAGCTTCCTATATATGCTTTTCGTACCTTACACAGCATTTGTTGTTTACTTACTATCTCCATCTTTTCTTTACTTCACCATGATTCTCGGGCTCGGTTATATCTAGAGTCCTAATGATGATCCTGTTATCTCCTTAGGGATTTAAATGTCGACTGAAATTGTGTTTTATCCATTTTGTTGATTATCCCAGAATGGGCCGTGCTATTCTTGTTTTTAGATGCGCACTTTTGATCACTGTTGTCACATGAGTGTATTACCGATGAGAGCGCACCGAGCATGTTTTCTCCCTCACACCTTGTGAAATAAAGAAACATTTTCTTGATTATTGTTTGGAATAAATAACCATTTGGCTGGTAGCATTGTTGCATTCACATGTCTAGGGGCCACTGTTTTGTATTACAGGGTTAACTTAATATTATGAGAGTAGCTAGCTGTTTATGCGCTGAATTCCAGATAAACTGTTTCTGTTGCAAGTAAAACAATCTAGATCCAAATACTCATTCAATCTTTCTTTTGGTACTATATAGTTGGCAGGAATCAGGCAGCCTGAGCTTTCAGGTGTGTTTGCATGTCACCGTTTCTGAAGGTTTAACATTTCAGCTTTAAATTTAATATAGTTCAGCATCACTAGAGCCTGAATGAGCCAAAAAGGGGCAATACATTTAAATTTGTGCCAAACAGGGGGCCCCAATATATGTATATATTACCTAGGGCCCCACAAATCCTTAAGATGTAACTGCATCTCCCCCTACTTATAATGGAAAATGAACTCCCCATTTTTGTCATGAAGAAACATTCTCTCACGAGAAGAACAAAAGGACAAATCATCAGTCCTTTCTTCCACATTTGTTGTGACGGCTTTTACATTTTCTCAAGGCTACACATTTAACAATCAGCAACAACCACACATCCAAGCTAGATTTCCTGCCTCAAATGGAGTCAATCAAGATAGTATGGCATCAGCGCAGGTGATCTGACTATCTCTTCCAGTTCATTTGCTTTGGGCTGTCTTCCTCTTTGGCTAGAGCTGTAGGGGTCCCAGCGTGATCACCTTGAGGCCTTCTGTGGTTGCATAAGAATAGGGAGCAATCCTGAATCACTTACTTCAGTACTCAGACTTACTTGTCAGGAGCATTTGCTCAGTGAAAGGTGAGAGGAGTTTTCTAGTCGCAAACATGACCATGACTTTGCTTCCTCTAAGGAACCTGCATCCTAGTGAGTTGCTGTATTGAAGCTACGGTGATGCCAAAGGCTAGGGGGGGCTAAAATCCAACTATTAAAGTAATGCTCCAACTTACCTGGCAGGCAGAAAATGTTGAGAGCTTCTATTACATTTCAGATGTCTTCTTTGGAGGTTTTGGCAGTTCATATGGAACAGCAACATATGTTGTTGTAATCCAGGCTGGACGACTTCGAAAATCGATCGAAATGAAACAAATTGTGGATTAGAGGAATCACAAAGTAGCTAACGCTGACCTGGGAAGCTATGGGCAACCACTTTTAAAGAGTTTTCATGGAATTACAGAAGATAGCAAAATGGTCCTATATAGGATACATCCCCTCTACTCAGCCCTGCAAATCAAAAAGAACCTAGGGCTACATGTCCGAAGCATTTTTGTGGTCACAAACAACCTAATTCACAGAATCAGGCCATTTGTGACCGCAAAGATTATTTTTGTGATGTACAAACCCAAATTGCGATTCAGTAACTTGTTACCAAAACTCAATTTGGGTTTTGCGATTCAGTATTAGGAAGGGGCGTGTTGAAGGTGTCCCTTCATAATACCGAATTGGAATGGCAAGTATGAATGTTTTGCAACCAAATTGCGGTTGCAAAACATTCACAAATTACAGCCAATTGAAATTTGTTGTTAACCCATTTGCAAATAGGAAGAGTTCCACAAGGGACCCCTTCCCATTTGAGAATGGTTGGTAAAATATTTTTTAAGAGCAACCATTGGTCCCACGGACCACTGCCTACTCTTAAAAAAATAAGGCTTTCAAGTTTCATTTTTTTCTTTTTAAACGCATCCCATTTTCCGTTAAGGAAAACAGGCCGTGTTTAAAAAAAAGATTGCAATCACAGACATGGTGGTCTGCTGACCACAGCAGGCCACCATCCCTGTGATGGCAGCGAATCGTAGTGGTGCAAATATCAACCTACCGCATTAATATTCATGAGGTAAGTCTATTTGCTACCCACTACGAATTGCTAATGAAACGCAAAAGAGTTTCATACATTATGAATAGCGATTTCCTAATTGCGATTCACAATGAATTGCAATTTGGGAATCACTATTCCTAATCATTGTTCATCTGGCCCTTAGTCTTTGATGTTCAAATATGAGTGCCCTAAGTCACTTTATTATCTTCAGTGGAGCTCCCAACATGCCAATGTTCTAATTGTGAATATAATTATGCCACACCGATTCTGATTCTGAACACTAGGCTTTTACTTCCTCTCATTGTCATTATGAGCATTTTTCGGAAAACAGAGAAAAGCAACACTTGACGTTAGTGTATAGGTTCGAAGGACTGTGTTATTCTGAATTTGATGGAGTAACTCCCTTAATCAAAAAATGTGGAGTTTTCTTAACTAATAATCAATTGCAACTATTTGAAATGTTTGTTTGTCTCTGTTTCCTTGTCAGGATCCTCTCTCAGGAATCATGATTATCTAACGGGCTTTAGCTTCATGGTAGGAATCTCTCATAACAATCAGGAATATGACTCTCCCAACAATGAGGATTAGGTTCCAGTCTGTAATTCCTTGTTAGGATCCTTCCCCTGCAATCGAGAATTTGTTACAGTCTCTATTTCCTTCTCAAACATCATGAGAGTACAACTCCCCTTCTCCCTTTCAGAGCATGACATGGGCATTGGTCAGGAGACTGTCTCTCCACTCTGCAACCCTTTCCTCCCTGATCTCCTATCCACTTGCCTGTATGAGAGAGAGAGGGCAATTTGTAGTATATATACCCTTTCTGTCCAAGTAAGCTCTCCATCTTCTTCCAATTGGGAAACTCCAAGCAAAATCCATGATGATCCTCTCATCCTGGATCCAGGGAGAATCTCCCCAACAGATAAGGCTGTTTTTCCCCTCAATATCGAGACTGACCTCGCAAACCCTCCAGAAATATCCGTTACCAGTGGATATTTTCTTCTTCATTTCAGACACACATAAAAGATACTGGAGGCTGCATCAGAGACAGATTTAGATTTAACTGATTGTTAAAACGAAAATATTACAATGATATGTTGATATTTTTGTCTTAATTTCTGACACACAAGAAACATATTGGAGATGTGCATCAGAGTCAGATTCAGCCTTAACTTGAAGTCAACATTTTGGAACCTAGATACTAGTTCATCTTTGAATCCATGTAAGACTTCTGCAGCTAGTGCAAAGGATGGCAATGCTTTGTAGGCTTTTCACGTGTTTATTCATGATTTATTAGAACATTGGAATGTTGAGAGCTCCATTGAAGACATTGGATATGACGGAGTCACTCAAGGCCAATAAGGGCTGGTATTGTTCTTCTGCTCCAACATTCCAATGTGTGCAACATCACCAAAATCTGTTAATCTGAAACTCCTATATCTGCAAAAAAGTTAGTTCCAAACATCATATTTAGTAGCTCAAGGCTGATTGAAAAGAACATTCTATGTCCCAGTCCTGAGATCAATTTACAGTTCTGCCAGGACATACATCATTTTGGCTAAAGCTGCTAAGTAGTTTTAATGCTTGCAATGCAATACTGTTCTATGATTGTGCTCCACTTCTTGTCTACAGTCCTTCAGTGCTTCAATAATAGGGCCAGTGCACAGATGCGTCCTTTCAACTTAATAGCGATTTCAGTTTCTACATAGTTCTTGCTTTCATGTGCTCCATAGCATCTTGTAGATCAAGTGATTTGTCCCATGTATACCCATATAGGTGCACTAATTGTCTTCTAATTTTTTGGGGCTTTTAATAAAGCACAAATCTTACCAATTTCATACACCAAATAATATTTACAAAATGTAACAGTACAGATATAAATATAAGGCAACCACACCAACACCATACATTTAAACTAAAACGTCATTACAGTTGTAGAATAAATCCAGGTACCATTTAATTAATATATATTTAAATGAATTAGGCTTTTTGTTGCATATTGCACGCTTGAGGCATAAAGTGTTTCAAATGGTTCCTCACACATACACACATGCTCACACATCATGCAACACATAAGACCAAAGAGGGTGGTGATGCAAAATAAGAACATGGATACTGAACTATTGAACTTATCAATATGTCACTGTTCTCACAAAAAAGTATCACGGTGGTAGTCAGAACTAAGATTTGGAAAACATGAGTGGACTGTCTTGGAGAAAGAAGACAGAGTTTGGGAGTGGTAGTCTCATGCAGATGTAACATAGTTGCTTTGCATGCACCTATTCCTATGCTATTCTGAAAATGGTGCAACACAAGCACAGCTCAGTAGCATACCAGTGAAAGCCAGTAAGCAGACACATCCATGAAAAAGAAGCAACTAATTTTTATTAGTCTGGTATTAGCCAAGACTTTTTGATTTCCCTAAGATTATATATTGTAGGGGCTAGCTAGACCTCAAAGCATTGGTCTATTGTTTTGTCATTCACATGTTTCTTCTACTTACTACAGCATACACCATGGGGCAGTGGGGCAGCCTACTTCAGTCATTAGCTAACTTCATTGTGAGTGACGACATTCTAGCACAAGGAACTTCACTACACTCTAAGTTGTTACCTTCTGTGCAATGGACTACTATGGCAGGGTGTGCTTTTTTGAAACCCCAAAAATACTTTTGCCATTAGAAAACTTTTTTTTTTAATATTGTGGCAGGCTCAGTAGCTTTCGCATCAACAACGTTTTATAATAATGACAAAACAAAGCAAGCACCAACAAAAGCCAGGAGGCTGGTGGTCAATGCCAGAGCTGTAGGTTTTGCCAATGCTTGTTTCTAAATTTTCCCCTAACCAAACATGCTGTAAGAAATGGGCCACCAACAGCCCTTCTATCATTGCTTGAAAATTGGTCACTTTCAAACATATATTTCCTACTTTTCTTCTACATGGAAAACATGAGTTAATATTAAGTCTTCAATTTTTACACCCAAATCAAGAAAATATGAATTTCTATGTACGTTATCGCATATTCTGCATCATTTACACCTAGATGACTTTTGTGCAGAATTTCACCTTCACATAAGTGTGTGAAAAAAAGTGGAAATTTAGGGCAATGAATGAGTATAACTCTCTGGGTGTAGACCTCTTTGCACTAAGAACGCCACAAATTGCCCCGGGAACATCAAAAACGCCCTAATCACGATCCCTTTACAAATGCAGAAACATTATGTGCTTTCCTGTGCTTACTCACAAATATGTGACATTTCACATGCAAAACTGCTAAAATGATGTCTTCTGGAATTAGTTCAAATTCTTGTGAGATAAATTAAACATTTTTCCAGAACTATGACTAGAAAAGGCTTTACGAATCAGTGCTTGCGGACCATCTGGAAGATCTGATAAGCCTAGATTGGTCAGGTGTGATAAACAGCTTCAAGGTGCCACTAAAAGAGCACGTCTCGCGCATTTTACCTCAGCCTAAAACAGGGGTCTCAAACCTCTTCTGTAATAAGAGCTACTTATGTTCAATAAAAATCATCCTGAGCTACTAATGTTCTTACTGTTGTAATGGTGACGGCATCAGGGTAAGATTATATTCGTGGCCACCATATATATGCAATATTACGAGCAGTGATCACCTCGGTTCATCAGGCAGGGTTGCCAGAAATAATGTAAAAAAGGCTTTATTAATGTGGAATGCTTCTACATGGGTAATGCATACCAGCCATACCTGTAGTGGCCTTGGTATCAAAGCAATAGTATCAATTATAAGTCTCCACAGTGCTGTATGATTGATCTGGCAGTATCAGCTTTAAATATATTTTGGAAATTTAACTATTTTTCTCCAAACATGAGCTAATGAGTTCTGAAAATGCATACATTTTCATCTCAAATACATGCTTTCCATTTTTGGTACACATATATTAACTCAAACTAAGCAAAGCTTCGAATTTACCAGGCTGGACTGCACACAGGAGAGCTACTCACTGGAGACGCCTGGCCTAAAACAATCAGGGCATGCTTCAGGAGTGCTTTTCAGCTCTAGTATGCAGACAGGATTCAAAGCCTTACCCTGTACAGAGGTGTTGGGGTTCACCCTCCCTCAGAAAACAATTGATGGCAAAATAGTGATTTTTTTGCACTACTTTAATTAAAAACTGGTTAAAGAGCCATCATTAATAGAGGCAGTTAAAAAAATCTGAGTATGCTATTTCGCATTAGCCTATTATTTTGAAAACATGTATCATCTTTCTTTGCTTCAGTATTTTTATATAACTATTTATTGGCTTTTCTGGTACTGAGTACAGAAATGAAATAAACAACATGGCATGGCATTAAGTGGTACAAAACAATCATGTATTGCCCTATTTAGGGTGACCAGATTTTGAGGAGTAAAACCGGGACAGGCTAGACATAAAAATAGAACTAAAGTATTTCGTCTTACTTTCATGTCTGGCCTGCCCCGGTTTGTGTGTCCATGTGTGTGTGTGTGTGTGTGTCTGTGTGTGTGTATACATCCTCCTTAAGTAGATATACCCTATCCTTAAGTAATTTCCCTGTTCCTTTCAGGCAGTGCTCTATGACGCTCCTTGCGCATGGGTTCAAGTAATAGAAACTCTTTCATCCTCATTTCCTATACAGCAGGGAATGAAGCAGGGCTGCCCCCTCAACCTCAACTTTTTGCCATAATAATTGAGCCCCTGCCTTGTGGGTCAGAGCAGATGCATATCTAGAGAGCTTCCAGTAGGCACCGGACCATGAAGACAGAGTGGTGTTATACGCTGACGATATGCTGCTATATATTCAGGAGGAATTCGGCTGCATTCTCCCAGCAGAGGGGAGACACAGTTAGGAGGAGGGCAGAGGGTTTCAGGGTAAAGGTCCTGTCATAGCTAACGTTATGTAAATCTCTGACCCCTCTCCACTTTTTCTCCCCTCTGCTGGGAGCATGCAGCTGGCTTCCTCTGTGCTGCCTGAAAGAACCAGAGAAATTACTCAATGATAGTATACCTTTCAGTTGTTCTTTGTAGGCTAACTTGACCTTTGTCTCAAAAACTGGGCCAAGTATTTGACATTAAGGAAAACGTCGGGGAACACCGGGACAGTCCTCTGAAAACTAGGACTGTCAAGGAAATCCGGGAAGTCTGGTCACCCTAGCCATATTGCTTGAATTCCAAACAATACACCTGATGTACAAGAAGGCTAGTCGTTATCAGCGTCGGACCCTGATAACATCGGACCCTAGACCTTTTGGAACTTAAAGGCGCAGCCTCTCCTTTAGAATATCTCTCTTTCTGCTCTGCAACAAAAGTCCACTCCGGTTTCCCACATAGTCATCCCAGGCAAATCTGTGGACCTCCGGCTCTTAGCAACAATGTTTCTGCTGGCTATTAAGTACCTCAGCCCCATACAGACATGGTGATACCTGGTGTGCGCCCATCCCTCCATTATCCCCAGCAGGGCCACTTTCAGATCAAGGCTCTCATTATTCTGAAGGAGTCCTGTTATCCCGGGGTGGACTGACTGTCAGTATTTACCAATGTGAGGGCAGGGCCGCATAATCTGATAAAAAGAGCCCTTGGGGTCCCCACAGCACCAACAGCTCGGCAAATCAGCTTTCTCCATTTACCACAGGCAGTCTGAACTGTAATATGTGTGGTGAAGCTATTTGAACTGGATCAGCCTCAGGGTGTCCGCGGTGGTCATTAGCCTAAGGACCATTTTGGCAATGTCTTCTACCCACCTCTCATGGAGTGTGATCAAGCGGTCAGGCGCATTGAGTACTAGGGAGCTGTACAGTTACACAATACCTTTACGACCTTTACGACCCAGCAGGCCTAGCATCAGCTTAATGCTTTCTCAGCTTTCTCGCCATAAGTGCGCCAGGTTTGCCCAGACGTGGGTCCTGGGCTCACTGTGCCACTGGAATCAAGCTATCCAGGCTGAAGAGGGGTGAAACCCCGAAACCGGTCCTAGGATGCTTGTTTCCGGTCCAGGGAGGACCTGGCTTGGCAGTTCGGGCTGGACTGTTCCCATGAGGCACAGGGTCAAGACTGATTTGCATATGGCCAGGTCTAAACTGGGGTGGCATGGTGAGCAAAAGAATGATGGATTTAACCCAGATCTCTTGACTGGGGGGTGAATGTTTTGATTTGTTCTGCATTCCGTCCATCAATTGTGTGTCTTTTGCTTTCTCGCCATAAGTGCGCCAGGTATGCCCAGATGTGGGTCCTGGGCTCACTGTGCCACTGGAATCAAGCTATCCTGGCTGAAGAGGGGTGAAACCCCGAAACTGGTCCTAAGATGCTTGTTTCCGGTCCAGGGAGGACCTGGCTTGGCAGTTCGGGCTGTACTGTTCCCATGAGGCACAGGGTCAAGACTGATTTGCATATGGCCAGGTCTAAACTGGGGTGGCATGGTGAGCAAAAGAATGATGGATTTAACCCAGATCTCTTGACTGGGGGTGAATGTTTTGATTTGTTCTGCATTCCGTCCATCAATTGTGTGTCTTTTGCTAGCATCAGCTTAGCCACCGGGGATTAAAATCTGGGACTGCTCCTAGTGCATCTCTCTGGGCTTCTAATGCATGTCTGACTTGCAGGTATTTAAAGAATTGAGTGGAGTGTAGCCCAAATTCTTTTTTACGGTAATCAAAGGATACTATATGGTCATGCTGCGACAAGTCACCGAAACAGGAGATCCCAATAAGGGTCCCACCCATGGAAGCCCTTCAATTGTGTCACATGCTTTACCAAGTACCCTTCCATAAGGGTGGGTCTGTCAGGATGGTCAAAGAATAAAGTTTTGTCTCGATAAAGCAGCTTAGGTTTAGCAGGGAATAGGAAGGTATACTTAAGCTAAGTCCATGGCCCGGAGTTTTCGCTTCACTTGTTCAAAGGACCTGAGCAGGGCCTGGACCAATCTCGTATAGTCTAGGAATATGAGTATCCATGAGGATTCAAAGCGGGCTTCACCCCTGGTTCTTACTGTGTAGAGAATTAAGTTCCTGTCACAGTAGCTCAGGAAAAGAGCAATGAGGGCCCTAGGAGGTGCTGGATGAGAAAGCATGGTGATAACTGATCAGTAGGGAGGAATGAGCAGAGCGAGTTCACAAGGAAAATGACTGGGTTGGCCCCTTCTGTCCTCTCCAGGAACCCCCACAAATCATAGGTTGTTATGACGGGAGTGACCCTCAGTGACTTCTTTTCTGGTCGCAATGTTCAAGCTCGCAAGTTGGAGCTTACGAATTGTTTGTTGCAGATTGGAGACTGTGTCTTCAAGTGTTGAAATGCGAGTTTCAGCCTCCTTCAGCCCGCCAGTCATGGTGTGGAGGTCCTGGCTCATCAGGGAGACATCTGTTCTGCCCTTTCTGATTTTATTCTGCAGAACCAATCTGGAGTCTTGGATGGCTTGCAGTAGGGTCACCGCACTCACTGCAGCATCTGTCGAAGGCAGCTCAGAGTGGGCAACCTCATGTGCCTGGTGGGTAAATGGCTTCTCATCCTGGTGGAGGGGCTTGGTGAGTTTATAAAGCTTTCTTTCTTTCGGGGCCACCTTATCTTTCGCCATGATGATGCTTATGGCCGTTGACGTATCAGGCCCGCCAGACCCTGGGAAGGGGTGACCCAAGCAGCCTCCATTCTTCTTGCTGTATCCCCAAGGCCGTGGATGTCTGTTGCTCAGGCCCCTGGGCAGCACCTCCGGGCGAGGTCGCTCTGGACATCACACAGCCAACATTAGATGAGACCCAGTGCAGATTCACTTCCCGGGGCCTTGATTATTGATCCCTCAGGCTCGGACTTCACAGCCATGAGGTCTGAATGTGAGATGTCGAAAGGGGGCCCCAAGCTCAAAGTTCCCGGACCCCTTAACACTGGTATAGGGAGTCACTGCTCCTTTCTGGGGGGGGCATGGCACAGGGCCCACACCTGTCCCCAGCACCTTGGGCAGCAAGGGTCTTGTGTGGTTGGGCCCCTGAAGCGATCTCCGGGGCTGTTTCTGAGCCTTGCTCTGCAGCCCGATCCCCCTGCAGGCCGGCATGGACCATCCTCACATGCTGGCAGGCCTCAGAAATGTTATCCCCCCCTGCATTGCGATCATCTACTGGGGGAACCTTAAGGCTCCGCAGTCCGCGACTTCAGCAGCTCTTGTGCAGCCCAGGCGCAGCCTCGAACAGCGTACTGCTCTGGGCCCAGACACACCAGCAGGCACGGGCCCAGCCGATATCCTCCGTAGACCACAAGCTCGACAGGTGCCATGGCGTCTCATCTCCCATCGGCCCCAGGGCAGGGAGGCTCTGTCCTCACTGCTCACGCTGCCGTCAGGCATAAATTAACCCACTGGGCAGAGAGAATGCTGCCGGATTCTCGGCCCGGCCAGGTGCTTCACAGTAGCTGCCATCATCTTGCTTCATCGGCCACGCCCCTCCACCTGCTTCATTTTTTATCCTGTTTCTTCCGATCAGAATCCAAGTCATGTGTCTTGCATGTATGTCTACTTAGAAGGGCAAAGTGGAAAACTCAAATGTTATACATATCTCATAATCACAGACAGCAGAGGTTGACGAACAGGCCCGGTTCTAGCGGGTGGGCCGGGTGGGCCAGGCCCACCCAAACATGAGCCTGGCCCACCCAAACATGAACCTTGGCCCTCGCAGTGACGTCAGGAAGGCCAACAGAAAATGGCCACTGCAATTTAAAACGTTCCTCTGAACGTTATTTTTCTTATTTTTCTAGGAGTTGCGTGATTGGGCATGGGCTCTCTCTCACAGGCACCCCCAATCACGCATCTCCTTTTAGATAGGTGGGTTGTGTCCCCGTCCACTCGTGCAGGTACAGGGGCATGGCGAAGGGGAGAAATCCTCTTTGGCACCGGGCAATCTGTGCATACTGTCCTGCTGCGTGGATATATCCTTCTTTTGAGCGCTGGAGAAAAGGAGTTTGTTGATTCTGATTCACCTTTCCTGACCCCTTCAGCTGTTTATCAGATCCGGCTGTGACAGAGTTTGAACGAGCAGGTAAGAGACAGGGCCGGACTGGTAACCTAAACCGGCCCTGGCAAACTGTTCGGCCGGCCCCCCTGGAGGGGCTGAGGGGGTGCGGCCGAGCTATTGGCAAGGGCCGGTTTCGGCCGATTTTGTTACCGGAGGCCGAAATTGCAGGCCTCCGGTAACAAAAACAACCCCCCAGGGACCCAAAACCGGCCCCCACCCGGGCGGCCCACCGGGGAAACGCCCGGTGCCCGCTACGGCCAGTCCGGCCCTGGTAAGAGAATGTGTGGCTATTGTTCCGTTTTTTAAAATCTGCAAAGGCCCAGCTAGATACATACTTCGTGTATGCTTCGAGGATGTGTGTATATTAGTTAATATTTTAAAAATCTGTGAGGGCCTAGCAAGACACATACTTCGTGTATGCTGTGTATATTTAATTTATATCGTTGTGTCATTATCATGACGGATGCAAGACACAACTACTAAAATGTCCAGATAACTCGGGTGATTAATGATCCTGCTGGAGAGCAATATTTTGTCTGTTCCTAATTTTTAATGCAGATAAACTGTATTTTATGTGGATAGCTCAGTGGGTTACTTGCAGTACAGAAGTTACAATCCTAAAATAGGACAGTGACCCATGAACTGACATCAAAGAGCTGCATACAAACCTGAATGGTATAATTAGAACTTATTTTTTTTGTGTTGCAATATAGTTAGAATTTCCCCAGTCTTTCATTACTCTAATGTTGCTATAAAGAGTTTGTTTTGGCAGATATACATTTTAATCAGTAAAGCCAACCCCGCAACCACTGGGGTATGCTTTATATACTGCGTTTGTGCTTCTCCAGACCAAACCCTCTTAAAACATACTGCCCACCAGTATGGATGACATGTGATTCCTACACCTTGTAATCCTCATTGGCTTATGTGACATTCCCTATAAGCTGATTTACATACTTGTATGATTCATTGTCTCTGCATAATGTGTGCATGGTGTAAAGTACTGTGACACCCTACACTATGGGTAGCGCTATACAACAAATGAAATCGAATATGAGAGAGGGGCTACAGAGAGATGAAGGACACTGTTGGAGGGTGGCAATTAGGGAATCCGAGGAGTTGGTCAATAGGGGGAGAGGCTATGGAGCGATGAGGGGCACTGTTGGAGGGTGGCAGTGAGGGAATCCAAGGAGGAGGTCATGGGGGGGCTACGGAAAGATGAAGTGCACTGTTGGAGGGTGGTAGTGAGGGAGTCTGCGGAGGAGGTGATGAGGGGGAGAGGCTATGGAGCGATGAGGGGCACTGGTGGAGGGTGGCAATTGGGGAATCCGAGAATGAGGTCAATAGGGGGAGAGGCTATGGAGCGATGAGGGGCACTGGTGGAGGGTGGCAATTAGGGAATCCGAGGAGGAGGTCATGGGGGGAGAGGCTATGGAGCGATGAGGGGCACTGGTGGAGGGTGGCAATTAGGGAATCCGAGGAGGAGGTCATGGGGGGAGAGGCTATGGAGCGATGAGGGGCACTGGTGGAGGGTGGCAATTAGGGAATCCGAGGAGGAGGTCATGGGGGAGGGTGGGAGATACGGAGAGATGAGGGGCACTGGTGGAGGCTGGTAGTGAGGGAGTCTGAGGAGGAGGTCATGAGGGGGAGGGGCTTTGGAGCGATGAGGGGCACTGTTGGAGGGTGGCAGTGAGGGAATCCGAGAAGGAGGTCATTGGGGTAGGGGCTACGGAGGGATGAGGGGCACTGTTAGAGGGTGGCAATGAGGGAATCCGAGGAGGAGGTTAATAGGGGGAGAGGCTATGGAGCGATGAGGGGCACTGGTGGAGGGTGGCAATGAGGGAATCCGAGGAGGAGGTCAATAGGGGGAGAGGCTATGGAGAGATGAGGGGCACTGATGGAGGGTGGCAGTGAGGGAATCTGAGGAGAAGGTCATGAGGGGGAGGGGCTTTGGAGAGATGAGGGCACTGTTGGAGGGTGGCAGTGAGGGAATCCGAGGAGGAGGAGGTCATGGGGGGAGGGTGGGAGATATGGAGAGATGAGGGACACTGGTGGAGGGTGGCAATTAGGGAATCCGAGGAAAAGGTCATGGGGAGGGGCTTTGGAGCGATGAGGGGCACTGGTGGAGGGTGGCAATTAGGGAATCCGAGGAGGAGGTCATGGGGGGGCTACAGAAAGATGAAGTGCACTGTTGGAGGGTGGTAGTGAGGGAGTCTGCGGAGGAGGTGATGAGGGGGAGAGGCTATGGAGCGATGAGGGGCACTGGTGGAGGGTGACAATTAGGGAATCCGAGGAGGAGGTCATGGGGGGAGGGTGGGAGATACGGAGAGATGAGGGGCACTGGTGGAGGGTGGTAGTGAGGGAGTCTGAGGAGGAGGTCATGAGGGGGAAGGGCTATGGAGAGATTGTGAGGGGCACTGTTGGAGGGTGGCAGTGAGGGCATCCAAGGAGGAGGTCATGAGGGGGAGGGGCTTTGGGGCGATGAGGGGCACTGTTGGAGGGTGGCAGTGGGGAATCCGAGAAGGAGGTCATTGGGGAGGGGCTACGGAGGGATGAGGGGCACTGGTGGAGGGTGGCAATGAGGGAATCCGAGGAGGAGGTCAATAGGGGGAGAGGCTATGGAGCAATGAGGGGCACTGGTGGAGGGTGGCAATGAGGGAATCCAAGGAGGAGGTAATGAGGAGGAGGGCCTTTGGTGAGAGGAGGGGCGCTGTTGGAGGGTGGTAGTGAGGGAATCCGAGGACGAGGTCATGAGGGTGTAGTAGTGAGCCTCAGCAAGGCCTACCAGTGCTTAGGGGTTCACCCTTCTCTGCACAGAGTCCTCAGACACTTAGGAAGAAGTTGGCACAGAAACTGAAAATAGAAAAGACAGAGTTTATTAAACCTCATGAGGTGGAGTTACATTCACACATCACCCTTCAGTAATTCATGAAGTAGCACACTGAATGGAAGGACCATGGTCCTTTTATACCCACACAGGGGCTCAAATGGAGGCGGTACAAACACAAATGCTGGTTTTAGGTACATATAAGGTCATACAGAAAATGCACAGTCGACAAGTGGGTGGAGCTAACAGTTTCTACTTCTAGTAGACACATCCTGACATTTATAAACTCGGAACAGCTGCAAGATCAACTGAGCATGTGCAAAGCAAAAAGAACTAAATATAACTTGTCTCTAGGCAGATTTCAAGAGCAGTTAACAGGAAGGTAGGACAGAGCACATGGCGAGCACATGGTAGCATATGGCAGCCAAAATGGCTGCCAGAAATACAAAATGGATTCCACAAAGCGGACAATTTAGCCTCTGAATACAGGCTGTCTTCAGCTAATGCTTAACTTAAGTGCTGCCAAATTACAACAGACGACCCTTTCAGCATTGGCTGAAGACATTCGTTTATCTGGGGTAATCTAGATATTCATCCCGTACATCTATTAACATTATTTCGGCCACCTCTTTATTCAACATTTGTTGGGCCTTTGTTTCAGCAACGTCCCCTTTGGTAGGTATACAAGCACAGATGCAAATGGAGCAAAGCATTGGACCACATTGGATACATACACAGCATGTAAAACGTATTGTGATTATTACACACAGGATAGTCAGTAGCTTCCAGCCCCAAGCAGAAACAAGAGTCCAAAACCATCCAGCAAAAGTCCAAGTACCAGTCTCTGGATGAATTTCTGCAGCAATCTTATGCAGTTTTGATATTGCGTCATATACTGAAGGTGAGTGATCCGGTATGAATACACAACAGCTGCTACCGATGATGCGACATGCACCACCTCGATCAGCCAAAATTACGTCTAGCACCATCCTATTCTGGAGTGCTACAATCCTTGCAATCTGTAGTTCCTCTGTAATGTTCCCAAGTGCCATAGCTGTCTGATTGGTAACAGCTTCCACAACACGAGTTAGTCGCCTGATCTTCCTGCTATTTAATGCAGCACCCACAAAGAAAAATAAGCCCAAGTTGAAATCAACATATTGTTGTAGGGTAGTGTCGGTTTGGTCAACTTCATCCATACTTATTGTCCTCTTATTTCTGTTTTTGGAAATATCATTGTACAGTTTAAAATCACGGTGATACAATGCAGGTGCCAGAAACACAGGGGGCAACAGAAAAGATACATAACAGATTCCTGACCACCCAACAGGTAATTGATAATATCCGTTATTTCCACACACAAAATACGTGTTATGCGAGGCTGTGAAAGTGCTCTTATTGGCACCTTCAATGGTCAGGATTACAGTACACTCGCTCCTCCCCACTGGAATTCTTCCAACACTACAAATACACAAATCTGCTTTAGCTTTTGTCACAGAAATCACAAAAGGTCCAATGTTCTTTATTATTCTCACATTTGTGAAAACATATGGTGTTGAAATATTGTCCGGTTGATACTCTTCCCATTCCCATTTAGTCCCTTTGGCTTGTGGATAACCTTCTTTATTTTGATAACATACTTTATTAAGTTGAAAAATAATCCCACCTACTGAAGGCTTTCCATATGCAAACAAGAGCGCATACCAAGCTTGACAAGAACCATTGTGAGAAAATGGAAGAGGAATAAAAGGTGTTCCTCCTTTCTTTTGATGTGCAGGTATCATCCCACACACCCAACAGTTGGTAGTATTTGTAGCATTGTGAGTATGGTGCAACATCTGGATAAAAGTATTGTTTAGATAAGATTGTCGATGCTTTTGCTCATGGTAAGGAAGAGTAAAGTAGTGGTGTTCCACGGGTACTGGCGTAGTGGCAACAAAAAGCTGTCGAACAGGAGCCACCTTCTCGATGTACCATGTAATTGCTGCCATAGCCACCATAGCAACAACAAACCCTACAGCACAAATGATTCTTTTGTTGGTCATTTTAGCAGCAGTAATGATTGATCTTTCTGAAAACTTGTTGAAAACAATCGTTGGAGCTCTTCTCCCTGGGCAGCCGCTGATTTCTTCACCATGGGCCAAAGCGGGTGTCACTACACTAATACAGGGCTGATCCCCCTCCCCTTGCCACATTGGCTCTCCGTTTCACTAACCCAGGGCGGTAGCTCAACCAGTCTTTTTCAAAACTGCAGATCCTTTCCTCGGTCTCAATTGATATCTGGATACTCCAGTGATCGTGTGGTCCGGGAAGACTTCCGCAGATTCGTCAGGTGAGATAGCTTGGCCTTTCTCCGTCTCCAGAATCTCTCGATGGTCGGTCAACACAGCAGGTTCCACCAAGGCAGGCGACACGCGTTTGCAGTGTGTGCTGTGGATCCAATTCTTTCTGTTTGTCACTCGAACTGCTGTCCTTGTCGCAAGGAGCACCTGCTCTGGTCCTCGCCACCTTGGCTCCAAGCTGTTCGATCTGTCGAAGACCTTGACCATTACATGGTCACCAGGACGGAGTTCGTGGGCCTCACCTGTAGATCTGTCAGGAAGAGCTTCTCGAACCTGTTGATGAATAGAAATCAAACTGTCAGTTAACTGTGCCAAATAATCATTCATCAGAACACAAGGAACATCATGTATGGGGCGTGGCTTAGGAATTCCCCAAATGTTCATCGGTCTCCCAAACACCACCTCATAGGGGGTAAGACCTGATCGTGAATGTGGCACCGATCTTATGGATAGTAATGCCAAAGGTAGTGCATCTGGCCACTTTAGGGACGTGGAAGCCAGTATTTTCGCCAACTTTGATTTTAAAGTAGCGTTATACCTTTCCACCAATCCTGCTGATTGCGGGTGGAAAACTGTATGGAATTTCTGTTTGATCCCTAATCCTTTCAGGACATGCTCAACAACTTGCCCAATAAAATGAGGTCCATTGTCACTCCACAAAAGTTTGCAAACACCGTATCTAGGGAAAAACTCCTTTAGAAGCACCTTTGCTGTGGTGAGAGCAGTATTATCCTTCGTAGGGTATGCCTCTATCCATTTGCTAAAGGCACATACCACCACTAGGACATATTTCAGATTATTGCAGCGTTCGAGTTGGATGTAATCCATCTGCAAAACTTCAAAAGGTGCGGTTGGTGTAGCAAACCCTCCTGTAGGAGTTCGTGTCCCTTTTCCAGGATTATACTGCCAACAGATCAAACAGGACTGTACTACCCTTTTGGCTGTGCTAGCAATTTCAGGATGCTCCCAAACTTGTGTAAGCAATTTAGTTATTGCTAGAGCTCCAACATGTGCCAGCCCATGTGCCATTTGAACCATAGGTTGTAAATAGGCCGCAGGCAATTTCCACTTATTCATTTCTTTGTTACGCCAACAACCCTCATCATCTAATATTCCTTCTTTAGACCATTGCTCAAGCTCTTCCACAGAAGCAGATCTCTGTATATCCAATACTTCCTCTCTAGCATCATGCCAACGCTCAGCTTGTGATTTCACTACGTACATGGGTGTAGTGCTTCGCTGCATCGCAGTCTCACGGGCTACGCGGTCTGCAAAGGCATTGCCTTGTCCTATTTTGTCAGTCACTTTCTTGTGTGCGCTACACTTCATAATAGCAACTCTCTTTGGGTATGTAAGTGCAGTCAAGAGATTATGCACTAACTCTCCGTGCATTATCTGCATCCCATGGGATGTAAGAAAGCCTCTTTCCTTCCAGAGTAGGCCAAAATCATGAACCACTCCAAAAGCATAGCGGCTATCCGTGTAAATGTTCACCCACAAGTCAGTGCTAAGCTCACATGCTCGTGTCAAAGCTATTAGTTCAGCAGCTTGAGCCGACTTCTGAGGTATGCGAGCTGTTTCCACTATTGTCTCAAGCGTGGTAATTGCATAAGCAGCTGAAGTCGTGCCATCTGGTAACTTCAGACAGGACCCATCAACCCACAGTTCCCCATCTACATCTGGAAGGGGCGTATCTTGCAAATCGATGCGACCCTTTGTCTGTTCCTCAGTAACGAATATACAATCGTGAGGCTCCTTTGACTGAGACTGAGTCGCAGGATATGGCAACAAAGTGGCGGGGTTCAGTGTCGCACATCTCTTCAAGGTAATATGAGGTGCTAGCAGTGTCAATTCGTATCCTGTCAAACGAGCACTAGTTAAGTGCTGAGTCTTAGTCTGATTCAAAAGGGCATCTACTGCATGGGGTACTAGCACCAACAGTTTGTGTGACAAAACTATCCCTTCACTCTGACGTATGGACACAGCCGTCGCTGCAACTGAACGGAAGCACCCAGGTAATGCACGAGCAACAGGGTCAAGAACTGCAGAAAGGTATGCGCAAGGACGCTGTTTGTCCCCGTGTGTCTGTACTAAAACTGACAATGCACATCCTTCTTTCTCATGTACATAGAGTGTAAAAGCCTTCGTGTAATCTGGTGTGCCTAACACTGGTGCAGAGCAAAGAGCTTGTCTCAACTGACAAAAAGCATTTTGACATTCATCTGTCCATGGAAGGGGGATCGGAGTGTTTTTAGTCAAAAGTGCTAGCAAGGGTTTAACAATGTGTGAAAAACCCAATATCCATTGCCTGCAAAACGAAGTCAGACCAATGAATGCACGGACATCTTTCTGCGTGGAAGGTACTGGGGTGTCTAAAATTGCTTGAATGCGATCTGGTGTCAGTGCACGGCCCTCCTTAGACAGAAGGTGTCCTAAATAGGTCACCTTCGGTCTACAATATTGCAATTTCTTCCGTGATACTTTATGGTGGTGTGTAGCAAGAAAAGAAAGCAAAGACAAAGTGCATTTCTCACACTGCTCAGGTGTATCAGCTGCCAACAAGATGTCATCGACATATTGTATGAGAGCCACTCCTTTAGACAAGGTAAAGGAATCAAGCTGTCTTTTTAATGCTTGACTGTAAATACTAGGACTCTCAGTATAGCCTTGAGGAACTCTACAAAATCTGTATGATCTATTATTCAAAGTGAAACCGAACAAATATCGGCTATCAGGATGAATAGGAATCGAGAAGAAAGCATTCTTCAGATCAATTACAGAAAATGTAGTTGCTGTTGGAGGGACCAAGGTAAGCAATGTCGTTATGTCAGATACTACAGGGTACTGTGGTACTACAATCTTGTTAACTTCTCTCAAATCGATGATAAATCTATAGATCCTAGTGTCAGTATCTTTTTTCAAAATGGGAAGAATCGGACTATTGCAGACATTGTAAGGAACTTCTTCCACAACCCCCACCTTAATTAAATCATGTACAATACGTGTGAGTGCTTCTTCTCCTTCTCGAGAAATTTTATACTGAGGCAGTCTTGGCAATAAAGCGCCCTCCTTAACACTAATATGTTCTGGTGGAATAACCATTTGTCCTACATCAGTGTCCGAAGTAGCCCACAAAGTACTAGGGAGTGAGGCTAGTGCAATGTCCTCTTTAATAATACAAGATCTCTCAATCACAGGGTAGTTGTCATTCAAAATAACCCGTACTCCTTCCGGAGAACACCGTATCGTAGCCCTAAAATATTTAAGCATATCAAGACCCACAATATTGTCTGGTGTGTTTGGAGAAAGCAAAAACGGACATGGAGCAGTAAACTTATCAACATCAAATGCAAGTGGTTGTGACAATGGGCTAAGGGAAGGTGTTCCATCGAAACCTATCGATGTAATGGTTAAGCCAGACAGGGGAGCCCTTGGAACCAATTGTTTAGACAAGGCGCTACGAGTAGCTCCTGTATCAACCAGAAACTGATCAGTAGAACCCAAAACATGTGCTGTAACATAGGGACCCCTCTGATCTACTGGAACTTCAACTGATTCCTTACCCCATCCTAGGCAATCCTATGCCTAAGCAGAGTCTTGAAAATCAGAGGGCACATAGTCAGACATTTGATATTGGTTCCTTCTATCAAAAGTGTTAAACCCATCCTGCCCACGTATATTAGCATCAAACCGAGCACGATCATTCGCGCTTCCTCTAGGCCCTTGATATCCTGAACGATTTCTCATTTGTCCCCGACCACGTAGATTCTGCTGAGCACGCAGCACTGGACAATCAGAAAGCCAATGTCCAAATTTTTTGCAGTACGCACACTGATCAACAGACAAATTCGAACGGGCAGAGGAAGGAAAGGACGAACCATAAGATCCACGTCCACCTCTATCATTACCTCTAGAAGGCGGACCATAAGCTTGAGCCAACATAACCTTTGTTTTCAACTCCTTAGACTTTTTGTCCTCATTACCTTTGGTTTCTAATTCTTGCCGCTCATAATACTGGGCCATAGTTAAAAGAGAAACCGGAGAAGATGTAGTCCATGAACTCTCACTGGCCTTTAAGCGACTAGCTATTCCTGGCAAAAGGTTTGCGACATATTTATCGACAAACAGATGCCTACCCGTGTCATCTGTCAATGACTGGCCACTAAAATCGTGAAATGCTTCTTCAAAGCGTGTGAAGAAGTCAGAAACTGATTCATCTACCTTTTGCTTGCAAGACGCTAGCACTGTCCAATCTATCTTTTTAGGGGGAATGATCGTCTTTAACTTAACTAATATAGCTGCCGGAAGATTTAAAATTAACTGACATGGTTTCTGTGCAGGTTCTCTATCTTCATCTAACCGCTCTAAATCTTTCCACAATGCTCCAAATGTCGCATTATCATCTATTTTGCGCACAGTTCTCCACATATCAGGTGGTAATATTAATCCAAAAAACAAATCAATATCCGACAAAGTCATAGTACAAGTGCTGATTGCACCCTCAACTTCCTCACAAAAGGCTGCTGGATTCTTTCGTGGGTCAGGCAATGCATTTTTAAGGGCCATAACATCTGCTCTATTCCAAGGAGTGTAAACCCAATTATAAATAAAGTACCCTTTCGCATTAAGAGAAGTCTTATCATCCTCTGTACCCGTTCCTTTAGGAGGAACATATAAAGGCGCGGCTTCCCGCATGGGTTTCACATGAATTACAACATTCTTATCTGTTTCAGGAGTAGAAGTTCGTGCCATGCTGATCTGAGATGCTAGTGCAGCTGTTTCTACTGCCTTTTTCTCCTCTCGCAAACGGGCTGCTTCAACACGCAGTTTAACCAAGCGTCTGATCGTGTCAGCCACCTGGGAGAAGACAAAAAGACCGTCACGTAATTGTTTACAATCAGCTGCTACATCATCGGGCTCCACTTCTACCGAATACTTCCTAAATTGTTCAATAACCTCTGCAGCAAATGTATCGGTAAAATATATTTGCTCCCTTTCCTGCCATCCTTTTATACTATCTAAAAGTTCAGAAGCAGTGGTAGTACTACGAACGGCTTTACGCGCAGTAGATCTGATGTCAGATGCACGCTCAGCAGATAGCATGGAGCGAGTTTCTCGAGCTTTGTCCTGGTCTGAAAAAGAGTCCTCATCTGACTCATGAGGAGCGGAAGAAAAAATATACGGAGGTGGAGAACGATCTAATAACAAGAAATCATCTTGCGGTTTATTAAGGATAGGATAAAGGGGCTGCCTAACAGCGTATTGGCCAGTTACCTGTAAATGGCGTTCCCTATCTTCCCTCTCTTTAATTTCTTTCATCTCCTTGTTTTTTAACTCTAATGCTTTCGCATAAATGGTCTTTCGCTGTTCTTTGTCAATCAAGGCTTGCTCACGCTTCATTCGCTCACGCACTTCTTTCTCCCACATTCGCACACAATCAAACATATCTTGCCTAGTCTTTCGTTTAAACATACATTGTTCCACATACTGAATTTTTCGCAAATCAAATGACCCATACATAGGCCAACGCAACTCAGGATCTTTACTAGTATATTTGTTCCATAACGTGCAGTACATTATAGAAGAAATACCATACTTAATATACATATCCCTATTAGGCGTCCCCTCCGGGGGGCTGGTTGTGCTTCGTCAAGTCTCAAATTGGTACCACTACAAAAGCAACACATCCTACGAAGTGTGCTGAAAACAGGCATGCCAAAAAATAGTGCAAAATATGCAGTATTATAATCAAAGTAGCGCTTAAGGTACTCTTCGTACGTTGCGCTGTTCAAACAATTTTAAATAGAGAAAATTCTCCTCATTACCTGCCTATATGTATTGCAATACATATATAATTACAAAACAGATTCCAAAATTGGCCAATCATACAAACAAAGCCACAGTAAGTGTTACTAAAACTACCTTACCAATCAAAGGCATCAAACCAACAGCAAGTGCCGCAAAACGGCTCTTACCAATCAAATGGTGTCCAGGTTCCAACTGCCAAGTTCTCAAATCGACCAAATGGTCACTGCACGGCGAATCAACAGAAGAGATCTCAGTCGAGGACCGGCGCCGCCGGGATGGTCAGATCAGAAAGAAAGGAAAAACGCAGTGGGTGCCAAGACTCTGGTCTCCTCAGGCAGCGATCGCGTCCAAGAGCGAGATTCCAATCCTTCGTCTCGACCAGTCCTTCGGGCATCCGAGTCGCCGATGAGCCCCGCGTTGGAAGCGCCAATTTGTAGTAGTGAGCCTCAGCAAGGCCTACCAGTGCTTAGGGGTTCACCCTTCTCTGCACAGAGTCCTCAGACACTTAGGAAGAAGTTGGCACAGAAACTGAAAATAGAAAAGACAGAGTTTATTAAACCTCATGAGGTGGAGTTACATTCACACATCACCCTTCAGTAATGCATGAAGTAGCACACTGAATGGAAGGACCATGGTCCTTTTATACCCACACAGGGGCTCAAATGGAGGCGGTACAAACACAAATGCTGGTTTTAGGTACATATAAGGTCATACAGAAAATGCACAGTCGACAAGTGGGTGGAGCTAACAGTTTCTACTTCTAGTAGACACATCCTGACATTTATAAACTCGGAACAGCTGCAAGATCAACTGAGCATGTGCAAAGCAAAAAGAACTAAATATAACTTGTCTCTAGGCAGATTTCAAGAGCAGTTAACAGGAAGGTAGGACAGAGCACATGGCGAGCACATGGTAGCACATGGCAGCCAAAATGGCTGCCAGAAATACAAAATGGATTCCACAAAGCGGACAATTTAGCCTCTGAATACAGGCTGTCTTCAGCTAATGCTTAACTTAAGTGCTGCCAAATTACAACAAGGGGGAGGGGCGTTGGAGAGATGAAGGGCACTGTTGGAGCGTGGCAGTGAGGGAATCCGAGGAGGAGGTCATGGGGGAGGGTGGGAGATACGGAGAGATGAGGGGCACTTGTGGAGGGTGGTAGTGAGGGAGTCTGAGGAGGAGGTCATGAGGGGGAGGGGCTACGGAGAGATGGAGTGCACTGTAGGAGGGTGGTAGTAAAGGTATCTACAGAGAAAGAGGTCAGTGGTAGGGCACCAATAAATAACTCTCCACATGCTCTGTATACACACAGAAGCAATCCTTGTATCATAGTGACTGTTTGCAAGTAGATATGATGTAATCTATGGCTTGTAGACTACCTCCAGAAGCGACAAATTGGGCCGTAGTGGCCCACCCGAATGCACCCTTGGCCCACCCAAATAAAAATTCCTGGAGCCGGGCCTGTTGATGAATGGTACAGCAATGCTAAGGCTGTCTTATATAGAATGTACACGATAAGACATTTTACACTAATTTCATATGTTCAGTTTCTAGGCAGGAGTAGATAAAAACCTTTATCAATTTAGACAATGAATGACCTCCACACAGTCATGAAATAACCGCCTTTGCAGTAAGTACCCACTTGTCACAAGAAACAAAAAATCCGCAATAGCTTCCTAAGCCCAGCATGAAAAATTCTTGCGACTTTTTAACCTTGTTCGAAACATCAGGTTGCTAGTTTATGAAATACAGACATTTTAAAGGGAAATTAAAAAAAAAGTTTCATTTTGTATATATAAGCTTAATTACCCCAAATTTAAAGTTGGGCAGATGCGATACTCTATCACAAACGTGAGAGATATCTCGTCCACCATAACACGGGTGTGTTATATCCTACAGCACTTGTAGTACGGCGGACGGGATATTAGTCACGTTTGTGATGGAGTATCTCATCTGCCAAACTCTAAATTAGGCACAATGTCACTTTCATAAAAAATAAAAATAGCATATTTGTTCCATATGCCAATTGTTTCCTTTTTCTTAAATACGTTTGGTTCTCGGACATCATTTTATCGTTTTCACCATTCAAATGTACTACTAACACATATGGACAGATTGTGCCCTTGGTGTATCATTATCATATGTCAGAGATATCCATATATATGGCACAGATGTTCATGGCCATTTTGACTTGGCATAGCCACAATTATGTCACAAATGGCTACAAATGAAAGGTCAGGCATCATTGTTCGAGTGCCACCATCAGCTATTCACAATTACTTCAAGACTGCACAAACCATACACAGGATGGGCCAGGACCATTAGATTGCCGGTGACTGCTAGAATATTGCCAGGAATATGCACTATAAATTCAGAATGAGCCATGGTGTGTCACAGCTGTTCAGAATGTGGCTGATAATTCATAGAATATATTCAGGGTGGGCTGCTGTTATACGAGAGTTAGCCAGAGTGTTGAAAATAATTCTTACTATATATCAAGGCAGAAAATTGCCAGAAATGCCCAGAATATGTTATGGGTGGCCCACTAATAAACCATGGACAGTCCGAATATCACAATGAAAATCCACTGTACGTCAGGAATGGGCTGCCGTTATGCCAGAGGTAATTGGCATTTCACTAAGAATGCCCACAACATGTCAAGGGAGGGCTGCTGTTAGGACAGGGAAAATCCAGTTTGTTGCCAAATTGACCAATAATATCTCATCAATGGCTCAGAATGATTCCAGAGATAGTCTGAACAGTGTCAAGAATGCCCACAGTATCTTACGGATGGCCACTATTATGTTTGGATACAGTATATGAAATATTGCTGAGGGTGCCCGCAATATACCAAGCAAAGATCCCGCTTATGCCAGCGATAGCCAAATACTCACACTATGCCAGGCCCACAACATACCCAGATCAACATTAGGCTGTCAGCTCCTCGCCAGCCTCACCACACATACACAAACATGCAGATATACAGACAAAAAAGGCCAGACGTACACACATTCACAAACACACGTGAACACACAAACACACATACATACACATGAACAAACTTTCACACAGACAGAGAACACATTTTCCATGTTTGTCCCTTATCTCCTGGCCTTGCCCTATGTGTGGTTGTAGAGATACTACTCCAGACTCAGCAGCTGCATGTTTTGCCCATGGGTTCCTCACAACTCCCGGCCACTCTATGTTACATGCAGCAGTGGGTGGCTGGAGGTGTGAACCGTCAACCTTTGTGCAAAACCACATGGTGATAGGCCCACCCTGGTACCAGGTGATATTGACCTACTAGTTGTAGCTCTCTGCCTCCTGAGGTCTAGTGGGGCCCAGCACCTAAAACTGAGTGGTCCAGGCATTGCAGAAGCAAGGCCAGGGAATGACTGGCCAAGTGTTCAGGTGAAAGGTCAGGGGCTGCAAGGAACAAGAAGGGAAGTTAAGAGTTGGAGACTCTTCCTCTGACTCCACCCTTTTCTACCTCAATATGAGCTGGGGTAGGGTCCTCGCCAGCCTTTGACAAGCTGGGAAAGGATAGAGCCATAGAAATGCAGGGTCTTTGCCATCAATTCCTGCCTTCGGCAGGGCTCCACATCTCCATTCCTGAAGTGGGATTTAAATTTTACCTGAGTTCAACAGCTTAACCCTTAATAGCGTATTAACAATCACTGTTAATGTCACAATGCTAGTATTAATCACAATCAGTCTCCCATTGCTACAAAGCACAGCTTGGTAACTCAGTCACTGTTAGTCCGAGTGGCGCCAGTGCAAGCAGAGTAAGTCAAAACCAGAACTGACAATACGTGTTTTAGTAATGCAGTCCCTGTCACTGCTCTAGCTCCACCGGTGAAAGCCTTAGAAACAGAGGGCCTCATTTATGGAATTTTGGTGTAGGACTGCGCGCAAGGCATCTTGCTGCCTGCCCTACGCCAAAACGAAAGTGCAGGAATGCACAGTATTTAAGCAATACAGTGCATTCCTATCCTTTCTGTCTGTGCTGACACAATTTTGGCAGCCTAGCACCGATGATGGCATTCTTGCACCAAGATGCAAGGGTGCCTCTGTTCCAGGCAGGATGTTTTTGTGCAGGAAGGGGCACCTTCTTGCAGAAAAACAATCTGATGAGGCGTTTTTCTCTTTCTTTGTGTCCTGCAGAATGCAGCACACATGGAAAGAGGAAAAACAAAGAGAAACTAAAATATTTCTCCTCATTATGCCTCACCTGGGAGGTGTATGGATTTGATGCTTCCCCAGGTATACATCACTTTGTAAATCTGTCAAATTCCATGGGTGTTGCCTGGTAAAATACACCGCAACTCCCATTGAATGCCTTTGGGGCTCAGAGTAAGACCATGCAGCAATTTGCCCTGCGTCGCCTTACTTATGATTCACGAGGCCACTCAAAGCCACGCAGGGTTGCTTTGTGTGGCTTCATAAATCATTATGAGAGCCCTGCGTCATGCATGTACCACTTTATGTGGTGCAAAAGTGATGCAGGGCTCTCATAAATAAGACCCTCAGTCCCCTTACTGACATTATTAAAAAGCAGAGGCATTAGTAACGTATGTCACTATTACTGCCACAGTGCCCCATTGCAAGAGATAGAACCTCATTTAAGGAATTGAAGGGGGCCCATTGGCCACCAGGTCAGTGGAGGCTATGTCCTCCTCTTCCCCATTAGATGACTTCTCGACAGATTTAGAGATCCCTATCTGCCTGACTGGGATCTCTGTATCTTCAGTGGAGCTGCCCCTGCAGTGATTCGTTGGAAGGGACTTATTTTTTTGCTGAGCAGACACTAAGGGGCATATTTACCAGGAAATGGCAGAGCACGGCGCTGCGGCAAATTTCACAGTGCCACGCTCCGCAATTTCCAAAACGCAGGGTTGTGCCCCATTTACAACAATATGGAGTACCACTGTGCTTTCCCTAGCACTGGGGCTACAAATAGCTGCCTAGCGCCAACACAGACACCCTTGCGCCATAGTGCAAGGGTGCCTGCGTTGCAGGGAATGAGGTATCCCTTCCTGCACATGAACAATCAATAATGGTGATTTGTTACTTCTATGTGTGCTGCATATTGCAGCACACATAGAAGTAGCAAATCGTCATTGTTTATGTGCACATAAACAATCATTAGCAGAAATCAGTACACATAGGCAAAGCAAAAACAAAGAGAAAACAAGCATTGGCATAGCCAATAGGTCTCGCCTTTGGGGCCTTATAAGTGTTTAGCCAGAGCTATTGACTTTGCCAATGTCTTCAAGCTGTGCTGTAGAGAAGTGTGGCTGCTGTGCGGCATGCTGAAAAGTTATAATAAAAAAGTGTCAGAAGCATTTTTGTTACTTTATATATGACCAAGAAGGCATTATGTAAAACTGAACGACCATATTAAAAAAAGTATTTACAATAAAACATTTCCTCAGTTTTCTTTTGTTCTTGCAATGCTGGCAACTTGTTTCTGCCTATTGCAATGGTTGTTTGTTAAAGCTTTTTTTTTGAGGGGGCATAAACAATCGGAGGGTGAAGGTTGGGAACTAGTACCTGTATTATAACACTAGCAGTGGCCAGACGCTAGGGGAGAATCAACAGATGCCAGATTCCGAGAGCAGGCTGAGGTGGTGCTGAGTGATGCTGAGTGATGCTGAGGTGGTAGTGGTGGTGGTGGTGTCTGTTGCGGAGACGATGTTGAGGTGATGCTGAATGATACTCAGGTGTTGCTGAGTGATACTGCTGTGGTGCTGAGTGATGCTGTGGTGGTGCTGAGTGATATTGTCTTGGCGCTGAGTGATGCTGTGGCAGCGCTGAGTGATGCTGTGGCGGCACTGAGTGATGCTGTGGCGGCTCTGAGTGATGCTGTGGCGACTCTGAGTGATGCTGTGGCGGCCCTGAGAGATGCTGTGGTGGCGGTGAGCGATGCAGTGGCGGTGCTGAGCGATGCAGTGGCGGTGCTGAGCGATGCAGTGGCGGTGCTGAGCGATGCAGTGGCGGTGCTGAGCGATGCTGTGGCGGCGCTGAGCGATGCTGTGGCGGCACTGAGCGATGCTGTGCTGGCGCTGAGCGATGCTGTGCTGGCGCTGAGCGATGCTGTGGTGGCACTGAGCGATGCTGTGGTGGCACTGAGCGATGCTGTGGTGGCGCTGAGCGATGCTGTGGTGGCGCTGAGCGATGCTGTGGTGGCGCTGAGCGATGCTGTGGTGGCGCTGAGCGATGCTGTGGTGGCGCTGAGCGATGCTGTGGTGGTGCTGAGCGATGCTGTGGTGGTGCTGAGCGATGCTGTGGTGGTGCTGAGTCATCCTGTGGTGGTGCTGAGTGATGCAGTGTTGGCCCTGAGTGATGATGTGGTGTCGCTGAGTAAAGCTATGGTGGTGCTGAGTGATGCTGTGGTGGCGCGGAGTGATGTTGTGGTGGCGCTGAGTGATGCTGTTGTGGCGCTAAGTGAAGCTGTGGTTGTGCTGAGTAATGCTGTGGTTGTGCTGAGTAATGCTGTGGTTGCGCTGAGTGATGCTGTGGTTGCACTGAGTGATGCTGTGATGGCGTTGAGTGATGCTGTGATGGCGTTGAGAGATGTTGTGTTGGTGCTGAGTGATGCTGTGCTGGCTCTGATTGATGCTGTGCTGGCTCTGATTGATGCTGTGGTTACGCTGAGTGATGCTGTGGTGTTGCCGAGTGAGAGATAGAGTGAAGATATAATGCCCAATTAGAGAGGGTGGTGAAAGAGAAAGAGAGAGAAAGGGTGTACATAGAATAAAGAGTGGAGCGGGATAGAGAGAGAGAAAGAAGGGGAGAGAGAGAGTGAATGAAGGAGTTTGAAAGAGAAACAGATAAAGGGGTGAGAGAGAATGAAAGGCTAAAAAAGATAGAGAGGGGAGAGTTAATTAAGTAGAGAGAGAATTAGAGAGGGGAGAGAGAGAGAAGGAGAGAGACAATAAGAGTGGGGGTGTGGAGTTTAAATAGAGTGAAGAAGTGACGCGGAAAAAGTAACCTTAAACATAGCTTTGCGCGAATAAATATTTTTAAAAAACAGTGAGAGACAAAAATACTGGTAATTAGGCTGTGACTCCCAATATAAAACAAATAGCGATATAAGGTGAAATCAACCCACCGAAGCAATATTTCTAACTAGACAAAAAAAAGCTTGCATTTCAATGCTAATCGCTGTTGTTTTTCATGTGACTGTAGTCCAGGGCCCTCAGTTGGTAATGTGAGCTGCTGCTGCGATTGAAACATCAGAGTCCAGAGAGTTAATGAGCCATGACGAGGAAATGAGGAAGAGATAGGAAACCCAGATGCCAGCTGCGCGTGCACGCCATCGTGAACTCAAGCTGGTCGCCAGCCGAAAGCCAGTGTTTGCACTTCCAAAACCCGCTTACTAAAACTCTCGGCCAGACCAGCGCAAGCGCTGGTGCAGGCCGAGACCTAAAAAGGTATTTCTCCTTGTTGACCCATTCTAATGCCTGCTATCGCATGGTGTTAGTTTTTGATGATGCCTCAGATCGACAAATATTTGCAAACCAGGGGCTGCGTCAAAAAGCAGTGGGTGTTGCGTGGAATGCCGACAGCAACACCATTGCACGCCCCTTTCACGCAGATACCTGCGTGAAAGGGTGCCATATTTACAAAGCGACATTAAGCCACAAAACGTGTGCAGGCACTGCTCCACCGGAACATCAGTAAAAGTGATCTTCCGATGGCGCAATCCCCTTGTAATTTCATAGACTCGTTAGACACAGACATTTGTTCTTCAAGAGCAAACTCCAAAAGTGGGAGTTTGTTTTTGCAGAACAAAATAACAACGTCCGGGATGTGCAGTGTATTTACACCCTGCATGTAGTAGCCATTGTGTGATGTCGTTCCCGGGACTCCTATCCCATCTTGGTCCTGGGCAATGTATGGGTGGAATGGCACATGCATTGTATCTGAGAGAAATGACAAATTATGTTATGTTAGCAAAGATTTGTATAGTAGTAAAGCCATTCAATGGAAACAGGGTGCAGCACTATTGTATCGCTAGACAATTAAGAAAACAAATGATACACTTACATTAGACAGCCATCTACAAGCAAACATATGCCACGAACGGATACAAACGAAATATTGCATTGTAAGACTAGAGCATCGAACACCAAGCTTCCTGACACTGTAGGAAAAAAGTATATCAGCCTGAATATTGTAGGACTGAACATATGTCAGTGCTAACAGCGCCATACATATTTAATGTCCATGAATATTAAAGTAGAAGTGCCAAAAGCCTGGAAAAAACGATTATTTAGAGGATATTCAGCCAAGGAAAGTACAGGGTTTTCTTTATTGTATGAGCACAGTGGCTTTCTTATTTCAGTTCCTGATGCCTCACCCTAGAACCCTAAACAAGCATGCACAATATGCCTGTGAGGCATAGTCATATATCACATGGTATTTTTATACAAAAATAAAAAGTAATGCATTTTACAAATTAGTTTATTTTTCCATAAATTGTAATTAATTACAGTATACATCATGCAACACAAATGCATGTGCAGTTTGCTCAATCCTGAAGAGATATACAGTGTAAGGAAAGACAGAAAATTGTATCTAAAGTCAAATATTTGCATACATGCATCTTGGTTGACACACCACAAGCAGTGCGTTATAAAATGATTCATTAGAAAAATACATAAAAGGTCCAATTAAAGCAGCCTGTGGGAATGGCATAAGGAGTGCCATGGCACCATTTTATTTAACTTTACCTTCACTCGCCTCCTTTTCTTATTGGATGCTGCTACAACTCAGTCTCCTTGCATAACTACACTTTACTCAGCCCTGAAAACCGAGCATCAATCAATCAATCAAACATTTATAAAGTGCGGCAAGTCACCCATCACGGTCTCGAGGCACTGGAGATGTCAGCTGCTGTGTGGTGGTTTGTTCATTTGAACATCCAGGTCTTGAGTTCTTTCTTGAATTGCTGGAGTGACGGTGAGGTTCTGAGGTGCAAGGGGAGGTTGTTCCATGCCTTGGCCGCCAGGTGTGAGAAGGAGCATCCTACACTGTTGGTTCGGCGGATCTATGGGTTGTCTGCGAGGGAGAGGGAAATGGAACAAAAGTGTATGGTTGGTTGGTGGAAGGTCAGGCAGTTGTTGATGTATGCTGGTCCTTCGTTGTGCTTGGCCTTGTAAGCATGGGCCTGCATCTTGAACTGGCATCTCTTCTGGATTGGGAGCCAGTATAGTTTCTTGAGGTGGGGTGTGATGTTGGTCCTTTGGGTGAGGTCAAGGATGAGTCTTGCTGCTGAATTTTGTAGTGTCTGGAGTCTCTTCAGGAGGTGTGCAGTGATTCCTACGTAGAGTGTGTTTCCGTAATCCAGTCTGCTGTTGATGAGGGCCTGCGTGACAGTCCTTCTGGTGTTGATTGGGAGCCATCTGAAGATCTTGTGGAGCATGCTAAGGTTGTGCAAACAGGTGGGCGAGACTGCGCTGACTTGTTTCTTCATGGATAGCTTACTCTCCAGGATGATGATGAGGTTGCAGGCGTGGTCTGTTGGGGTGGGGAGGGCCAAGTTCCTCGGGCCACCATGCATCATTTCAAGGCAGGTGTTGTTCCCAAACATGAGGCCTTCTATCTTGAACGTTTTGAGTTTGAGACTCAAGCATGAACGGTTGTCTCTACTGTTTCTAGGGTTAATTTGTGTGCCTCTCTGACTTGTGTTACATTAATTTACCAGCGCTTCAAAGTTTCACAGGGCTTGTGATAGTGATAAGTAAAATGTAACGACACTCCACCAGTATTCTAGTCTTATCTAAATATATGTGATTGCATCTGGCATTTCTGCTTTGTATGTTGTCAAATTCTACCCGGTTTGATGATGAGACATGTATGAAACATTTGCAGAAATCTAATATTCCATCAAATCAGAAAAAAACAAGATTAGCTCATTCGCATAATTTACCCTCATAAAAAAATA
The DNA here is from genome assembly GCA_963921515.1 of Calotriton arnoldi. Lineage (NCBI taxonomy): Eukaryota > Metazoa > Chordata > Amphibia > Caudata > Salamandridae > Calotriton > Calotriton arnoldi. The sequence continues at coordinate 795,729 of CAWUFW010006195.1, forward strand.
CAATTGATTTATGAGAATAAGAAGAACATCTTAAAATGCTTTTGTCCATGCCATCAGCCTTATCAGAGAGCTATATTCTAATTATCCCAGTGAAAACAATCAAGGGTACTTTCCTGCACCTAATTTTAAAGTGAATGTACAGACCAACACCCTATCCTAACCTGATAACAAGCATTTGCAATGCCAATAGCTTTGCCTTATGAATGAAAGTGCGTTTTGTGTCACTGATGAGTGTAGACACTCAATATGTAATAATACACACACTTGGTCACTCATATTTGTACTTGTGCTTCCATTCATCAATCCACTGACTCATCCTTCCATTCACCTTCTGATACAACCGCAATAAAATCAACACACAAACTCAACAACATATTCAAGATAAGTTAAAAGAATACAAGTTCAAAAAAAGAAAACACGATGCTTTCCAAACACAGCGGGCTTACGTTTATAATAACAAAACTCAACATAGCAGCGGGTGTCAATCTTGCAAAGGTATTGTAAGGAGTCTTTCGGTGTTTTAAAGTAATGTCATGGCCGCCGCAAGTAGAATCAATGTGTTAGCCATCTTTGAATGCTAAAACAATGAAACATTATGGACAACTCCATTTCACAATGATCTCCTGTTTTAGAGAAAGTGGCCACATGTAATCTGCCGCACTGCAGATAAAATGAGGGCAAGAAAACAATGTGTTAGCATTGCCTGGAGAGCTGTAGTATCCTCCTAAGAAACATGAAAGTAAAACGGAGGCGAAACATAGAAATGAAAGGGGAACTGTAAAAGGAAAAAATTCAAAACTAAGGGACTGGAGAACTAGCCCTGATAGTGAGGTGCACTCATTTTGAGGTGGATGTACACAAGTGGTCAGAAACTTTCATCATTCACAAGGCAAAAGAACCAATGACTGATGCAGACTTACCCATTACCCTATGCAGTTCACTGTCATGGATGTAACAGAGTGTAAATGGCACTCAGGCACATCAATGGTAGAGCAGAGTGGACCGAAAGGCCCTCTATGTATCTGTATGGATATGTATGTACATACATGCATGTATGTATTATTTCTTTTTTTTTTATTACAAGATCCTGTCAGACATCTAAAAAGAGATTCTAACAAGAATTATTACAGTGCAAATCTTCTACCTTGTAAGGTTTGTCATAGGCAGTAACCAACACCAAAATCATTCCGTACAAAGGTAATCTTACATTTTGGGTAACAAAATACATATCGGTAGGCTTTAATACATAAAAAATAACAATCCACCCTTAAACGCCTATTGATTTTAACATATACTTTTCACAATCAATATGTCAAACCTTACGTGTTTATCATAACTTTTCACGATAGACAGTTCAGACCTATGGCAAAAGAAATATTTGTGAGCCAATCAGGCCTATAGTTGTCCTCAATTACTTCTCACCATAACCAACTGAGGACTCCTGTACTGAGCATAAGCTTTCCCACAAGGCAAAAGGCATACAGTGATATAATCACATAGTGTAAAAATGTACAGTTGGCAAAAGCAAAATACCTATCTGTAGGCTTTTATATAGAGTGACAATAATTCACACCTAATGCCTAGTGCCTAGTGCCTAGTGACATTAACATATGCTTTTCACAATAAATACGTCAGGCATAGTACCTTTATCATAACATTTCATAATAAACAAATCAAGCCTTTAGCTATGATCATTGGCTTGCCACCATAACCAACTCAGTCCTGCTGCATAGCGTATAAACTTTGCCACAAGCCAAAAAAGTGCAATATATGTACTCTTTTAGTGAAAGCACACAAATCCGGCCCAATCAAATCCTGTACTCAGGGATACCAACATGTGAGTGGAACCTAAGCCCCTCTCTCAGTAGGACTCCGAAAGTTCTTTTTTGTTGGTCATGAAAGATCAGGTGACAGTTGCACTGTCAAGTCAGACTAAACATCCCTGTAGGTTAATGACTGCCCTCCTCCCATCTGTGCCGCTACCAGAGAAAAAAGACCATAACTTATCTAGTTATCTAAGACACTTTAATAGCATTACAGTGTTATGTGTGTGCCCCTGAAATTTCAAGATCAGGAAACTGGATTTATAAACAAAATGATCACAAATGTGTGAAGGGCAAGCACTTTGTTTGTGGGAGCACACACTTCTGTCCAATCAAATCATGTACTCCTGGCTCCTAACATGTGGGCGGAACTAAAGCCCCCTCCTGGTGACTCTTACAGGATTGTCAAGCCAGACAAAAAAATGAATGTTTGGTAAGTATAGCTCAAACATATATTATGCCCCTAGGAGATATTCAGAGTTTTGCTGATCAACTGATACATGGAAGAGTTAAACTCTGCCAGAAATATCACACTACTGATAGTCGTTAGGTTTTGAGATTTTGAACTTATAAATGAGACCTTGATTAGAGGGGATAGAGTCCCACATTCCATTCTGAGACGTTGGTAACAGGCATAGCACCTAAGTATGCCATATAACCGGAATGAAGGAGCATGACAATGTAATGTGGTTGCTCGCACTGAAGGAAGGCATTTAGACAATGGTACAGGTCTTTATGGTGCCTTTGGTACCAAGAAAGATGGAATTGACACCTACCTCGGTAATATTTTTGGGAAGAGAACCGGATTTCATTGAAATGGAGCCCAGGCTGCCACTTTATATGGTGACCAAGCATAAATACTTAGTTGGGGCGGTTAAGAGGAAAGTGAGATGTGAATTGAAACTAGCTCAACAAACTATTGAACACTTGGTCCATCAATGGACAAAAACACATTCATGGGTGCAAAGAAACTGATTTAATTGTGAGCTATCCCTCCTATACTGCTAGAAGCACAATTGGGTGTTGTCATTATACCATTTATCAGTTACCAAAGCAGGCCTCTTCTTCCATAATTATGACTATGATGGCTCAGGTAAAGGTGGTGGTTGATCCCACTCTATTTTACCTGAAATGTTTTTGATATGTGATATCTTTCCTGTCAGAATCAATCTTGTGACACATGTCCACCATAGCTAGAGCAATCGTGAAGGTCAAGCTGGATCATTGTAAATGGCTATAAGCAGCTAAGACACAAACGTTTGTTCATGCTTTGCAAGTGTTTCAAAACTTATCTGCTTGGATTGTTGCAGACAACCGAAAATGCAACATATCACTGGATTTCTTTGTCAATGTCAGTGGCTTCTGAAGCAAGACACAGTGAAGTTAGTTCATGGTTCTTGCTCTGACTTACAATTGCTGATTATGGATTATTCTGGTAGGGGTGCTGGGGCGCAGAAGAATTATCAGCAACATAAAGAGACAGGAACCATAGCACACATTATTGGAGTATTTCCAATGTTGATAGTACAGTTGCTGGACAGGAGCAAGCCAATTAGAAGGTGGAAGGAGCAGGAAGCAAGTGATTAGCAAAGGGAATAAGATGATTAAAGGCTGTTCGATATTAAAACCACCAAGGAAACTAATGCTACTGTATTATATGTGGAACATAATGTTCCAATTAAAATACATAGCAAGTCTGAGTAACAGCATTGCTGGCACATTATCTCATTCACAGTGACTGTTCTGAATGTTACAGTAGTCTATTTCACCAGATCCAAGTATGAAAAGGAGGGAAGTTGTTGGGCAAGAGCCAAGGGTGAACAGAAAGCATTTGTTCAAGATCAGATGGTGACATATGCCCACAAGAAGGGTCTGACTGAAAATAGCATAATGGAACTGGGCATGTGGGGATTGAACAGGTGTGCAAGATCCATTCAGCTAGGGGGCCAGTGAAAGGAGAAGGAGAGGAAAGGGTTGATTGAGCCACTTGTTGCATTATGCAGAGAGAAAAACAGATGAGCAGAAGAAAATGGAGTGTGGAAATGAAGCAGTTTCATTGTAAAGTGATCAGGAGATCATATCAGTAAGAAGATGTATAAAAATAAGGGATCTTATCCTACAATGATGAAATACTTTGCTTGTCACCATAAGTGACATAAGATAAGAGCTACTGCCATCACTTGTACTGTTTTGACACAGTAAAACATCATGACTAGAGTGTATATTAATACATCTAGATGTGAGAGGCCTTATACAGAAGATGGGTTTCAATCTGAAAACCCTAATTTAAAGGGGTCAGTCGAAAAAGATGAAGTGGCAAGAAAAAATGATATCTGGATGTGACTACTGCCACGAATGGTACGGCCGAGGTGAAAGGCAGGTCAGGTCATGGAGCACAACTGAAGGAGCTGTTTAAAGCAAGGAAAAGGGAACATTGCTTTTCTTTCTTCTGCTATATTTTTCTAGGTTACAATGACAAGCAGAGAAAACATGTTTATTTTTTGCACTCCTTGGATAGAGAAAAGCTAGAATCGTTCTGCATGTTTCTACACATTCAGAGTTACTGCATCTTTTTTTTTTTTTAAACTTCTTGTATTGAACTGTTTCTAATATTTGTTTGCAACAAATAACTAACAGTTTTTTTATGTGTTTAATTTTGCACTAGGGGTTTTACTTCTATTCTTCATGATTGCAAACATCCTCGCTCTTTCATATAAAGAGCTTCACACCAATCTTTTAAATGCTTTATGGGAAAGGTGATGGTGTCACCATGTATTATATGGGATAAAGTACCTCCTAGTGTACATGATAAAGACATTGCAAGCACCTTGGAGTTCCAGAACACTATAAAGGAACTCTGCCTTTGGCTTCATTCCTCTATATGGTTATGGAACTCCTTGATGTCCGTATAATGTACAGCATGGGATACTTTATCCTTTATATACCTCAGTAAACTAATTTGGGAATTAATATAACGTACCCACTCCAATAAAGCTTGCTACATGCAAATCTCACCACTCGCCTTGCTTTGTTTTCGGTAGAAAGTCTTTTTACCTGTGCCACTTTGAAATGAATGTTTTGTATTTTCTGCTTGGCAGGCGACATGAGTTACAGTCAGCATTGTGTCCATTGCTAACCATGACTGGCGAATTTCAAGTTTCTATGTTTAAAGCAGAACCATAACTTGGGGCTTCATTACGATGGAGGTAGGACCACCAACATCAGGCCGTAGGTGGCGGTTCCACCGCCATCGGACCATGCAAGCCCGCCCGCCGCATTATGATGGTGGGCGAATAGGTGGCGGGCGGAGAGACCGTCTCACACTAATCCGACGGTCTCAAGGAGCCCGTCGGACAGACTGTAATCCCTACAATGGTGGCGGTGCCTGCTCAGGCACCGCCGTAGGGATTACAATGTCAGTTTCCACCGGCCGTTTCATGGCGGTTAACCCGCCATGAAAAGGCAGGTGGAAAGTGACTTGGGGGCCCATAGCAGGCCCCCCTTTCCCCCTGGACCTCCACCAAGGGCTCTGGGGGGCACCTATGGTGTCCCCCTAAACATCCTTGCACCATGTGGTAGGCACTGCACACGCCTAAATACAAAAGATACACATTGCAACACCTTGAAGGTCGCATCATAATACCTATGACGGGACCGCCGACCGCTAGTCTGACGGTCCCGTTCACGATAGGATGTCAGTCGGATGAAAGTCTGACCGCTATCATAATGAGGCCCTTAGTTTTACTGTGGTTTTTTTCAGTAAACGTCATGGGGGTTTTATGGGACACCTAATTTTCAACCCTTTACCCAGGCCATGAGTTGATTTATTGATGTATTTATTTATTTGGAATCACAAACCCAGGGCAAGCGTTATTCCTCAAAACTGCGAATCTAAGGCCAGCTTCTGAGACCTATGCTTCTCCTTTTGTGGTTCATGGTTCTAAATCTATAATTGTGAACCCCCGAGTGGTAATGCATGGGTTGGTGAAGCTTGCTGTTGGTTCAAGGTCTTCGGGCATGAAGCTTACCCAGACCACTAATTCTTTTCTTGATTTACGGTACCCCAATGCCTAAAATGGTAACCCTGGACCGCAGTACCAAGAGAGGTACCATGGATGCTGCCCATAATTTTTGAGGTTGGGGTACCGCGAATCCCAAAAGGGATCCATATGCATGAGATTATTTTCTTTTCTTTTTTATTTGAGCATGGGGTGCCCATTTGACAGGCCCTTCTCCCCCACTATGGCTTTGAGTTCAGGGTTTGTTTATCTTGTCCAATTATGGGTTTTTTCAATTATTTTTTTTTAGGACGTGGGGTTTCTGTGCCGAATCCTGAAATGTCAGCTACAAGAGATTTTTTTCTTTTGCATCCAGCCAATCATATCACTGGGCCTGTTTCACAAAGGTAAACTTACAATTTTGTGTAAGTTTACTACTTTTCAGTATTCACAAATATAAACTTAGACCAAAAGTCTAACTTTACTACTTTTGGGGATTCACAAATGTAAGCTACTACTAGTAAAGTTAGACTTTTGGTCTAAGTTTACCTTTGCGAATACCGCAAAGTTATAATGTTAGACTTTTGGTCTATGTTTAACTTTGTGAATACCGAAAAGTAGTAAAGTTAAACTTTTGGTCTAATTTTACCTTTGTGAATACCGAAAAGTAGTAAACTTACACAAAAGTGTAAGTTTAACTTTGTGAATTGGGACCTCAGTTCTGCAGTTCCAACTTTGCCACATTTTATGTATCCCTGTCTATTACTTAAACAAGTGGACGTCATCCTGTTACCATGGTAGCAACAGACTTATAAGCCTTTTAAGGAAGCAGCTTTTCTATTTGTAACAGAGACTTTTCCTGTCTAGAAGCTGACCTATACAATTGACACCTTTCAGTATACTCCAGTTTTTCATAAGAATAGATCTAATATCTTGGGCGGTATTGATAAATCTACAGGTGTCCCGATTCCCAGATTATTTTTCACTTCTAGTTTGAATCAGCAATTCATTCCTGTTTTTTAAGACAACTCTAGTCTCCGCTTTTCTAAATGTCTTCTATTCGTAAACCTTCTCTGGATGATATTTTTTTTCTGTGTTGCTATTTCGTTTCACCCTATGTAGGTTACCATAAACAATACTATTTTTCAACGTGGTGTAATGACACTGCGAGCATTCAGGACACTTTTTCCGGTATTCAATTTTCTGAACAGGCTTGCTAATAATCTACCTGTTCAACTGTTAATTTGGTGTGTAAAAAATCAGCTTTTAATGCATTTAATCTGTGAATAAAGGACAGTTTCAAATCATCGTCATCTATTTTATAATGAATCCCTTCAAGTTTGTCATATCGTTGTTCCAGATAAAGGACAAATCATCAATAAAATGGATATAAATCATGTGTTTGTGTGTGTGTGTCTGTGTGTGTATGAGTGTATGTAAGGGTGTTAGTAGTGATTCCCAAAATATAGCCTACCATGACTTGGGTATGGACCATCATCAATCAATCAATAATGGCCAAGAGTAAGTTAACAAGGAGGAGATCAGGTTTTTCAGTTTGAACAACTTAACATTGATGAAACTTATGGGCCCAGCGTAAAAAGACTCATGTCTTCCAGGCAAAACGTGGTACAGAGTCAGGAACCAAAATGTACCTAATGAAGTCAGTGGAAGCAGTAGAGGAATAGGTGAAAGGGATTGTCCTTCTCTATGTAGATGACAGAAAAAAATCATTTCGGAAGGGCTTTTTGTGTGGCAGCAAAATCACTAACCAAGATCTGACTGAAATGTAATGTTAATTTATGCTAATTATGGAAGTAGAGTTAAATGAACAAACTTTGATATATTGCAGTCTTGGTCCAAGTGTGTCTCAGGCTTGCCAGGGACCCCATTGTTTTGGACACTCATGTTTCACTGGTGAATTACCAAAATATAATGGAAAAAATATTGAGACACAGCTATCGAGACAAAAATATAGTCAACTCAAAAATATCATGGAACAGAATATATATGGTATAAATATAATTTTTCTATGGTATATAATTTAGAATTTTTTTAAATACTGTTTTGTGTAATATTGCTTTATTTAATTTAGTTGTATAAAATAGAATTTTAAAATAATTTGATAAAGAACATTTGTATTTAATTTCTTTGTATAGTTTGTAATATTTAAAGTGATTTTTTTAATTTAATGAGTAATTTTTAGTTAGTAGTGGAAGTTATTTGAAATGAACATTATAGTTTTCAATTTCTAATTAATTTTTCATGTATTTCAATGTATTAATTGGTTATTAATTTTGTAAATTTATTTATTTATTCATTATTTTAATAATTCTTTTCCTTTTAAGTATTTTGTCATTGGTTTATCAATTTATTGTATTAAACAATTACGAAAATTAATTTTACATTAATTGTTTTCATTTTAATTGTTTGATTTTATAAACAATACATTTCTTCCCTATTAATTTCAATTGTTTGTTGATGTTTTTTTTGGCAGTATGGAGGAAAGTGTATTTATTTTAAATATTTATATTTTTTATTTCATTAGTCTTATAAAATTGAATTTTTAGAATTTATTTTGTTTGTATTTTATTAATATTTTTTACTTTACAACTTTTTATTTTTTTTATTTTGTTCTATATTCAAACATTTTGGCTAAGACTATTCAGATTAATTTAGATGATGTTCAGCATGGAATCAGTCAAATGACTGAAAAATGGTCACCTCTATATTTGTCTTGGTGGGGCAGATTAGCCACGGTAAAGATGATGTTTTTGCCTGTCATTTATTTTTATTTGTCCATGCTACCTATCAAACATCCCCAGAAATTTAATTTTTTAAGCTGCTTAACAGATTGATTTCTGGATTTTTATGAAATGGGAAAAAGCCACGCATTTCCTTAGCATCTCTTTGTAAACCCAAAGAGTTGGGAAGTGTAGGTTTTCCAAATTTCCAGCAATATCATACTGCTTTTGCTTTAAAACAGGCTCTGCCCTGCATCAGGGATGCAGACTCCTTACCTAATAATATATTAAATAAATTGGAAAATTTGCTTATATCACCCTTTCCTTTTTCTTCCTTAGCATACTTTCCCAATCCTCCTCGAGCATTTTCTGTTCCGACTATTAAATACTCTACTATGTTAGCTTCTCGTGTTCTTAGATGTTTCCCTTCCCCGGTGCATGATTTTTTAGAATCTTCTATTTGGCATAATAAACTCATCAAAATTTCAAACCGTACTATCTGCTGGAAACGATGGGTAACTAAAGGCATAATTCAAGTTAAGCAATTAATGTGTGATATGACTCTCTTTCTTTTCCCGAAATCCAATCTAAATTTGATCTCTCCTCCACTCATGCCATTAAATATGAATCCCTTAAAGGAGGTTTTCTACAAAATATTTCCAATCTGAATCAATCAGAACCTTCCACTTGTTCTCCATCTCCGGAGCCAATTGGATTGTCGTCTTCACTTAAGGCATCATATATATATATAAATATTTGCACTATACTGTACCTTCTTGTTCCAAATCTAAAATTGAGTTAATCTGGGAATCTGATTTTCAACATGTTTTTTCCTTGAAGGTCTGGGGTACACTCTGGACCAAGATACACCATACCTCATGCAACGCCAGTACTACACAAACTCTTTTCTATTTTTATAATAGATTATATATCACCCCACTTTCACTGCAAAAGTATAACCCTACTTTTTCAAATAAATGCTGGTCTTGCAACACTCAACCAGGCACTTATCTGCATATGTTTTTTATTGTCCACCAATTACAGCCTTTTGGGTTCAAGTTTGTAAAATGATTTCCATTATTTGCTCTATTACCTTTCCCTTTTATATTAAAAGTATTTTTTTGGGAAGCTCCTCACGTCCCTGGCCAATTCATTCAAAACTAGGTAAATTTGTGGATCTGTTACTTGCCATCGCTTTCCAAGTCATTGTATCTAATTGGAAGAATCCCAAAAATGTCACCGTTAATGACTGGTGGAATCTGCTTTGTTCTCATCATAGACTTGATACTGCATCAGCGACTTCCACATTACAGATGCTCAACAAAGACATCTTTTGGTCTCCACTCACTGGTTACTTAAACAAAACATACAAACCTTCCACGGATTCCACAATGGTTTTTCAACCCCATGATTGTTTTTTCTCCCCTATGTTTGATAATATATACAGTTTATTATACAATTGTTATTATATGTGATAAGTAATTATATGACATGAAATTAATAGACGCAATAAGTTTTTATCGGACGTAAATTTTATTTATGATATACTCTCAGTTTATGTAATGCATATCTTAATACATATATTTTTTCTCTTCTTTCTTTCTTTTCTTCCCTTTTCCTCTCTTTCTTTCTTCTTTTTTCAGTTCTTTTCTTTCTTTTCTTTCTTCTCTTTCCCTTTTTCTTTTTAATTATAAAATATAAAAATGCAATCTATGAGTACCGAACATTGATATTATTTCAGTAAGTTTATTGTACAATATATTTCCCTTTACATTTAACGTTATTTACTGTATGCATTCTCTTTGTATTACTCTATTCATGTATTACTTTTATGATAAACAAACGATATTTCTGTACATATGTATTACATTCCAATAAAGCTTTATTAAAAATTATATTCAAACATTTTTTAAAGAAAAGATTTGAATAGTCAATATCACCTCTCCAAAGTCCAACACTCTCCCTGTTATTGCTCATGTTGGAGTAGGAATAGTAAATTTGGCCATTCCAAATTCCATAATTTTCCCTAATATTACTCAGATTCAAGTGGGAATAGTAGATATAACCCTTCCAAAGTTCTTCACTTTCCTGACTGTTGCTAAATTAGAGTGAGATAGTAAATCTAACTACTCCAAAGTTCAGCACTTTGCCTACTATTGTTTACGTTGGAGTGGGAGTACTAAATTTAAAGTCACCAAAGTGGATTATTTTTTCTTTTGCTTACATTGAAGTGGGAATAGTAAATTGAACCATTCCAGAATCCAACACATTCCCTACTGGTGCTTTGAGTGGGGTGAGAATAGAAAATCTAACCTTTACCAAGCACCCATCACATTCCCTCTTTTGCTTATGTTTTAGTGGTAATAGTAAATTTGACCTCTCCAAAACCAACACTTTTCCTACTATTGCCCAGACTGGAGTGGGGATAGTAAATCAAACCCCTCCAACGTCCAACACTTTACCTACTGCTGTTTAAGTTGGAGTGTGAATAGTAAATCTAACCTTTCCAAAGTCCAGCAATTACCCTAATGTTGCTTACATTGAAGTGGGAATAGTAAATCTACACCCTCCAAAGTCCAACACTTTACCTACTCTTGCTTACATTGGATTGTGAATCTTAAACCTAACCTCTCTAAAGTCCAACAGTGTCCTTGCTTTTTCTTATGTTAGAGTGGGAATATACATTTGACCCCTACAAAGTCCAACACTTTTCCTGCTATTGCTAACTTTCAAGTGGGCACAGTAAATAAGTCTCCTGCAAAGTCCAACACTTTCCCTACAATTGTTTAGTTTGGATTGTTAATATTCATTTTATTTTTTAGCTTATTAAATATGCTTTTTATTATTTATTAAAATTAAGTAATTTGTAAGTTTATTTATATTTTGATGGTTTGTATTATTTTTTCTATATATTTTCATATGTATTTTTGTTATATATATATATATATATATATATTTTTTTTATTATTGTTAATAATTTCAATATAATTTATTTTTGTAATTGTTTAATTATTGTTATCATTTTTCGAGCCTGTTTTCCAATGCTTAATTTATGTGTGGGGCTCTGCTCTCTGCTATACACCTTTGCCATAAATAAAGGAAGGACATGCATTTAGAGTGAAAGCAACCTTGGAGGAAACATAATGGGACATTACATTTAAAAACCAGATATATAAGGGAGGTATCTAGAGGTTTCTTTTTATCAACTTCAAAGTTTTTAAGCCCAGTGACAAACTAGGGAAGATAACGTATTTATTTTAAGGTGCTCACAACAAAATTTATTTATTTGAAGTGCCATCTCTGTCAGAATAAGAAAATGAATAAAAGAGTCTGAACAATAGCAGGAAATAAAGGAAATACGTAGTATAGTACAGGATTAAATTAATTCACTGAAAAGGAACGTCTTTAATGTTTTTAAAAGCAGAAACGATCCAGCTTCAACTTAATGTCAAGAAGGCAAGATTTCAACAATCTACAGCCCAGAGTTGAGAAGCTTGTGTCCCCTACTGGTGAAAATTAAAGTTTAAAATAGAGGATGTCCATATTTTAGGATCTTAGAAGGCTGGTGGTTTATAGGGATACCTCTATTCCTAAGACAAAATGGAGCAAGCCATAACTACATGTACCTCACACATAACTGTTTGAAGGTCACATGTTAGGCTAGGGATTCAGTGCGGAAAAGGATGCCTTAAGAGATGCTATCAAATGTGTTGCCTTTAGCACCAAGCTTGGAAAGGCATTCGGGACATATTATATTTGGGTCAATTGATATACTGGCATGCTTCCTAGCAAATCATTGGCATGATATCTTTTAGAATTTATCTTGGCGGCAGCTGCAACTCGGTGGCAATCAGAATTGATGTGAGGCAGTACCTATATGAACTGTCAAAGGCAGGCAGACTGAGCCATTTAACTAATGTGTGCCTAAAACCTTATGTCAGCACCCCAAATAACCTCCTATGTCTGTGTTTTGTTACTCTACCGGATGGGAAGACTGAAATGAAAAAGCCTCTCGTGTCTACCATGCTTCTTCCTCCTGGCCAACAATGAGTGAAACCATATTAATATTAATGCTGTTCAGTACTTCAAGGCCCCTCCCTCTAAGCACCTGAGTAGGTGATGTAAGTTAATAGTCAAAGACTGCAAATAAATCAAATCCGATGAAGAGCAAGAGGCATTTTTCATCCAAATAGCAATTAAATAATCAAGCAAGAGGAATAGTATCGCCTTTTTCCAATATAGTTTCTGGAAGCTTGGCTGGTGGCTTTGCAGAATATGACGCTGATCAATAAAACGCTGCAGCTGGTCAGCGGTCACTTGTTACAAAATCTAGGAAAGTCAGGGAGGCAGGCAGTGGGGTGGTAGTTCTGTGTTTTTTTCGAATCTATAGTTGACTTAACAGATCACGGAATTTTTTTCTGAGGGACAAATCTAGACTTGGTGGATTTGATCGTCTTGGTGGCACAAGGGGCAATTATTCCAGCCCAGTAATTACTCCAGCCCAGTAATTACCTACAAAGCAGGAAATACATTAAAGTCATATCATTTAGAGGTGAGTGTTCTCACCAGATGTGTCTACTTCTGAGAAAGAGAAGACTAGCCTAAATTACTATTCCTAATGGTTTTAGCGCAATGAAAAGAGTTTTGGCTTTGGGTCTGTGAGATGGATCTTTGAATGTCTTAGACTTTCGTAATAAAGAAGCATTAAAATGTATTTGCCCTTCCTGAGGGATGTGCCACCTGTGGCATTATACATGATTAGTTGATAGAGGAGTGAATGCCATGGTATAGATCTTTGAATGGTTCCTAGCTTTCGTAGTCATACCATTGACAACTTTTTTTCAGTGAAGGTTGCATTTTATCTTTGAGTAGGGGTAAGATTTAAATGATTTTGTTTCTGCTTTTGTTCTCCTCTTAGATTCTAGTTTCATTCAATGCCATTTTAAATCATATAGAGTGGAGTTAACTAAATCATGTCTGATTAAATAATGTAACCTTCTCAGTTTGACTGAGAGTGAGATATTAGCATAGGATTCAGACATCAGTTAATGAATTAAAGAAAAAAGATTGTCCTCCAAATCATGAATACATAACTCTTGATTAGCCAGATAAGGCTAATTGCGTGCCACAAGACAGTGATGTTTTTTTACCTGCACTTTAACCGTCCTTTCAGGGCTCCATGGAGGTAGAATTGTGAAGCACAAAGCAGAGGTTTAACAGACAAGCATTGGCAAAGTCAACCGGTCTCGCCTATGCAAGATCTGTTGGCTTTGTCAATGTTTTTAAGACATGTTGGACAGTAGTCTGTGCTGCTGTGCAATATGTTTAAAAAGAGGGGGAGGGACCAACACAAGGGGGAGGCAACAGCTATAACGGACAGTAGGAGGAGGGGGGTATGGTGAAAACCAAATGAGGGTGGTGCGGGGGAGGAGGGAGGCAGTACCAGATGGGGGCTGGAAGAATGGTGGGGGAAGAAGAAATCACAGCAGAGCAGCGGACGACGAATAATTAAGTTGGATCAATCCATGCTTGGTCCGTGCTCCACAGAAAGGAATGGAAGTGACGCTTGGCCTGCCCAGGCCAATTAGGGGGTTGCAAAGAAGGGTGACATTGAAGTCTACAAATGGCAAGAAATGGGCAGGCTCCAAGCCCTCTATTGTAAATTATAATGTCTAGCAAGTGAGAGCACGTGCAGCGTGTGCACTGTCGCACGCTCGACCTAAAAACGAAATACATTTTTTTTCCAACTGTTCTATAACTCACCACGAGTGATGGATACGTTTTTGAGGCCACACTTTCAGAAATATATCCTAGATTAAAGACAGATCATAGGATGGTTTTTAAGATGGCCAAAGGGTTAGGTCAAAAATGGTAGAATGTGATACAGCTTATCTCTAAAGTTGTGTAGTGAGATGCCAATGGTTTCCGAAACATCTCCCTCCTACTATAACCAATCTCTAATTAAGCCACCTACTTTTTTGCAGTGCCTTACTGGCTGCTAAAGGCAGATTGCAGTTTCACTTTTGGTTTGCAGACTCCGGTTGGAAAGACGAGGAATACATAATAAAGTGCCTTTTATGTCCTTTCTTATATGACTGGCTCCACACACTGCTCATTTGTATGGGGCTGAAGAAGAGGTGGCTTGTGGAATTAAATATAAAAGATGCCTAAGTCACTTCAACACTATGCACATTCACTTTAATATACCCTAGAAAGCAAGCGTGTAAACAAGTGAGGCATTTTTAAATATAGATAAACACCATTATCATTGTCATCGGTTCTTTTAATGAGCAGGTATGCTCAGGTACTGAGTAGTTACACCTCTTTAAAACTAACAGATCAACAGAACCTAAAAACTCCACGACTATACACAGCTAAAGCGAGGGAGTCCCGATAGAAAAAATATGGGATGTCCTTCCCAATGCAGACTCATGTAACTGCTGTACCAATTAAATTAATACTTGCCAGCACAACAGTGAAACTCTATACTCCTTGGCATTACAATTACAATCAACCAGTAGCTGATAAATGTGGTCTGATCAATATGTGAATAACACTTTTAACAAGTAGTGTCTCATGGGGACCGACCTTTTCTCGCTCTTTGTATAATCTAGTCAAGTGATACTTATAAGCCACAATATACCTTGCTGTACCCAACCACCTTTGTTCTTCGTAACTCTGCTAAACAAATAAAGCTGTCTCTAGCCAGACTTAAACATGCCTGGGATAGTCACAGGGAAACAACAGCTGTTCTGGAGCAGGTTATAAACTGTAAAAATGTGCGGTATGTGGATTAATACACATTTGTTTGGGCACATTTAAAGTTTAGGGCATGTGTGATGCTGGTATTCCATACTTGATAAATCCATATCACTTCATGAAAAAATTGATTTTCATTTGTAGAGGGAAAAAGAAATGAGAGAATTGTGTTGTGCAGTCCTCAGGGCAATGTTTTGGGTGAGAGGGTACAATTTGTGACAGGAATATATACAAACTATTTTATTTTATTTTATTGTAATGTACTGTACTGTACTGTATTGTATTGTAGTGTATTGTGTTGTACATATATAGTAGTGTACTATATTGCATTCTATTGTGTTATACATATATAGCCACTTCAAGAATGCCAAGGATCACCATGGTATGCCATATTTGCGTGGACTGTGATTATCCTTACCAACGATTTCTACCCATTATACATTGCCAGATTCCTAGAAAAAAGTATAGTTTGAAATTACACCCCACCATTTGAAGTTTTTAGGTACAATTGTTCACACACATGGTGTTTAACATTATGAAACTTATGGCCAGATGAAATGCAATTTCTTTGTCTACATCCACAACTAAATGTGGATGATGGTTGTCTGTTAGAGGGTCCTGAGGAAGTTCCTAGTTGGAACAAAATGTGTTGGCTGTCTGAATAAAGGCTGTTTGACTAGAAGTTTTATGTTTAGAACATATAAATAAATATATAAAATATAAATAAAGATGGAACACATAGAGGGAAACAACCATATTTAGAGTGCTTAATTTGTACTGACTTATGTGTACATATTTTATGTGCTAAACAATATTACTGAATGCACACCAATTAGATATAATGTTTATATTATTCAGTCTTGGTTTGAATGAATAAAGATTGAGTTCAGTAGTAAATTTCCAAGAGTGGTTTCTCCTGCCTGGGCACACCATACAACGGACATAGAGCACAGTCCATTGAAGTCTAGCTACTATGGATAATTGTCTGATGTCAATGGTGGAGTAATGGGTGCTACTAACCACAAGTGACGGGGGAGCCTACTCCACCGACACAAAGGGGTAAGGAAGGTATTACAAAGAAGTGGATACACCCTCCCGAGTTAACTGCAGTAAACATAAAGTATCCAGAACCATCAAGCTCAAAATTAGACTTATGTGGCATACCCTGCTCGAACGCGGGAAAGGAGGAAACTCCTTTTGCAAGTTAACCCTCACACACCCTATTGGTGTCATGCTTCATCATAGGGTTCACCCTGACTCCTAAAGGTCAGGGTGGACTTGACCGTATTTCAGGGAGCGCTTAAAAGTTGTAGGCCAGGTGGTCTAGAGATAAAAATGCTAATGCCGGGAGACGCGGGAGCCTAGTAGGTGATGTGAGGGGCAGGACCTTTGGAGTAGTAAGTGTCATCCTTGAGCGAGACTACGGAACCAAGGTAAAAAATGTCAGATTTAGTTATGAGGGCATTTAATGTTAACGCTGATGTTTATTCCACTTCCCCACAGCGTTTGACTATAAGGCTACCCCTTTCCCGATCCCCATGAGAATCGCTTTTTCCACCATAATCGGGTAAGGTCATATCCTGATATAACTTGAACAAAAAGATTATGGGCAATACACTTAGGGGCCGATTCCGATGTCGGACGGACTCAGGTCCGTCCGACATCGGTCAGGAGCCAGTAACCGACCGACCTGCTGTCGTCGGTTACGGCTCTGCAGATGCGATGCACCGAACCCTGTTCGGTCGCACTCGTATACTCACATAGTGGGAGCATGCATTCCGAGCGGAATGCATGCTTGCATTGTGGAAAGCAGGTGTGCAGTTCATCCCTGCACCCTGTGGCCGGCACCCCAAGGTGCCTGCCACCGGGTGCAGGGATCAACAGAGGGCACCATAGGTGCCCCCAGGCCGTCATTCGGCAGCCTCGCACCCATGGGGGCCCTACTGGGGCCCCCAAAGACAGTTACCGACTGCCTTTTCGTGCCGGAAAGACCGGCACGAAAAGGCAGTGAAATACTGCCATCGTACTCCTCGGTCGTGAAGAGGCGGCCGGGGAGTACTGAAGGATTTCCGGACAGCGGATGGGCTCTCCGAGCCCGTTGTAAGCCATCCGAAATCTCAGTCGGATTCTTCCGACCGAGCCCATCGGAATGGCTCGGCCGGAAAGGAATCCGCCCGGCACGTTCCGATTCGGTCGGAAGGGCTCCGACCATCGTTCGGTGCCCTTCCGGCCGAAATCGGAATCGGCCCCTTAGTAGTGAAGTGATTCACGTTACGGATGTATGTGGTACCACTGAGATAATCATGCAGCTGCGGGTGAAATAATGGAGTCTGTTTCTGTTTTTAACTGTTAATAGGTGCTCACGGTTTACGAGTAGAATTGGAATGCGAGCACTGGACGCATACTGCGAGTGGCAGTCTGGGGGCAAGTTTACCCAACAATAGCTCATCCGTATGGTCACAGATCACAGAGTTGAAGGAATGAAAGCACACCGAGCACGTTGGGATGCATATTTAAGAAAATGTGATGAAATGAAAAATTGTTTCTGTTTTGTTTCTCTTTCACCTTTGCCTTACAGGCGGAATTTTTGCGTTCTTTCTGGATGGAGAGATAAGTATACCCTCCATACACTTTTCACGAGGGAGCAGCTTTCTGCTCCGTCAAATAAAAAATATATAGGAACATTCCTTATTTAATACCAGGGAGGGAATTTTGTTTTGCCCTGAAGAAAGCCCGGGACCGAACATGCCATAAACAAGGGCTGAAACATGTTGGCACATCTTTAGGGTCATCGGACCATTACCTCCAAACGACCCCTTGTATATATTTAATTTGAATATCCGCTATGTCCTCGCGAATAAAGGGATACCTGGGGAACGCAGTAGGATTTTTATCTCTAGACCCCCTGGCCTACATCTTTTAAGCGCTCCCTGAAATAAGGTCGAGCCCACCCTGACCTTTAGGAGTCAGGGTGAACCCTATGATGAAGCATGACACCAATAGGGTGTGTGAGGGTTAACTAACAAAAGGAGTTTCCTCCTTTCCCGCGTTCAAGCGGGGTACGCCAAGCAAGTCTAATTTTGAGCTTGATGGTTCTGGATACATTATGTTTACTGAAGTAATGGGTGGACTGTGTATCTTCGGAAAGCAGGTGAACATAATAGTGTTAATACCGTTGCACCGAATTAATTTTAGGACAATAAATATAGAGGGGCAATGGAAAACATTTGTCGAACAACACATTCAAGATTAAACATTGTACATTGAATAGATGCTCGTGGGTCTTGGTTATTGATGTAGTTTTACTTTATTGTGTATTCTCAAGATTGCACAGCCAACGCGATTCACCTTACAAAGGCTTCATCAGTGGAAGAGATCTGTACACTAGAAACACAAGAATCTTCTTGAGTAAGTTAGAAGGTATTGTAGTCTGAGAACACCATCCAATATTCAGTCCTGATGACAAAATTGTTTTGTTCATTCAGGGGCCATGTGTAAGTCTTCTGATTAAGACATGTGCAACGTGCGTTCAAATGGATAAATCCTACCACGACCACATGGTTCACAATACAAATCACTTCAAAATTGGTAATATCCAAGACGTGTTCCTCTAAAACCAGCATTTGCAAGAGAATCAGCTACAGGAACTCCAATCACAAGGCTTCTTGCAGTTATATATGGGCTGTGTATGGCGCCACCAGCTTCCGTTCAATTTTCCGAGGTGTTGTCGGTCAAGCAAGACGTGCCAGGTTCTGATCGAGGTGTTCTGGTTCAGACTGACAACACCTCGGAAAATGGAACAGAGGTTGGTGGTGCCGTACACGGCCCATATACGATGACAAGAAGCCTTGGGAATGGGGTTCCTGTAGGTGATTCTCTTGCAAATGCTGGTTCTAGAGGAACAGGTCTTGGATATTACCAATTTAGAAGTGATTTGTATTGTGAACTACAGGATCATGGTAGGATTTATCCATTTGTATGCACGTCGCACATGTCTTAATCAGACGACTTACACATGGCCCCTGAATGAACAAACCAATTTTGTCATCAGAACTGAATATTGGATGTTGCTCTCAGACTACAATACCTTCTCCTTTACTCCAGGAAGATTCTTGTGTTTTCCAGTGGTTCAGATCTCTTACCCTGATGAAGCCTTCGGAGGTGAAAAGCGTTGGCTGCGCAATCTTGGAAATACACAATAAAGTAAAAAAACTACATCAATAACCAAGACCCCTGAGCACCTATTCAATGTCCAATGTTTAATGTTGAATGTGTTCTTCTACAAGTGTTTTCTGTTGCCGCTCTATATTTTGTGTACTAAAACGTGTCAAATGTGTGGTCAATGTGCAGCTGACCATTGAGGTGGGCAACGGTTTCTGTTTATTGTTGTGACTACATCAGGTGGTGCGGCTTTGAATTCCCTGACTGCTTTCCTTTCTTGTTTATTGTTGCACCAAAGAAAGTTATTAATGTTATCTGCATTGTTTCTGGTGATGGTCAGATGATTGGAGAGGAACTGAGGGCTATTGAGGCAGCTGAGGAGCAATTTATAAGCAGTGATGCAGTTGCCAATCTGAATGATAGTGATTAGGTGGTCCCTGCTGCAGTGGAAGTAACGTGTACTAGAAGGCATCCATCAATCTGCTAGGATACTAACATTATTATATTTTCCATTAGATATATATTTTGTCTTGTTATTTTAGGACCAAATATATGGACCATCGTAGATCAAAGCAGGTTGGGATCTATTTTGGAAAACACATTCCCATAGTCAATGTTGATTCCATTGTCTACATTCCAACTGACAGGATTCATGTCAATGGGGTGTAAGAAGTTGTTGATTCAGCCATCATGATGTATGGACTACATTTCATCATTAACCTTTTTTATATACTTCTGGTCCTAGGCGTCCTTTTACTTAACAGTATGTGATTCCAGTCTAGCCAGGGAGAAAATCCTGAGGGTGAGCCTGTAAGTATGTAGCTAAGACAGTTCATATACTGTGGCCCAGATGAAGTCACACAAACAAATGGCACATGAGTAATTTATGCTATTTTGCTACAGGGCAACTGCCATGAAGTTGTACACATTTGAAGTTAAATAAACAATTCTAGTAATGAAAACCCAAAACCAAGGGCTGGAAATAGTTTACTAATGTGCAACATAAAATGTACATGAAGGGAAATGCCCTTGTCTACTTTCTCATTTCCTTTCAGCATACAAGGTGGAGGTACATTAAAGCAAGACACCATATTATATACAGAAGTATCAGAGAATAGCCCACAGTAGTATCGATTTCACATATTACGTTTTCATGGCACAAATCCTGACAAGCTGATCATCTTGATCCTGGCTATGGTGAAAAAGCAAGACCCCTCCACCCACAAACCGAATGCTCCTTTGTGATGTGTGGTGGATGTCTGAGATGCTGGTGAGAGAAAAGTGTTGATAGCAGTTCTAAAGCAGGAGAAGTATGTTTTTACTTGCAAAAAGCTAAGTGTTAGTATCAGGCTTTCTTTGTCTTCATAGCAATGTGAGTCTTCAAGCATATGCTGCTGTCTATCCAACATCTGAGGGACTTACAGCTGAGGTGATTCTTGCAAGGTGAAAAGCAGAGAGACATTGTTCTACTTGAACTTGCTTATTTTTGGTGTGAAATACAATCTCCAATTTCAGTGGGATCAAACGCAAGTTCATATCCATGCTTCATTGGTGGAGAGGCAGTTCTTTAGGTGCTCAATGATGCTGTTAGAAGAGATGTGTGTGTCATCTGCATACTTTTAAGTATTGTTGTTCCTGCAAACCGGCGTTTGTGCCATCCACGAGCAGCAGACCGGTGGGACTAGCTGTACGAATGCTGGTGGTGCTCTCCCCTTGCTTGCCCGAGAGCCGGGGCTGCATGAACATCAAATTGCACACATCTCAGACCAGAGGGATAGCCTGGTCCCACTGATGCCTCTCCCCCCCCCACCAGCCGAACAGTCACCTCTGGGTCCTCATGGCGCTACCGCCGCTTCTCCCTTGGGAGGGTGGGTGCCTTTCCTGCCCTGTGCCCCCTGCTCACTCACGCTCTGGGTCGGTATTGCAAGGTAGGAGCCCGCTATCGCACCGAGGTTGTTGACTCACTCGTCAGAGTCGTTACTTCCTTTGTGGAGCCTGTCTTTTGGCTGAAGGCTCTCTGTGTACTTTCACTTCCCTTTTCTTCACTTGATAATGCGATTATTGTGAACCACTGCCTTTCAGACGCTGATACCTCTTGTTTCTTTCCCCCCCAATAGCTCGTAAACTGGAGCAGATTGAGGGCAGTAAGGTCCGTTTTGGTTTTTGGACTGGGTGAGGGAATTGATCGCCCCGCTCCCCAATCACATTTTTGGCTGCTGCCCCTTCAGCCCCACAACTAGAATCTTCCTGTATGCTATCCACACACAGCCAGGAGAACCAGGCTATACACAATGCCATATCATGTGCTTACCACGGCATTGTTCCAATGAGTAATTGTTGCATTTGCCTAAGAGTTGGGATGGCTAATTTGCGGGAATCAGCTGGTGCAAGTCATTTTCACAAATTATTTGGTTTCTTGATGTTTCACTTGGACTGTTAACATGTAGAGGTGCGCCCCCACTGTGGCTACTTTGAAACAGATACAAGAACTCTGTCCATGCGATCCAGGGTGGACACATCTGCTTCAGGCTGACTCAGTTGTGGTGTCACTGTATGGCTGAACTTTGCAATAGGGACAGACATCTTCTTGAGTTTTTTGACTTGTCGTTCTAAGATATGTCCTGAAGTTTTCATTCTGAGACGTATAACGAACATATTGCTTGGCCATACATAACCTAGTTAAGGAAGAATCTACATGGTATTGCCTCTGATGTGTTTGCCTCTCATTCCCGTTGATGGACTTCTGGATATTGCCAATGCCTCTCAGTCCAACTCACCTGGATCCGCCTAAAAACATTGGACCTAGGTATAAGCCCCTGGTGCTGGTCTCCCTGGCATCTGGCTCATTGTTTGATTGAGTCCTGTTTGATCACCCCATGACTGTGTGACTGTCACCCCCAGTATTAGCTGCTGTCCTGCCATGTTGACTGACTCACCTGCTATTTGCACTGTACTTGCGCTGTATATCATATACCATACATTGTACATTCTGTCCACTTCTGCTGTTCATGCATCTAAACAGCCACTAAATATTGGTCTTATGCTCTGCAACACCTACTTGTTCTGGATCGGAAAAAGTGACCTCAGTGCCTTTTTGAATGTCCGGGTAACGATCACTGGAAAGAATCTCCCTTACCTCTTTAGACATTTTTGTCCACTCCTGCACCTAAGGGCCAACAATCTTTAGAGGTCCTATCTTTTCTCCCCAGCTCTCTCCTCCCACATTCCTTACCAGAAAGGTGAATACCCTATTATCACCCACAGGAAATAACTTGTCTTAATAAACTACCCTTCCAACCTAACTAAAAACGCCATGAGAAATCTCAAACACAGAATCCTCAACCTTATTAAAGAAACTCTCATTACTGACCCCTACTTCTGCTACGAAAAGGGTACCCTACTGATTGACCTCATCTTCTCTACCAATCTACGTGCTAAATGGAGGAAAGTCCTATCTTCCTCACTCAACACCAACATTCCCAACAAAAATTCCACACGGACACAAACTTACCATTGCCCCGCCACAATATACAATGCAGATGCCACCATCTCCATCTACAACAAAGGCACCGTGCTCATTCAATCTTCAGATCGCAATCTTGAAGTCTTTGTCAATCTCTTCTCCTACCTCAAGGACAAACTAGACATGGTCACCTCCTGCCTACCTCCTCGCACATACCCTCTGTCTCCTCCTCTTCTGATAACCCGGTCTCTTCCACACCCCCGTTATCACTCCCCCACCTGTCTCCCTTGGCAATCACCTTCCTTTATTCGGGTACTATTGCAGTCCAACACCCCTTCTTCCCTATCGATAATGCTAGCACTCCTCCACGCCAACACCACTCCGGCATCCCCATTTCACACTCTTCTACAGACCCCGACGCGAATATAGCACTTTCTACGTGATGTATTACTTCGCGTGCTATTACAACGCGGTCGTTACAACGACCGCGTTGTTAGTACGTGATGCATTTACATCGCAAGTCTTTACAACGACTTCCACTAGGGGGCGCGCTGGACTTAGGAATAGTATTATTTACTACTCCTACTCCAGTTTTCGCAACAGTAGGGAAGGTGTTGGAATTCATTTACAATACCTCAGCGCCCCCTAGTGGAAGTCGTTGTAAAGACTTGCGATGTAAATGCATCGCATACTAACAACGCGGTCGTTGTAACGACCGCATTGTGAAGGTATCGCGGTGTAATGACC
The DNA here is from genome assembly GCA_963921515.1 of Calotriton arnoldi. Lineage (NCBI taxonomy): Eukaryota > Metazoa > Chordata > Amphibia > Caudata > Salamandridae > Calotriton > Calotriton arnoldi. Next base: position 819,421 of record CAWUFW010006195.1, read on the forward strand.
GCGTTGTAAAGATTGTTTTCCCCCCGACGCTTATCCTCCCATCAACAAGATCAATACATCCACCGCCTCCTCTCAACCAACCATTACCAAGTCTCCGATTGTAAACTCTACTGAGGTTAGCTCCACAAACTGCCCCAATTTGGCTAGTTCTCTACATTACAGTGCTTCCCCCTGCCAGGCACCTCTTAGGAGTCGCTTCACTGACTCTATACTTGACACTATAATTTCTGAACTGCAACTGATTATGGCTGACATCCTTAAACTAATTCATATCACCTACAACCTTGAACACAAGTGGTCCTCACACACGACTCACCACAAGATTGAGAACACTGAAACTCCTAATTGCCACTGTGCCTCTATCACTTCCTACTCACGGGACATTCATCCTTTTTAGAAATCCACACAAAACCATAACCACTGCTCCAGACCCAATAGGCTAGTCAGACAGTTATCGGATTACGATAAACTTTCCCTCCTAGACACCTATAACCATGCTTCGGCTGACCACGTTATACCCTATACAAAAATCAAGACTATTATCACTCACCCTCTCAGGACATCCCACCATAGCACTAGGTTAAGAAATAAAACTAACCTCAAACAAGTTCCCATTTCATATACGCCCATGACCACACTCAAAACATCCCTTAACTGCACGTTACTCAATTGCCGGTCCGCTCTGAAACGTGCGGCGGACATAGCTGATCTCATACTTAACCATGACTTGGACATCCTTGTGCTCACTGAAACTTGGTTGAACGAATTGTCAGCCCCAATCCTTGACATACTAGTCCCCCCCAGTCATGACATCATCAAACTAGACTAGTAAGGCCGTTCTGGGGGACAGCTTAGCCTGTATATGCAGGTCCACACTTTATTTGAAACAATCACACGCTCTCTCACTGCCCTCCTGCGAATGCCTAAGGATCAACATCACCACCAATGACAGCTCAAGATGTTCTCTTCACATGTTCTACCACCCGCCAGGAGATAACCATACGTTCATCGACCAGCTCATGGAGATTATTTCCTCTAACAATGATGGCGTGCAAAGAAACGATGGATTCAAACCAGATCTGGGGGTGAATGTTTGATAATTCAGCATTCCGTCCATCGTCTGTTCTTTTTGCATTTGTCACTCCAACAATGATGAACACAATAGACAGATTTTTCTTGGTGACTTTAACATTCACTGGAATAATTCCAGTGACCCTCTTGTGAACAGTTTCAAATCCTAACTCCAGGACTTTAACCTTATTCAAGCGTGCAACAGCCCAACCCACAACAAAGGGGCCACCCATGACTTAATCATTGCAAAAGAGAATACCATACAAATTGAGTCCATCCAACTTTGCGACTGGACTGATCAACCCTGCATCACCTTCCTCATCTCAGAAAGGATAATTATGTCTACGGGCCAACCTATGAAAGCCAAACACTGGGTCTGAGATGCCCGCACCATTAATCCACTCACTATGTCAGCTCAAAGTAAAGACGTCCTGCTCCCACCCTCCTCTTTGGATAACGCTCATGATCTCTCTTAGTACCACATAAATTCCATGTCTAAAATCATGGACAACCTTGCACCCAAGCAACTAAAAAGAATCCAGACCAAACGATCTAACCCCTGGTTCAATTGTAACCTTAACGAGGAACACCGTCACCTCAGACTTGCAGAAAGAGCATAGAGACATACTTCTGTCCGACCTCAAACTCCTACGACAAAGACGGAGTGCCTACAATAGGCACATCAGGAACTCCAAAGCAACCTTCTCCCAAAATCAACTAGACACAGCAATTAATCAACCTTAAAAATTGTCCGAAATGATCAAATACCAGATGAACCTCAAGAATGATCTCCCTTACTCAGACAACAAAACACTACCTAATTGTGAGACCTTCGCCTCCTTCTTTGCTGAGAAAACAATTCCAGTCACCAAAATTATCCAGACACTATGCAACTCCTACCATCCGAACCCCATCCTACATCCCACCCCCATGATCAGGAAGGATGACTGAGAAACCCCCCCATGCTCACCTAAAAATAATGCCGCCTGCTCCAGCTTTTAAACCTTTGAAGAAAATAGCATCCTAAACCTATTGACCTCTCTTAAATACTCTAACCACTTCAGTGACTCCATCCAAATTTCTCAGTGAGTCCATCCACTTCCTACTCCAATTATGGACTAGGATAATCAATGCCTCACTCAACCAAGGCACCTTACCTGCCTGCCTCATAAGTGGCCAGGTTACTCCTAGCCTAAAAAAACCCAACTCCGACCAGTAAGATCCCAACAATTATCGCCCTATCTCCAACATCCCAATCTTAGCCAAACTCTTAGAAAAATGAGTACACTTACAGCTTTGCGTTCACAACAAGCATTTCCAACTCCTCTACCAATCTGGCCTCCGACTGGGTCATAGCACTGAAACTGCCCTGGTCCACATTGTCGATAATGCCCTTCGCTCACTCGACCTGAAGGAATCTTGCCTACTTATCCTACTTGACCTGTCAGCGGCATTAGACACTGTCAATCATGATACCCTTTTGAACCTTCTAGAATGCAGGATGGGTCTCTCTGGCACCGTGTTAAAATGGTTCTCCTATTTTCTCTACAACAGTTCTCAGCACATCTTAATCAACCATGCTCTTTCTTATCAGACGCCGGTGTCGCTGGGCATACCCCAAGGATCTACGCTCTCTCTGACATTGTTTAACTTATATATGGAGCCCCTAGCTGAAAACTTGCCCACATCTCCTACCACATGTATTGCGATGATCCTCAACTCTATTTGAAAATCGCATCTCCTGATGACATCAATATCCTCACCAACACCCTGACAAAAATGCAACATTGGCTGACCTGTAACAACATCAAACTAAATGTCCTCAAAACAGAATTCTTACTGATCTCACCATCCACCATTGCCCCTAATATTAAAGTCTGGGTCCCTCATCTTACTTATCAGTCACAAATGATTTCCCTTGGAGATCACTAATTGCGCAGCTCAATCACCAACAACTTCTTCAGTCACCTCGCATGCATGCAACCAGTCTTGAAAGAGCCAAATATTGAAAAAACAACTTTGTATCACCAAATTTAATACCAAATATTATCTCACATCAATTAGTCGATAAATTCAATAAGTCAAAATCAATCTAAAAACAAGTACATAAGCTAAAAAGGAGTTATAACACATAGGACATTCACATTTGTCATAAAATGGTGTTAATTTGTAGGAATCCATACAAGTAACACATTGTAGAAACAAATTTATTTTCAAACATGTGATACTATTTTCCTCAACTTTAACAACCACGAGGAGTTGACGTGTTTCTGTGGGTAGTGCAGAATAAAACCACCTTCTTCAGGACAACAGGAATATTCCCTCCTAACAATATTATACAATAAAAACCTGTGCTAGCACTCAAGTGAACCGGGAACACCTCACTTTAACTGTTGTTCAATATTAAAAAGCAAACTCGAATACCTCTATTCGTATTATACAGCTACTAAAATTATAGTTTAAAACGTCCAGCGGTATTCAATGTTTCTTAAAATCACTCGCTATGCTCCATGTCCATACCATGAGACTTCAATAAGTAATATCCCGCTTCTCAATCCAGTTTAAGTCACAACAGCCTCCCTCAGATAGTGGGGGATAAATGAGGAAGCTCAAAAGCCTTCAAATGGAATAAGTGCTAGGCAGACAGCAAATTCCATATATCTGTCCCAGCACCCAGAGGCATCCAAGCTCTCTGTTGTTCGTCTTTCCTCCCGTGTCGAACGTTACGAAATAAACCTCATCTTACTGCTTGGAATTGTACCCCACAAAAATCATTGACTCTGCAAAATCCCTAGGTATAACTTTGGACAACGCCCTCTCCATGCAAAAACAAATAAGGGCCACCACCAGAGGAGCTAACCATCAATTGCTCTTTCTAAGCAACCTAAGCCCTTTCCTCCCCTTGGCAGACCTCAAAACAGCAGTTCAAGCTCTTGTGTTATCGAAATTAGACTACAGTAGTGCTACCCTTCTGGGCCTTCTGAAAATGTCACTTGCACCTCAGAAGGCTACCCTAAATGCAGCTGCTAGGCTCATCTCTGGATTTATAAAACGTGATCACATCACTCCCGACCTTCAATCACTGAAATGGCTACCCTATGAGACCCGGATCCACCTCACAATTGCATGTATGACCCATAAAGCGCTGCACAACAATACTCCTTCCTACCTGACCCAGAAACTGCCTTTATCGGGTGGAAACAGACACTATAGAAGCACAAGCTCCTTACTACTCAAGCAACAAAAATTCAAGAAAAAGAAAATCTGCAATCAATCCTTCGCTGGAATTGCCCCCACGACCTGGAACTTTCTCCCCCCGAGATTAGATGCAACCCATCCACCTCCATCTTCAGGAAAGAAGTAAAAACTCTTCTATCCAACAAATTCCTCTCACAATGAGGCGCTTACCTCCCTATCCTCATGAGCGACTATTTCCTGCCTGTTTGGTTGTTGATTCTGGTCACATCATTGCCCATCCCTCCGAGTTTAGCGCCACTCTCTTTCCTTCTTCTCTCTGCCATCTACACACCACTCTCTTTCTTATCATTCTATGCCCTGACTTTGGCTTATGTCCGGTCCTTTTATTCGCATCTCCACTCTTATCATTTACATTTGTAAATATTGTTCTTTGTGATCAATACCATGTCTGTACATTATCACCGTTTGTATCACATGTTCGCTTTTTTCCTTCTTGTAAAGCGCTCTGTCATCCTGAAAGGGTATTGTTCACACTAAATAAAACTCTAAAATAAATAAATACTCATATGTCCCATGCAGAGGCTGAGAATGACAGGTGGAAAGATGGGCTGTTGAGTATGCCGCAAGCCACTGGGATAAGCTGCGATATTGATGAGTTCATTTAGATTAACTGAAATGTGGTAGTCAGGTAAGAAAAGAAGTGTTTTTAAATCTAAGGTATTGAGTAGGGCAAGAAGTTAACTATATCTAATGCTGCAGATAGGTTGAGTATTATAAGGGGCAGAGATCACAATGTATGGTGAAGGGGAGAATGTTGTCCATGACCTAGATCGTAGCTGTCTCACTGCTGCACTGTGGTAAGAATCCTTACTCAGAGTCTGGGAGGAGGATGTTGACCTTGATTTGCTTATTTAACTCTTTTGCACCAGGTTTCTCCATCTTCCTGAGGAAGCCAAGGTGGTTGATTGGGCAGTTGTTCGAGAGGTTATTGGGATTAAAGTTGTCTTTCTTCAATAGAAGAGGGAGCTGTCCAAATTGGACGGCTTCAGAAAAAATGCCTTGTGTGAGGGAGCACTGACAATGTTCTCACTACCTTGAGTGCTTTTCAATTTATGGATTTCAATATTGAGATAAACTGATCATTTAAAGATGTAGCCTTGAGAGAGTTTAGAAGTGTGACCAGGTCGACAATGGTGCTGCGTTAAAGCGCGCCCATATTGGTGCATTTGGGGAAGATAGGCACCGCAGCTGTTGATGCCTCTATGTTCTTGGTGTGCATCCTGCTCTTGACTAATTTCTCTTTGAAAAAAGAGATTGATGGAATTGTATTTGGAACTTCATATTGGAAGATGCAGGGTGGGAGTGACACAAAAGCTGATAATGCTCAACAGAGCTTGGCTTTTATTTGTGGCTGTTTTGATGGTTTCAGCCCAGTAAACTGCTTTGGCAATCAGTTTTCAGCGTACAGAGTGGCATAAATTACACCTGAAAAAAATATTGTGTGCTAAATCTTGCGTTCAAAAATATTGCCCCATTATAGTTAATAATTGAAAATCTATATCCAATGGAGCAATATATGTGTAAACAATATTTATTCCACAATATTTCTCTTATATTATATTTTTGTTATCAGTATTCTGACATGCAACTGCCAAGATAACACTCCAAGGCATGTTGTTGCCAGGCTTAAAATAAAGATTTGCCAAAAAAGGGAAAACAGAAAACATGTATTTTATAGTTCTGCACCAAGGCTGTGGGACAATAGCCTACCAAAATGAGGTTGCTCCTTCACTTCTATAGTTTAGAAAAGGGTGCAGTCCCATCTCTTAAGTAACAACTGATCCAACCACTAGACCGAAGTAGAACAGTTACCAGTTTGTAATAGAAAAAAGTTACGCTAAAGCAATTGGGGTTTAAAAAAATCCAACAAAAAAGTGGAAAACTGACAATCTTTGTACTAAAAATGTGTGGTAGTGAAAACAAAAAATTTCCAAAATTGTTATGGATTTCAAACTGAAAAAATAGCTTCTATCTTTGATAGAGAATGGTAAAAATGGCTCTGAGAAACGATCAGGCAAGAAGGGGAAGGCAGTGGAGGAGAAGGCAGGTAGAGTAGAATGTAAAATACAGAACCATAAAGAGAGGTAAGTGTGGCAGAGAAAGGGTGAAGAGTGAAGATGAAGAGGAGGAATCAGAATGGAGTTTGGGAGTTTCCCCCCTGGAAGGGAAACAATACAGAGTTACATGTAACATGGGAAGGAGACCAGTGATAAACTCAAAGAAAAGTGAGTGTGCAGATGGCTAGAAGAGATGGGGGAGGACTGGAAGAAGTAGTGTGGCAGGCAAAGGTCAATCATGGGAGAGGGTGAAGCATCCAGTACAGGGTGCAAGGGCTGTCTACCCGAGAAGGACAAAAGAAGGAATTAAACTTAAACATACTTACAATTGTTGTTACTGCACTTTGCTGACAATTTTTAAGGTCAAATCTTTTGACCGCAACTTTAGCGTGAAGGACTTTTTTTACGTACATGTGGGTCACCCCTACACATCTGTAAACTATTGCATATTGTTCTTTTGTCCTACTATTTACAGTGCTGTGTTTCTTAGTTGGCAGATTTATGCTACATAACTCCCAGTACATACAACCATACATACATATAACTGCAGTGAGCTGCATATAGTTGCATTATTGCATATACAGATTTAGGCTGTACTTCTCTTAATTGTCCCACAAGAGCCCAGTGAGATATGAAAATTGCTGTTTGCACGAGTACATAATTGATATTATTAATGGTACGGTGTTCCTTTTGTGAAAGAGCACTTTGGACCTCATGTGACTAGATTTGGTTGAAAAAAAGAAACATTTTATTTTAAATTTTCGATCTGCGAAAGGTGTATAAAAGGTTTTAACTAAAACATTCACAAACAACCTTTATGGTTATTGTTGCAATATAGGTAGTGGCCCAAAAAGAGAAAAAGAAGTCTGCACTGGGAACAAAAGGTACTCAAGGTACACAAGGGACAGAAAAATGGTTTATTTGTATTTGTCATATCTGGCCCAATTATCATATATGCGGCTGTACAGAGTATGCTGTTTATTACCATATTGAATATGGACAAGAACCGTGGCTCATGCAAAGCCTTGACTGGGTAACGATGCCCTACCATATACCCTTATTGTAAATACCATAATTGACAGCATCACATTTATTTTCCCTGTCATGGCATCAACTACTGCATTACTTAAACACTCATATCATGCTTTAAAGATTTAACTGTTATACTTTCACAATTAATAAATATTTTCTCTAAATTAAAAAAAAATCTTATATTCTATAATTACGGAAATTAGTTCACATAGCCATCAGGCCAAGGGTACAGTTCAGTTTGAATGATCAGTCATGGATCTCTCTCCGAGCCTAAATAACAAGACTTCAGTCTAGGATATTATATAATGGTCAGGCCCAATATACATATCACACCCAAACAATGCTTTGAGAACATTTACAGTACAGTTTTCGTTGATTTTGCAAGAAATCCATGCTTTTTTAATTTTCTTCTGACTGGCCTTGCGTGGTTGGTTGGGTGTGATTTAAAAACATGGTAAACTTTCAGAGATGCTAACTGGTCGCATTAAACATCTGCCATAGTCAGCCTAAGTAAAAATAATAACACAAACGTAGATGCGTTAGTGGAATTGAATGGCGATTGTCAGTGTAATCAGATTTTACATATATAATCAAAAGACAACAAGAAGAAATGAAATCTTAGCATATCAGTGAGGGCAAATTATTGGCTGTCAAAATACATAGTTTCGAAAAGCCTAATCACTTTATCTGTGAATTTTCTGAAATGGAAATTGTCTGGCCTTTTCGTCTATTCACAGATTCGTATCCATAATCCTATAAATATATCTATAAAATGTTAGTGTGCGCTTTGTATACTCTCTGGTGTGCGCATGGTCGTTTTTCTAAAAAAAAAAAAATCCACAATGACAAAAGCACTCATTCACACTTTGAAAAAGGCCTCTCAGTTGTTTATTCAATTTTGCGATTGCTTTTCAGACCGCATTAGTGACAATGACGTTTTTGAGCGATCGCTTGAGCATGATGCATTATAATTAAAAGGAAACGGCGGGGTAATAACATGAAGCGGACAGTTTTATCATGTTGGCATTTTTCCCCTCGGTGGCCATGCGCTTATAAGTCTGGCTCTATTATGGGGCTTCCATCTGCCTGCTGGCTGCAAAATCTATACTGTCTGCCTGAGTGCCCGAATCCCAAGGGAAGGGACGGTGGGAGGGGGGATCCTGCATAATCCCACAGACTCCTGTCTCAACGAGCAATAAAACTGTGAGCCTGCAACGGGGCCTATCAATTATGCATTGGTGAAAATGAGCGTGCCTTGGGCAGAAGCAAAGAGAGGCTGCTTTCAACTTGTTGCGCCCTCATCGATTCAACGCAGAGTAATCCATTTTACTCGGTTCCATTTGTATGAGTCAGGCTTACTGTCTGCAGATGGGGCCAGGACGCCCCCGAGGGGGTCACAAGGTCAGCGTTGCTCCATGTTACCCTGTCTGGCTTTGTCATTTATATAGCATCCAACTGGAACTTCGGGTCACAATGTCTGCCTCGCTCTTTTCTGTTTTATTTTATTTACCCACCTAACATCTCGCTTGCCAATGCCCGTGCTTCTAAGCGCTACTGCAGTCTTTCCCCTTTGCATGTAAAGATGTATAAAAAACCCTCTGAAGCGAACTACTTGACGCCAGGCGCGCAACGCCCATTGGGCTGAAAGGGCCTGAGTGTGGGCTGGGGGGGCGGGGGTGCGCGTGGAAAACACTGCAGCTGCTTTTGGTACAGGGGGCCGATATTGCAGCACTTATGCAAAACTGGCCCCCTGTACCAAAAACAGCCCCCACCGGTCCAAAACCGGCCCCCACCCTTCCAGCCCACCGAGAAAACGCACGGTGCCCGCTATGGCCAGTCCGGCCCTGTCTCTGAATAATGCCATAATAGCAATAGTTTAACTTATATCTGAAACCCTACTCCAGCCCTCAATAGCATGCTGAGTTACTTCAAGTGTCTGGGAATGCACTCTGCATTCAGACAACTCACTCCTCATTCTCGCCTTTCACTTTCACACTCACCGCGATCACAATGCACTCACACTGAACACCATGCACTCACACCAATCACCCTGCACTCACAATGACCACACAGCACTTATGCCACTCGCCATGAACTCACACCATTCTCCCTCCACTTACCCTGCGGTCACATGAGCACACCGCTCACCCTGCACTCACAGTGAACACTCTGCACTCACAATGCACTTGCTCTGTTTACCCTGTACCTCACCCTGCAGTCACACAAGCACACTACTCACCCTGCACTCATGGGACACTTCACTCAACTGTCACCCTCTCTGCTCACTCTGCAATCTCACTCAAACAAGCCCATCACTAACCATACATTAATTTGTCCCACTCTGCACTTACATCTGCACCCAAATTCATATGGTCAACTCACTCCCCCTGCAGTCACTCCTCTCACCCTACTCTCACACTGTTGCATCGCTCACTGTGCACTCACATGGGCACTCCTGTCACCCATACAGCGAAGAGGATTAATGTGCCTTCTACAAAGAACGTGTACCATGCAGATCACAGAAGTGATGAGTGTGAGTAAACTACGAATAGCCCTATAAAAAAATGAAATGTTTGTCAGAAAGGTGCTATAGAGAGATGAGGTGCATTGTTGGAGAGTGGTAGTGAGAAAATTCATGGAAAAGGAGGAAATGGGGGAGGTGTGCCAAAAAAGTATGTTGCACCGTGCGCGACCAGTGCTAGGACAAGCCCTGGCTGGGAGTCTTAGCCCCCCCCCCCGAAGTTCGGGTCTAGTTGCGCGTCTGCCTGATGCTATAAAAACTTTACCTGCCACCCGAACGGAGAAATTCACGGCCGCGATATTCTGCAGCTTTAAGTGCAATACGATAGAGGAGGCATAGGATCCATGGCCCCTCGATCCCCTTAACGAAGAATGACGGGAGCGTTTATGTGATGAGCTTCTCCTATTACAAAATAGAGGCCATTACACGAGATAGTAATCCAGACGCTAAAGTGGTCGGAAACACATTGGTCCGGTAAATGGGAGGCTGATTATAAATCTACTGACCATATTAATCAGGTTTTAAAAAAAACGGGGGCTAGACTACAAGACGTACAGAGAGAGTTGTTAAAGCTGTTGTCTTGAAAAAGATGGAACATTAATTTAACCCATCGAAACGCGTCGACGCATCATTTACATAATCCATGGGAATAATTGGATCTGTAGATACAGTAAGGAATAGAGTATCCAGGCCTAGTTATTAAATCAATCCATCGGATATGTCCTTTTAAAGACAAAGTTTACTGTCTAATATTGTCTCTCTCTTTTTATGTTGTGTTATGTCTGGTAATTTTTATGTTTTATAATTTCATTGTACTATGTGCATTTTGCGGGGTTTTTTAACTAATTGTTTTGTATGAATTGTGAGATGTATAGGATGTGAAATGAAATTTTTAATACAATATTACATAAAGGTTTTTGTAATAAAAAAGAATTTGTAACAACCTTTGGAGAGTCATTAGATATATGATTTTAATATTTTGTATGGATAATATCACTGCATTAATGGTAAGGTATGACTCAGTTGTAAGTTGAGCTTGTTCATGTTATTGGGTTTTCGCATAAAACCAAGGGAATATTTGTTTTTTACTTGTCAAGAGTACCCTACTCCCTTGGCTGTATCAAGGGGTCTCTCTCCTCTTTTACGCATGATGCTATAAAAACACCATAAGGCATAGGGTATTATTTCAGAGTTTCTTCTCTATTTTGATTTAATTTGTCTCCTGGGCTTCTAAAATTCTAAAACTTAGCATCAATTTGAGAGCTATTTAGTGATTCTATTACTACTATCACAACTACTTTTAATACTCCTACTGCTAATATTAAGACTTGCTGCTAATTACTACTACTACGAATAATGTGTACTTACTCTCTGAAATGACGTATGGAGGCAGAAGTTCAGATGCACTGATGAAGTAGCATACTTAAAAAAATCATGAACAGGGCATGGTGCAGCTGCTGTTGAGAATACAGAGACGGTCTATGTACAAACATGAGGCCCTATTCACAAAGATTTCGGGCCTGAGGTACTAAATGCATTTCCTTTTGCAAAGTCTGTGATGTGCAAAAAGTTAAGGTTTCGTGACTACCAAAACCTCACTCATAAAGTAGTAAAGGTACATTGTGAGTTTAAAATGTATTTGCATCTAACAATATGCACATTGTGACTGTGACAGACCGCATTCAGGTAGCAATTGGGCATGCAGGGCACTACTGGGCCACTTTGATAAAGAAAAGCACTTTAATACATACAGAAAAATCTGTATTCTACAGGACAAGCTACAGGAACAAATGTTTCACTGGTGCTGACACAATTGTGCCTGGGTCTCCCCTCTCACTCCTCTCCACTCTGGTACCCATCCTGCGTCAGCCAGGTACATCCTTCCTTCTGAGTTAAAATTCGTTTTGCGTTGGTATCAAGGCACAGATGCAGATTACCTTTTTTTAGGTCGAGCCCAGGCAGTGCAGGCGCTGTCTCTCGACATGTTTTCTCTCCTTCTGGGGGCTTTCACCACGCCCATCACTTTCATTGGCTCCTTCAGCAGCCTTTCAAAATTCCTTTTGTTTGGTAAGTAAAAGCTTTACTTTGTTCTGCCTTTTGGCTGTTTTGTTCCCACCCTGCAGATTGGCCCTGTTACATGGATTATTTCACCATGGGCCATATATAGTGTTGGCGCACTACTTTCTCTTTTGCCTCGGGTTCTTATCTTAGTTTCCTGCTTGTGTTCCAAGCTCTGTGCCTCCAATTGTCGTGTTGACTTTGAGCCCGCCTCAGTTGTCTGTTCACCACTTACCTCCTCCTCTGCCTTTTCTAAATGCGTGGTGGTTTTTTTAGTAATAAATAACACTTTTCTATTACAATACACTGGCCTCTCGCGGCCCCACCATGCCCCTAGCAAACACATGCTGCCGTTGCTGCCTGTGCTGATTGGAAGGGTTAACCTTCCCCACCCTTCTCCTCTGCCCTCGGCACCCTTGCCTGCGGGTGCCTCCTTGGGGGCTGCGTGACATTCCTCCTGCTTACGTTCCAAGCTCTGCTCTCTTCACCACATGTTGTCCGTGTTCACTTTGCTCATGCTCCCTCCTGTTAGATGGGTTGACCACCTCCCTCGTCTCTCCTCCTCTCCCTTTTCTGTGCACATGGTGTTATTTTTTGTATTATTGTTAATAAATTGAACTTTTTTTATTAGAAAACATGGGCCTCTCGTCACCCCACCTTCCCCCTTAGCAAACACACGCGCAGCCTGCTGCCGGTGCTTTATGTGCTGCTTGGAAGGATTAATCTTCACCGCCGTCCACACCCTTGCCTTTCGGATGTCTTCTTGGGGGCGACATGGCTTCCCAGGAAACCCCGGCGTGTTGATGGACAGACTTTATTTACTGTAATTGGAAGAGTTACAACATGCTGAAGTCTGCATGCTTGTAACTCTTCCGATCACAAGTTTTAATTCGAATGCGTTTGTTTTCCTTTTGCAGCTCAGCTGTACAGTTCACCCTGAACATCTCCCAACCCCCTGAGCCCGAACTGTTGAACTACAAACCGTCACCTCTAGTGTCATTTCCAAATTATCAATTTCTGCACCACATCAGAAAAAATTCAGGGAGGATGGGTGAAAGTGAGTGCTATTTAGTCAAATTGCAACTGTCACACCTTCTTGTACCACACCAGTCACACTTGTTTGCATGTCTGAACCCTAAACGTCCATGAACGAAGTGGGCGTTAAATACAGTACGAGTATTTGCAATGCAATAGGTCTGCATTATTAATTGCACCGCCAATAGCATGAGAGCAGCGTCATGATTGGTTAGGGGAGTTGGCTCAGAGTTAATTGACTCAATGACCCCAAGCTGGTCACCTGGCATCGCTCCTTGACTTGACTCTGTCTGACTTTCCCAGGGATTTCACCTCTTCACATTCTCTACCTCCGTATCCTTCCCATCCTGGACCCACCAGGATTCTGTTATTGCTCTCTGTGCAGACTTCTCTGCATCTGGGTTAAATCATGGTGTCCACGGTTGTGACTGGGCAGAAGTTTGCAGGCCTCGTCATCTTCCTCTTGCTGTGGTGTGCTGTTTGCAAAAGCTTGGAGTGTGTGCGTGCTTGCCAGGACCACACCGTTGCCTAAAGTAAGTTTCAAAGAGAAAGCCTTTGTGTATGTACTGTCTGTACTTACGTGTTGAAGCCCGGTCCGGGGAAAGCGCAGCCAGACCCATTTGGAGGCGGGATCCCTCCCCCCCGTCGCGAAGCCCGCGAAAGGAGGGGCGACCAGGATGGGTCGCCCCAAGGTAGCCAACGCCCCCCCCCCAATCAGGGCGCAAGTTGGCAAGCAGCTGGGGGGGGTTTAAATAAGGGCGCAAGGCCCAAAGTTAGCACAAACCCCCCACCCCTGCAAGAAGAAAAAGGACTCGCCGCCGCAGGGAATTCTTACCTGGATGAAGGACTGGACTGTTGGTGGCGACAAGCAGGCAGCATGACCCAGGCTGTCGAGGCGCGAGGAGGCATCGAGACGGCGCCAGGAGCCAGCATGAGCAGCAACAAAAACCAGGCTGCACCCGGCTGAAATCTGGGTCGAAGAGGCCGGTGATCGGCAATCAGGCGGCGGACCAGGGATGGAGGCGGAAGGCGGCGCCGGGAGGATCGGGAGCAGCGACAACAAGGAGGCGCCATCCTACGGAAACCGGTCGGGATGGCTGCGACCAGGCCAAGCAGTCTCCAGCTTTGTCACCGAAGAGCAGAACAACGTTCACCGCGGAGATTACATCCAAAGGGCAGAAGGCCGACGTGCGGTGGAGCGAGCCACGATCACAATAAGCATCCTATCGAAGAAGTGCCAGCTTTGCAGGATGGTGATCAACAAAGAATCAGAACACGGTTCTGGACATACCGGCACCTGCAGCCAGAACGGCGGTGACCGAGGGAAGATGGCGGCAGGGTTCACATGGGCGCAATGAGGCGGCGGGGCCCCCGGAACCGCGATGAGCAAGGAGGGAGCTGAGCATGGATCTGAACCAGAAGGCTATGGGTAAGCAAGAACGGGAAAAGTGCTGGAGGGCGCATAGTTATTTATACGGGGCATAGTTAGTCTGGCTGTGGAAAGATCTTGTAGAACACAAGATTTCCAGCAGGGGATTCCAGGATCCACAACACCACCCCCCCCCGTTCAGGCACAACCATCATGGCACTGTTAGGCCTCAATGCGGCCTAGAGTGGTTGCCGCAGCCTCACTCCCCGGTTTGCCAGTCGTGAAAGCCATGTAGTGTTACGAGACAAGCAGGCCCTCCAAAACACAGACTTAGGAGTGTCGGGGACCGCTGCACTCTGGGGTATAGAGCAAGTTAATTTCCGGGTTCACGGGCAGGGGTCTGTGGCACACTACCAGCTTTGTGCTCAGGCCTCGCTGGGGTCCGTCACTCACTTGGACAGCGCAGCCTTTCATCCTTCAGGGTCGCTGCAGGCTGCGTTAGAAGGCAAGCTTTTTATGTGTTTGGGAGCAGGTGTTGGTTGCTCGGTTGCACGCCCCCAAGTCACTAAACATCACATGCGTGTATTTGCTTGCTGCTGTGATCAATGCAGCTCAGCCTTTCGGCAGTCAGGGTCACTGCACCTTGCTGTAAAGCAAACTATTGCTAGGTGTGTTACCAGTGCAGCTCAGCCTTTCATCCTTTAGGATATCTGTACGTGTAGTATAAAACAAGCTATTATCGGGTGTGTTAGAAATGGGGGTCTCTAGTTGGCAATGGCTGGCCACTGTCCAAGTAGGGACCCTTCTTCCTAAGTCAGAGTGAGAGGGCTACCCTCTTTAATACCCCTGCTCAACCCTGTGGTAACGTAGCACGAGCAGGTAGGCTTATCTCAGAGGCAGGGTGTGAAGCATTTATGATCATACACAGTAACACAGTGAGGAACACTACAAAGGGACACCACACAAGTAGTTATTATAAAAAATAAGTATCTTTATATATAGGCAGATTTATCACAAGACCAATAACTGTAAAAGCCACAATACTGTCAAAAATAGGATAGCTGTTGAAGGGCTGTCAAAAATAGTTCAAAGGTTGCAAAAATAAGGTTCAAGTTCAAAGCAGTGGTCTCTGCGACCCTTTCTTTCACAAAGTACCTGGTTTTAGTAGCAAAACCAACAAAGTGTCGCAAATAAGCTGTAGCGATGATTCTCGGCACGCGAGGCCGGCGATGCGTTGAAATCCTTGCCGCAAGGGAGGATGATGCGCCGATCTGCGGGATGCGTGCGGAGACGATGCGACAAACTTCTGCACGCTGGAGCGCCGATGCGATGACTTTCTTGCCGCGTGGGAGAAGTCGATGCAGTGATCCTGTTGCGCTGTACGATCGTGTTGCGATGCGAAGACAAGACGTTCCGCGAGGGAGCGACGAAATTCGATGCGATCAAAGTGGCGAACGCACGGCGTCCGCACTGCGATGTCTCGAAGCGATGATTTCTTTAAGGGTTGCGAGTGCGCGGCGACAGCAGCGCGATGATCTTTCCAGCACGTCTCGGCTGCAGCGGCTCGCAAAGGGGCGTCAGCGATGGTTTCGGGTTGCGGGCCCTCGGCGGCAGTAGCGCGATGATTTTCCCAGCGCTCTCGACTGCAGCGGCCCGCAAAGATGCGTTAGCGTCGATTTCTTACCCTCTTTTCTCTGATGCAACTAGAGGCCCTGGAACTCACAGGAGCCTCCTCAGCAGATAGCAATCCTCGCAGGGAGGAAGCAGGAGGTTGGTGGTGGAGTCTGTTGTGCCTGAGACTCCAGCAGGAGGCTAGCTCTTTTCCTAGCCCTTGGGTGATTGCTGTACAAAAATAAAAGTTCTCTCAAGAGTTCCTTTTCCTCTTCTTCAAGGTCCAGTGGTCACTGCTGCAGGCCAGTGCAAGAAACAACACACAGCACAGGGACAGTCACTTCCTGCAGATTCCTCCAGTGGCACGGACAGAGTTTCCTCTCCAGATCCAAAAGCAATACAAAAGTAGGGGGTTTGAGCACAGATATTTATACCCCAAAAGCCTTTGATCCTTGAAGCTACCAGTCCCTGAACCTAGCCAGAACCAGTTCTGCTCAGGCCTGGAGCACTTTGTTTACCAGTGTTAGAAATGGGATCTCTAGTTGGCAAGGGTTTGCACCTTTGTCCAAGTAGGGACCCTTCTTCCTAGTCAGGGTAAGGGTGTTACACTCGTGAAGTAACCCCTGCTCACCCTCGTGGTAGCTTGGCACGAGCAGTCGGGCTTAATTCAGAGGCAGTGTGTAAAGCATTTGCACATAACCAACAGTAATACAGTGTAAGCACTACAAACGGACACCACACCAGTTTAGAAAAATAACCAATATTTTATATACTCAAGACAAGACCAATTACGACAAAAATCCACAATACTATACTTTACGAATGAATGCTTGATACGGTAACTTCTTCTTTGCAGGAATAGTCCAAAAACAAAGTTCGTACGAGTCGGTAGCTCCGTCTGAGCCTACCGCGATGCTGAAAACCACAGAGTCTAACAGTTCCAGCCGACCGCGTCGATACGGGCCAGCAGAGTCGTGAACAGACTCGGTTACAGTACCTTTCTCGTTGTGGCTGGTACGGAGTGTACGAGCCGGTCGGCGTTCGTCGCGGTTGCGGTGCAAGACGGAGCGATGCAAGGTGCGGTGTCCCTCGATGCGGTGCAGGCAGTGGCTCGATGAGCGTCGTGCAGACGGGGTCGGTGAGTCCAAGGCGTGCGATGCAGGGTGAGACGATGCTCGATGTGGTGCTGACAGGTTGCGATGCAGGCGACCAAGCCGGAGTGCGGGAGCTGGCGTCGGACAGCGGTGCGAGTCGGAGCGGTGCGTCGCAGACGTGCGAGCGGTGCCCCAAATGCGGTGCGGTCTCGACTCTTGAGCCAGTTGCAGCGACCGCGTTGGTCGGGTCCGGCTGGTTCAGTGAAGCGATGCGATGTGAACTGCGGTGCCCACAGGTCACGGTGCAAGCAGCGGCTTGATGTTGGCGGCGTCGGACGTCGCCCACGGTGAGACCAGGGTTGCGATGCGAAGCGGGGCGATGCGGTCTGCGGTGCAAACAGGTCACCGGCCAGGGATGGATTCGGTTGATGGAGTCGGTTGCAGTTCCCTTCCTCTGTGGCAACTGAAACAGCGTTCCAGAAGCGGTACCCAGAGGCTTGTGAAGTCTTTGCAGTCCCTGAGACTTCTTAACAGGAGGCCAGCTCGGTTCCAGGCCCTTGGAGATACTCAGCACAAGTTTGTAGAAAGTTCAGTCCAGTCCTTTCACTGCCCAAGACAGAAGCAGCAACTGCAGGCCAACCCAACAAAGCAACAACACAGCAAAGGGGCAGTACTCCTCCTGGCAGCTCTTCCAGCTCTTCGTCTTGGCAGGTTCCTTGATTCCAGCGAGATCTAAATTCATGGGGTCAGGGCCCCAATATTTATATCCCAAATTCCTTTGTTCTCTGAAGGCAGAGAGGCCTTTGCCTAGTCCAAACCAGTTCTGGAGCACTTTGTTGACAAGTCTCCGTTCCTTCTTTCAGTGAGTAGGCCAGGGACATCAGACGCACCACAGGAGGTGGAGCCAGCATTGTGGAGGGAAGGCACTGTCCTATTCAGGGCCCAGGTGCGACCCCTCCCACCCATCTACATGTAGATCTTGCTATTCAGCCCTGCGCTGACTCACCCTGTCTCCCGGCATCCCCCAGCCCCTGTCACTCCCACTCCAGACAAGGAATACACAACCTCGCAGAGGCAGGCTTGGATGGTTAGACAAGAAAATACCCACCTTCTAAAAGTGGTATTTTCAAACACAGAATGTTAAAACCAACTTCACTAAAAGATGCATTTTATCATTCTGAGTCCAGGCATGCTAAACTCGAATTTCTACCATGTTCCCGGGGTCAGTTAGGATTATAAGCTGTAATAATCAAAACTGCCCGTTCTGGCCTAGGGGGAACAGGTAGCCTTGCAATAGTGAAAAACGAACTAGGCCGTAATTCACTATCAGGACATGCCACACACACCAGGGCATGTCCTACCTTTTGCATACAACGCACCCTGCCCACAGGGGTACCTTGGGCCTACCTTAGGGGTGACTAACATGTAGAAAAGGGAAGGTTTAGGGACTTGCAAGTGTGTGCACTTGCCAAGTCGATATGGCAGCCCCAGGCTGCGCACGGGCTCTGCAATGGCAGGCCCGAGTTACACTTTACGGGCTGTTTGCGTGGGTGGCACAATCCAGTGCTGCAGCCCACCAACAGCATTTGGTCTATAGGCCCTGGCACTCGCAGTGCACTTTACAAGGGACTGACACATAAACCAAATAGGCCAACCATGGAAACGCCAATCCATAACACATTTTATACAGGAGCACTTGCACTTTCCCACTGGACAGCAGTGAGGAAAGTGCGCAGAATCATTACACCAGCAAAAACAGAGTCAAAACCGGGAGGTCAGAAAGCAAAAAGTCAGGGGAAACACGCCAAAAGATGCCAAGTCTAACACATGTCCCCTCCAGCTGAAAGTAGGGAGAACTACCCAACCCCATTGGAGTTCTCTTCACTAAGGCGGAAGAACCTGGACAGACCATCTGCGTTGGCGTGTTCTGTACCAGGACGGTGTTCCACCGTAAAGTCCATTCCCTGTAGGGAGATGGACCACCTCAGCAGTTTTGGATTCTCACCAATCATTTGCATCAACCATCTGAGGGGCCTGTGGTCTGTCTGAACCCGGAAGTGAGTCCCAAACAGGTATGGTCTCAACTTCTTCAGCGCCCAGACCACAGCAAAAGCTTCCCTTTCTATGGCACTCCACCTCTGTTCCCTGGGAAGTAGTCTCCTGCTAAGGAAGACTACAGGCTGATCCAGGCCCTCTTCGTTCAGTTGTGAGAGCACCGCTCCCACACCATGCTCTGAAGCGTCAGTCTGCACGACAAATTCCTTGGAGAAGTCAGGTGCCTTGAGCACGGGCGCCGTGCACATGGCTGCCTTCAGGGCATCAAAAGCTTTCTGGCAGGACTCAGTCCAGATCACTTTCCTGGGCTGCCTCTTAGAGGTCAGCTCTGTTAAGGGGGCAACGATGGTGCCATAGCCCTTAACAAATCTCCGATAGTGACCGGTGAGACCTAAGAAGGCTCTCACCTCTGTCTGGGTCTTGGGGGGTTCCCAAGCCAGAATGGTGTCAATCTTGGGTTGTAGGGGCGCCACCTGGCCGCTTCCTACCTGGTGTCCCAAGTACACCACAGAACCCTGCCCGATCTGGCACTTACTGGCCTTGATCGTGAGGCCTGCACCTTGCAGAGCCCTCAACACTTTCTCAAGGTGCTGTAAATGTTCTTCCCAGCTGGAACTGAACACAGCAATGTCATCCAGGTAGGCGGCACTGAAATCCTCCAGCCCAGCCAACACCTGATTGACCAACCTCTGAAAGGTGGCAGGGGCATTCTTCAACCCAAAGGGCATCACCCGGAATTGGTAATGACCTTCTGGGGTTGAGAATGCTGATCTCTCCTTGGCCCCATCGGTTAAGGCAATCTGCCAGTACCCAGACGTCAAATCAAACGTGCTGAGGAACCGGGCAGCTCCCAACCGATCAATGAGCTCATCAGCTCTGGGGATGGGGTGCGCGTCAGTCCTGGTGACGGCATTGAGCCCACGGTAGTCCACACAAAACCGGAGTTCTGGAGTGGCACCGGGCGCAGCAGCCTTTGGGACCAAGACCACTGGGCTGGCCCAAGGGCTGTGGGAGGGCTCAATCACCCCTAACGCCAACATCTTAGAGACCTCCTCCTTGATGCTGGCTCTGACCCGGTCAGTCAATCTGTAAATCTTGTGCTTCACAGGAGGGCTGTCACCAGTGTCCACGTCATGGGTACACCAGTGAGTAACACCGGGGGTCAGAGAGAACAGTGGGGCGAACTGTCCCAACAACTGGCGACAGTCCCCCTGCTGCTCCTGAGTCAGAGTAGGGGAGAGGATCACACCCTCTACTGACCCATCATGCTCCTTGGTAGACAGGAGGTCAGGGAGAGGCTCACTCTCCTCTTCCACCCCATCATCTGTCGCCAAGAGCATACTCACTTCGGACCTCTCGAAGTGGGGCTTGAGGCGGTTCACGTGAAGGACCCTCAAAGGGTTCCTTGGAGCCTGCAAATCCACCAGGTAGGTGACGTCACTTTTGCACTCCTTTACCTCATATGGCCCAGTCCACTTGTCCTGCAAGGCACAAGGTGCCACTGGGGCCATGACCCACACTTTTTGCCCAGGTTGAAATTCGACCAGAGTGGCATTCTGGTCATACCATCTCTTCATTTCCTCCTGGCTTGCTTCTAGGTTCGCCTGAGCGAGTTTCCTGAAGCGGGCAGTTTGGTTTCTAAAGGCCAGCATGTAGCTAAATACATCCTGGGGAGTTTTCCTGGGAGCTGCCTCCCAGCCTTCCTTTACCAAACTCAGAGGTCCTCTGACAGGGTGGCCATACAGGAGCTCAAAGGGGCTGTACCCAAGAGACTTCTGAGGCACCTCCCTGTATGCAAAGAGTAGGCATGGCAAGAGGACATCCCACTTACGCCTCATGGGTTCTGTTAGACCCTTGATCATGCCTTTCAAGGTCTGGTTGAATCTCTCCACCAGACCGTTTCCTTGTGGGTGGTAAGGAGTGGTGAACTTGTAGGTTACCCCACACTCCTTCCACAGGGATGTCATATACTTCGATATGAAATTCGTCCCCCTATCAGAAACCACCTCTCTGGGGAATCCCACATGGGAAAAGATCCCCATTAACGCCCGGCCCACCACTGGCGCCGTCGTTGTCCTGAGAGGGATTGCCTCCGGGTACCGGGTGGCATGGTCCACCAAGACCAGGATGTACCTGTTGCCCATGGCTGTCTTGGGATCCAGTGGCCCCACAATATCCATCCCTACCCTTTCAAAGGGTGTTCCAACAACAGGAAAAGGTTGGAGAGGAGCTTTGACCTTCCTCCCACTCTTACCACTTGCCTGGCAAGTTTGGCAAGACCTACAGTGTGCATCTGACTGCCTTCGCATTTGGGGCCAAAAGAAGTGGGTGACAAGCCTGTCAAAGGTCTTGTCCTGCCCCAAATGTCCTGCCAAAGGCACGTCATGAGCCAGACCCAGTAGGAAGGTCCTGAAGCGCTGGGGTACCACCAGCACACGGGCTGACCCAGGCTCAGCAACCTTAGGCTCACTGTATAGGAGACCACTCTCCCAGTAGATCAGATGTGACCCGGACTGATTACCAGCTGCCTGGTCTGCAGCCTGCCGCCGCAGACCCTCCAGAGTAGGGCACTCGTTCTGCTCCCTGCAGAACTCCTCCCTGGTGGGACCCCCTTCTTGCTGCCAATGGGTCAGCTCAGAGATGTCTCCCAGTTCGGCTACCTGCTCCCCTGTAGGCACCGGGGCGTCCCCCTCGAGGTCCGCCTCCTCCCGGTCCGTGGGAACTTCGGGGGCCGGTTTCCCGCGCCCCTGCCCTTTCTCTTGGCAGGGACTTGGGCCACTGTTTCAGGCTCCAAGTCCTCTTGATCACCCTTTTTGGCTGCCATTGACCGAGTAGACACGCATGCCCACTCTGGCAACCCAAGCATCTCCAAGTGAGACCTGAGCTCAACCTCCTTCCATAAGGACTGCTCGAGGTCGTTTCCTAGCAGACAATCTACAGGCATGGTAGGGCTCACAACCACCCTCAAGGGACCTGAGACCCCCCCATTCAAAGGGAACCTGCGCCACCATACATTGGCGCTCTGAGTTGTCTACAGCAACTACTTGGTGGAATGCTCCTGGGACTACTTGCTTCTCAGACACCAGGTGACACCGGACTGAGGTCACACTGGCTCCAGTGTCTCTGAGAGCCTCTACCCTGTTCCCATTAATGGTCACCCAGGTGCTATATTTCTTTGTGTTAGGGGGCACCTGGTTTCCTGGGACCATCTCACTGTCCCCTAGTGAGACAAGGGTCATTTCTGCGGGATCCCCACCCTCCTGTGGGCACCCCTCCTCCCCAAGCGCTACACTAGCCAACACTTTGGACTGTCCACCGGTGGGCGGCTGTGTCCCCTTCGGGCACTTGGGGTCCCCTTAAAGTGACCTACCTGGTCACATGCATAACACTTGCGGGGCCGGTCTCAACAGGCTTCCCTGTGGAGACCCCTTTCTTCTTATCACCGGGGGCTGGGAACCTTTACCCTGGGTACTAGTTTGGGGCCCTTTAGAGAACTCCTGTGCTTTACCCTTGTCCCCCCACCTTTCTGCTGGGGACCCTGCCCACCTTTGGCTGAGTCTCCCCCAAACGCTTTCTTGTGGACCCTGGTACTCACCCAGCGGTCCGCCTCCATAGCAAGCTTCCTGGGGTCAGTTAGCTTACTATCAACTATGTGCTGGCGTAGATCTGCAAAACATAGACTAGACAAGTGCTCCCATGCAATCAAGTTGTAGAGCCCCTGAAAATCTGTTACACTACTGCCCTTCACCCAACCATCCAGAGACCTGCAGAACACATCCACACATTCCAACCAAGTGTTGGCATCAGACTTCTTACTGGACCTGAACTGATCCCTGTACTTTTCAGGAGTAAGACCATACTTCGTGAGAAGGGCATCCTTCATGTCAGCATAGGTGAGGTGATACCCCTTACCCAAAGCTATCAGAGCATCCCTTGCTTCTTCAGGGAAAAGTGGCCACAATCCTGCTCCCCAATTCTCCTCAGGGACCCCATTCATGTGTATGGCTGCCTCATAACCCTGAAACCACCTTTGTATGTCATCCCCCTTCTTGAACTCCTTGCCTACGTTCTTGGGAATGTGCACAATCCTGTCTGCCTTTCTGGACGAATTGCTGCCACCATCTGAGCCTGACTTACTCCTAAGTTCTAGCTCCTTCAGTTCTCTCTCATGCTCTAAGAGCATCTTCCTCTCCTCTACGGCCAATCTCTTCTCCTCCCGCTCACTCTCCAGCCTGAGCTTCTGCAGCTCAAACTGCCTTGCCTCCCGCCTGTCCTCAAGCTCCTCTGGGGACAGACTGCTGCTGCCTGATCTGGCGGGTTCCCCCTACCCAAAAGCACATCCACCCTGGAAATAGGCTCCTCCACCTCCTCACTGAGATCACCAGGCTGCCCATTGGCATGTCTGGCTGCTACCCAGGCCCTCAGCGCCTTCTGTAGCTCCTCCTTCCTTGTGAGGCCTTTAATTTGGACTTTCAGGTTTTTACAAATCGCTCGTACGGCGTAGGATTCCAACCTATCCTCCTCAAAGATAACTTCCAGAGATGCAACGGATGATGCAATTGATTCAGGCATGACAAAAGTAGTGAGTTGAAAACTGGCGAGATCAAAAATAGGCCAAAAGAAAAAGAACCAGTATGTGGTACGTAATGGTCTGCGATATGGTAGTAGTGCACACCAATCACTGTAAGTCAAGTGCAAACACAAGTCCTATCCTCACCGCTGACAACCAATGTTAGAAATGGGATCTCTAGTTGGCAAGGGTTTGCACCTTTGTCCAAGTAGGGACCCTTCTTCCTAGTCAGGGTAAGGGTGTTACACTCGTGAAGTAACCCCTGCTCACCCTCGTGGTAGCTTGGCACGAGCAGTCGGGCTTAATTCAGAGGCAGTGTGTAAAGCATTTGCACATAACCAACAGTAATACAGTGTAAGCACTACAAACGGACACCACACCAGTTTAGAAAAATAACCAATATTTTATATACTCAAGACAAGACCAATTACGACAAAAATCCACAATACTATACTTTACGAATGAATGCTTGATACGGTAACTTCTTCTTTGCAGGAATAGTCCAAAAACAAAGTTCGTACGAGTCGGTAGCTCCGTCTGAGCCTACCGCGATGCTGAAAACCACAGAGTCTAACAGTTCCAGCCGACCGCGTCGATACGGGCCAGCAGAGTCGTGAACAGACTCGGTTACAGTACCTTTCTCGTTGTGGCTGGTACGGAGTGTACGAGCCGGTCGGCGTTCGTCGCGGTTGCGGTGCAAGACGGAGCGATGCAAGGTGCGGTGTCCCTCGATGCGGTGCAGGCAGTGGCTCGATGAGCGTCGTGCAGACGGGGTCGGTGAGTCCAAGGCGTGCGATGCAGGGTGAGACGATGCTCGATGCGGTGCTGACAGGTTGCGATGCAGGCGACCAAGCCGGAGTGCGGGAGCTGGCGTCGGACAGCGGTGCGAGTCGGAGCGGTGCGTCGCAGACGTGCGAGCGGTGCCCCAAATACGGTGCGGTCTCGACTCTTGAGCCAGTTGCAGCGACCGCGTCGGTCGGGTCCGGCTGGTTCAGTGAAGCGATGCGATGCGAACTGCGGTGCCCACAGGTCACGGTGCAAGCAGCGGCTCGATGTTGGCGGCGTTGGACGTCGCCCACGGTGAGACCAGGGTTGCGATGCGAAGCGGGGCGATGCGGTCTGCGGTGCAAACAGGTCACCGGCCAGGGATGGATTGGGTTGACGGAGTCGGTTGCAGTTCCCTTCCTCTGTGGCAACTGAAACAGCGTTCCAGAAGCGGTACACAGAGGCTTGTGAAGTCTTTGCAGTCCTTGAGACTTCTTAACAGGAGGCCAGCTCGGTTCCAGGCCCTTGGAGATACTCAGCACAAGTTTGTAGAAAGTTCAGTCCAGTCCTTTCACTGCCCAAGACAGAAGCAGCAACTGCAGGCCAACCCAACAAAGCAACAACACAGCAAAGGGGCAGTACTCCTCCTGGCAGCTCTTCCAGCTCTTCGTCTTGGCAGGTTCCTTGATTCCAGCGAGATCTAAATTCATGGGGTCAGGGCCCCAATATTTATATCCCAAATTCCTTTGTTCTCTGAAGGCAGAGAGGCCTTTGCCTAGTCCAAACCAGTTCTGGAGCACTTTGTTGACAAGTCTCCGTTCCTTCTTTCAGTGAGTAGGCCAGGGACATCAGACGCACCACAGGAGGTGGAGCCAGCATTGTGGAGGGAAGGCACTGTCCTATTCAGGGCCCAGGTGCGACCCCTCCCACCCATCTACATGTAGATCTTGCTATTCAGCCCTGCGCTGACTCACCCTGTCTCCCGGCATCCCCCAGCCCCTGTCACTCCCACTCCAGACAAGGAATACACAACCTCGCAGAGGCAGGCTTGGATGGTTAGACAAGAAAATACCCACCTTCTAAAAGTGGTATTTTCAAACACAGAATGTTAAAACCAACTTCACTAAAAGCTGCATTTTATCATTCTGAGTCCAGGCATGCTAAACTCGAATTTCTACCATGTTCCCGGGGTCAGTTAGGATTATAAGGTGTAATAATCAAAACTGCCCGTTCTGGCCTAGGGGGAACAGGTAGCCTTGCAATAGTGAAAAACGAACTAGGCTGTAATTCACTATCAGGACATGCCACACACACCAGGGCATGTCCTACCTTTCGCATACAACACACCCTGCCCACAGGGGTACCTTGGGCCTACCTTAGGGGTGACTAACATGTAGAAAAGGGAAGGTTTAGGGACTTGCAAGTGTGTGCACTTGCCAAGTCGATATGGCAGCCCCAGGCTGCGCACGGGCTCTGCAATGGCAGGCCCGAGTTACACTTTACGGGCTGTTTGCGTGGGTGGCACAATCCAGTGCTGCAGCCCACCAACAGCATTTGGTCTATAGGCCCTGGCACTCGCAGTGCACTTTACAAGGGACTGACACATAAACCAAATAGGCCAACCACGGAAACGCCAATCCATAACACATTTTATACAGGAGCACTTGCACTTTCCCACTGGACAGCAGTGAGGAAAGTGCGCAGAATCATTACACCAGCAAAAACAGAGTCAAAACCGGGAGGTCAGAAAGCAAAAAGTCAGGGGAAACACGCCAAAAGATGCCAAGTCTAACAACCAGGCTGCATCCTTCCTTTCAGAAAGAGGGGGTCTGCTAGCAGACACACAGTGGGAGGTGGAGCCAGCATTCACCTTGCCAGGCACAGCCCTATTCAGATCAAAGAGCCACCCCTCCCCACACTCTAAATGCAGATCTCTCTATTCAACCCAGTTCTGACTCAGCCTGTCCTGCCCCTCTAAAACCAGACAGCCAATACACATAACGGCAGAGCACACTGGAAGGCTTAGGCAAGAAAATACCTACTTTCTAAAAGTGGTATTTTTCAAACACAGAATATAAAAATAAACTTCACTAAAAGGTGTATTTTAATATTCTGAGCTCAGGCATACTAAATTCGTTTTTCTACCATGTTCCTGGGGTCAGTTAGGACTATAGCATGTAATAGTCAAACTGCCCATTCTAGCCTATGAGGAACAGGTAGCCTTACAGTAGTGAAAAACGAAATGGTGCATAATTCACTACCAGGACATGCTACACACACCAAGGCATGTCCTGCCTTACACATACAAGGCACCCTACCATAGGGGTGACTTACAGGATGCTAAGGGAAGGTTCAGGGGCTGGGAAGTGAGTGCACTTCACAGCCAAGATGGCAGTTCTGGACTGCACACAGACACTGCAGTGGCAGGTCTGAGACACACTTTACAAGCTGCTTCTGTGGGTGGCACACATCAGTGCTGCAGGCCCACCAGCAGCATTTGGTTTACCAGCCCTGGGCACACATAGGCCACACTACTAGGGACTAACAGGTAAACCAAATAAGCCAATCAGGGATATACCAATTCACATAGACATATTTATACAGGGAAGCATTCGCGCTGTGACACTGAATGGCAGTGGCACAGCGCCCAGAGCATCTAACACCAGTAAAACAGAGGAGACAACAGCGAAAAATGGAAGGGAGACCCACGCCAATGGTGCCAGGTCTAACACACGTCCCCTCCAGCTGAAATGTGGGGAGAACTACCCATCCCCTTGGAATTTCTCATCGCTAAGGCGGAAAAATCTGGACAGACCATCAGCATTGGCGTGTTCTGTACCAGGGCGGTGTTCCACCGTGAAGTCCATACCCTGTAGGGAAATGGACCACCTCAACAACTTGGGATTCTCACCCCTCATCTGCATCAACCATCTGAGGGGCCTGTGGTCTGTCTGAACCCGGAAGTGAGTCCCAAACAGGTATGGTCTCAGCTTCTTCAGTGCCCAGACCACAGCAAATGCCTCACGCTCAATTGCACTCCACCTCTGTTCCCGTGGAAGTAACCTCCTACTGATGAAGGCTACAGGTTGGTCTAGTCCCTCCTCATTTATCTGTGACAGAACGGCCCCCACCCCATGCTCTGAAGCGTCTGTCTGGACAACAAATTCCTTAGCAAAATTGGGCGCCTGGAGTACGGGTGCTGTACACATAGCAGTTTTGAGGGCATCAAAGGCTTTCTGACAGGTGTCAGTCCAGTTCACAATCTTTGGCCGCTTCTTGGAAGTCAGCTCAGTCAAGGGTGCAACAATGTTGCCATACCCCTTGACAAACCTCCTGTAATAACCCGTGAGTCCTAAGAAGGCCCTCACCTGGGTCTGGGTCCTTGGGGGCTCCCAAGCCAGGATGGTTTCAATCTTGGGCTGCAGGGGCGCCACCTGGCCGCTCCCCACCTGGTGTCCCAAGTACACCACAGAACCCTGCCCAATCTGGCACTTACTGGCCTTGATTGTGAGGCCTGCTCTGCGCAGCGCCATCAACACTTCCCAGAGGTGGCGCAAGTGGTCCTCCCAGGAGGAACTAAACACTGCAATGTCATCCAGGTAGGCGGCACTGAAAGCCTCCAGCCCAACCAACACCTGGTTGACCAATCTCTGGAAGGTGGCAGGGGCATTCTTCATCCCAAAGGGCATCACACGGAACTGGTAGTGCCCATCTGGTGTGGAGAATGCTGACCTCTCCTTGGCCCCATCAGTTAAGGCGATCTGCCAGTACCCAGACGTCAGATCAAACGTGCTGAGGTACCGGGCAGCCCCTAACCGGTCTATGAGCTCATCAGCTCTGGGGATGGGGTGCGCGTCAGTCTTGGTGACCGAATTGAGACCTCGGTAGTCCACACAGAACCTAAGTTCAGGAGTGGCACCAGGCGTCGCAGCTTTTGGTACCAAGACCACGGGGCTGGACCAGGGGCTGCTAGAGGACTCAACCACCCCTAGGGCGAACATTTTGGAGACCTCCTCCTTAATGCAAGCCCTGACCCTGTCAGTTACCCTGTAAGCCTTGTGCTTGACAGGAGAACTGTCCCCGGTATCCACCTCATGGACGCACCAATCAGTGACACCAGGTACCAGGGAGAACAAATCAGAAAATTGCCCCAACAGGTGGTGACAATCTCTCTGTTGCTCAGGGGTCAGTGTGGTGGAGAGGATCACACCCTCCTGACCCATCCTTCTCTTCTGCACACAGGAGGTCAGGGAGAGGCTCACTCTCCTCCTCAACCCCATCATCTGTGGCAAGAAGCATGCCCACTCCGGACCTCTCAAAGTGGGGCTTTAGGCGGTTCACATGCAGGACCCGCAAGGGGTTACTGGGAGACTGAAAGTCCACCAAGTAGGTAACTGGACTTTTGCGCTCCACCACCTCAAAGGGACCGGTCCACTTATCTTGGAGCGCACAAGGCTCCACTGGGGCCAGTACCCAAACCTTCTGACCAGGTTGAAATTCGACCAGAGTGGCATTCTGGTCGTGCCAACGTTTCATCTCTTCCTGGCTGGCTTCCAGATTGGCCTCAGCAATTTTTCTGAAACGCCGAGTCTGGTTCCTGAAGGCCAACATGTAGCTAAATACATCTTGGGAGGTTTCCTGGGAGATTGCTCCCAGCCTTCCTTGACCAGACTCAGAGGTCCTCTAACCGGGTGGCCATAGAGGAGTTCAAAGGGACTGAACCCTAAGGACTTCTGTGGCACCTCACGGTAGGCAAACAACAGGCATGGCAAGAGGACGTCCCACTTACGCCTCAGGGGCTCTTCTAGGCCCATGATCATGCCTCTTCAAGGTCCGGTTGAACCTTTCAACCAGACCATTACCTTGGGGGTGGTAAGGAGTGGTGAACTTATACGTTACCCCGCACTCCTTCCACAGAGACTTCATGTACTGGGAGATGAAGTTGGTCCCCCTGTCAGACACCACCTTTCTGGGGAATCCCACACGGGAAAAAATCCCCATCAGTGCACGTCCCACCACGGGGGCCGCCACTGTCCTGAGCGGGATGGCTTCAGGGTACCGGGTGGCATGGTCCACCAAGACCAGGATGAACCTGTTGCCCATGGCTGTCTTGGGGTCCAGAGGCCCCACAATGTCAATGCCCACTCGCTCGAATGGGGTACTCACAACTGGAAAGGGCTGGAGTGGGGCCTTGATCTTCCCCCCACTCTTCCCACTTGCCTGGCAAGTCTCACAGGTCCTGCAATGAGAGTCTGAACTCTTGTGCATCTGGGGCCAATAAAAGTGGGCGGCCAGCCTCTCAAAGGTCTTGGTCTGCCCCAGATGTCCTGCCAATGGAATGTCATGAGCCAACCCCAGTAGGAAGGTTCTGAAGCACTCGGGTACCACCAGCACACGGGCTGACCCTGGCTCAGCAACCTTAGGCTCACTATACAGGAGACTGTTCTCCCAATAAATCAGATGTGAACCAGACATGTCACCTTCTGCCTGGGCTGCAGCCTGTCGCCGCACACCCTCAAGAGAGGGGCAAACTCTCTGCTGCTCACAAAATTCCTCCCTGGTGGGTCCCCCTTCCTGCTGCCAATGGGTCAGCTCAGGCAGGTCCCCCAGTTCGGTGATCTGCTCCCCGGTAGGCTCCAGGGCCTCCCCTCAGGGTCTGCTCCTTCCTGGGCCGTGGGAACCAAGGGGGCCGGCTTCCCGCGCCCCTGCCCCTTCTCTCTAAGGCAGGGATCTGGGCCCTACTCTCAGGCTCCAGATCCTTTTCAACACCCTCCTTGGCTGCCATGGACCGAGTGGTAGCACACGCCCACTCAGGCAGACCCAACATCTCTAAGTGAGCCTTCCTCTCCACCGTAGCCCACGGGGAGTTCTCTAAATCATTGCCCAGCAGACAGTCTACAGGCATGGCGGGCCCTCACAGCTACCTGAAGAGTTCCCCCCCACTCAAAGGGAACCTGAGCCACCTCACATTGGCTCTCTGAGTTGTCTGCGGACACTACTGGGTAGAATGCATGGGGACAACCTGCTCTTTGGACACCAACCGGGAGCTGACAGCAGTTACACTGGCCCCTGTGTCTCTTAGAGCCTCCACCCTATGGCCATTGATGGTCACCCACTGCCTGTATTTTTAGTGTTAGCAGGCAGTGCAGGCTTGGGGACCATCTCAAAGTCCCCTAATGAGACAAGGGTCAATTCTACGGGATCCCACCCTCTTGGGCACCCATCTCCTCCTCTCCCAGGGCTACACTAGCAATCTGGCGGGGTGGTGCACGGGGGTGCACTGGCCCCCTTTGGGGGCACTGGGGATCAAAATATCTGTGGCCCACTTGACCACAGTTGTAACACGTGGGGCCCCCTGGGAACAGGCCTACCTGTTGGGGGCCCGGTCCTCCTTTCTTGGGGGGCTGGGACACCACTGCTTGGTTCCCTGGGGGATTACTTTGGGGCCCTCGGTGGAACTCCCTCTGTTGACCCTTGTCCCCCCCACTCCTCTGCTGGGGACCCTGCCCACCTTTGGCGACGTCTCCCACTGGACCCTTGCGGACCCGGGTGCTCACCCAGCGGTCCGCCTCCTCAGCAAGCTTCCTAGGGTTAGTCAGCTTGCAATCAATTAGGTGCTGGCGTAGCTCAGGAAAACAATTACTAGATAAATGCTCCCATGCAATCAAATCATAAAACTGTGCAAAAGTTTCTACTTTGCTACCTTTTACCCAGCGTTCCATGGCTCTGCAAAAAAAGGACACATATTCAACCCACGTGGTACCCTCTAGCTTCTTACAGACCCTAAACCTCTGCCTATACATCTCAGGGGTCAAACCATAGCGGGTCATCAACGCTTCCTTCATGTGGGCATAAACCATCCTACTTTCTGGGGCAGGTCCAACAAGGTATCCCTCCCCTCACTCACAAAGCGTCCCCACAACCCCGCTCCCCAATCCTTCTCAGGGACCCGGTGGGACACCATGGCTAATTCATAAGTGGCAAACCATTGCCCAATATCTTCACTTTTGTGGAAATCTTTAATAACCTCCTTGGGTATATACACCCTACTCTCAGGGTGCACTACAGGTACGCTGCCACCAGAGGGGAGATTTCCATGCTCTTAGCTTTAATCTCCAACTCCCTCAATACTCTCTTATGCTCCAGCTTCATCCTCATAATCTCAATTTCTAACTTCTTGTTCTCTAGGTCCCGGTGACCATCCATTTTAAGCTTAGCCATCTCCATATTATGCCGCCTATCTCTCTCCCTGTCCTCCAGCTCTTCTGGGGACAGACCCTTAGCGGACACACTAGAGCCCGGGTTGGAAAGGGCTGGATCTCCTACTAAGTCTACTACATCGCCCTGCTGCTCTCCTCCCTCCACAAGCTCTCCTAGATCCTTAGGGGCATCCCTGGCTTCTAGCCAGGCCTTCAGCGCCTTGTAATACTCCTCCCTTCTAGTGAGACCTGTGATAGGGACTGTGAATTGCTTGCAAAAATATTTGAGCTGCTTGGCATTGTAGGTTTCTATTTTCTCGTCTTCCCAGGAGAGATCCTCTGAGGCATTGGATCTGGGCTTGCCCATTGTAGAAATAACTGGCAATATCAATAAAGGACAGAAGAAAACTTCTCAAAAAATGTAAGCGGGTGAAAAATCACCGGCAATATCAATCACAATATAGGATCCTAAAAACTCTCAGAAATGTGCGAGGGTGAAAAATCACCAGCAATGTCAATCACAATAGGGGATCAAAAACTTTCAATAAATGGGCGCGGGTGAAAAATCACCGGCAATATCAATCACAATATAGGATCCCAAAAACTCTCAGAAAATGTGCGCGGGTGAAAAATCACCGGCAATATCAATCACAATATAGGAGCAAAAAAAATTCTCAAAAAATTTATGCAGTACGTTATGGTCTGCACTCACTAGTAGTGTACACTATAATTACTGTATGCGATCATAAATGCAAGTCCAGATCCTCACCGCTGACCACCAATGTTAGAAATGGGGGTCTCTAGTTGGCAATGGCTGGCCACTGTCCAAGTAGGGACCCTTCTTCCTAAGTCAGAGTGAGAGGGCTACCCTCTTTAATACCCCTGCTCAACCCTGTGGTAACGTAGCACGAGCAGGTAGGCTTATCTCAGAGGCAGGGTGTGAAGCATTTATGATCATACACAGTAACACAGTGAGGAACACTACAAAGGGACACCACACAAGTAGTTATTATAAAAAATAAGTATCTTTATATATAGGCAGATTTATCACAAGACCAATAACTGTAAAAGCCACAATACTGTCAAAAATAGGATAGCTGTTGAAGGGCTGTCAAAAATAGTTCAAAGGTTGCAAAAATAAGGTTCAAGTTCAAAGCAGTGGTCTCTGCGACCCTTTCTTTCACAAAGTACCTGGGTTTAGTAGCAAAACCAACAAAGTGTCGCAAATAAGCTGTAGCAATGATTCTCGGCACGCGAGGCCGGCGATGCGTTGAAATCCTTGCCGCAAGGGAGGATGATGCGCCGATCTGCGGGATGCGTGCGGAGACGTTGCGACAAACTTCTGCACGCTGGACCGCCGATGCGATGACTTTCTTGCCGCGTGGGAGAAGTCGATGCGGTGATCCTGTTGCGCTGTGCGATCGTGTTGCGATGCGAAGACAAGACGCTCCGCGAGGGAGCGACGAAATTCGGTGCGATGCGATCAAAGTGGCGAACGCACGGCGTCCGCACTGCGATGTCTCGAAGCGATGATTTCTTTAAGGGTTGCGAGTGCGCGGCGACAGCAGCGCGATGATCTTTCCAGCGCGTCTCGGCTGCAGCGGCTCGCAAAGGGGCGTCAGCGATGGTTTCGGGTTGCGGGCCCTCGGCGGCAGTAGCGCAATGATTTTCCCAGCGCTCTCGACTGCAGCGGCCCGCAAAGATGCGTTAGCGTCGATTTCTTACCCTCTTTTCTCTGATGCAACTAGAGGCCCTGGAACTCACAGGAGCCTCCTCAGCAGATAGCAATCCTCGCAGGGAGGAAGCAGGAGGTTGGTGGTGGAGTCTGTTGTGCCTGAGACTCCAGCAGGAGGCTAGCTCTTTTCCTAGCCCTTGGGTGATTGCTGTACAAAAATAAAAGTTCTCTCAAGAGTTCCTTTTCCTCTTCTTCAAGGTCCAGTGGTCACTGCTGCAGGCCAGTGCAAGAAACAACACACAGCACAGGGACAGTCACTTCCTGCAGATTCCTCCAGTGGCACGGACAGAGTTTCCTCTCCAGATCCAAAAGCAATACAAAAGTAGGGGGTTTGAGCACAGATATTTATACCCCAAAAGCCTTTGATCCTTGAAGCTACCAGTCCCTGAACCTAGCCAGAACCAGTTCTGCTCAGGCCTGGAGCACTTTGTTTACCAGGCTGCATCCTTCCTTTCAGAAAGAGGGGGTCTGCTAGCAGACACACAGTGGGAGGTGGAGCCAGCATTCACCTTGCCAGGCACAGCCCTATTCAGATCAAAGAACCACCCCTCCCCACACTCTAAATGCAGATCTCTCTATTCAACCCAGGTCTGACTCAGCCTGTCCTGCCCTCTAAAACCAGACAGCCAATACACATAACGGCAGAGCACACTGGAAGGCTTAGGCAAGAAAATACCTACTTTCTAAAAGTGGTATTTTCAAACACAGAATATAAAAATAAACTTCACTAAAAGGTGTATTTTAATATTCTGAGCTCAGGCATACTAAATTCGTTTTTCTACCATGTTCCTGGGGTCAGTTAGGACTATAGCATGTAATAGTCAAACTGCCCATTCTAGCCTATGAGGAACAGGTAGCCTTACAGTAGTGAAAAACGAAATGGTGCATAATTCACTACCAGGACATGCTACACACACCAAGGCATGTCCTGCCTTACACATACAAGGCACCCTACCATAGGGGTGACTTACAGGATGCTAAGGGAAGGTTCAGGGGCTGGGAAGTGAGTGCACTTCACAGCCAAGATGGCAGTTCTGGACTGCACACAGACACTGCAGTGGCAGGTCTGAGACACACTTTACAAGCTGCTTCTGTGGGTGGCACACATCAGTGCTGCAGGCCCACCAGCAGCATTTGGTTTACCAGCCCTGGGCACACATAGGCCACACTACTAGGGACTAACAGGTAAACCAAATAAGCCAATCAGGGATATACCAATTCACATAGACATATTTATACAGGGAGCATTCGCGCTGTGACACTGAATGGCAGTGGCACAGCGCCCAGAGCATCTAACACCAGTAAAACAGAGGAGACAACAGCGAAAAATGGAAGGGAGACCCACGCCAATGGTGCCAGGTCTAACAGGGTGGGTGTGGGCAGGTGTCCTGGACACGCCCCCACGTGAGGGAACAGCTCCCGCCCGTGTTTTCCCTGCTGATGTTAGCAATGCAGCACAGCCTTTCATCCTTCAAGGGTCGCTAAAACTTTTCCCTATAAGCAAGTTCTTAGCATATGTGGGTGGGCAGGTGGCTGTGGCACGCTCCAACATTAGGGAACAGTACATACTTGTATTAACAAGAGGATGTGGCAGAACAAGTAGGGCTGACGACAGAGAAAATGGGGGAACCAGTGCGAATCGCTACGTCGGCTCAACATTCGTAATGCTGAGCAAATCACTTAATTCCCTCGTGCCGTTAAAAAACAGTAATATGTCCTAGTTCTCATTCAGGGTGTCCACACTCCGCTGTATACGATAAGTTATTGTTCCCTGAATTTGCCATATGAGACAAGCTATTATTAGGAATTGGTGAGCAGGTGTCTGCAATGCATTGACATGCCTGCAGCACAGAGAGGGACACAGGAATCGTAACATGTGCAAAAAGTATCCACACGGTAAGAAGGGCCAGGCCAACCAAAGTCACTTTAAAGAGTGGAATACTGGGACTACCGCACCTAAGTTAAGCGGGGTAGGCTTTCTTCCCGAATATTCACAGAGCAGGGAGGGGGAGAGGACACCAACTGACCAATTTAGGATTCTACTGAGACGCCCTCCTAACATTCCGGGCCCAGCATCAGTGTTGCTAGGTGGGACTCAGCACGCCACAGGGGAAAATCAGGTTCATAAAATCCCTAATCAGTATTAACGCCGGCTGCAAGCTGCTGTAAATAGTATGGTCAAAAGACTGGAGCACGTTCGGTTAGTACGCAGCGCCATAGCAGCAGCTGTGCTAAGCTAGTGGCAAATAAGTTGTCAGCGTCTTCACTTGCTAATAACGCAAAGTATCCATTCACCATGGTGACCAAAGCATATCACGGTTAGTCACTAGGAACAGGTTCGCATTTAGTAATTAAAACAAAATTGTTTAATATACATATATAATTGTACTGATGGGGCAGGGTTTGCGTCATGTAAACCTGCTCGGATCAACGCCCCAAGATAACATTTATTAATTGTGTGTTTTGCACTAATACGCATAAATACACACAAACACGGGGAAATGCTTTGCGCACGCGTGCATTGCAATTAAGATTAATGCATGAAATGCTTAGGCCGCATATCGCTTTTTGCATATTAAAACTGACAAAGTGGAATAATGCTATTGCAAATAATAATGCTTGCACGTTAATGCTCATAAAAATTAACATGGGGTTAGCGCAATGGTGGGAGGGAAACAGTGTAATTTTCATTTTTGTGTTATTAATATTCTTTATATTTCTCTTTCATCGTAGTTTTAAACATGGACCTATGATGAGCAGTTAGTTGGGTGTCTAAAGTTGACATAAGGCCGAAGAAAGGCCGCGAAAAATGTAATCTGTACGTGAACTTTGGTGGGTGTCAGCGGCAGATGATGGAAACCTTGAAGAGTGAAAGAAAGACGTGCAATATTGAGGACGTCGATATGCCTGGGAAAGCTCAAGCTGATGAACATTTTATGTCTAGTCGATACATTGTTTGTAATAAAGTTGCTAATACAGGGACAAGCCATTCATCAGAGAATGTGACGTGATGGGGGAAAGAGAATCGATTCATAAGCAGTGAAGTAAATCATGAGAATGAGTTAAGAACAAAGAAAGTATGTAAAGCCAAATGAAGTAATGGAGGTGTGGTGTAACCCCCCACAAATTGACCAATGAAAAGTTGAGATTTTCCCGAATGTTGCAGATTAGTGGGATGGTCAGGTATAATGGTTAGGGTATAATTGAAATGCTCTTAGGGGGTGTGGTTAAGGCAGCTTTCATAGGTCCAGAGAGGCAGAGGGTGATCGTCGCTGTCCGTCGGTTAGAGGCCTACCTGTTTCCTGATCTTATCCTATCCCGGTTTCCTTTATCAGGTTTCCTTTTCACTATCCTCGTGGCCAGGGGGTGGTGGTTCTCCTGATCTTTAATCGATTGGTATGTATCAATAAGGAAATTTGCAATGTCTGCAAATGTTTTCCTTTCATGACTCTTATGTCTCTTCATCTATCCACTCCATAATATTCACTGTGATTCAGATGTTTGTGATCTTGTCTGCATATTTTATGATATTTCTCCTATAATGTACATTTTCTTTCCCTGTAACTTTGTACCTGAGATTTTTCTTATGAATTATTGAAGATAAACAGATTAACGTTATTTTGAGTTTGTGATTATTTCCGCATGACAATTGTTAAGATTTTGGTTAATTAGTCATGTCAATAATTTACACTACTCAATCAATATGATTCTTCGCCCAAGAGGAAAGTGGTTGACGATATAGGTTAAAGGGCTAAAATAGAGAAGAAACAATGAGATAATCTGTTTTTTCCCTTTAGAGGAGTAAAGACAAAATCAACGACACACAAACCGCATCTTCAGCGTCATTCTCGTAAGGTCTGTTAAATGGTGAGAAATTGTGTATTGTATGTTTGGGGCCCGTTGTCTGCTGTGTCATTCAGAGACCCCTGGTTTGGCGCTGGATCAGTTTTTGGTAGCAGTATGATGGTTTATTATTGATTAGTTGATTTGATTATATGTGTTCTAACCCGAAAAGTTAATGTCGTGTTTTTATGTTGTCTTGAATATACGGGCGAGAAGGTTGCCCGGGGTAAAGTCATAGCCTGAAGTAAGTAGGGAATTAGTGTGGATAGAAGTATCCCACTACGGAAGTACTTTGTCTGTAAGTCATAACACTGAACAGTGAAAGGCTGTAGGTGTTGCATTAGGGAAAATTCGTATGAGAGTAGATTTTGAGTGCTATAGCGAAGGGTCCACCTGTGAAACTTTGGCCTTATCCCCTGAGAAGTACCAAGACTCCTTTTCATACCAAAAAGTCCTCTTGAGAAACTTTGGCCATATCCCTGGAGAAGTAACAGGTCCTCCCGGAGCTTGATTGAAGGGTGAGATAGCGTTGGGTCGTTATTCTTGCTCGTAGAGAAAATTCTTTTTGGAAAAGTGAAAACTATCTCTTTATTTAGAAAACAGACAAGGTAGCATTGTTTTTATGTCGTTATTAACAAGATTTTTGAGAAGAAAAGCTTAAGAAATTTTTGCCGAGTCATTTTGTAAAGGGAGGGTCAGTAGAAGGAGTAATACTGACGTCAGAAAATGCCGCACTGGCATTGGTCAGGCTGCGGGAGCTTTTAGAGCTGTGATTGGATGAGCTATTGTAAGCTGCATCTCTATTGGTTGAGACATTGCTGACGTAGCAGTGTTCTGATTGGTTGGTTGGTGTGAGTCGCGCTGGTATTGGACGACAGTTGCCTAATAGAGACTACAGAAGTACGAAGGGTTTGTTGACATTTTTTGAGTCACATTCTGAAGGGACAGTTGAGAAAAAAATGAAGTTCATTAATAAAATCCGGAATTTCTTCAAAAAGGACAGACCGATAGTGACAAGGGAGGGAATTCTTATTCCTCCTCCAGGAACACCCACATCCTATATGATGCTAGAATGTGGATATCATACGTGCACATGGTTAGAGAATTGGGTGAAGTATACTGAGAGCGATGGTGTTCTGGCTTTTCCGGAACATGGAACATTTAATATGAGAATTTTACAAAATTTAAGAGATCGGATGAATGTGTTGGAGCCTAGACCTAGACCGACTCAGTATGAGGCACTTGAGGAATGGAAATAGGAGGCTTTTGAGCGAGAGAATTACAGGGGTGGAACAAAATACAGAAATATCATGACCAGATATCCCTTTGAGAGTAGGCAAGAGAGAGTGAAAAGATGGAGAAGAGCTGTAGTAACGGAAGGACTGTATCCTGTCTTGGTCAATGATGAGTCAATAGGAGGCAAAAGTAAGGAGAAAAAAATAATATTGAAATGCAAGGAGGGAGTTGTAACATGAATGATTCAGATGACGAGTTATTGGAGGATATTATAACAAAAAGACCTCCACCGTATCAGGAAAGTCCAAGAGAAGTAGTTCCAAATGCCCCAATAATGGGATCTCCACTGATTCCGCAAGTTCCCCAAATTCCAGTGATTACGAGAGTAGTACCGGATAGAGAGACAGAGTTACAAAACCGAGCAAGAGAAGAATGAATTCAGAAAGTTAAACAGTGAAATCTGAATGCAGAAGCATTATCAGTACCCGTAACAATAGGTCCTATAGTTCCATTGTATGGGAATAAACAGAGTATATCAGGAGTACATGCTTTGACAGTTCCGACAAGTAGTATGAGGAGTGAGACAATGACTATACCTAGTCCAGTTGAACTAATGGAAGAAAATGTTCCCTTAATAGATCTTCCCGTAGGAGAAGTAGTACATGAAACTCCAAGAAGAAATGTTCAAATAGATCCTAGGCGAATAGCACAGAGGGGTGATTCTGCATCTGAGAGTTCAGTAGGTCCCACACCAGAAGAGCTGAATGAGTGGATAAAGGGAATGGAAAAACTAAAATCCCTACCACAAAGTATAGATGTGTGTAGATTGAAGGTGGATTTGGAGGAAATGATAATTGGTACGATCAGTCCAGATAGATTAAGTATTTATAGAGATGAGGAATTATTGTTTTTCTGTAAGAATATTACCTGGAAAGCAAGTAATTTGCATGAGAAGATAGCAGAAGCTGCTGTTGATTACGGAATAGATATTGAGAAATCGAAGGTATTGCAGAAAACATACAGGATGGATTTTACTGCCAGGGATTTGGAAAGTTTGTGTCTGGTAAAAGGTTACAGATAAAGGAATTGATGCTGATTCTGAGGAAGTGGGGAGATGTTGATTGTTGGAAAGGTAGATGGTCGAAAAGAAAAAATGAATAAAACTCTGCAGAAGGTACTTCGATGTACCCATTAAAAACAAGTGGACAGGTTGAAATGGTGTGTCCAATGAGGGAAGTTCCAGGTGGTGGATATGTTCATGTTCCCAGGAGTAGACAGGACATTTTGTCTTTTATGAATGATTTGCCCAGATTGAGAGAAAAACCTGTGGAATGGTATAAACAGGTAGAAAGGTTTGTGAAGGTTTCCAAGGTATTGCTGAAGGACCTAGATGGTCTATTCGAGATTGTAGTTACGGCTGATTTGTGGACAGAGTGTAAGATAACTGTCGATTAGCCTAAAGAAGAATATCCAAGAGACCCTAAAACTGGTGCACCTTCAGATGAGGTGATGAAAAAGTACAATCAGGTGATTACATTCTTGAAAGGAAAGATTTCCCCGAAGGAAAATGATTGGGTAAAAATAGACAGGACAACACAGGAGCCGAAAGAGTCGGTGCATGCATACTATGAGCGTTTATTACAGGTGTTTAAGCAGTATAGCGGATTTGAGAATATAGGTGACAAGGATATGGGACATTTTGTGTATCGTTTTGTGTTTGGACTGAAACCAGAAATTAGTAATATGATTCAACAGCATCTGATTTTCTGGCAGAGTAAAACGGTAGATGAGATTCTGAGATATGCAAAGTATTGTAGCGACGACATTGATTCAAGATACAAAAAGCTTAAGGAAAAAATGATGTGGGCGCAAGTTAAGGTAGCAGAGCAACAGGAAGTAAATAGTGTCGAGCAGACGAATAATCAGAATCAAAATGTTCAGGTACCAGGTGTTGGAAAGGGTAAAGGAAAATTTGTTAAAGATGATTTGAAAAGAAAATTTCCTTGTGATGCGTGCGGTAAGCTTGGACATTGGAAGAACGAGTATAGAAGCACTGTAAAAATTAATGGGACAACCCAAAAGTTAAATTCACAGGTGCAGAATGAAGTGGTTGTGACCCAACAACAGCAACAGCTGCAGCAGATAGTTACACCACAGATACAGGTGCCCCAAGCTCCTATGCAGAGTAATGTAGGTGCTCAGGTACAGAGGTACAGTGTGAATACTGGATTTACTCCTATGGAACAACATGGTAAGAACCCAAATGTGCAGATGATTCCACAATATTGGTTGCAGTGTAATGGGAGTGATTCGGAGAGTAGCCAATGACGGTGCCTGAGGGGGGAGGAAGAGTGCCTGCTTGGCGCAACTCTGGAGGTAGATCAGTCAGGTCCATTTGTTGATGGGAAGGTAGATGGTAATAGTATTACATTCTTAGTGGACACTGGTGTTACCCGTTCTACTGTGAGAGCAGCAGAAATTCCTAACCTACCCCTCTCAGGAGAAACTATCCAAGTTGTGGGAGTGTCAAATAAGCAGATTAAAACTCCAATTACAGAACCAATTGAGGTTCACATTGGAAGGTTCAAAGACATGCATCGATTTGTGGTATGCGACTCGAGCCCAGTGAATCTATTGGGACGAGATCTACTATGCAAAATGAATTGTACCATCTTTTGTACGCCTGGTGGTATTGCATTTCAGACACCCGATGAGGATGTCGAATTTAAGTTGATGCTAGCAAAGCAAGGGACGGAAGTGGATGAACTGTATTCACTTTTAACAGAACAGAATTTGCTTGATGAGCTGAGAGAGACAGTAAGATCAGATGTATAGGATTTTACAGGAAAAGAAATAGGGTTAATGAAAAATGTGGATCCTATTCAGGTTATAGTGAAACCTGGTGCTCATTACCCAAACACTCCCCCATATAAAATGAGTCCTGAGACAATGGCAGGAGTTGCTCCTGTGATCGATCAAATGATCGAACAAGGCATTCTAAGAGAGATACTGAGCAGTCCTTGTAACTCACCTATTATGGGGATTAAAAAGCCAAGTAGAAAATACAGAATAGTGCAAGATTTGAGAAAAATTAATAAGATAGTGATACCTTGCTGTCCAATCGTGCCAAACCCAGCAGTGATCCTTTACCAGATTCCATGTAATGCCAAATGGTACACAGTAATTGATTTGTGCCAAGCATTTTTCTCAATTCCTCTACACCCAGACAGTCAGTTTTTATTTTCATTTCGGTTTCGAGACCGTGTCTTGGCATGGTGCCGAGTTCCTCAAGGGTATACAGAAAGCCCCTCGATTTTCAATCAAATTCTGAAAAAAGGTCTGGAGACATTGGTAATGCCAGAAGATTCGGTTTTGGTTCAATACATAGATGACCTACTGTTGGCATCAAAAACTCGAAAGGCGTGTGTGACAGATACTATTGCTTTATTGAACCATCTGGCAGAAGGGGGACATAAAGTGTCACCTGCGAAATTGCAGTTCTGTAAACAAGAAGTACAATACCTCGGACACAGGATTGAGAAAGGAGTTAGGAAAGTGACACCAGAAAGAATTGAGGCAATTCAACAGATAAAACCTCCAAGAACCCAGAAAGAAGTGCAAATGTTTTTGGGAATGGTTGGTTACTGCAGACAATGGATAAATGGATTTTCACTGATTGCAAAACCCTTACAGAGGTTAACGCATAAAGATGTGACTGATCCGATTGATTTGGATGATGAGAGTATGGAAGCCTTTGTAAATTTGCGAGACAGTTTGTGCCAACCACCAGCAGTGGGAATGCCTGATTATACAAAAGAATTCGCATTGTTCTGTTGTGAGCGAAATGGATGTGCGTTAGCAGTGTTAACTCAAAGGCATGGTTTGACTAGACGTCCAGTGGCATACTTTTCTGCTACATTAGATTCTGTGGCAGCAGCATTACCAGGATGTTTGAAAGCTGTTGCTGCTACATGTGTGAGTTTGGAACAAAGTGAAGCAATTGTGATGGGTTATCCTGTCAAAGAGTATGTTCCACATTCTGTTGAGATTCTTTTAACTAAAACACGAACTCAGCACATGACTCCCAGTCGGCTGACTAGGTACGAGAGAGTGATTTTGGGTGCTGAAAATGTGACTGTTGTGAGGCATACCACCTTAAATCCAGCAACATTACTACCAAATCCTTATGAGAAGGAGGTAACAGAAGAAGCAGATCATGATTGTTTGGATGTGACAGAATTCTGTACAAAACCTAGGGCCGACATCCAAGATGTGCCTTTGGAAGAATCTGACAATGTTTTGTTTGTTGATGGATCATGTTTGAGGAATAAAAAAAGAGAATTGAGCGCTGCTTATACAGTATGCACGGTAACTGGAACTGTGGAAGCATCCTGCCTATTTGGGGTAAAATCAGCACAAATTGCAGAATTATACGCTCTGATTAGAGCATGTAAAGTTTCTTGAAATTTGAGGGTAACCATATTTATGGACAGTCAATATGGTTTGGGGGTGGTGCACGATTTCGGCCAATTATGGATGCACAGGGGATTCATGACTTCATCAGGTTTCGCTATTAAAAATTGAAAAATTGTGAGAGATTTATTGGATGCCCTGCAATTGCCAAAACAATTTGCAGTGGTAAAATGCTCTGCGCATAAGTCAGGAAATGATTATGTGACCAGTGGCAACAGATACGCAGATCAGTTAGTGCATTTCTGTGCAGAAAATTCAGCTGCACTTAACAGGAAAACAGAAAGAAAAATCATCGATTGCCATTTAATGTTTACATCAATAAACAATTGGGATGAAATTAAGCAGTTACAGGAAGAAGCTAGTGAAGAGGAAAAGGAGCTATGGAGGAAAGCAGGATGTACAAAAACACCAGAAGATGAAATTTGGGTATATGTAGATGACAGACCAGTTATGCCCGATTGCATGCTTTCTCATATGGCAAGAGTCTATCATGGCATCACTCATGTTGGAAGGGATGCAATGATTAGACTCTTTAAGCAGACCTGGTTTAATCCTAGGTTCAGGTACATTGCAGAGAGTTTGTGCCAAAGGTGCGTTGTTTGCCAGCAGCAGAATCCAGGGAGAAGGACAGTTGTGGGCACAGGAACTATCGGAAAGGCTGCAGGACCATTTACACGTTTGCAACTTGATTTTATTGAGTTGCCTCCATGTAATGGTTTGAAATATGTACTTGTCATTGTGTGTCTCTTTTCTCGTTGGGTAGAGGCTTATCCTACAAGGAGGAATGACAGCCTTTCCGAGGCAAAATTGCTTTTGAGAGAATTAATACCAAGGTACGGATTTCCAGTCACTTTAGAATCAGATAGAGGAACACATTTTAATAATGAAATAATTCGAATAATTTGCGCAGCATTGCAAATTGAACAAAAACTGCACTGTGCCTACCGACCAGAGGCTTCTGGAATTGTGGAGCAGATCAATGGCACTATAAAATCTAGATTAGGAAAAGTTTGTGCATCCACAACACTGAAATGGCCTGATGCTTTGCCCTTGGTCTTAATGAGTCTCAGAAGCATTCCTGACAGGAGAACTGGATTGAGTCCACATGAGGTTCTCATGGGAAGAGTCATGAGACAAGCAATTGTGCCAGCAAACCAACTGATGAGCATTTCTGATGTTCTGATTCTTGAATATTGCAAAGGACTGGCTGATATGGTGCGTTCTGTGTCTTATCAGGTTGGAGCAGACGCAAATGAAATACAGCTGAATCCAGTGCATGATCTAAGTCCAGGAGAATGGG
Organism: Calotriton arnoldi; assembly: GCA_963921515.1. Lineage (NCBI taxonomy): Eukaryota > Metazoa > Chordata > Amphibia > Caudata > Salamandridae > Calotriton > Calotriton arnoldi. Next base: position 863,703 of record CAWUFW010006195.1, read on the forward strand.
TTCTTGTCAAGAAACACGTGAGGAAGTCGTGTTTAGAACCCAGGTGGCATGGACCATACCAGATCATATTGATAACAACAACTGCAGTAAAGTGTGGTGGCCTACCAAATTGGATACACGCCAGCCATACCAGAAGAGTCCCAAGTCCACTTGAAGAAGCTGAACGGCAACGGGAAAAGGAAAGAGAGAGACCAGAAGCCAGAGGTTGTGAGCCTGAAAAATCCAGAGAGGCAGATGTCACTGAGCCTGTGGATGATGAACAACCAAGTACCAGCCGAGTAGAGTGGGCACCAGATACTGGGACTGAAAAGACTGCTGTTGGAGAGAGGGAGGGAGAAGCTTCCGAAAATCGAGAAGGAAGCCAACATACAGAGGAACGGATTGAGAGTGATATCCAGACAGAAGAAGTGGTTGCTGGAAGCCTAGAACAAGGCCAACAAGAAAAAGAGTTGATTGAAGAAGACAATCAGCTGACAGAAAAAGCTATCGAAAGCCAAGAACAAAGTCAACATAGAGAAGAAGTAAAAGAGGGTACTAGTCAAACGGAAATACAAAGAGACTTTGAAAGTGAAAAGTAAGAACAGCCAAGAAAGAGGTTATGCAATAGAACTGTAGAACCCGAAAATCAGGGTGAAGAAGGAGTTCAAACGAAAAGACTGAGATATATTGAAAACTGGCAAAGTGGAGCAAAAAGACTGAGATATATCCTAGAAAGAAGAGGGCCAGAGCAAATAAATGAAATTTCAAGTCAGTCAGATCAAGAAGATACTCAAAAGAAAATAGTACAAAGAACAACAAGACAAAGAGTTGCAAGTCGAAAGTATACCAGACCTGAGTGGATTTATGTTATCTTAAAAGAAATTGAAAACCCTGATCAAACAGAAGGAGAAGTTACAGATGATACAGAACGAATTGATGAGAGCAAATTGAAACCGCCTTAAAAGAGACTGTAAAAAAAATTAAGGTGCATCATAATCCAGTCAAATTAAGTTGATACGTCAAGAAGATTTGAAAGAAAGACTCGAGAAAGACCTTTTAAAAAAAAAGGGGCAGAGAAAAAAGATCAAAGTGTGTGGTTGTACAAAAGAAAATTAATTTTACATTTTTTATAGAATTAGGTTCACAAGAAATTAATAGTGAAGTTAGATTTTTATAATTTTTTAACCAAGAAAAATGGTAGAATCTACAGTGACTGATCGTCCGAAACCTAGTCTAAAACGTAAATGTATTAGAGCTTGCTTATGTGGTGTCTTATTAATTATGTCAATGTGGTTAATACTAACAATTGTCGTTCCTGTTTTGATGGTGGCTAATGACAAAAATCAGACTAATAATACAATAAGTATGAGAGTGGAAGTTATTACTAAAAGTCCAACTAATATAGTTCATAATGATGGAAGTATTTATCATAAAGATAGATCAATTACTGATTTTTCATTAAATGTTTTTACTAAATTATTGTATGAATATATGAATACGATGAATGTGAGTGACTGTTATGTTTGCATGCAATTACCATCGTCTGTCTCGGAGGGTGTGACATATCAACACCTTCCTTTATCATATGGTGTTCCGTGTAGTGTATTAACAAGTCTATTCTATGTAACAGGAAAATTTGAATTTTATTATTCTAACCTAGATGTGGTCTTTTCCGAACTTCCTATTAGAAAGAATTTGAATAAAGTATCTAGTAGCTTAGAAGCTGAATATATGGGAGAGTTCTTTCATACTACACAAACTTTGGATTTAATATATGCTCACAAAAATAACCTCACCTGTAGTTTACAAATAGAAGAAAAAGATTTCATTAATATGATAGAAAATAGAAGACAAGAATTTCATAAAAAGGCTGCTGAACAGAAAACTAATATACCACCTTGGTCTTTTAGAGAAGGAAATTATGAAAAAGGCGAGACTTATGCTGCAATGTCTTTGGATTGGAATCACAAGGGGAAGCTTTGCTTGCTAAGACTAAAGACTAACTATAACAACTATTATTTAGGTACTAGTAAATGTGAACATAATTTCTTAATAACAGGAGGATGGGGATTGAAGGGAGGAACTGACCCTGTTTTCCCAAGTGTATATTATGTGTGCGGGAGGAAGGCTTATTATAGACTGCCTGCTCACTGGTACGGTAGTTGTTACTTTGGGATTGTATTTCCTAAAATATACCATGTAGATAGAAATAATAAGATTTATGAGATGAAACATGGATTAATACGTAGTAAGAGAGCAAGTTTTTCAGAAGTAGTAGGTGATATATTTGGTGCGTTAATACCTTCAGTTGGAGTGGTTCTTAATTCACACAAAATTCGAAAATTATCCACAGTGGTTGATCGATTATCAACTGATACTGCTGGAGGGTTCTTATTGATTGATACAGAAATGGTTGCAATTAGATCAATGGTTATGCAAAATCGACTTGCCCTTGATATATTATTGGCAAAAGAGGGTGGAGTCTGTGGGATGCTAAAAGTGCAACATTGCTGCACTTATATTCCTGAAAAAAGCAAAGGTATTGAAGGGTATATTAAAAATATTAGGAATTTACATAGGGATTTAACACAACTAGAGGTTGATGGTGTCTGGGAGAAAATTAATAAGAGTTTTTCAAAAATAGGTAAATGGTTTGCTGATTTTGGCAAAGGTTTATTAGGTGGAGTAATAATACCAATAATATCAATAGTGCTAGTGATCATGCTAATAATAATGACTTACAAATGTTGCAAGAAAAGAAGAGAGAAGATAAGTATGCTAGGGGTAGATAACAAATGTAAAGGTAGAAAAAGGAAATTAGAAGAAATAGAGTAAGAGAATATGAAAGGCAAATATTATGAAATGATGAAAGATTTAGGTGAAAAGAAGAAATTTAAAAATGAAAGAAGTGCGAGTTTCTGATGAAACAAGAAATGGCAATGGGTGATGGATATTTTATGATGGCATAAAAAGCCATCAAAGGGGGGATTGATGGAGCAGGGTTTGCGTCATGTAAACCTGCTCGGATCAACGCCCCAAGATAACATTTATTAATTGTGTGTTTTGTACTAATACGCATAAATACACACAAACACGGGGAAATGCTTTGCGCACGCGTGCATTGCAATTAAGATTAATGCATGAAATGCTTAGGCCGCATATCGCTTTTTGCATATTAAAACCGACAAAGTGGAATAATGCTATTGCAAATAATAATGCTTGCATGTTAATGCTCATAAAAATTAACATGGGGTTAGCGCAATGGTGGGAGGGAAACAGTGTAATTTTCATTTTTGTGTTATTAATATTCTTTATATTTCTCTTTCATCATAGTTTTAAACATGGCCTATGATGAGCAGTTAGTTGGGTGTCTAAAGTTGACATAAGGCCGAAAAAAGGCCGCAAAAAATGTAATCTGTACGTGAACTTTGGTGGGTGTCAGCGGCAGATGAAGGAAACCTTGAAGAGTGAAAGAAACACGTGCAATATTGAGGACGTCGAGATGCCTGGGAAAGCTCAAGCTGATGAACATTTTATGTCTAGTCGATACATTGTTTGAAATAAAGTTGCTAATACAGGGACAAGCCATTCATCAGAGAATGTGACGTGATGGGGGATAGAGAATCGATTCATAAGCAGTGAAGTAAATCGTGAGAATGAGTTAAGAACAAAGAAAGTATGTAAAGCCAAATGAAGTAATGGAGGTGTGGTGTAACATCCCACAAATTGACCAATGAAAAGTTGAGATTTTCCCGAATGTTGTAGATTAGTGGGATGGTCAGGTTGACTTAGGGTATAATTGGGATGCTCTTAGGGTGTGTGGTTAAGGCAGCTTTCGTAGGTCCAGAGAGCAGAGGGTGATCGTCGCTGTCCATCGGTTAGAGGTCTACCTGTTTCCTGATCTTATCCTATCCCGGTTTCCTTTATCGGGTTTCCTTTTCACTATCCTCGTGGCCAGGGGGTGGTGGTTCTCCTGATCTTTAATCGATTGGTATGTATCAATAGGGAAATTTGCAACGTCTGCAAATGTTTTCCTTTCATGACTCTTATGTCTCTTCATCTATCCACTCCATAATATTCACTGTGATTCAGATGTTTGTGATCTTGTCTGCATATTTTATGCTATTTCTCCTATAATGTGCATTTTCTTTCCCTGTAACTGTGTACCTGAGATTTTTCTTAGGAATTATTGAAGATAAACAGATTAACATTATTTTGAGTTTGTGATTATTTCCGCATGACAATTGTTAAGATTTTGGTTAATTCGTCATGTCAATAATTTACACTACTCAATCAATATGATTCATCGCCCAAGAGGAAAGTGGTTGACGATATAAGTTAAAGGGCTAAAATAGAGAAGAAACGATTAGATAATCTGTTTTTTCCCTTTAGAGGAGTAAAGACAAAATTAACGACACACAAACCACATCTTCAGCGTCATTCTCGTAGGGTCTGTTAAATGGTTAGAAATTGTGTATTGTATGTTTGGGGCCCGTTGTCTGCTGTGTCATTCAGAGACCCCCGGTTTGGCGCTGGATCAGTACTAACAAGGGTCATGTGCCATTTTCGGGCTGAAGTGTGAAAAGATGTATGCCAACGATAAACCTTGGGCTGCAGGTCATTAGAATGGTAGCACAGTGGGGTCGATTTTCGAAAACATTTGGCCAAATCCCCTCAGTAATTACGGATTAATACCGTCATATGAGGTTCCTTTTTGACAGCGATAAAGTAAGAGTGACTGTGAGGGTGACAGATGGAGGGGGAGCAGAATCGCACGGGGGCGCTGCCTCTTGCACTCTCTCTATCTCGTGCCTGCCTTTCCTTCCCCGGCACTAATGATAGATTCCCCTGCACTTCCCCCTGGAGACATACAACTTGCTGGAGCTCCTCTCGCAGCTAGCACCTGTGTGAAAAGGACCATGAGCGCCAGTATATATATATTGCGTTGTCACTGGGTACCGAGTCAGCGCCCCTGCAGTTAAAGTGCCTCATGCAGCGGAGATATAGGGAACGCAAAACAGTGAATACTGCATCCTACTCGACGCGAGCCAACAGCAGCACATTCTCGGGACAAAAGGCACTTGGGTAGAATCCAGGCCAGCACATGCGGTGATAAGAACCGGTAGTGCCTGACGGTGGCTGCGTTTGTCGCACTCTATATCTATTTCTTTTGTCAGGGAATTTTAGAAATGGAAAAGTGCAGAGGTCGAACCTTGGTTACTAAGGCATCAGGTATCGGGTTTTGAACCACACCAGTGTCAATTTCTTATTTTATTAATTATTATGGTGGATAAGGGCTCTCCTTTGGCCTCAAGGATCACCGATCGCACTTTGGAACTTCCTGTTCAGGCGGCACATACACGTCGCAGCATTGCATATGATTTCGAACTCGACAGACTTAATAGATGGTTTTCGTACTTACAGGATTGCCAGCTCCCCAAATGGAAGATAGGGAATGAAAGCTGTAGGAGAGTAGGATCTGCCTCTTATGTTGCCCCACTTTTTTTCTGATGTTTACACTGGTTTCTGGCTATAGTCAGGCTGGGACCCTGCCAATCAGGGCCCCAGCCTCTCTGTTCTCTCTAAACGACTTGGAGTGCACTCTAGGTGCACCAGTGATTGGATACTGTGGTACCTTATGAGTCCCTAGTATATGGTACCTTAGGTGCCAAGGGCATAGGTACTTCACAGGCCTACCAGGGGCTGAAGCATGTATTATGCCACCCCTGGGAAGCAGACTAAATCTGACACCACAGGTCTGCAACTGCAGCCTGGGTAAGGTGGTGCATGCACCCCTTACTGTGATATAGGTTACCTATATCACTACATAGATACACACATATAAACCTATAAGTCACTCCTATGGCAGGCCTTATCAATCCTGAAGGCAGAGTGCTTGGTTCCTATGTAAGAGGGTGCCCCTGCATGAGCAGAGCCCCTCTGCAGCATTCGGAGACCCCTCTCTGATGCTGTTTGTAGTGCAGCCTGACCATATACTCTTAAGCGCATTATAATCTCGCGTTAAATGCTAACTTTGGGATGGCTGCACAGAAACATGTCGTGTTTGGTGTCAAACATCTTGGAATACTACCCCCCGCCAGTTCTTGTGGCGGGGGTAGCATTCCACCCTTCTAGAGGGATAGACATGTACTGTGAGAAGTTGGCCTGGTATATGCTGTTCACTAATTAAAGTGGACACCTTGCACCAGAACAATTCGACTCTTATGGTAGATAGGTTTAAGACAACCTTTATAGAAAGCTATCCTAGTGGTAGCTGTGGAGAGCAGCCTTCAGGCTAAGTCTTGAAGGAATGTAAAGCAGCTTGTTTTACCACACAATCTCTTGAATCACCAAATGAAAAGACACCACGCAGGTATATATATCAAATATATATGTATTTATTAATAAACACTCTCTACTAATCTCTTTATGAGATTAGAAGTCAGGAACATATGTACAAGTCAAATGTTATCAGAATAAGTTTAGCACCATCGAATATCACAATCTTAGTTTGGCTAGACCTAGGTCTAGGGCATCTAGAATCGAGGGACCCCCAAGAACCACCCCAGGTAGTTGTAGGAGACCCACAGGGGACGGACGCGGTGACCTGGCACCGGTGCGAGTCCTGTACGAGTCTATGCGCACAGACGCGATTGAGATTTCAATGTTAAAGGTCCCTTGCGTGTTCGAGGCGAACACACCGATCGGTCCTTGCACAAGTCGAAGGACGCGGTTACAGATAGAGTTGCAAGGGAGATGGACGCGCTGTGTCTAACACAGACGCGAACCTTATGCGAGTCAGTGCAATGGAGATCTCAGTGTTACAGGCCCTTTGTGTGTTCGAGGCGAACACCGATCGGACTCAGTACGAGTCGAAGGATACAGTTCTAGATAGTGTTACAAAGGAGATGGACGCGGTGTGTCTAACACAGACGCGAACCCTGTACGAGTCAGCGCAATTGTCGCACTTAGAAAATTAGAGTTTTAGGACACTTCGAGGGAAGCTACAAGCAAGTCACTTACAGGGTAAGTAGTTCTAGGGCCCACACCCACAGGAGCACCGTAGTGCTGAAGTTACCTCACCCAGGGGAGCCGGGTGCATAGGTGTTCTTTGGTGTCGGGTCGCGGCGTCGTTTTCAATGGGAGCCAGTGAAGACTTGCTGCTTGCGGCGACAGGAGAAGTGTCCGGAGGAATCCAAGCCGGGATTCGGAAGATGTAAGACCTGAAAGCAGAGGGGACAGTGTTCAAAGTCACTTGGCAGTGACTCGGGGCAAGGAAGATGGATGCCCACCGTCGACGCAAGATTCAGGTCGTTCGCGGGTGCCTTGACTCTTCAGCCACGAGGTCCAGGAGGCGTCGACGATGACCAGGAGCTGGATTCGGTGAGTCCCACAATGTCTGCAGCTTACTGCGGTGTCGGCGGCTCGATCAGAGCCAACAAACCTTGGTAACAGCAAGTCTCGGGGAAATTGTGAAGAGGCAATGGCGCAGACCATCAAGGTCTGGGGGACTCACCCAGCAGGGATAAGTCAGGGTAGGCCTGGAGCAACCAGGGGAGCCCTTTGGTGTCTTTAGAAAGTCTTATGGGGACCCTCAAGCCGGCTGGCAAGGGATCGCAAAGACGCCTCGGGAGGATTCGCTCACAGGGGCCCACGGTCTCTCGGGATGTGGTAGGCCTCTGATCTTCAAAGGGATTCCTGCTGGAGGCTAGGACCACACGTGGTCCAAAGCACAAGTTCATGGAACGTTGTAAAGGGGTTGCACTCGACAATAGTGCATGGTACCCAGGGGTCACGGTTCCTCGTCACTCTTGGGGTCCACTGGCCTCAGCTTCACTGGGGACTCACGATGGCCTTTGAGAAGTCAGGAAATCCACTTCTTGGGCTGCAGGGACTTCGGACTCCGGCGGGAGTGGCATAGTTTGCGACCGTCGTTTGTAGTTTTTGGTGCCTGCCAAGCAGGGGAGTCACTCCTTGACTCCAAGGGAGATTCTTCAGTCTTCCAAAGGTAGTGGAACGTCGAAGGTCCGGGATTCGTCTTCAGAGCGTCATCCAGGGAAATCTAGGGTGCAATGCACAGGTTCCCCCTCTTATACTAAAAGAAAGGGAGGGACTAGCTCTATGACCCTACCTATGGGAGGGTCAGGGGAGTGGGTGGCTACACCCACTTCCCTTTGTCCAGTTTCGCGCCAGAGCAGGGGCAGGTAGCCCCTGAGCTGGTTTGAACTGGCATATGCACAGAGGAGCCTTCTGCTCCCCCAGTGCAGGACTTCAAAGCACTCTAAGAGTGCACCCACCCAGCCCCAATACACTAAACCCTGCCTGGAAGGTGGTCACACCCCCTTGGGACAGGATATCTATTGTTGGGCTTCCTCCACTGCGAGTGTTGGTCATCAGCAGGAGGGCAGCCCAGTGTCTGTGACTGGTGGCATCCATTTTGTGATGCCAGGGCTCTGCAGGATTCTACCGCGTTTCCACAGTAGGTACATGCCTATCCCTCTAGAAGGGTGGAATGCTACCCCCGCCGCCAGGACTGGTGGGGGGGTAGTATTCCAAGATGTTTGACACCAAACACGACATGTTTCGATGCAGCCATTCCAAAGTTAGCATTTTACCGCGAGGATATAATGCACTTAAAAGTATATGGTTTAACCGCATCCACAAACAGCACCAGAGAATGGACTCTGAGAGCTGCAGAGGGGCCCTGCTCAGGCAGAGGCACCCCCTCACATAGAAGCCAAGCACCCTGCCCTCAGGATTGATAGGGCCTGCCTTAGGGGTGACTGATAGGTTTATATGTGTGTGTAGGAGAGATATAGGGAACCTATATCTCAGTGAGGAGTGCTAGCACCACCTCACCCAGGCTGCAGTAGCAGGCCTGTGGTGTCAGATTTAGTCTGCTTCCCAGGGGTGGCATAATACATGCTGCAGCCCCTGGTAGGCCTGTGAAGTACCTATGCCCTTAGTACCTAAGGTACCATATACTAGGGACTCATAAGGTACCACAGTATCCAATCACTAGTGCACCTAGAGTGCACTCCAAGTCGTTTAAAGAGAAAGCAGATAGGCTGGGGACCTGAATAGCAGGTTCCCAGCCAAACTAAGTCAAAAACCAACAAAACACCAGGAAAAAGTGGGGGCAACCATGTAGTCAGATTCCACCTTCCTACATAACCCCCCAAACGAAAGGAGATGAGGCTAACCTTGTCCAGGTGAGCCTGTATTTACTGAGTGGCCATATAAGGAAGTACCTGCACTAGCATGGTTACCCCCTGCCTTATGGTCCACTAAGTTATCCCTCACCCTAAGGGTATGAGAGGGTCTCCACCATGGGGAATTACTACCTGTGGGGTGTTTTGGTAAAGGACAAGGCTGATGAGGTGTCTGAGCAGGGAAGGGAGACCGTAGGGAAGTTGGTCTCAGTTTCCTCAGATCACTGGTCACCATGTATGCCTGTCTTTCCATGACTGAGCTGCACTTTGCTCTAAGGGTCAACCTTTGGCTGCCTACAGCTGGGGGTTGGGTCCCTTTGGGTGGAACACTGGAGGGACATGGCAGGTTTGGAACTTTTGGTTCCAGGTTTGCCCTTGCCTAACAGAGTCCTTCTGGGGAAGGTCCCTACACAAAGGTATGGGGGATCCCTCAGTGTGCGGAGGAATTTTCACCTGGCTAGGGCTACTAGACTGGGTGCCCCTAATCTGCTGATGGGGGGGTTCCTCTGGACAGGGGGCCCTGTGGGGTCCACTGACCTCCCTGACCTCTGCAGCCCTGGGCTGACTGAGGTAGGGTAGAGAGGGGCAGGTTACCTGCTCCAGACTGGGTACTGTTATGTGGTTATTGATGTCATTTGAAGTTGGCACGAGTGCTGCCGCGCTCGTGTCTACTTCAAATGTCATCGCGTGGGGATTGTGATCTTTCGAAAATGTGCGCAGTGCGATGGCGATAGCCGGTGGCGGTTGAGGCATTCGTAACTGTACCTGTGACTTGGCTGTCCGGATTAAAAACGCTCTTCAAACTTTGGAGTCCTTGTTTCTTCTTCTCTGGATCACGTTACAGCCTGGAGTTTTCTTTCTCTACACTGGCGACGAACAGGAAACGTTTCCGCGTGTAATACCCAAGGAATTTCTACAATTATTTTCTTCCGGTTTTGCCTTCTACGTCTCGACGCTGTCTCGTCTTCTACGTCTTCAAGCTGTTCCACTATTGGCTATTTGGCACCCTCTAGTGGAGCAACAGGAGTATTGCTAGCACCCAAGAGCTACCCAGCTGCTCATTATTACAAGATTTACCTTACGGTGTTTGAGGAGCTCCATTTCAGGTTTGCTTTTTACTTCTGTGACACGCACACATTTCTACACGCGTGTCCAAAAGAGCTTTATGTTTTCAACTGTTTTGTGTTATTCAAGTTAATCTTCTGTGACACGCACACATTAACTTTTGTGTTTTTGGTGCATGAACTTCATTTTATTGACTTCTACTCCATTCTGGTGCAGTTTTTTTTTGTTAATTGTTCACAATGACTGGCATTTTACCTCCTCCTTCTTTCCTGGCACTGCCTGGTGAACCCAATATTGAATGGGATATTTGGGAAGCAATGTTTTTGGCGTATGTTGATGTTTTGGAGGTTGAAGAATGCGAAGCTGACAGGAAACTAGCCTTATTAAAACATTGTCTTGGAGGGATTGGTCTCAAGGAATATAAAAACTTACCTCCTTTGGCTATCACGACTGATTTAAATGTATACCAAATCGCATCTAAACAACTTTCTATTCGCTATGGAAAAAAAATAAATGTGGTAATGGAAAGATTTAAATTCTATTCAAGGAAGCAAAAAACAGATGAGTCCATTGAGACTTATGTATCAACCTTGAGATCTTTAGCGGTTACTTGTGACTTTGAACATATTAACTATGATCAAGTTTTAAGAGATCAAATTCTCATGCGTACTAACAACAAAAAATACAAGAAAGGTTGTGGACGAGTTCAGACATGTCTCTTAATGCTGCAATTGAAATAGCAAAGGCCATTGAGCATTCAGAAAAGTTTGTTGATGAGATAAGATCTTGTGATAAAAGTGATGTACATGTTGTCAACAAGGAAAATGACAAACAAAAAAATTTATAACCCAAAGGAATGAAAATTTTCAAAAACTTGAAACCAAGAACAGATGGCAAAAACCTGATACCAGGTGGAACAATGTTTACTGCTTTAGATGTGGCAGTGGTTATCACCTAGGGAATTCAAAGCAATGTCCTGCCCTAGATAAAGTATGTGCCAGGTGTAACAAAAGGGACATTTTCCCAGAGTATGTAGATCAGCTCCTAGAAGAGTGAATTTTATACAAGAACATGAGGAGTTGTGTGATATCGATTACGATGTTAATACTATACTTTGTGTGAGTAAAGAGATAAGTGCTACCAAATTTCCTTCATGTGAAGTCACTATCAATGGAATCTCTACCCAAGTACTAGTAGATTCATGCTCCTGGTATACTATTCTGCCTCACGCTCTTTTTTGTTCTAATTGGCCTGATATAGAACTTACACATCCTGATATTTCTCCTAGCGGCTACACTGGTCACAAATTACAACTTCTAGGGTATTTCATTGCTGATCTAGTCTTTCATGAACGCTGCACGTGTGCAAAAATTTATGTTACAAAAGTTGGGCAATCTCTCTTAGGCTGGCCACATCAAGAAAAACTAGGAATCAGATTAGATCCTAATGCTGATCCTCCGGTTTATTCTGTTGATACAAATTCTACAAAATGTGATTCTATCAAGAAATCTAATGACTGGGTACTAGTTGCTAAAATAAAAAATGATTTTCCTACATTATTTAGTGACAAACTTGGTGAATACAAAGGTTTTAGACATCGCATAAAAGTACATGCTAATGCCATTCCTGTACGTCATAAGGTAAGGAATGTCCCTTTGTCCTATAGGAACAAATTGAAAGAAATGCTCCATGACATGTGTATGAAGAAGATAATTGAACCTATAGAGTCATCTCCATGGGTTTCTCCAGTTGTTATTTCAGTTAAATCTGGTGGGGAACTTCGTTTATGCATAGACTTACGCAGTCTTAACAATGCCATTTGTGTAGATGCTCATCCTCTTCCCAATCTACATGAAATGGTTTCCACGTTAGCTGAGGCACGTGTGTTTTCTTGTCTTGATCTAGCTAGCGCTTATCATCAAGTAGTTCTCCATGAAGAATCAAAAGACTTAACTTCCTTTATAACACCAGAGGGTCTCTACAGATTCTGCAGGATGCCTTTTGGCTTAGCCAGTGCCGCTTCCGTATTCCAAAGACTGATGAAAGAAACTCTGGATGGTCTCACTGGGGCCATAGCATTTCAAGATGACATTTTAGTTTTTGGCAAAAATGAGGAGGAACATGACCATAACTTACTCAAGGTCCTAAATGCATTAGCAAACAAAGGTTTAACGCTCCGTGCAGACAAGTGCAGATTCAAAAGACATGAAGTGGAATACTTAGGACACAGTATCAGTGGAGATGGGATTAAACCTAAAATGTCACATTTGGAAAACATCAGTAAGGCTCCTATTCCTGAAAACAAAGAACAGTTAGTTGCCTTTTTGGGACTTGTGGAGTTCTACGCAAAATTCATCCCTAATTATGCTACTGTGATTGAACCATTTAGGAATCTGTTAAAGAAAAATGTGAAATTCACTTGGACTGATGTTATGACTGCCACTTTTTCCACTGTTAAGAAGATAATTGTTGAGGCTCCATGTCTTAAACCTTTTGTAATTGGTAAACATTGTGTTGTAATGGTAGATGCAAGCAATTGTGGATTAGGTGCGGTATTGATTCAAGAAGAGTGGGGTAAAGAATGGATTGTAGCATATGGTTCAAGAACATTGCGAGAATCTGAACGACATTATTCTGTAATTGAAAGAGAACTATTAGCATGTGTGTGGGGGCAGAACATTTTAGACCTTTCCTATGGGGAACAAAATTCACCATTAAGTCTGACCATAAGCCATTGGTTCATATATTATCACCTGGTGGTGGGCGCACATTGTCATCAAAGTTGGCCAGACTTTCCTCTAGACTACAAAACTTCCAATATTCTCTAGAGTATGTTCCTGGTAAAGCCAATGTCCATGCGGATTGCATGTCAAGATTGCCTCTTCCGTGTATGGAATCGGATTGCGTTGATTCTGATGAATGTGAGGTTGCACATGTTGTGCGTGATGTGAATTTGTTGTCTAATGACAGTTCCATTATTCAAGAGCAATTGTGGAATGAAGAAATGGGGAAGGATCAAGAACTTAAAGGAGTAAAAAATTCATACTAGAAGGTTGGCCAGAAGAAAAAGAACTCATAGGGAGTCTTGTTAGTTACTTTAAGGTTCGTGATGAATTGGCTATAGAGAATGATATAATTTTGAGGGGGATAAATTTATTCCACCTTTTGGTCTCAGGAAAATGTTTGTTGACATTGCCCATGAAGGGCATTTTGGTATCTCCATCACCAGGAGACGGTTGAAGGATAGCTTTTGGTGGCCAGGCATTGATTCATATGTTGAGCATCATGTAAGATCTTGTGATTTGTGTGCTAATAGTGATAAGTCAGCTAAAGTTTTAACCGCTACTCCACAACCTGTGGATCTACCTGCTTCGCCCTGGTGTAAATTGGGCATTGACATAATTGGTCCGTTTAGTATTTTACCACACCAACACTCTTTTGGGATTGTGCTAATAGATTACTTTTCAAAATGGCCTGAGATTAAGATGGTCAGAGAAGTTACCTCAGAAGCCATTATACAATTTTTAGATTATATTTTCTGTAGGGAAGGTATTCCTCAAGAGCTTGTTACTGACAATGGGCCACAGTTTGTTAGCAAACAGATGGAAAACTATTTGACTAGATGTGGTATTACTCACAAAAGGATTGCAGTTTTCCATCCAGAGGCTAATGGTCAAATTGAGAGATTCAATAGGGTTGTCAAAGAGGCTATTCAGTTAGCAGTCAAAGGTGGACTGGGATGGGACAAAGCTTTACAATCCATGTTGCTATCTTACAGAACATCACCCAATGCCGTAACTTTGATAAGTCCTTTTGAATTATTGAGAGGCCGCAAACCCAGCACAAAACTGGTCCCATGGTGGTTAAAAAACAAGAACAAAGCACAAACTGAAATAGCTGAGATAGATTTCAAAGAAATTCGTCGTAAAATGGATGCTTACAAAACCAAAATGAAAGATAACTTGCTAAAAAATAGAATTGTCAAGAATGTTTCTGTTCAGGTTGGGGACTTAGTACGGTTGAAGAAAGGTGGTCCTATATGTAAAGGATTGTCCAACTGGTCGGATCCTGTACGAGTAGTGGAAAAGTTTAGGAATGCTGTACGAGTGAAGGACGGAAGTGTTTGGAATTTTAATAGAGTCTCAGTTTATAAAGGTAAAATGGATCCTGCTGATAACATTGCTTCCAATGTATTTTTGGATGTGAATGAAAATCCAGTGAGCAACTCGTGCACAGAATTACCTGTTGAAGAACAATGTGTAACTGCTCCTCCATGTTTGACCAGAAATCCAAGAATTTGTAGATTACCCTCTAAATTCAAAGATTTTGTTCTTTCTTAATTTTATTTTTTTTTTGGGTTTTTTTTTTTGTGTGTTAAATAAAAGGGGGGAGGTGTGTTATGTGGTTATTGATGTCATTTGAAGTTGGCACGAGTGCTGCCGCGCTCGTTTCTACTTCAAATGTCATCGCGTGGGGATTGTGATCTTTCGAAAATGTGCGCAGTGCGATGGCGATAGTTGGTGGCGGTTGAGGCATTCGTAACTGTACCTGTGACTTGGCTGTCCGGATTAAAAACGCTCTTCAAACTTTGGAGTCCTTGTTTCTTCTTCTCTGGATCACGTTACAGCCTGGAGTTTTCTTTCTTTACAGGTACCACCTTGGAAGGGTCCTCTGCCATCAGGGGTGGGGCCAGGCCAGGCCTGACTACCTCTGGGGCAGTTCCTTCACTAGGGGTAGGATCAGTTCCCTGAGGAGGCTGACCCTTACCTGCTGTCTGGGGGGAAGGAGACTTTTCTTCAACCCTGGTGCTCCCTTTTGGGGGAGAGTGGGCCATTCTTCCAGGCTCCATCTCTCCAGCATTTCCCTGGGTTGGGGCTGTGGCCATCACAGCCCCACTAGCTTTTTCAGGGACGCCTAGCATCTTCAGATGGGTTTGGTGTTCAACTTCAGCCCAGGCTGAAATTTCCAGATCATTGCCCATCAGGCAATTTACGGGCAAGTTGGGGGACACTGCCACTCTTTTGGGCCTGTGACCCCTCCCAGCTGAGATTGACTATGGCCATGGGGTGATCTGTCCTGACACCATCAATGTTGGTCACCTGGTACTTAAACTCAGGTAACAGCTGGTGAGGGGGGACTAGTTTCCCTGCCACCATGGTGACACTAGCCCCTGTGTCCCTGAATGCCACAGCCTTCCGACCATTAATCATTGGCTCCAGTCTGTACCTGCCCAATGCAATGGGACCCATGGTAAAGGTGGCAAATCCTATACCACCATCAGAGTCTGAGGAGTCTGTTGAGGGGGACCTGTCTAAACTAGGGCCCACCTCTGTTCCCCTTGCAAAAGCACCTAACTTTTTGGGTGCACTACTCCCAACTGGAGGATTACTACTGGTAGTACCAGGAGGGGTGGTAGTAATAGCTGGAAGAACAGTTTCTTTATTGCCAATCCTGGGGCAACTGGGATTAGTTTTCCAGTGTCCAGGCTTTTTACAGACATGGCAATATGGTTTCTTTTCAGGAGAGGAAGGAGTTTGGGACCCACCCCCAGAAGAGGACGTTTGGGGCCCTGTAGTGGACTTATCCTTAGATTTATCCCCACCTTTCTCTTGGGACTTGGTAGAATCTTTCTTCTGGTCACCACCCTGATTCTTAGGCCTCACCCTGGTTCTGACCCATTTGTCTGCCTTCTTTCCCAATTCTTGGGGAGAGGTCAGATCAGAGTCCACCAGGTACTGGTGCAAAAGCTGGTTTTGACAATTATTAAGGATCTGCTCCCTCATAATCAAATTGTACAATCCTTTGAGATCAGTAACCCTACTGCCAATCAGCCAACCCTCCAGAGCCTTGGTTGCACAATCTACAAAGTCAGTCCAGTCCTGAGTCTGTGCCTTCTGGGTGTCTCTGAACTTCAACCTGTACTGCTCAGTGGTTAAGCCAAACCCATCTATCAGTGCACTCTTCAGGACTTCATAGTTATCAGCATCCTCTTCTCTAACAGTGAGGAGCTTGTCTCTACCTTTATCTGAAAAGGAGAGCCACAAGATTGCTGCCCACTGCCTTTGGGGGACCTGCTGTACTCTACAGGCCCTCTCCATAGCAGTTATCCACTTGTGGATATCATCCCCACTCTGGTAGGGAGGAACAACCTTGCTCAGGTTCCTATGGTCTGGAATATATTCTCTGCCTCTAGGGACACTGTTGCTGCCACCAAGGGGTTCTAACCCCTCTCTTCTAGAAGCTCTCTGGATCTCCAGGGCTTCTCTATCCAGTGCCAACTGCTTGGTTCTGAGGGCAACTCTTGCTTCCTCATACTGCAGCAGTTTGCACATTCTTTCAGAGGAGGTCTCTCTTATGGGAAAGTATGAGTTCCTCTGGTGGACAAATTCTCTGCCAGAGTGATAAGAGTGGTCAGATTCCCTGGAAGGGGACCTATGCCTCTCCTCCACTCTGTCAGCTCTCTTAGGGAGAATTCCTCTGTCCTTTTCAGGCCCCTTGGAGCCTGGCCCTTCAATCACAGAGTCTTGGTCATTCTGATTTTCATCGTCTGACCCAGATACTGTAATTGACCCACTCCCTGATTCAGACCCATTAGCTCCTAGAGCCAATCTAAGATCATCTGCTGTCAGCAGATCTATCAGGTGTAGTGTGGAGGGACTCTGTCCTAGCTTCAGGTGTCTTTCAACACACATGGCTCTCAAGTCAGAGTAAGCCATGTCCTTATACTGAGGCTGAGTGGATCCACTGGTTCCACCCTTTAAGGACATTCTAGTGTTGCACTACCTACACTAGTTTGTGGCCTACTGATACTAGCTTGAGCTGTAGAAAGGGTGTGCTATCCGTTGGCACACAGCTCTAAGTTCAGTAGAACTTATTGATACTAACCTTGACTTTATATGTACCTTGAGTACCTATAGTGGTTTTCAGTTAGTAATTCAAATAGAGATTTTCTGGTAAAACAATAGCAAGCTGGAATCCCACACGCTGCCCACCAATATGAGAAGTTGGCCTGGTATATGCTGTTCACTAATTAAAGTGGACACCTTGCACCAGAACAATTCGACTCTTATGGTAGATAGGTTTAAGACAACCTTTATAGAAAGCTATCCTAGTGGTAGCTGTGGAGAGCAGCCTTCAGGCTAAGTCTTGAAGGAATGTAAAGCAGCTTGTTTTACCACACAATCTCTTGAATCACCAAATGAAAAGACACCACACAGGTATATATATCAAATATATATGTATTTATTAATAAACACTCTCTACTAATCTCTTTATGAGATTAGAAGTCAGGAACATATGTACAAGTCAAATGTTATCAGAATAAGTTTAGCACCATCGAATATCACAATCTTAGTTTGGCTAGACCTAGGTCTAGGGCATCTAGAATCGAGGGACCCCCAAGAACCACCCCAGGTAGTTGTAGGAGACCCACAGGGGACGGACGCGGTGACGTGGCACCGGTGCGAGTCCTGTACGAGTCTATGCGCACAGACGCGATTGAGATTTCAATGTTAAAGGTCCCTTGCGTGTTCGAGGCGAACACGCCGATCGGTCCTTGTACGAGTCGAAGGACGCGGTTACAGATAGAGTTGCAAGGGAGATGGACGCGCTGTGTCTAACACAGACGCGAACCTTATGCGAGTCAGTGCAATGGAGATCTCAGTGTTACAGGCCCTTTGTGTGTTCGAGGCGAACACCGATCGGACTCAGTACGAGTCGAAGGATACAGTTCTAGATAGTGTTACAAAGGAGATGGACGCGGTGTGTCTAACACAGACGCGAACCCTGTACGAGTCAGCGCAATTGTCGCACTTAGAAAATTAGAGTTTTAGGACACTTCGAGGGAAGCTACAAGCAAGTCACTTACAGGGTAAGTAGTTCTAGGGCCCACACCCACAGGAGCACCGTAGTGCTGAAGTTACCTCACCCAGGGGAGCCGGGTGCATAGGTGTTCTTTGGTGTCGGGTCGCGGCGTCGTTTTCAATGGGAGCCAGTGAAGACTTGCTGCTTGCGGCGACAGGAGAAGTGTCCGGAGGAATACAAGCCGGGATTCGGAAGATGGAAGACCTGAAAGCAGAGGGGACAGTGTTCAAAGTCACTTGGCAGTGACTCGGGGCAAGGAAGATGGATGCCCACCGTCGTCGCAAGATTCAGGTCGTTCGCGGGTGCCTTGACTCTTCAGCCACGAGGTCCAGGAGGTGTCAACGATGACCAGGAGCTGGATTCGGTGAGTCCCACAACGTCTGCAGCTTACTGCGGTGTCGGCGGCTCGATCGGAACCAACAAGCCTTGGTAACAGCAAGTCTCGGGGAAAGTGTAAAGAGGCAATGGCGCAGACCAGCAAGGTCTGGGGGACTCACCCAGCGGGGGTAAGTCAGGGCAGGCCTGGAGGAACCAGGGGAGCCCTTTGGTGTCTTTAGAAAGTCTTCTGGGGACCCTCAAGCCAGCTGGCAAGGGATCGCAAAGATGCCTCTGGAGAATTTGCTCACAGGGGCCCACGGTCTCTCGGGACGTGGTAGGCCTCTGATCTTCGGAGGGATTCCTGCTGGAGGCTAGGACCACAGTTGGTCCAAAGCACAAGTTCGTGGAACGTTGTGAAGGGGTTGCACTTGACAATAGTGCACGGTACCCAGGGGTCGTGGTTCCTCGTCACTCTTGGGGTCCACTGGCCTCAACTTCGCTGGGGACTCACGATGGCCTTTGAGAAGTCAGGAAATCCACTTCTTGGGCTGCAGGGACTTCAGACTCTGGTGGGAGCGGTGTAGTTTGCGACCGTTGTTTGTAGTTTTTGGTGCCTGCCAAGCAGGGGAGTCACTCCTTGACTCCAAGGGAGATTCTTCAGTCTTCCAAAGGTAGTGGAACGTCGAAGGTCCGGGATTCGTCTTCAGAGCATCGTCCAGGGAAATCTAGGGTGCAATGCACAGGTTCCCCCTCTTATACTAAAAGAAAGGGAGGGACTAGCTCTATGACCCTACCTATGGGAGGGTCAGGGGAGTGGGTGGCTACACCCACTTCCCTTTGTCCAGTTTCACACCAGAGCAGGGGCAGGTAGCCCCTGAGCTGGTTTGAACTGGCATATGCACAGAGGAGCCTTCTGCTCCCCCAGTGCAGGACTTCAAAGCACTCTAAGAGTGCACCCACCCAGCCCCAATACACTAAACCCTGTCTGGAAGGTGGTCACACCCCTTGGGACAGGATATCTATTGTTGGGCTTCCTCCACTGCGAGTGTTGGTCATCAGCAGGAGGGCAGCCCAGTGTCTGTGACTGGTGGCATCCATTTTGTGATGCCAGGGCTCTGCAGGATTCTACCGCGTTTCCACAGTAGGTACATGTCTATCCCTCTAGAAGGGTGGAATGCTACCCCCGCCGCCAGGACTGGCGGGGGGTAGTATTCCAAGATGTTTGACACCAAACACGACATGTTTCGATGCAGCCATTCCAAAGTTAGCATTTTACCGCGAGGATATAATGCACTTAAAAGTATATGGTTTAACCGCATCCACAAACAGCACCAGAGAATGGACTCTGAGAGCTGTAGAGGAGCCCTGCTCAGGCAGAGGCACCCCCTCACATAGAAGCCAAGCACCCTGCCCTCAGGATTGATAGGGCCTGCCTTAGGGGTGACTGATAGGTTTATATGTGTGTGTAGGAGAGATATAGGGAACCTATATCTCAGTGAGGAGTGCTAGCACCACCTCACCCAGGCTGCAGTAGCAGGCCTGTGGTGTCAGATTTAGTCTGCTTCCCAGGGGTGGCATAATACATGCTGCAGCCCCTGGTAGGCCTGTGAAGTACCTATGCCCTTAGTACCTAAGGTACCATATACTAGGGACTCATAAGTAAGGCTCCCTGTTTTCCGTTTTTACTGATTTTTACAGATAAATACAGACAGAAAACCATTTATTTTCTTGTCTGTATTTATTTTTGAATGTGTATAAAAACGGAAATTGGGTATTTTTTGAGTGATTCTAAATACACTTTGCCATGACTGCCAGGCCAATAACTGTGTGGATTGATAGGTAAGGGGGTTAAAAATTAAAGGAATTTTAGTAAAGAAGCACCGCAGTAGAAATGCACAAGGCTGATAACTGAAATGTGCATATTTTCATATGAGTCCATTGATTTATCTTCTGCGGGTGTTCATATCACTGAAACCTGGCAGGCATTCAAGCATGACTGCGTATTTATTGGTTAAATAAATGTGGAAATATACCAGTTTCAGCTTTATTTTTTTCACAATACCCATAATAAATATGGATAAATACAGATAAAGTTGACAAAAAATAAATATGGATAAATACAGACGGAAATGACAAAAAAATAAATACCATAAAACCGGGAGCCCTACTCATAAGGTACCACAGTATCCAATCACTAGTGCACCTAGAGTGCACTCCAAGTCGTTTAAAGAGAAAGCAGATAGGCTGGGGACCTGAATAGCAGGTTCCCAGCCAAACTAAGTCAAAAACCAACAAAACACCAGGAAAAAAGTGGGGGCAACCATGTAGTCAGATTCCACCTTCCTACATGTACCTACTGTGCAAACGCGGTAGAATCCTGAAGAGCCCTGGCATCACAAAATGGATGCCACCAGTCACAGACACGGGGCTGCCCTCCTGCTGATGACCGAAACTCGCAGTGGAGGAAGCCCAACAATAGGTATCCTGTCCCAGGGAGGTGTGACCACCTCCCAGACAGGGTTTAGTGTATTGGGGCTGGGTGGGTGCACTCCTATGGTGCTTTGAAGTCCTGCACTGGGGAGCAGAAGGCTCCTCTGTGCATACCCCAGTTCAAACCGGCTCAGGGGCTACCTGCCCCTGCTCTGGCGCAAAACTGGACAAAGGGAAGTGGGTGTAGCCACCCACTCCCCTGACCCTCCCATAGGTGGGGTCTTAGAGCTAGTCCCTCCCTTCCTTTTTAGTATAAGGTAGGGAACCCTTGCCATTGCAAACTAGATATCCCTGGACGACACTCTGAAGAAGAATCCTGGACCTTCGACGTTCCACTACCTCTGGAAGACTGAAGAATCTCCCTTGGAGTCAAGGAGTGACTCCCCTGCTTGGCAGGCACCAAAAACTGAAACAACGGTTGCAAACTACGCCACTCCTGCCGGAGCCCGAGGTCCCTGCAGCCCAAGATGAGGATTTCCTAACTTCTCCAAGGCCATCGTGAGTCCCCAGCGAAGCTGAGGCCAGTGGACCCCACGAGTGACGAGGAACCGCAGTCCCTGGGTACCGTGCACTATTGTCGAGTGCAACCCCTTCACGATGTTCTACGAACCTGTGCATTGGGCCACGTGTGGTCCCAGCCTCTAGCAGTAATCCCTCCGAAGATCAGAGGCCTACCCCATCCCGAGTGACCATGGCCCCTGTTGAAGGAATCCTCCCGAGGCGTCTTTGCGATCCCTTGCCAGCCGGCTTGTGGGTCCCCTGAAGACTTTTCTACAGAACCAAAGGGCTCCCCTGGTTGCTCCAGGCCTGCCCTGACTTACCTTTGCTGGGTGAGTTCCCCAGACCTTGCTGGTCTGCACCATTGACTTTTTATGTTTTCCACAAGACTTGCTGCTACCAAGGCTTTTTGGCTCCAATAGGGTCGCCGACACCGCAGTCAGCTGCAGACTTTGTGGGACACGCTGAATCCAGCTCCTGGTTGTCCTTGACGCCTCCTGGACCTCGTGGCCAAAGAGTCAAGACACCCGTGAACGACCTGAATCTGTCGACGACGGTGGGCATTCATCTTCCTTGCCCCGGGTCACTGCCCAGTGACTTTGAACACTGTCCCCTCTGCTTTCAGGTCTTCCTTCTTCCGAATCCAGGCTTGGATTCCACCGGACACTTCCCTTGTCTTCACAAGCAGCAAGTCTTCTTTGGCTCCCATTGAAAACGACGCCGCGACCCGACACCAAAGGACACCTATGCACCCGGCTTCCCTGGGTGAGGTAACTCCAGCACTACGGTGCTCCTGTGGGTGTTGGCCCTAGAACTACTTACCCTGTAAGTGACTTGCTTGTAGCTACTCCCGAAGTGCCCTTAAACTCTTAATTTCCAACCGCGACTTGCCCCATTGAAGTCTACGGCGATCCGCGCCTGTGTTCACTCACTGCACGCGTCCCCGTGGGTCCTTTACTTACCTGCCTTGGGTGGTTTCGTGAGGCCCCAACACTTCTGAAGGCCCTGGGCCTTGTCTCCTTGCAAGTCGTTGTTCTTAAGTCTCTTTTTAGTATATGGTCTGGTACGCCCCTAGGGCCCCAGCCATATTTGTGCTTAATTTATTGTGAAACGTTGATTTATGCATATGTTCCTGTCTTCTAATCTCACAAGAGATTAGTAGAGAGTTGTTTAGTAATAAATACATATATATTTGATATATATACCTGTGTGGTGTCTTTTCATTTGGTGATTCAAGAGATTGTGTGGTAAAACAAGCTGCTTTACATTCCTCCAAGACTTAGCCTGAAGGCTGCTCTCCACAGCTACCACTAGGATAGCTTTCTATAAAGGTTGTCTTAAACCTACCTACCATAAGAGTCGAATTGTACTGGTGCAAGGTGTCCACTTTAACTAGTGAACAGCATATACCAGGCCAACTTCTCACATTGGTGGCAGCGTGTGGGATTCCAGCTTGCTATTGTTTTACCAGAAAATCTCTATTTGAATTACTAACTGAAAACCACTATTTGTACTCAAGGTACATATAAAGTCAAGCTTAGTATCAATAAGTTCTACTGAACTTAGAGCTGTGTGCCAAGGGATAGCACACCCTTTCTACAGCTCAAGCTAGTATCAGTAGGCCACAAACTAGTGTAGGTAGTACAACACTGCACAACACTAGAATGTCCTTAAAGGGTGGACCCAGTGGATCCACTCAGCCTCAGTATAAGGACATGGCTTTCTCTGACTTGAGAGCCATGTGTGCTGCAAGGCACCTGAAGCTAGGACAGAGTCCCTCCACACTACACCTGATAGATCTGCTGACAGCAGATGATCTTAGATTAGCTCTAGGAGCTAATGGGTCTGAATCAGTGGGTGGGTCAATTACAGTGTCTGGGTCAGATGATGAACATATGGATGACCAAGACTCTGTGATTGTAGGGCCAGGTCCCAAGGGGTCTGAACAGGACAGAGGAATTCTCACTAAGAGAACTGACATAGTGGAGGAGAGGCCCAGGTCCCTTTCTAGGGAATCTGAACACTCCTATCACTCTGGCAGAGAATCTGTCTACCAGAGGAACTCCTACTTCTCAAGAAGAGAGACCTCCTCTGACAGAATGTACAAACTGCTGCAGTATGAGGAAGCAAGGTTTGCCCTCAAAACCAAGCAGTTGGCATTAGATAAGGAAGCCCTGGAGCTCCAGAGAGCTTCTAGAAAAGAGGGGTTAGAACCCCCTGGTGGCAGCAACTGTGTCCCTAGAGGCAGAGAATATATTACAGACCATAGGAACCTGAGCAAGGTTGTTCTTCCCTACCAGAGTGGGGATGATATCCATAAGTGGGTAACTGCTATGGAAAGGGCCTGTAGAGTACAACAGGTCCCCCAAAAGCAGTGGGCAGCAATCTTGTGGCTCTCCTTTTCAGATAAAGGTAGAGACAAGCTCCTCACTGTTAGAGAAGAGGATGCTGATGACTATGAAGTCCTGAAGAGTGCACTGATAGATGGGTTTGGCTTAACCACTGAGCAGTACAGGTTGAAGTTCAGAGACACCCAGAAGGCACAGACTCAGGACTGGACTGACTTTGTAGATTGTGCAACCAAGGCTCTGGAGGGTTGGCTGGTTGGCAGTAGGGTTACTGATTTCAAGGGATTGTATAATCTAATGATGAGAGAACAGATCCTTAATAATTGCCAGAACCAGTTGTTGCATCAATACCTGGTGGACTCAGATCTGACCTCTCCCCAAGAATTGGGAAAGAAGGCAGACAAGTGGGTCAGAACCAGGGTGAGGCAGAAAACCCAGAACCAAGGGGGTGACACAAAGAAGCAGGATTCTAAGGGCTCTGAGAAAAGTGGGGATAAGTCAAAAGACCAGAAGTCTTCACAAGGGCCCCAAAAATCTGCATCTGGTGGGGAGTCACAATCCAACAAGGGAAAAGGCCAAAAGAATCCCTGGTACAAATTCTGTAAACAGAAAGGGCACTGGACTTCTGATTGTAACAAGTCCAAAGACCAAACCACCAGCACTCCTGCCCCTAAGGCAACTGTTCCCCCTAGTTCAGCTACTGGTGGAGGTGGTACTCAGAATAAGGGTGTAGTAGGGTTGACCCTGGGTTCTGAAGTGGACTCTGGCCTAGTCAGAGTACCCACTCAGGCAATGCTGATTTGTGATGGAGACATTGACATGTCCTTCCTGGTAAGCCCCAGTAATCTGGGCAAATACAAACAGCAGCCTGTAATAAATGGCAAACAGGCTTTGGCATTTAGGGACACAGGTGCTAGTGTCACCATGGTGGCAGAGGATCTTGTGGACCCTGGACAGATCATCCTGGGTGAAATGTACCAGGTGACCAATGCAAGCAATGTCAGGACCAACCATAGTCTGGCAGTTGTGAATTTCTCCTGGGGAGGGGTAACTGGCCTCAAGAAGGTTGTAGTCAGTGCAGACCTCCCTGTAGAATGTCTATTGGGCAATGATCTAGAAACTTCAGCCTGGTCTGAAGTAGAGTTATGGACTCATGCTGAGATGTTGGGCAACCCTGCAAAGGTATTTGCTGTGACCAGGTCACAGGCCAAAATGCATGACACTGAACCAGCTCTGGATCCTGAAACCATGGACCAGATGCTTCCCAAGAAGAGGAGCAGTAGAGTTAAGGCAGTGCCTTCCCCTCTGTCTCAGATCACTGATTCCCCTCTTAAGGGAGGAGGAGCAGATCCTGAAGAAGGAACTGCCCCAGAGGAACTTGAGCCTGATCAGGTTGAGTTCTTGGGGGCAGGGGGCCCTTCTAGGGAAGATCTGAGTAAGGAGCAACAGTGCTGCCCCTCTCTTGAACCCCTCAGTCAGCAGGCTGCTGCTGAGGCTGCTGGGAGTGCTAGTGGGTCCCATAAAGTTTATTGGGATGAGGGACTCCTATATTATGAGGGTAGAGATCCAGCCCCTGGAGCCACCAGGAGGTTGGTAATACCTCAGAAGTTTAGGGGGTTCCTCTTGACCCTAGCACATGATATCCCTTTAGCAGGTCACTTGGGCCAAAACAAGACCTGGGACAGGCTTGTTCCACATTTTCATTGGCCACATATGTCAGAGGACACAAAGGAGTTTTCTCGCTCCTGTGTCACATGCCAAGCCAGTGGCAAGGCAGGTGGCACCACAAAGGCCCCCCTGATACCACTACCTGTGGTGGGGGTACCCTTTAAAAGGGTAGGGATTGACATTGTTGGTCCCCTTGACCCTCAAACTGCATCTGGGCACAGATTTATCCTGGTGGTAGTGGATCATGCCACCAGGTACCCAGAGGCAATTCTCCTGAGGACCACCACAGCCCCTGTGGTGGCAAGAGCCCTCATTGGCGTTTTCTCCAGAGTGGGTTTCCCAAAGGAGGTCATCTCTGACAGAGATACAAACTTCATGTCAGGATATTTGAAAGCAATGTGGAAGGAGTGTGGTGTAACTTATAAGTTCACCACCCCCTATCACCCACAATGCAATGGGTTGGTTGAACGTTTCAACAAAACCCTGAAGGGAATGATTAAAGGACTCCCAGAGAAGCTTAGGCGGAAATGGGACCTTCTTCTTCCCTGCCTGTTGTTTGCATACAGAGAGGTTCCACAGAAGGGGGTTGGTTACAGCCCATTTGAGCTTCTGTTTGGGCATCCTGTAAGAGTTCCATTATGTTTGGTAAAAGAGGGCTGGGAGTTACCTCTCAAACCCCCCAAACAAGATGTGATGGACTATGTACTTGGTCTCCGTTCCAGGATGGCCGAATACATGAAAAAGGCAACCAAAAACCTGGAGGCCAGCCAAGAATTACAAAAAGCTTGGCATGACCAAAAGGCTGTGCTGACTGTGTACCAGCCAGGACAGAAGGTGTGGGTGTTGGAGCATGTGGCCCCAGCAGCCCTCCAAGACAAATGGAGTGGCCCCCATACAATAGTTGAGCAAAAGGGAGAAGTCACCTATCTGGTGAATCTTGGAACTCCCAGGAGCCCCTTGAGGGTGCTCCATGTCAACAGATTAAAGCCATATGTTGACAGGGCTGACATGGGCTTGCTCATGGCAACTGATGAGGAACAGGAGGAGGAGAGTGACCCTCTCCCTGACCTGCTCTCACAGAACCCTGATGATGGGTCAGTAGATGGTGTTGCTTTGGCAAGCAGCCTCACTGACCATCAGCAAACTGAGTGCAGACAAGTTCTGCAGCAGTACTGACATATGTTTAGCCTGACCCCTAGTCAGACTACCTGGTGCACCCATGAGGTGGACACTGGGGACAATCTGCCTGTCAAGAGTAAAATCTACAGGCAACCTGACCATGTCAGGGACTGTATCAGGACTGAAGTCCAGAAAATGTTGGAGTTAGGTGTGATTGAGCCTTCAGATAGCCCTTGGGCTAGCCCAGTAGTCCTAGTACCCAAGCCTCATACCCAGGGTGGTAAGAAAGAAATGAGGTTGTGTGTAGACTACAGAGGCCTCAATGCAGTCACCGGGTCTGATGCCTATCCCATACCCAGGGCAGATGAGCTGATTGATACTTTGGCCTCAGCCAAGTATCTGAGTACATTTGACCTAACAGCTGGCTACTGGCAGATCAGGTTAGCTGATGATGCAAAAGCCAAAACAGCATTTTCGACCCCTGGTGGGCACTACCACTTTGTGGTAATGCCCTTTGGATTGAAAAATGCACCTGCCACTTTTCAGAGGTTGGTGAACAAAGTTCTGGCAGGGATGGAAACTTATTGCTCAGCTTATCTAGATGATATTGCTGTCTTTAGTTCCTCCTGGCAGGATCACCTGGTCCACCTCAGAAATGTTTTGGATGCTCTGCAGAAAGCAGGCCTCACTATCAAGGCCACTAAGTGCCAGATAGGGCAGAGTCAGGTTGTATACCTGGGCCACCTTGTGGGTGGAGGCCAGGTTCAGCCTTTACAGAGTAAAATCCAAACCATAATGGAATGGGTTGCTCCAACCACCCAGACACAGGTGAGAGCCTTCTTAGGCCTGACTGGGTACTATAGGAGGTTTATGAAGGGATATGGATCTATAGTGACCCCCTTGAATGATCTGACCTCAAAGAAAATGCCAACAAAGGTTCAGTGGACAGCTAGCTGTCAGAAGGCATTTGAAGACCTAAAGCAGGCCATGTGCACTGCCCCCATCTTACAGAGTCCAGACTACACCAAAAAGTTCATTGTCCAAAAAGATGCTTCTGAGCTGGGTGTGGGAGCTGTACTGCCTCAACTGAATGATGAAGGTCAAGACCAGCCAGTAGCTTTTATTAGCAGGAGGCTGACCCCTAGAGAGAAACGTTGGTCAGCTATAGAGAGGGAGGCCTTTGCTGTGGTGTGGGCCCTGAAGAAGCTGAGGCCATACTTGTTTGGCACTCACTTCATAGTTCAGACTGACCACAAGCCCCTCCTATGGCTTAAACAGATGAAAGGTGAAAACCCAAAACTTTTGAGGTGGTCCATTTCCCTACAGGGGATGGACTATACAGTGGAACATAGGCCTGGGACCCAACATGCCAATGCAGATGGACTCCCAAGGTATTTCCACTTAGAGCACGAAGACTCAACTGGTCAAGGTTAGTTTAGTGTCCCTGCGTTTGGGGGGGGTTGTGTAGGAGAGTAGGATCTGCCTCTTATGTCGCCCCCACTTTTTTTCTGATGTTTACACTGGTTTCTGGCTATAGTCAGGCTGGGACCCTGCCAATCAGGGCCCCAGCCTCTCTGTTCTCTCTAAACGACTTGGAGTGCACTCTAGGTGCACTAGTGATTGGATACTGTGGTACCTTATGAGTCCCTAGTATATGGTACCTTAGGTGCCAAGGGCATAGGTACTTCACAGGCCTACCAGGGGCTGAAGCATGTATTATGCCACCCCTGGGAAGCAGACTAAATCTGACACCACAGGTCTGCTACTGCAGCCTGGGTAAGGTGGTGCATGCACCCCTTACTGTGATATAGGTTACCTATATCACTACTGTAGGAGGGTCCTTTTCTTTCAGTTTTGCCAGTTGTGGTTGCTATTTGGGGTTTGAGTCCTGCGCCGAGTCTCTCCTATGTGACTGGCCGAATTCTGGCATGTATTTGCTGCGTGATACATGCATTTGAGATATTTACCGCATAATTTGTATGTTTGGTTTTTCTTTCGGTTTTGCCATTTGTGGTTGCTATTTGGTGTTTGGGTCCTGTGCCAGCTCTCTTATGTGCCTGGCCGCATTTTGGCGTGTGTTTGCTGCCTGATACATGCATTTGAGGTCTTTACCGCATAATTTGTGTGTTTGTGTTTTTTTTTTTTTTTTTTTTTTTCTCTTCGATTTTGCTATCAGTAGTGGCTGATATTTGGGGTTTGCGTCGTGTGTTTGTTCTCACTTGGTGAGTTTCTCCGTGGCTGGCTGCCCACCTTCTGGTGTGCGGTGGTCATGCATTTGTGGTTCTGAGGGTCTTTGGTTTCAGTGACTGTTGTCCTGCCCTCGGGTCCTCTTGGGGTATGGTCTGCCCACCATTGTAGGTGGTGTTCATGGGTGTATTCACACATTCATTCTTCGCCCTCTCTGTTTGGTCCCGTTCTGACTCTCTCCTGCACTGCTTGGGTACTCTTCTCTTTCTGTCTCTTAAGTTTTTTTCGGTCTCTGGTAGGCGCTTTTCTCATTTGTTAGCTGCGCCACTCCGGATTGAGGAACTTCCTGTGTCAGATCGTTTGTCACTTTCTGTCGTGCCTTCAGCCTTCTTCGGCTCTCTGCCAACGCGGAAAGAGGAAGTCCCTGTCGAACGATCGCAGCTGCCCTGCAGCTCCCCCTAGCCCCGCCTTTTCTCTTTGTTTCCTCGCACTCTGTTCTTCCTCACATTGATGGTTTTCGTTTTTCTTCGGAAATGCATTTCATTTATTTAATACTTGTTTATTTTTTGTTCATTGTGTCTGTTTTTTGTGTCTCATCTTTTTGATGATAGTTCTGCCTGTTGTTCCACGCTAGCCCCCCAGTTGTTGCCGTTCTGCCAGCTCTACCGAACATAGCCGAGTGGCAGACTGCCAGTTATTTTGGTGCTCAGTTGCCCACACACACCTTCTTGGTCCGGTTTAGCGGCGACTGCGCTAGGTAGCTGTTGTCTGGATTGCTGTGCCTTTTAATTTTAGCTGTGATCCCGCTAAGTAGTTACATTATTTTTCGGCCCTCATTGCACGCACTTTGCGCCTCTTTTCTGTCTCTCACACATTTTGTCTGCCTCTTGCCTTGCGTCCAGTGGCAGCCAAAAGGAGGGGTGGTGGTGTATCCCCACTCCTCTTGTATTGTCCCCTTTTGATTACCCCCGTTATGTCCCTTGACCCCCCACAGATCATAAGTCTTCTCATTCATTCAGTCCGTGGTACGGCCACTGCTGTCTATCACACCTCCCTGGACCGCTTTACCCCTCTTACACGCCATCAAAGTGACATTCTTGCAGCCGCATGGAATACTTTAGGAATCACCTTTACCCCCACTACTGAGTTACGCCTTGCCCTCCTGTCTCTCGTAGACTATCCGCCCTCATTCAACGTCTCCTCCCAGTCACTGCCTCCACCAGATACCACCCGCCCGGATCTGCTGTGGCCTGGCCATTCCTCTAATTCCTCGTCATCCTCCCCACCCTCATTAAGTTCTTCTGTTTATTTTGTTAATTCTCCCCCGTCATTTACACAGACGACGAGTCTAACTCCGCACATTCTACAGCACTTTCTGAAGAAGCAACACTCCCTCGTCTTTCCGCTCCTGCATCTCCCACAGCATCAGCATCCAGTAGTGCTCACCCTCAACCATTGTCTTCAGCTGATGAGTCCCCACTCCTTGTGGCACTCCTGCAGGACTACTCAGTAGACCTACAGGACCCTGCACCTGACGTTCCCACTGCTCATCCCCCGACCTGTCCATCTCCGCACTTCCACTCATTATAGGGAATGAATGACCCATCCCCTGATACTACAGCCTCTCCCATCATCGTGTATTTAGTGAACAACAACGTGGTAGGTCTCTCCACTGGTCACCCATCGTCTTTTTGTTACGTCACACCTTTAGCAAACACTGTCCTTCTCACTATATTTCAAGCCCTAGGGATCGATTATACTCAAGCACAGCAAATAACGCTTTCGCTTGCACCAGCTTTTCCGCATCCTATCGTCACCAAGGTCAAAGAACAAAAACATTGCAAGCACTGACACTTTAGGAAACACTCTAGTCTCTTCAATTATTATTAGTCCCCATGAACAGAATTCTGAGTACCTCTGTTCATAAAACACCACATTCTATTTGCATACGTATTCGTTTAATAGCACCAGGCTTAGAGATACCTACTACCTTAACCTCATCCTACCCCCGCAACCCACTGCAGAGCAAGATCATTGCATCTCTCTCTGACGACCAACTCCAATTTCCTGATTTTTCCCCCAACGGGATATACACCGGACCAGACGAACAGGACTTGAGGAAAGCACTGTGTCACTTTATTATTAGCGCCATAGGAGAGGAGCTAGTAGAAGACGTCCCTACCCCTACCCTTGACACTCACTCTCCTACCGCTGAATACTCGCCTGACATCTAAGTGCATCCCTTTCCAACAAAAAATTGACTTTCACCCTCAAAAACATTGTATTTTTAAAACAACATTCATGAATGGCATTTTGAGCTCTACTGTGTATAAAACTTCTACCCACTTTCACATCTTCTTCATTATACGTCCCCATGGATCGCTACTGACTGCCATATTATCTAGCACATGGCCAAGGCACCCACTCCAGAGTTATATTGCTGAAGCCTGCTTCGACGGCCAGCTTCGCTTCCCCTTTATACTCCAGCACAAGAGCGGGACCTACAGGACGGGGTATATGATATTGTCATTCAGGCAGTACAGCAAGAACTCATCAGAGACATTGTCCCTAGCACCTGAGAAAACGCGATCCTGTAATTTAGGCCTTGCCTAAAGCGCCTAGGATTACGCATATCCACATGGCGACTCCACTCCATCATGTTTTAAGAACATTCGGAGGCCAGGAACACCATATCGTAAAGCACTGCAGTGAGCTTCATAAGCATACGGCAAAAATGACTCATCCTTGGCCGTCAGAGGGAAGCTTTGACCCTATAATATTGGAGCATGCCACCACCTTTCTAGATACAAAGTACTCCGGTACTAAACTACAGAAGAGGAAGGCTACTCTAGACCTCTGGCGCATTTTTAAAGATAAAGTTAGAACACACTCTGACCCCACATCACCGGTTGTACCCAATGCTCCGCCCCCACCACCTTATCACTTTAGCGGTATGTATACCGAGCTCACTAATAAGGAGCAACTGGAACTACCAGTCACCACTAATGAGTCCCCGGCTGTAGGTTTTCAGCCATTACCCACCGAGGCATCTTCCTCACCGCACCTCGGCCCAGAATTACACGTCACACAGGTTGAGGAATTTCAGGCTTCCCACACGTCACCTAGTCACCCGTACCACCACATGACCAGATCACTGACCCCACCCATGCCCCCCGGGCATGTATACCCTCACCTCACAGAACTGCGCAGCATGCACTTGCCTCTCCCTAACGACACAGTAAGGGACACAGCAGTATCTGGTATCCCAGGTCTTGTAGATGCACAACTGTCACTAAAATTTACACCAACAGTCAATACTGCACACCCCCGCCCAGGTGGAGACGATGAGGAAGGCTCTGACTCTGTCTCTCAGACATCATCTCGTCACTCGCATGACTCCGTCTTTCAAGCCCTGCCCTGTCCCTCGTGCTCACCTGTTATTGTCACCTATGATCTCAGCACTAAACAATCCTCTAAATCAAACCCCTTCCGTGACACGGACACTAAACAACAACATGACCCCAACCCATTCCACGACACCGATACACACCTGGGTTCAAATTCGCACCCCCAATTGCAAAATAACATGCCCTTCATGGCTGCTGTCCCCCATGCTGAGGTACCAGGATCTGGCCTTATGACAGAGCAGCGACAGTTCATTGAGTTCCCCGACCCGCCACCACTGGACATAACAGACAGACAGTGTGTTCCTCTCACTGGTCTTCCGTCCGCGTATGGCAATTATAGACAAAATGCAGACTTGAGCAAAAGCACCAGCCTGGAAAGTATTTCATCACAGCACCTTGAAGAAGAACAGTCACACATGCATCAATCACCTAGTCACGCAGATCAGGTGAACTCCATAAGACGCTTGTCATTTAAATTAGAGAACATGAACAAAAGCGTTGTGGACATGCTCCATAAAGTCAACACCCCAACATCACCCTCACCCACGCTGCACCGCCTCGTGAAACACCACCCAAAGACAAATATCAGTAGGAATGGGGAAGGGAGCAGACAATATCGCTTTAATGAGCACCCCTCCCACCGTGACGTTGCCGCCTCTGGAATGACACAAACATTCACTAACACACACCAAGACCACCACTTCCCAACAGCATTAGGGCGGGAAAAGACACCTCCACGGGTGCTAGAAGGCCACAATCCACTGTTTGGTGACATCCCAATATATTGTGAACACCCGCAGGAACATGACCCAGTGGTAAGAAGAAAGGAAAGGACCACCGAGGCACAGAGACTTAAAGTCTTGGGGACACATGGACGCCCCGACGACATACTATATGACGTCTCGGGCTCTGCTTCCTTACGCACCATTAGGATGAAGAATAGACGTAACATGATGTATCTCAGTAGACCCCTTCCACCAAAAGCTAGTAATGACCTCACTCCCAATGAGATAGTGACATTGGGGGAAGGTTCAGATTATGCAGTTAACCCTTTTACAGACGATTTGGCAGGTTGGTCAGAGCCCTTGGCGCCACAAATGCGCCCTTGGCCAAGGGAAGGCTCTTTCGAACCTCAGTACATGGCGACAGCAGTTGAATGCATCCTCAAAGGATTAGGAGATCAGGATTGGGACTATGACTACATGAGGGAGAGCCTCAAAGTCTGGCAGAGATATGCTCGCCAGTATGATTCTACAGGACCCACAGCGCAACGCCCTGTGGTAACACGCCAGATGCCACTGCTCTATAAAAACATCATTGATCCCCCATCTATATCCCCTGGTCTACATTAGACAAAGAAAATGTCAAAAGGCGCTCCCACCCCTCACAGAGGGTGCGGGAAAATGGATTGCAGCTTTTGAAAATTGCACCACGGGCAACAACATAGCAATCGGAGATGTAAAATGCCTGCTGATCTCCCTCATTGGAGAAGATGCAGAAGATCTTTTCATACGTATTCATAAAAATCTTACCAAGACAAACACCAAACATGATGGGGTTTCCTTCAACGAGATTAGAACAGTAGCATGGGCTGAGTTGCGCAGGAAATTCCCTGATGTTCCTGACATTGGGGCTCTGTTGTCACAGACTATGCAACCAAATGAGGACCCTGCCAACTATCTTTCTAGAATGAAAGAAAAGTGGCACCAGGAGTTAGGGCAACGATGGGACGCAAATGGAGGATATGGGAGACTATTTTACCACACAGTAAAGAAAGGTTTGCCAACTGAAGTGCAGGAGAAATTAGATGGCATTGTAGCAATGGAATGCAAGCCATGGGCAGAGATACAAGATCACATTGTACATTACTGTAAAAAGAGACAGGAACAGGAGAAGACTAGACAGCTGGCAATAGAGAATGCCGCTGCCAAACTAGTACAGCAGAAACTCAATAAGAAAAAAGACAATGTTGACACAGTCATGCTCGCGGCACCCGTCACTCAAATGACAGCAGTAACATCCTTCCCTCAGGCTGCCATGAATGCTCTTGCAGGCAATGCCCAACTTGCACCTCAGCAGGTACAAGCACCACCTGCAGTACAGTACATACAAGCTCAACCCCAACAAGCCATACAGTATGTCCAGCAGCCACAACAGGCAATGACACAATACATGCCAGCACCACCTGAGTACAGCACCAACATACAGCCCTATTACAATAACAGACCGAATATGAACTGGAACACGGGTGGACAAGGAAGGGGGCGAGGGATGGGACAGCAAAGGTTTCCACAACAGCCAGGACAAGGGGCACCACCAATAATATGTTACTATTGCCAGAAACAAGGCCATATCCAGAGAGACTGTAACAGTAAAAAGCGCGATATGGGTCAGCAATATATGCGTCCTGGTTACCAAGCACAGGCACCATTCCAACAACAACAGCGCACACAGCCACCCCCCCAGCAGCCCCAAGTACTATACTCATATGTGCAACCAACACAGCAACAGCAAGTGCAGCTCCAAGCGCCCCCAATGCTTCAGGTTCAGCCAGCGGTCCAACAAATGCAGATTCCAATGCAACAATCACAGCCACAGCAACAGGCTACTTACCAGATGATCCCCCAAACACAAAACAATGTACCGCTAGGAGGAACAATTGTTGCCTCCAGCAACCCCTTTACTCAGGGCACCATCCAGCAATATCAGCATGGAGGATACACTGGCTAGGACAGCCCACAGACAACTCTTGTGTGCCCAATTTTGTCATGCACAAGCAATACTGAAGAGGACCCTATTGCAAGTGTTATGATAAATAACAAAATATACAGTTTTCTTGTTGACACAGGTGCCACATACTCCTGCATTACAGGTGGCCCTCTGCCCATTTCAAACAAAACAGCGGACACACAGGGATTTTCTGGGGCAATAGCAAGGGTCCCCTTCACCAAGCCAGTCTCAATGGAGATAGGAGGCCATACAGTGGAGCAGCCTCTGCTCTATTCACCCAGCTCCCCAGTCAATCTTTTAGGACGCGACCTCATGGCCAAACTAAACATGACCATCCACTTTGATGACAATGGAACAATGATTTGCTCCATTCCAGGTACTCCACTAACTAGGATGATGGCAGTCACTGCACAGTCTTCCTTAGATAGCCAAGTCAGAGCACGCCCAGTCAATGAGCAGGCCTTCTCTGCAGCTGTCCACACAATTGTCGCCACCACTCCCGAATTACGAGGTCGCACAGTTCAGCTACCAAAAGAATTTCTATTTAGACCCCAAGTACCAGACTCACCAGTATTAGATAAAAACTTGATTTTTGACATCTGCGCCCTTGAAATAACACCCACCTATGGTGCCTTCCTGGCATGCGATGACAATGCCCACACATGGGCTTGTGTCATCTTCCTTGAACAGGAAGGATTGGTCAGACACATTTCAGATGCTCAGCTATTTGGATCCCCTGAGGAATATTCTAAAACCGAGATTATCTATGATAACAATGTGCCCGTCTCAGTGATAGTGGAAATTAGAACACCAACGATCACCCCTGACTATGATTCTGTGCGAGAAGCTCATTTGGCTCAGGTACCAGCACATCTTTGGACAACAGGCCCAAATGATGTGGGCCTTATCAGATCTGCCAGGCCATTTAAGATAACACTCAAACAAGGTGCTATCCTGCCCAGAATAAAACAGTACCCCTTGTCTAAAGCAGCAGAGGAGGGCATAGCCCCCACTATACAGGCATTACTAGAACAGGGAGTAATTTATCCTTGTATCTCTCCGTGTAACACAGCCCTTTTTCCTGTGAGGAAGGGGAAGACAAATCAATGGCGTTTGATACACGATCTTCGCGCAATTAACAGCATAGTAGTACCAGAATTCCCTATTGTCCCAGACCCCTCTGTCATTCTCACCAATGTCCCCCCGGATGCACAGTACTTTTCTGTCATCGACCTTAAAAAATGCCTTTTTCAGCATTCCTTTGCACCCAGATAGTCAATACCTCCTGGCGTTCTCATTCAGAAATGTGCAATTTTCGTACACAAGGTTAGCTCAAGGGTACTGTGAGTCCCCTAGTGTTTTTAACAGGGTCGTCAAAGAAGACTTGTCCAATTTCCAATGTGACAGCACCTTACTGCAATATGTCGATGACATACTGCTTTGCAGCCCCACCGAACAACAATGTAGGAAAGACACCATCCTCTTGCTCACCACGCTGGCACAAAGAGGATATAAAGTTGACAAACAAAAAGTACAGTATTGTCAGGAAGAGGTACACTACCTAGGACAGCTACTGTCTGCATCAGGCAGGCGAGTGACTCCAGGTCGAGTTGAGGCAATAAAAGGCA
Organism: Calotriton arnoldi; assembly: GCA_963921515.1. Classification (NCBI taxonomy): domain Eukaryota; kingdom Metazoa; phylum Chordata; class Amphibia; order Caudata; family Salamandridae; genus Calotriton; species Calotriton arnoldi. Next base: position 900,215 of record CAWUFW010006195.1, read on the forward strand.
CTCCTGAACCCCAGACAGTTAAAGACATGCAAAAATTCCTCGGCTTGGTTAATTATGTCCGCCAATGGGTTTTTGATTTCGCAACAATAACTGCCCCATTGCTGAAAGCTGTGAAAATGGGCAAAGACAGACATAATAAAATTGAATGGACACCTGAAATGAGAACAGCCTACACCCAGCTCAAAGATGAGATAACAAATGCACCAGTGTTAGGATCACCTGATTACACAAAAGAATTCTACCTCTTCACTCACTGTGATGGGTTAGTCATGACAGCAGTACTCACTCAAAAATACCCCATGGGCCATAAGCCAATTGCTTATTTCAGCGGAATGCTGGACTCTGTCATGAAAGGCCATTACCCTTGCGAACAGGCCCTTGCTGCCGCAGCATTTGCTGTTGAAAAAGTACCCCCATTGTGATGGGTTCCCCACTAACAATGTACACTGAACATGCTGTTTTTGCAATAATACAGAAAGCTAAAACAACACTGACAACGCAAAGAGTGTCAGGCTACGAAGTCATACTGTCATTACCCTCTCTGAAAATTGTCAAATGTCACACCGTAAACCCCGCCACATTTTTTGCCCATCCAATTGCCACCTCAGATGATGACAACCATGATTGTGCCACTTATTCACCAGATGAGTCAGGAGCAGCCAAAGAAGATCCCTTACCAAATAGTACTATATACTTTGTTGATGGCTCCTCTACCATTGATCAAGAAACAGGCATAAGATACACAGGAGCAGCAGTAGTTAAAGCCCAGCAAAATGACTCCTCTGATTCCTTAGACATCGTGCAGCAGCTTACACTCCCATCACATTATTCTGCCCAGGCAGCTGAACTGGTAGCACTCATAGCTGCCCTAAACATTGGAGCTGAGGACCGCATTACAATTTATTCAGATTCTGCATATGTCACTACAACAACTCACTCCAGCATCCTCCGCTGGAGAAGGCGCGGCTTCCTTAAATCAGATGGTACACCTGTCATTCACAAAATGTTACTTGAAGAACTTATTGAGGATCTTACACTACCAGCTGAAGTAGCCGTAGTAAAATGCACAGCGCACACTAATGGCCAAGATTTTGTCTCCAGAGGTAACGCTCTGGCTGATTGGGCAGCTAAAGCTGCAGCCAGAGGCCCCTTAGTAGCAGGCCCATCAATACAAACAGCACCGGAAGTCCAACTTGCACCTATCTTTTTGTCCCAAACAGTACCTCCGACAGAGCACGACACCAGCAGTGAACACAGTTCAGACACACCACCCCAATTACCAACACCATTTGATATTGACAAAACGCGACAATACGATCATACTGCACAACTACACCTCAGAGAAATGCAAGAAAGTGCACCAGATCAAGAGAAAGAGTTATGGAAGAAGAGGGAGTACAGCAGGACTCCGCCGACTTCGTATACAGACAAACAGTAACAGGGAAACCGGTGATGCCACAGGCTTTGTTACAAGTGGCATTAGATCAACTCCACCTTCCCACACATGTCACCCGAGACAATATGTCTGTCACTTTGCAAACAGACTGGTTCATCCCCAATGCCTATGAACAGATACAATTGTATGTTAATAAATGTCTCATTTGCCAACAATACTCCCCAGCCCCTACGCTCAAAACTGTTGCCTCTACAATTCCTAGACCATCAGGCCCCTTCAAAGAGTTACACATTGACTATGTCGATATGATCGATCGCTGTCAAAACTATCGCTATCTCATTGTGGTAGTATGTCCATTCTCACGCTGGATCGAAAGTGGACCTTGCGTCCACTGCGATGCCAAAGCAGCTGCCACATTTCTATTACGTGATGTCATTCCTCGCTGGGGCATCCCAGACTCCATCCGGACCGATAACGGAAGTAATTTTTCAAATGCCATCTTTTCCTTCCTGACCACAATGCTAGGCATCAAACACAAGCTGACCTCAGCTTACCACCCACAAAGCAACGGCATTTGTGAGCGCCTTAACGGCCTGCTCAAAAACAAAATAAGTAAGATAAGTGCCACAATAGGAAAGAAATGGCTTTATTGCCTGCCCATAGCACTGTTTGCACTAAGAAACTCCCCAAGTTCGGATCATCACCTCACACCCCATCAGCTTGTCACTGGACGATCCATAAATGTAACAGTTCCATCCACACGCCCCAAATTAGATAGTGAGTCATCATCTGAGATAGTTAAGGCAGAACTCTACCACTATCTGTGCCAACTAACCAGCGCAGCGCAGTTCCTTTCTATCCAGATATCCAAGAGAAAGGGGAAGGGCCCCACCGATCCTGAGCTCCAACCAATCTGTCCCGGGACGCAGATCTTCATCCGGAAAAACGTCAGACGCTGGAAGGACCCTAAATTCGAGGGCCCATTCCAGGTGATCGACTCGTCACCAACTGCAGTACGAATAGCTGAAAGAAAAGCATGGATCCATCGCAGTCACGTCCGCTTGGACCCCGCACCACCTCCGCCAATCGACTAGAGGAGGGACAGGACATACCCTTGGTACAGCTCCACGAGGACAGCGGGTTTCCATCCTCCTTTGATGACGAAGATAATAACCGCCATGAGCATAATATCGAGGACCTGAGTGGGAATGCAAAGTTATGTATTTCACTTGTCTTAACATTTTGCCTTTTTTCCACTATAACGTTGGCCGCACTTAATTGGTACTTGTTTTATGTTGCAACTTTTAAGCCACATTTGTCTGCTAAAATTATTGTACCATTCTCAAAACAACCAGTTGTGCCAGAAAATACAACTGCACAAAAACACTTCCCGCCCCACACTGAAGATTCATCACTTCCACAGCATACCACTGATAGTGCACACACTAGTACACACCCCACACGCATAGCTACTTTCACAGACCCAAGTATTACTACTACTCCGTGGGATAGGCTTCTAGAGATTACAGTAGGTCCCCCAGTGAACCGCAGTCCCAACTCCCGCAACATTCGCAGATTTAGAAGAGGTAGACCAAGGTTCTGGAGGAGTCATAGACCAACAAAAGATAATGACAAACAAGATTTGGCCACCGCTCTCCAGGACACAGTGGTCCACGTTGCACGCCAACATCCCAGACCTGATTTCCACTCCATACGTCCTGACACACTTAATAACGACCATGAAGCCCATAGTGCCCTGCTAGATAACATGTGGTACCGGCACATGTTTCAAATAGGGAGAAAGGTAACAAAAGAAGCATGCTTTGTGTGCTCACACATCCCGCATGCAGTTGGCGCAGACAAAATGGTGTTCCCACAAGAAATACCACCCCCAACGGCCAAATGCCTCCTCCATTTGTTTCTTTGCCGTATCTACGGCCAAATACAGCTTTTCTCAGCAGAGATAGACACTGTGTTTGTAAACACCACCGCGTGGGATTCTAACTATCTAACACACATGGTTGTCACTGATGCATTGCAATTCGAGACAGAAAATGAGAATTTGTATAGATGGGAATCACCTAGATGGGAGACACCGCTCACAACTCATGAGCATGAATTCAAAGCATCAGGGTTTTTATGTTCACATCCCCCCGGCACTATGTAAGGAGACAATAAACAAACAACTCCATAACAAACCCCCGATACACGAAAGTAACAGTTCACACGTTGCCAACTGTCCATGTCAATATAGGTCTGTGCTGCTCTTGCAGGCCCATGTGTATTTTGATAACAAATGGCATGGCCCAGACGCCCTGGTATGTAAGGCAGCTTCCTTGGGAGAACCCTTTGCAAAAACAGAATATCAACAGAATATTGATTGGGATGTTGAGACTCAGTGTGAGGAGGTGTGGGCAGAGGAAACTAGACGGTACACCTTTGGGAAGGGAACAGCTTACAAATGGAAGAGAGCATATAAACTAAAACATCCTCTTCTTTGCTTCCTAGGTAACGGTACTCGCCCTGTGGGCAGCAACACAAACTGTAACACAACAATTTTTAATTTGGACCTCCAAGACGGCACCGCCAGCCTCATGGACATCTTTTGGGCATGTGGAGAACGCATCTACCCCCAGTTGCCTCCTCGATGGAAGGGCCTATGCACCATGATTACCATGCACGAGCTGCATCTCGTTGTCCCGGCATCCAACATCTCTCAAGTGTTTGAGCACCCCATGACAAATGACGTCACCCTGCTTCACCGGCACCGACGGAAGGCTCAATACTTCGCTAACGATGCCTTCGCCGAAATTCCTGAAGAATTTCGCCTGTTCAATGGTGCCCAGGAATTCTTTGGAGGCCTGTGGCCCATTTGGCAACATCAGCTAATGCCCGGTGGCTACAGGTCACACGATACGAACTAATGACTCTGATAAATAACACCCGAGATGGGTTCAACGCCATACAGGAAGAGTTAAGGCCTTTAAGGCTTATGGTTCTAGAGCATAGATATGTTCTAGATCAACTCACAGCTATGCAGGGTGGTGTATGCAGTGCCATTGGAAAGAGCTGCTGCACTTTCATACCGGCTAATGATGCCACAAACGGGTCGCTCGCTAAGGCCATTGAGGACTTGGGCAACCTGGGAAAAAGATGCGTGACGAAAGCGGTGCCGCTGCAGATCCTATCACGGACTGGTTCAACTTGAACTGGATGCCTTCATGCTATCGCTATCTTGAAAATTGTGCTACCTATTTGTTGTGTTGTCCTGGTAATGTGTTGCGGTGCACAGCTAGTAATTAAATGTGTCAACAGATGCAGCACCAAAGCAGTAGGAATGAATTACGTTCACACTGGAATTAATAACAATGCACAGTATCAGGACATGGACCGTGCTCCCGGGGATGGGAATGGGCAGATCCATGTGCAACTCTTAGAACAACCTGCCCCTCATGCCTCTTCAAACACACCTACAGCTCCACCGGTTCCACCACCTAGATACGCCTTAAGGGAGGAGCATGACATTAACGGGTATGATGAGTTAGCTCCCGAGGATGGGGGAGAATACGTTACTATAACACCTGAATTGCCACCACAGACAGTATGCATGTATATTAGTGACCCACTCGGTATGCACCAAGCCCCTGAGGGTCCAGCAAAGTACTGTGTCACAGACGTGTTCAATAATGAACAAGAGAAGGGATGTGTAGGAGGGTCCCGTTTTACCATCTAACAGACACCCACACCCCATTCTGCAATACCCTTCAAACCTGGCATCCCTAGATAAGCCCCACCACTGAGGCCTAGATAAAGGGTCTTTAAGTTGTCCACGGTCCTTCACTTTCTTACAAATCCACACATAGGCCCAAGTTCACCTTCTCACAGACCTACATACAAGACCAACCATACCTTTGTAAGAGATATGTATAGGCCCAATAACTTAAGAACTGGTCTCATAGACTTCACTAACCTGACAGCAGAGGCTTGCGCCATCCTCCGCGACAAACTCTCCCCCCTCCCCCTTGTAAATTTCCACAGTTACGAGAATTAGATTAGCCCACCCACGTAGGACATTTTTGGTACATCTGGCGGTTTCACAAGTACATGTGCAATATTTTTTAGTTAAGAAACTTTCCGCGCTTGCTTAATCGAACCTGTGAAAGACGGGCTGCGTGACAAAGAATTAATGTATTAAAATGTTAACTCTGAGCTTTCTTATGGTAAAAATTATCCTTTGTTTACTTTTTGCGGTCAGGAGCACTGACCACCTGTCAAAAGCCCCTAATTTCACCATGATACCACTTCTCAGTCCTATGGGTGGAATTTTCCATAGTTACAAGAGGGCGGTCAAGGGCTGCGTCAGGACCTACGTCAGAGAGGGTAAAACTTCTGCATTCAAGCATATAAAACAGCTGCACCCAGGTTGTGGCTTCGAATTCTCTTCAAACCAGCACCCAGGTGCCGTGTGAGGGTTCCCGACTGATCAATCGCTCCTGACTGGGCCCAGAGCTCCTATTGCCAAGGTGATAATGCTCCTACTTAATGATTTAGCCTATTGACTTTGTCAGTCTATCTGACTTAATAATTTTGCCTATTGGCTTTGTCAGATTTCGCCTATTGACTTTGTCAGTCTATCTGACTTAATAATTTTGCCTATTGCCTTTGTCAAATTCTGCCCATTGACTTTGTCAGACTATCTGACTCAATAATTCTGCCTTTTGGCTTTGTCAGATTATTTACTTCAGGTCATCTGTACCCAAGCAATTGCATTTATTTCAGTTTAAATGTGTAGTCTTGAATATTGTTATTTTATCTCAATAAGAAGTTTGTCCTCTGAATGCTATCATTTGTATCACTCTTGAATTCAGGGCTGCCCCTTGATCGGCTGCTCATGGATTAATTGATAGATATACATTTCTGTTTGAATTGAACCAATTGATCTTTAACATTGTTGATGCAGTTATTTCTGATCTTACCCATATGTTGATGGGCACACTTTAATTGAAGTATTTTCTTTTATGCTTTTGAATTGTTTAATAAACTATGATATTTTAACACATGGTTCTTTCTTGCCAAGTGACCGAGCAAAGTGTGAAAGAGATTCTGAGAGGGGAGAGGTACGCAGAAGAGTGTGACCAACCACAACGTTCCCTCTAACACTACATAGATACACACATATAAACCTATAAGTCACTCCTATGGCAGGCCTTATCAATCCTGAAGGCAGAGTGCTTGGTTCCTATGTGAGAGGGTGCCCCTGCATGAGCAGAGCCCCTCTGCAGCATTCGGAGACCCCTCTCTGATGCTGTTTGTAGTGCAGCCTGACCATATACTCTTAAGCGCATTATAACCTCGCGTTAAATGCTAACTTTGGGATGGCTGCATAGAAACATGTCGTGTTTGGTGTCAAACATCTTGGAATACTACCCCCAGCCAGTTGTGGCGGCGGGGGTAGCATTGCACCCTTCTAGAGGGATAGACATGTACCTACTGTGCAAACGCGGTAGAATCCTGAAGAGCCCTGGCATCACAAAATGGATGCCACCAGTCACAGACACAGGGCTCCCCTCCTGCTGATGACCGAAACTCGCAGTGGAGGAAGCCCAACAATAGGTATCCTGTCCCAGGGAGGTGTGACCACCTCCCAGACAGGGTTTAGTGTATTGGGGCTGGGTGGGTGCACTCCTAGAGTGCTTTGAAGTCCTGCACTGGGGGAGCAGAAGGCTCCTCTGTGCATACCCCAGTTCAAACCGGCTCAGGGGCTACCTGCCCCTGCTCTGGCGCAAAACTGGACAAAGGGAAGTGGGTGTAGCCACCCACTCCCCTGACCCTCCCATAGGTGGGGTCTTAGAGCTAGTCCCTCCCTTCCTTTTAGTATAAGGTAGGGAACCCTTGCCATTGCAAACTAGATATCCCTGGACGACACTCTGAAGAAGAATCCTGGACCTTCGACGTTCCACTACCTCTGGAAGACTGAAGAATCTCCCTTGGAGTCAAGGAGTGACTCCCCTCCTTGGCAGGCACCAAAAACTGAAACGATGGTCGCAAACTACGCTGCTCCCGCCGGAGCCCGAGATCCCTGCAGCCCAAGATGAAGATTTCCTGACTTCTCCAAGGCCATCGTGAGTCCCCAGCGAAGTTGAGGCCAGTGGACCCCACGAGTGACGAGGAACCGCAGTCCCTAGGTACCATGCACTATTGTTGAGTGTAACCCCTTCACGACGCTCTACGAACCTGTGCTTTGGACCACGTGTGGTCCCAGCCTCTAGCAGTAATCCCTCCGAAGATCAGAGGCCTACCGCGTCCCGAGTGACCGTGGGCCCCTGTTGAAGGAATCCTCCCGAGGCATCTTTGCAATCCCTTGCGGGTCCCCTGAAGACTTTTCTACAGAACCAAAGAGCTCCCCTGGTTGCTCCAGGCCTGCCCTGACTTACCCTCGCTGGGTGAGTTCCCCAGACCTTGCTGGTCTGCACCATTGACTTTTTACGCTTTCCACGAGACTTGCTGCTACCAAGGCTTGTTGGCTCCAATCGGGTCGCCAACACTGCAGTCAGCTGCAGACTTTATGGGACACGCTGAATCCAGCTCCTGGTTGTCCTCGACGCCTCCTGGACCTCGTGGCCGAAGAGTCAAGACACCCGTGAACAACCTGAATCTGTCGATGACGGTGGGCATTCATCTTCCTTGCCCCGGGTCACTGCCCAGTGACTTTGAACACTGTCCCCTCTGCTTTCAGGTCTTCCTTCTTCCGAATCCAGGCTTGGATTCCACCGGACACTTCCCCTGTCTTCACAAGCAGCAAGTCTTCTTTGGCTCCCATTGAAAACGACGCCGCGACCCGACACCAAAGGACACCTATGCACCCGTCTTCCCTGGGTGAGGTAACTCCAGCACTACGGTGCTCCTGTGGGTGTTGGCCCTAGAACTACTTACCCTGTAAGTGACTTGCTTGTAGCTACTCCCAAAGTGCCCTTAAACTCTTAATTTCCAACCGCGACTTGCCCCATTGAAGTCTACGGCGATCCGCGCCTGTGTTCACTCACTGCACGCGTCCCCCGTGGGTCCCTTACTTACCTGCCTTGGGTGGTTTCGTGAGGCCCCAACACTTCTGAAGGCCCTGGGCCTTGTCTCCTTGCAAGTCGTTGTTCTTAAGTCTCTTTTTTAGTATATGGTCTGGTACGCCCCTAGGGCCCCAGCCATATTTGTGCTTAATTTATTGTGAAACGTTGATTTATGCATATGTTCCTGTCTTCTAATCTCACAAGAGATTAGTAGAGAGTTGTTTAGTAATAAATACATATATATTTGATATATATACCTGTGTGGTGTCTTTTCATTTGGTGATTCAAGAGATTGTGTGGTAAAACAAGCTGCTTTACATTCCTCCAAGACTTAGCCTGAAGGCTGCTCTCCACAGCTACCACTAGGATAGCTTTCTATAAAGGTTGTCTTAAACCTACCTACCATAAGAGTCGAATTGTACTGGTGCAAGGTGTCCACTTTAACTAGTGAACAGCATATACCAGGCCAACTTCTCACAAAAGCTCACTGGTGTAAAGGTGAGTAGAGGCCAATTTCTCACTATGACAGCGAATGTTAAGAACTCAGGCGCATATAATTGTAGCAAAATGCAGACAGCAAAAAATAATGTTTTCCGTTTCTAAGGCGCTAGTAGAAGTGCAGGCTGTTTTAAGGTCTTACTCGTGACTGTTGTTTATCGTATTAGTCTGTACAAATTTATTTATGTAACACTTGGGGTGCTGGGAAACAGCTTCTCATAGGAACACAACAGAGCAGTAAGCCCCACTGACCATCACAGTATGGGCAACACGAAAGTGTCATGGGATACCCCAGCTCAGTCATGCTCTTAGCAGTGATAAGCACAACGACTGATAGGTATGCAAGCGCGACGGGAGCAAGCTTAAAGGGGGGGAAGAGATGTTCTGCGCGGGGGCCAGCATCACAGTGGGTTAGGAATCCAGTCACCCTGTCACCGAGTTAAACAGGAGCGGTGCTATAAGAGATTAGTTCCCTTGACCTAAGGCGCGGTACCCATCTGAGTCATTCAGTGGGGGTTGAGTAGATAAATGGGACGATGGATTGCCAGTCATACAAAAGCGTGCAGGGTGGACTTGCCTTCAAATAGTTTACCATCTTACCCTGGCTGGCGGCAGCCTATCGTTTTAGATGTAGGTAACAGCTGTATTGTCGCATACCTGCCTTAGTGGAATCTATGTCAAATAAATATGCACAACGTAGGTTGTTCTGTGCATAAATCTTATGTCAGGGACCTCTGTTTCAGTAGACCTCACAACCCACCAGGTAGCAAGCATAGGAACTTGCCGAGCGTCATTTGGTTAATGGGGTGGGAATAGCTATACCCTAAATGATAGTAGCTGTAAATGGCTGCAGCTGACGTGACGTATCGTTGATGCGTAGCTAGCAAGGAGCTGCATACAACTACGAGATACAGAGCAAAGTGTTACGATTTCCCAGTCTTTCATTACCCTGACGCCGCATGGAGGGTTTCATTTGGGCAGACACCATGGTCCAGCGGGTTAGTTCTGAGTTTGTTTTCTCCGTGCCGAGTACTTGTAGCCAGCTATCTGGTATAACAATGCCTGTGCTCTGGTGTAAACACAGAGGATTGATGATATCGGTGTAAAGGGGGGTGGGGTATGAGGTACCGGTCTCCCACCTGGGTAACTATCTTCAGAGACGGTTTGAGGCATAGCTTAAAGAGCTATGAAAAGCTTAACCTTCGGGTAGGGCAAATCAGGCTCCAGCACCCTCAAGTCGGGAGGCAGGAAGACCACGAAGAATTTAAATAAGGGAAATGCAGCCAAAATCACTGCCTTAGATGGTAATAATGGTGAAGCCACTTTGCCGGTTATAAGACAGCTCCTATTGGCATCCCACCAGTGGCTGGGAAGTAATAGTTGAATCAGTAGTTAGCATTCGCAGGTTCAAATCCCACCAATTTTCCGCTACTAGGAGCAAGGGCTATAATCTCCCACAACTGTCAGCAAGCGCAACAGTGCGGCCCAGTGTTTTGCAGTACTACACAATTAACAGGGGCACTAGATGGGGCAGGCTGCATGGAAATGGAGGCTAAGCTGTGTAGGGCAGCAGTAGCGCTGGCATTTATTGGGGTGTACAGGGTCAGGAGATGGTGGCCCCCACAGCAGATAAATCAGGAACGGCCTGCAGACACCGGGCAGACGTGGAATCGGGGACAGGTTATAGGAGGATCCTCCTGCATCGGTCGAAAACGCAGATGGGTTTCTGGTGAGGAAGGAAAGGAAGGGAGAGCAGGGGGAGCTCCCTCCGATCGTAAAACCGTAGGTAGTTTGGCAGAAGAAACCCAGGGAAGATATACAAAAGAGAGAAAATTTACTAGAGGTAGATGGAAGGCTCACACAGTGTCCTTGGGATGCCTCACGGCAGGGGCACTGAGGGAGCTAATGACGACACACAGCCACAGGCAGAGTAGATGTGACGCTCCCACAGGGCCCTTGGGATGCCTCACAGCAGGGGTACTGAGGGAGCTAAATTACAGGACACAGCCACAGGCTGAGTAGATGAGATGCTCACACAGGGTCCTTGGGATGCCATACGGCAGGGGCCCTTGAGGAGAATGCGAGGGGCCAACAAAGGATCCAGGGCATGCGGAACGGCACTTGCAGCCCGGGCAGGTCCTGACGGACACCCACCAAATTCGGTAGCACGTTGAAGCCTGGAACCGCAGACACAGAGGCCCGGCCAAAGGGGCACCTTGCAAAGCTATACTGTTTGGGAGCAAATAACAACAACGAATGTACAAAAGACAATAGAAGTATACAATAACATGGATGTTATGAACGACCGATGAAATTGCGAAATGTACAACCATTTTATGTCTAAAAAAACTGCGACCTTTTAAGGCACCAAATCTATTTGTCAGTGGTGTAATGTAAAGGTAAAAGGGACGCAGTTAAGTGGGCAAAGGGGGGAGGAGGACTCGCCCCAGGGGAGGGGTTGTCGCACAGGCACCTGTGAGAGTAGATGTGAATGGATCAATGTTAAGCAGTGCATTACCCGTCCCAAGAGAGGTAGGTAAACTTGTTTATGGCAATTCAGGGTGACCCCGGCCACCTGGGAGGAAATGGCTTCAAATGATAAACGTGATCCATTTTGCCACAGCTGGCATTGACTGACTTAGCTTATTATTGGCCTGTTTTCACTGTCACATGTTTCCCTACAGTTAGAACCTGGTGATAAGTAACTGAGCACAGCACTCTACGAGGATCCAAAATGACGCAATCTATAATTACTTAAATACGTATATAACACAACAAAGGCTTTTTGCCTGCATGAAAACACTGCTTTTCGAACAAAATGATTTCATGCAAGACGATTTTGGAGCGTTTGTAAGAGTGCAGAGGCTCAGTGGCGTAACGAAAATTGAAGGGGCCCCCCTGCAAGGTACACAGAGGGGCCCCCGCTCTGGATTAAATCCAGAGCTGTCAGGCCTGAGTACAGTGCTGAGGGGGCCCCCTGCAGCTCGGGGCACCCCGCACCGCGGGGGCTGCGGGGTCCTGTGTTACGCCCCTGCAGAGGCTTCTATAGGAGTTGTCTCGAAGAGACGTCTAACACTGACATTCCCAAACATACAAATGTTTTCAGTTGTGAATGAACATTCATTTATGCGGATCGTTTTGGTTTAGACAAATAGTCTTTCTATTCATTCTGAAATGCTATTTTTTGAGAAGTGTAATTGCCAACTGTTCATATAAATGTGAATGTTTTTTTTATTTGTAATACGTTTGTGCGTGTGTGTGTGCTTGTGTGTCAGAGACACAGAGACAGCCATTTCTCTTTGATTCCTGGGATAGATAAAATCTTCAATACGGAAGGTGATGTGTTCACGTCTTCGGTAGCCGCAGCCCGTACAGGTAAGAGCGGTGGGGCCGGGTGAGGGGGGATTTCGACAGAGGATGACCAGGACAAATTAATTATTTATTTAATTTCCCCTGGTCATTGTCTGTGGAAATCAGCCCCCCCCCCCCCCCCCGGCCCCACTGCCCACGCTCTTACCTGCACCGGCCGTGGCTGGTCCTCCGTACTACCTCACCAGCTTGGAGGACGTGAATGTCCCATCGAGAGAGAAGACGTGGATAAATGTCTTTTGAAAGTGATAGTTTATAAACATGATCTTAAAGATATTCCTGCATCCCACCCTGACTCAATGCCATTAGTGAACTAAAGCGATACCAAAGGGGATAATGGACGGAGCGTTAGAGCAAATCAAACACTCACCCCCAGTCAACTGATCTGGGTTTAATCCATCATCATTCTTTAGCTCACTCCACCACCCCAGATCAGACATGGCCATATGCAAATCAGTCTGACCCTGTGCCTCATGGGAACAGTCCAGCCCGAACTGCCAAGCCATGTCTTCCCTGGACCGGAAACAAGCATCCTGGGACCGGTTTCGGGTTCAAAACCCTCATCAGCCAGGCTATCTTGAATCCAGTGGCAAAGTGAGCAAGGGACCCACGTCTGGGCATACCCTGCCAACTTAGGGCGAACAAAGCGATACCAAAGGGGATAATGGACGGAGCGTTAGAGCAAATCAAACACTCACCCCCAGTCAACTGATCTGGGTTTAATCCATCATCATTCTTTAGCTCACTCCACCACCCCAGTTCAGACATGGCCATATGCAAATCAGTCTGACCCTGTGCCTCATGGGAATAGTCCAGCCCGAACTGCCAAGCCATGTCTTCCCTGGACCGGAAACAAGCATCTTGGGACCGGTTTCCGGTTCAAAACCCTCATCAGCCAGGCATATCTTGAATCCAGTGGCAAAGTGAGCAAGGGACCCACGTCTGGGCATACCCTGCCAACTTAGGGCGAACAAAGCGATACCAAAGGGGATAATGGATGGAGCGTTAGAGCAAATCAAACACTCACCCCCAGTCAACTGATCTGGGTTTAATCGATTATCATCATTCTTTAGCTCACTCCACCACCCCAGTTCAGACATGGCCATATGCAAATCAGTCTGACCCTGTGCCTCATGGGAACAGTCCAGCCCGAACTGCCAAGCCATGTCTTCCCTGGACCGGAAACAAGCATCCTGGGACCGGTTTCGGGTTCAAAACCCTCATCAGCCAGGCTATCTTGAATCCAGTGGCAAAGTGAGCAAGGGACCCACGTCTGGGCATACCCTGCCAAGTTAGGGCGAACAAAGCGATACCAAAGGGGATAATGGACGGAGCGTTAGAGCAAATCAAACACTCACCCCCAGTCAACTGATCTGGGTTTAATCCATCATTATTCTTTAGCTCACTCCACCACCCCAGTTCAGACATGGCCATATGCAAATCAGTTTGACCCTGTGCCTCATGGGAACAGTCCAACCCGAACTGCCAAGCCATGTCTTCCCTGGACCGGAAACAAGCATCCTGGGACCGGTTTCGGGTTCAAAACCCTCATCAGTCCAGGGAAGACATGGCTTGGCTGTTCGGGCTGGACTGTTCCCATGAGGCACAGGGTCAGACTGATTTGCATATGGCCATGTCTGAACTGGGGTGGTGGAGTGAGCTAAAGAATGATGATGGATTAAACCCAGATCAGTTGACTGGGGGTGAGTGTTTGATTTGCTCTAACGCTCCGTCCATCATCCCCTTTGGTATCGCTTTGTTTGCCCTAAGTTGGCAGGGTATGCCCAGACGTGGGTCCCTTGCTCATTTTGCCACTGGATTCAAGATAGCCTGGCTGATGAGGGTTTTGAACCCGAAACCGGTCCCAGGATGCTTGTTTCAGGTCCAGGTAAGACATGGCTTGGCAGTTCGGGCTGGACTGTTCCCATGAGGCACAGGGTCAGACTGATTTGCATATGGCCATGTCTGAACTGGGGTGGTGGAGTGAGCTAAAGAATGATGATGGATTAAACCCAGATCAGTTGACTGGGGGTGAGTGTTTGATTTGCTCTAACGCTCCGTCCATCATCCCCTTTGGTATCGATTAGTGAACTAAAGGGCAGATCAGTTGTCATGGCCACTTTATATGTGGCCTAGATTCCTATTATATATGAAACAACGTTATTTCCCACTAAATAAATATAAGAAGTTTTTTTTATAGCACACATCCTGAACTCTTATATTTCAAGGTGCTCTCATACGTGGCAATGAAAAAAAGGAGGCTGGAAGAAATTAAATTGCCTAGGATCACACAATTTGTGAAGCTGGGAAACCTGGATTGAGCCCAGATTTTCTGTTTTCACAATGCGCAATTCAGACCTTGGAACATAGTAGCTCTATAACTCACTTGTTTCTCGCTCATGTGAGGACTGTTACACCCCACCACATTCAAAAGTCAGCAGCCGCAAATGGTCCCACACCAAAGGACATGCCCTCGGCCTCAAAACCCCCCTTCAAATGATAATGGTGAACAGAAGTGTGAAAGGAGGCCTGAGTAGACACCTGACAGTGCTCAGTGAATGAAATTCCCTTCCCTAGGCCCAAGAGGCATCCAGAAGCAATGTGGACTGACTCTGAATTCCTTCAGCAGGGGGAACGCCAGACATAGATCAAGCAAGTGCAACAGTGGAATAAATGCAGGGCAGAGGGTCAAATGTGACCTTTTTACTCTGTTTAGTCATTGAAGTAGGCGGTGCTGTTCTATGCATTCCAGCTCTGAGGCCACAGTAGGGTCGTCTTGGTCTGAGATTATCATCAGCAGGGGTAATTTGACTCACCCAGTAATATAACTGACCATCTGCTAATCCTGTTTCCCCATCATATGGTGACAAACTGCTCTTCCGAAATACAATTTGAGACTGGTTACCAGTCCATAGAAATCTTAACATTGCTTATTGTAATGTTTTAGAAAGAAGGAAGGTCGTATCTTGCGTGGGAAGTTTTATAGGATATAAAGTAAACATTGGAGTGAGATCATCTTAAACAAAGTCCCCCTCCCAGCTACATTAAGCGGCAAAGAACTACAAGATTCCATATCCTGTTTAATATGATTAAGTAGAGATATTATGTTCAGATCCCATGCACACTGTCTGTTGATTGCCACCTGCATACTTACGTTTTTTAAAATGACCGGAACTCCACTATAGATCGATTGACTCCTTGATCTTTGCATGATCGGAAGGCAAAGGTATGTAGATGGACTTTGTCCAGATAGCGGTCAGGTAAGTTGCTTCACTGTAAGTTTGTAATATATGCATTAGTCGGGGCATAGATTACAGGGGGACTTATGTAGATCAAGTGGTCATTGCATAGAATGATATTCTAGCCTCTTCTGATGTTGGCGATTGGAATCTTCATAACTGTGTTTTACACCATATCCATTCCTCCAGGGGTTCTACAGTGAGGGAGAAAAGAAAAGGTGAGAGGGGGCATCCATATCCGGTGGCTCGATCAAAATTGAGGGGGTCAAACAGAGCTCCATTGACCCTGACCCCTGCCCATGGTATTATATATATTGCAAAATATCTGCGAAAGGTGGGGCCAAACTTCATCCTTTCTAGAAAGCAAAACAAAAAAGGCCAACACACAGAATCAAAGCAAATCAATGGACATCAGGGTGCCCTGGCGGTTATGTCTTTGATTCATCTAAGGTAGTGGCACGTGCTACATTTGGATAAGTCATTAGATCGTACTTTATCAGACTGTATATCGGTGTCAATAATCTATAGGCATAACCTTAGCTAGTTTTTTAGCCTTGAAATTACTTAAACATATAGGTCGATATGAGGCAAATTTGTCTGGTGGATTTCCTTGTTTTATCATTACAGATACAGTCGTACCCCTCAAATCAAGGGATAGCTTCCAATCTTGTTGGCTTCTTTGTACATGCTTAAGAATTAGGGAGTTAGGTGAGATGCATATCGTTTGAATATGACCAATGGAAAGCCATTGGCACTGGGCGTCTTCCCATGTGGAAGGATAGCGAGGGCCACCACAATTTCCTCCACACTCAAGGGCTCATCTAATTTATGGCAGTTCAGTTAGGGAGTTGCAGGACTAATACGCCTTCTATAATAAGATTAAAACATCGTTTATAACAGGATTTACATTTTCCGCAGGAGGTGGGACCCTTGATGCTTATAAAGATTTGTAATATTGTGCCAATTCTTGAGCAATCTTATCTGGATCTGTCAGGCACACCTTAATGGTATCAAGTAGATAGGGGATACATCTGAAACCTAGATCTTTACTAACCAGCCAATGCAGGCCCTTTCCAGCCTTGTCCCCTACTCCATATATATGATATTGTATTGAAACATTGGCTAGACCCCAGTAACAAGCAGCTTTTGTTGAAATGATAATCCTAACAGTTCAAGGGATGTGTGTGTTTGATTGTCATGTTTATTTGTTAGTTCACTCTCCTACCCCCCCTTCCCCTCCAATCTGAGTTTCCAGGGCAACAATCTTCTTCTAGGCTCTGTGTTTATTTGGCTGTGGTTTAATGGGTAATGGCTTGTCCTCCAAGGGATGTTTTACGCACCTCCCAGAGGATGGTGCGGGTCATAACTGTATCTGTATTCAAATTGAAGTAGTCTACAATGTGTTGCCCTAGATGTTCTGCAAAGTCCCCTTTGCAGAGCCATCATGTGTCCAACCTCCATAGCCCGTTCCTTTGTCTACCAGATATACTCAACGTAACCAATGTGAAGACATGGTCTGTCTTAGCCAGAGGAAATATTTGAGCCTCCACAAGGCATCCTATATATGTAGAGCGAGTGAAGATATAATCTATTCTACATGAGGACTTATGCTTGTGAGAATGATGCGTCAACTCAATGGCATTAGGGTGCATTGTGTGTCATGTGCCAGATAAGGCCAATGATTGTGTCCCTTTCACTATTCTGATTTAAAATTGATGTTATATCTTTCCGTACTTACTTTAAAGAGACTTCTGCCCTATAACTGATTTTCTACGAGAGCATCACACCAGATATCATTGGGGTCACCCGCTCAGTCTTATGTTCCACTGGAATGGAAATCATTTATGCCTTCACTCACTTACTGAAGACTAATTGTTTCTGCATCTCCCTGCCAATACTGGAAACATTGAACCCAGCCATATCAACAGAGTCAGCTGACAGGAACGCTGACCCAAATCGCAGATCGTATGCTGCTTACAAAGACACCGATAATGAGTGGACAAATCATCTGAAGAAGCCAAAGCAGAAGTCATAACTCATGTGAAGAAGATGAAGGGGACCCTGGAGGCCCAGAACCCAAGCCCCCCCAAATAAGGGCCTGGTAGAGGCAAATGACCCATAACTCTTAGACTCAACCCTGGAACGAGTATGGGGAGGTGAACTGATTGGAGAGGTGTCATGGAGGGTAAAACGCCCCAGGATCATTTACTGACTCGATACAACTGTTAATTCACCACCTCCAAATGCCCCTTTCTACTGAGGATTTTACCTCAAGAGGGGTTGCAAATGTTCTAAACCCAACTACAAAAGGTAGGGATACCTGGGTTGGCCCTGTTTGCCTATTTAACCTTGTTTCTTTGTTGGAGGAGGGAAAGAATGGCACAAGAGCACAATTAAGTCCGCCGCCTCATTGGGCCAAGCTCTTCCCCAACAGTCAGAACCCTCTAATAACTGGGTGCATTCACGCTCTTTAACTTATTTCCTTAAATGTGAGGGGTTTAAATTTGCTGAACAAAAGACACCAGATATGGAACTATCTCCCGCGAAAGAACCCCAATTTCATATTCCCAAATGAAACCCATTAGCCTAAAAAAGACCAATCACTAATTTGTCACGCACGATACCCCCATCAATCTGGACCTCAGCCAAGGGTATAACTGCTGGAGCAGTTATCCTATGTAAGCCACACATAGGACAGGGCACCCATAATATTAATAGGGGCAAAGAGGGGTGTTATATCAAAGTTCAACTATATCATTATGGGTCCTCTCTGACTCTCCTAAACCTCTATGCCCTGAACATCATGCAGACACCTTTATATGCACAACATTAAGACTTCAACCTAGTCTGGGACCTGGGTAGGGATAGAAGCAAAAACATCTACTCAGGAACAGGAGCAATATCAGCACTCCTTAAAAAGGAGACCACTAAACTGGGGCTGGAGGATACACGGCGCTATTGAAATCCAGACATTAAGGATTATTCCTTCTGCTCCCACATACACATTACGTAACCCCCACCCCCCATGAAAACTCAAAGACAATTGACCATCCTTAGAGTACATTGTCTAAACCGGGCCAAAAGGTCCCTACTCAAATTGGGACCACACTTTTATGACAAAGGTGATTAGGTGGGTATCCTACTACCGAGGAAATTCCCTCCTCAAAGAGCCAGGGTGCACATTGGACTGATTAAAAAAGATGATGTCTCCTAGGCAACAAGTGAGCACGAGAAACAAGATGCCTTTAGAGGCTTCTTTCAATCACTCTGCAGTCCAGGAGATGAAAGCTTAGCAGAAATTCATGCATATCTTGGCAACTGCGAGTGAACAACCTTCCCTGAAGACCAGAGGGAAGATCTTGAGACCCCAATTGACCCCTAACAATTTAGGCAGGATTTGAAGGCCATGCCACAGGAAAAATGCCTTGCCCAGATGGCTTCGCATTAGAATTTTACGAACTCTTTTTCCCCTTCTTGAGCGATCTCATGACTGCACTTTTCAACTCATTCACAAGTACACAGGCCTAACTCCCACTATGTGCAAAGCGGAAATCTCACCAATACCTAAGCCGGGCAAAAATCCTGCACACTGCGCATCTTATAGACCATTCACCCTCCTTATTGCGGATGCCAAGCTTTACACAAAAATTTAGTAAAGTGACTGGAACCCCTTTTATCTGGGTTGATCAAGTTGGACCAAGTCAGGGGGCTGATAATGTGAGCAGACTAGCTCACCTGTCTGAAAAGGCTTGCAAAAAATATCCCATCTCTCATCCTCTTGCTTGATGCTGAGAAAGCATTCAACCAGGTTAGCTGTGCTTCCTGGACATTATCCTAGACAAAATCCATCTGGGACCAAAAATGAAAAGCAGGAGTCTAGCAGGTTATAAATCCACTACAGCAACAATTAGAATTAATGACCAAAGATCCCATCACTTCTCACTCGCTAGGGGAACCAGGAAGGGTTGTACCCTATCCCCTCTACTTTTTGACCTTTTTGTTGAACACTGGCTATACGGAATCGGATTTCAGACAGGGTTTCAGGCATTCCATTTGGGGGAGTCACACATAAGGCATGCTTCTTTGCAGATAACTTTCTCCTCACATTAACCAACCCTTCCAAGTCTATCCCCATGGTAGTGGACCTACTTCATAGCTTTTAACCTGGCCCAAGTTTGAAAATCAATAAAGAAACATTACACATATTGAATCTCACAGTCCCTACCACAGAAATACTCCAGTTGCAGGCTTTTGTTCCTTTTCCTGGCAATTCAACCGCCCGCTTTCATTGGGGTGGCGGGTTAAATCGCCAAACCTCCAACGTCCTTTACTCTGCCGAGCCGTTGGAGGAGTATGTCAGCGTTCGAGACTGAGTAGTCAGCATTTCTGACATACCTAAAGTCTGCCCGTCTGTAAAACAGGTGGGTGGACCTTCAGTTTGACTGAGAGGGTGCTCCATCGCAACACAGTACAACCACCACCAAACTCTAAATCAGCCTACTAGCCTTTTCTGGTCAACAGTTACTAACAGCCAACCAGCCAATTAGGAACGGCCAACCAGTGGTATTTTTGCCAGGTGAAAAAATGAAAAAGTACCAGTGCACGTTACCATTTTGGTTTGGATATGTTATGGAGATAAGATAGAGCTGGTAATTCAAGATTTAGATGTCTTAAAGATATCCAAAATAACACTCACTTGATTTCACTTTTCATAGTAGGCTTTTTATGGCTCATTCAAAGTGTGGCTGGCAGCCTCCCAGCCAGCTAGGTTGAACGAGGCCACCCACTGGCAGAGGACAACAAGTCACATTTACAGATGCCATCCTTACAGGGATCTTTATGCCTTCAGTGCATCCATCAGTGAGGCTAATAATACACTGAAGGCACAGACGAATGTCGGGCAGGCTTCAACTAGTGTGTTTTAGTAAAATAAAAAAAAACAATGGCTCTTACTCTGAGGGAATTTTCTCAACAGGAAAGGACAGAACTGTCCATGAAGCAATAGGGAAGCATGCATAAAAAAGAGATAATCTTGCAGAAACAAGTCACCATCATTAAAATAAACAAGAAACCCTTGTACAAAAACCAACAATGGACTAGTTTTAGCTTTTGCTAAATGCCAGCATGTGTTCAGTAGCTCAGATGATTGTTGGAAAAAGCTTCCACGGGCCATAAGGGTTAGTGTTTTCTGACTGCTGAGTAAATCCTTGTTTGCACACGGGTCGAAATTTCTAATAGGATAGTGTTGGAAAACGAGGCAGTATCTGTGAGGCCTGCACAAATAACATGACTACATTTGTCCTTCACTGGGAACCATACACCCAATTGTAGCGCCTGACTCTCAGAGGGTAGCGTTGCGGAGCAGTCTGAGGCTAACTCAAGGGAGGTGGTGTGGGCTAGTAATCGCCATTTGCAGGTGCGCAGAAATAACACTCAATAATTGATTGTCCAGTCTGTACTTTGCTTTATAAAAGTAAGAGTACATTTATTAAACACACACGCTACTCAATACTATGCACCAATTTACAAATATACATAAGCTGTTGGAAGTACTTTGTGACATTGCATAACATCTCCACCCCTCCCGCGGGGGTGGGGTGGGGTGGGGTCTAGTACCACCACTCCCATGTATGCACATCATCTTGCCCCCAATGCAGTTAGTTGAACATAATCTGGAGCGAGGGCCCTGCGCACTGGCACCATCCCAGTGGCGACCCACCCCCTTATCTCAACAAGCATTTAAAATAGGTAACCCTGCCTTGGTGACACATGACCCTGACTGAGCCTTCCCTACTGACCATGAAGTATACACCTCTACATCTTAAGGGCTAGCAGTCTGGGTTCTTCACCTAAGCGCAGCAGCAAGAATACATGTTTAAGCATCACTTTAGAATGACAGTACTCATCACATTACACATGTGACCTTCAGTCCCTCTAAAAAAAAGAACATTAGTAAAAGCATTTCTGGTGCCATTACACCTCTTCACCTCCAGGGGATGCCCTTCTCCAGACATCCTCAACTCAGTCCTTCCCTCCATGATGCACTTCTCATCCCTCCTCCAGCTGAAGAACAAACGTTCCAGCCCAACAGGAGTTAGGGTTATCCTTCTCAAGTCCCCATGAGACTTAGGGAGGGACTTCCAGTTTCGTGCTGGGGGAGACTGCGCTTCTCAAGCAGCTCCCCCTGCACCTTTTCTCAATTGAGGGTGACCCCCCTCCTCTGGGGGGCCACCAAGCACCAAAACGATCCTTTCCCCCATGCCTTGCAAGGCATTATGGGGCACTTCAGGCTCCTTTCCTGTGCATATTTGAACAGCAGCTCTCCCGCTGTGCCGGGGAGAGCCGCGCAACTCGCACTTCTTCGCGGGGGCCCGGTCCCACCCGGGCCCTCCCGCGTCACCAGGTTTGTTGGGGGGCCCGGTCCCACCCGGACCCCCAGGTACGGGGATGCGGCCCGGGGAGCCCACCCCCGGCTGCTCTGAGGTTTTCGGGGGCCCGGTCCCACCCGGGCCCCGTGCAGCTCCTCCTCTTCATGTTCGGGGTCCCGGTCCCACCCGGGACCCCCGCATGCCTCTGTGATGGAGGACAGCCCGGAGAGCCCACCCCCGGCTGACCCCGCCGGCTCCCCGCCCGGCCAGCACCCTCGCGTGCTGCAGCGGGAGCCGGCACGACTCTTCTCGTCTGCCCGCTCCTGCGGGCAGACACGCAGCGTCCGCTCTGCAGCGGTTCTTCGGGGGGAGTGACCTCCTCCACACTCGGGGCCCGGGGATGGGATCCCGGGCCCCCGAGCATCTTCGTGGAGGGCGCGACGGCGCTCCTCCTCATTCAGCATCGGCGGGGACCAGGGTGGGCTCCTGGCGCCCCGCCTAGGGCCAGTTTCACGGGGAGCACGATGGCGCTCCCCGACTTTGCTTCGGGGCCCGGGGATGGGATCCTGGGTCCCGCGCCCCTTCCAACCTTCACGGTGAGCGCGACGGCGCTCCCCGTCTTCATTTTTCAGCGGGGGCCAGGGTGGGCTCCTGGCACCCCGCGGGGGCACCTTCACTGGGGGGGGCGCGACGGCGCTCCCTGGCTCACATCTTCGCGGGGGTGTGACGGCGCTCCCCCGCCTCCATCTTCGGTGGGGGCCAGGGTAGGCTCCTGGCCCCCCCACACAGGGCATTTTTACGGGGAGCGCGACGGCGCTCCCCAGCTTCCCTTCTTCTGGGAGCAGCCCCCGGGACTTGACCCACCCCGGGGGCTTCTCTGAGACCGGCGGCGGAGCCCCACGCGCTTCGTCGTCGGTCTTCTTAGGGGTCAAAGGTCGCCTACCTTCCGGGGGCCATATCTCAGCCCCTGGGGGTCCGATCTGCCCCATTTTTGCGTCTTCTTGCTCCTGGTGGCGCCCCCCAGCCACTGGGAGCACTCTCCTTTGCCCTCCGGGTCTCCAAGAGGATGCATTATGCAGGGAGCGGTCTTCACTGGCTCCCTGCGCCAGCCTTTTGCCTGGCTCTCCTCCTGGGCCTCTCTTCTCCCTGCGCAGAGGCCCCTGCTTCTGCGCACCGGTCCTGGGCTCTTCTTCTGGCGCTGTTAGGGCCCTGGGGGCAGTCAGGGGTTCCTCCTTCCAACTGCCCATTGCCAGGCTCCAGCACCTTCCGCCTCAGCAGACCACACCCCAGAGAGAGCTTCTCTTCCTGTGCAAGCACTTTTAAAAGTTGAGTAGGGGGCTGGCAGGAAGTCTCTGTTGGTCCTATCAAACAGCGACACATCACTTCCCTGCCCCTGCTCCCTCCTTCTTGTCCAGCCTCTGGGTTTGTTCAAAATGGCGTCGTCCAGGGTCTCTGGCCACATGGTATCTGAAACAAGAGCCCTTCCCTCCTTGGTGCAGCCTGGTGCCTGGCACCCAGTGATAGCTGCTGATGGATGAGCCTGTAGCCCCACCCATCTTCTCTTCATGGAGAGGAGGCCTTAGCTTGTGGAAGAAAGGTTATCAATCCATCCAGCTGAGGTCAGCCCTCAGCCTGGCCCTGGTTATGACTGACTCAGAGAAACGTGACATCTCTGGATGACCCAAAAGCAGTACAAATATGACTTTGGACTCTGCAGAATACCCCTTTTCACATCCGCTACAGTGGACTTTAGTGCGTGTCTGGAATCTGTAGGCCTTATGAAAGTTAATCTAGCACATGGGCTCCACATCCCCATAGGGGAATAATGAAGTGAAAAACAGTAAAACACACTGACTTTCCCTGGCATGTTCCTTCCCAGTGTATAAAGCCTCTTCCATGTCAACACCCAATTCTGCATAAGTCCTGCCACCCCATTCACTTTGTAGCTGCTCCTGGACTGCGCACGCCAGGAATCTTCCCTGCGCAGCCCCTACACGTGTGCACACGCATGTACACAGGTGTCTGCATGTAACCAGCCCGGTGCCCCTTACTCCAGCTGCTGCGCAGCGGCCTAGTCAAGCTAGGGGGACACCAGTAAAATCCACATGCCGTCTCTTTCATCATGAGTTCACTGTGGGTGAGTCCCAACTTATGAGGCTCTCCCACAGTAAAAGCTCAACAACTAGGTGCTCAAAAAGCGAAAAATACGGGCGGCCCAGAGTGTCAGAACCACCTTCTAACAGATAGTATTTACTGCATTTGGTCATTCTCAGGAGCATTAAATATCTCACCCATTGTAACATTTCATCAGGTCAAACTTGCCAGAATTTAACAGGAAATAGTGTATTGTATTTAAAGTACGATGCAGATATTGGTGTGGTGTCCCCCACAATCCACATTATTCTCCAGAAACTTGTATAACGTTCCCCAGGATGCCATTCCTAAACCGATGCGATAAAAAGAACCTGGATTGCAACAACATTCAAAACCAGAATCACAGGTCCCAGAAGAATCTGCCTCTGGAGAGACTTTTTGTAGGTGTGTCATCTGTATCACAGGCTTTGTTTAGTGGTCAATTTTTAGTGACATATTTTCTGTTTAATTACAAGATT
Source organism: Calotriton arnoldi (assembly GCA_963921515.1). Classification (NCBI taxonomy): domain Eukaryota; kingdom Metazoa; phylum Chordata; class Amphibia; order Caudata; family Salamandridae; genus Calotriton; species Calotriton arnoldi. The sequence continues at coordinate 924,758 of CAWUFW010006195.1, forward strand.
TGCAGGTTTTTCATGTGAAATGCTTTGTGTTCCCAAAAAAAAATATATACAAATCTGTCACTGAATATATATTTTATGCAAAGAATAATACAGTTGGTTTGAGCTCCAGGCTTGACTCCATTCATGCTTTGCATAGATAATAAAAACTGATTAAGAGGCACATTTCCATGTCAAATTTGGTGTTTAGTGGTTTTGTTTCTCCATTACGGTTACTCTATGCAGAAAACCTGTCTGCTCACATATAATGAATGACTTGTACTACATTATATGAAATGTGAAGTCTGCTGTGGGTGAAAAATGCATCATTTTACATTTGATTAGTCATGAAATATTCATAGCCCTATTATATTTATTCTGTAGAAAAGCAGGGTGTTCCCTAATGAATGCAATGTGCTACTCTGTCACTTCTGCCACCTTCATCTTCTTTGTCAGGGTCAAGAGATGGTTTGTTTCATCAATTGTGCTGTATAAATGATCTCACTCGCTCACTCACTCACGATGTGGGCATCCACATCTTTAGAGCTGCTGACCTGGTTCCAATCTCAGTCTTGGCGTTAGGCTCAGCATTGTGGAATTCTTGACAAATCGCTTAATCTCCCTCTGCCTAAAAAATGTAATGTGTGAAATGTAATTGTATAATCCCCATGTGATGCACGCAATCTAAGATTGTCTGCCTGCACCACCAAACCCGTGTAACGTAGTGCTTTGTTGCTTCTGGAGCAGCATAATTGTGGCTCCACTTTTTTATGTTTTATGTTTTACCACATGAAAGCGAAATCAGCACTCCGCAGGTTAGTTTTCTGGCAATTTTATTCTTTTAAAAACATCCAACGTTTCGGCCGTTACATCACGCCTTGTTCACGATGCCTGAGCCACGCATAAAGTTCTTTTTAAATACTTAAAAAAACAGCAATACATGGGCATAGACAATAACAAAGGACAATCGCATCCTGTTCCAGTGCATAATGTGGATTTGCATTGCAAATACGGCGGCCATTTTAAAAAATGTTAGTCTCAGTTTTTCTAATGCAATTCAGGTTGACAAAAGGACAGTTCCTGACATGCTTCAACCTATTTCAACGCTCATGTATTCTGTACATAATTTCTTATTGTACTTTTCATTAAAGTGCGTTCTATGCAAATTATGAAAAACTTTTTTGGCTGCCATAGTTCAATTTCGTAATTCCATAATTCTTATACATTCTGGTACTACAAGTATTCCATTTTTTTGCTTACATTCTTTCTCTTTTCTATAAAGTGCAAGTGCTAAAATCTATTCAAAGTTCTACTGCTACAATCTACTAATATTCTAAAGTGCATGTTTAATTTTTCTAACTAAAGTGCTTAGTCGTTTTCTCATAAAACAACTCCATAATGATATATGGGTTCAATACCCCTTAAAAATAGAGAACAATTTTAATCTGTTCTCTACAATGTTATTGATTTATAAAAACTCCTATTCACTAAAGTGCTATTTTTTAATATAAAGTGCTAGTGCTCATAACCCTACTTGTAGTCCGCGATTGCACACAATTTCCTTATGCTAAGATTCTAAAAAATTCAAAAGTTTCATATGTAGCTCCTATAGTTCATGAGGTGCTATGCGGGGGTTTTCCATATTTCATTTCAGTATAGGCATGTATATAATTCCTCGTCAAGATTAAAACCATTCGGTTCTCTAGCATCTAGTTCTAGGAAATAAAAGGTTGCTAATTTCCTCAATTCTCTCTCTCTGTCCCCAACTCTCTTTTTCTTGGGCACCTGTGCTAGGCAACTGTACACCAGGGACGTAGGATCACTTTGGTGTACTTTTTTATAGTGCCTTGCTATTGGATAACTCCTATCTTTGTTGAGAATAGCTCTCCTATGTTGTAGAATTCTTTTATGAACTGGTAGGGTAGTGCTACCTACATACACTTTCCTGCACGGGCATTTTAAAATGTATATATATATATGGTGGTTTTTTAGGCCACTATGTACCTTTGAGCCTCATGAAACTCTTTAACCCTTGCGCACTTGCGCAGTGAGGCTTCGATGTAAGTGCAACAATCACTTGATTGCCACATCCCACCGCGGTGGGTATTGTATGTGATTTTTATATTTATTTTGCAATGGTACAGTTTTCACGTGATATAGTTTGTTTAAACTATTATGAACTACGAATTTGGCTATCACAATTATATGCTCAAAACGTGATGTTAGTCTGTTTTCTAATGTGAACAGACCTCAGCAACCATGTATTTTCCTTTATGTCTATGCATTTATGTTTTGTGAACCTTTGTATGAGCACTTAAATACAGCCACTTCCGGGTCAGGAAGTGACTTTGACAAAGACCGTGAGGTTGAAACGCGTCAGTCAATAAACCTTTGTCTCTGAAAATTATCCTGAGTGCGACTTTACCTTCTGTTGTTTGACTGAAGGATTTTTACATATATATATATATATATATATTATCTACTGGCGGTCGCCAGTAGATAGTTATAGTTAGAACCTATTTTCCATAGGAAATCCGCGACATTCTATTTGAAATAACTCTCTTGCCGGTTGACGTATCTTCGCAAAATTTTCAAACTTTGTGGGGCGCTCCGGTCCGCTCCTACCCTGAAAGTCTCGGGGTGATTCGTCAAGCGGGGCCGAGAAAAAAGGGGGTCCCAAAACGCGTTTTCCCCATTCATTTTTCCATAGGAAACTTTACACACGGCTACAGCCTCGAACTGCTGAACGGAATTACACCAAATTTGGCAAAGAGGTAGTTCTTGGTTCAGAAAGAACCCTTTTGTTAAATGGTGTAAATCCGTTCAGTAGTTGCTGAGAAAATCAAAAGTAAAAGTACATATATATCTATGGCCGCGTCGGATTCGCGCACCCTCCCGATCACGAGCTGTCTGCTAATTGGCTGTCAACACTCCAAACCAGGAAGTGTTGGCAGTCATCTTGTTCCTCGGTAGAACCGAGGAACAAGAAAGCAGTAAAAAAGTGCGCAAACGCACAAAGGGGGCAGGGTAGAAACACCCTGACCCCCTAGGTCTGCTCAGGGGTCCCACAAGGACCCCCTGGGCAAAAAAGCATTTTTAAAAACTGGCAGGATGCGCTCAGGGTGCGCGGATCCTGCCGATAAAAAATCGAAGCGCGGTCTACCGCGCTCGATAGCTAATTTGCCCCGGGTGGGCCAAGTCCCGGGGGCATGCTGGGGGGTTTATTTTATGTATGGGGGCCTCTAAGGGCCCCAAGCCCGGGGACCACCACCCCGGGGCTTTATGTAAAATGGTGCGGGAGGGCTCTGAGCCCTCCCGCAGCCCCGGGACCGCCACCTCCCCGGGGCTTCTTTTTTTTTTTTTTTAAACCTGTGTGGGGGCTCCAGCCTCCACATGCCCCGGGGACCACCACCTCCCGGGGCACTAAGAATTGAAAATGGGGGTCCGTTTTGGACCCCAAGCCCCGGGGACCACCACCTCCCCGGGGCTTTCTCGATGTGGGGAGGGGGCCGCGCGGCCCCTCCTGGAGCCTGTGGTGGCCCTGGGGACCACCACCCCCAGGGCCGGCTCCTGCAGTGTCCCGGGGTGCCTACCCCGGGACACTGCTGTTTGCAATGACAGGGACGGAGCCTCGCGGCTCCCGTCCTGTCATTGCAAACTGCTTTGGATATTGGAAGAGAGAGCAGGAAACCTGCTCTCTCTTCCAATATCCAAAGACAATTGCTTTTCACACGGGGAGCAGCATCTTAGCTGCTCCCCATGTGTAAGCAATGCCGGCTCCCGTAGGACACGGGGAGCCGGCGGGACTGTGGGGGTTTGGGGACCCCCACAGTCCCCAACAAGAGGCCAGGCCCCGGGGGATGGGGTCCCCGGGGCCATAAGTGGCCCGGGAGGGGGGCCACGCGGCCCCTCTCCCTAGAAATAATTTAAATTAAAAAAAAATTTTTTTTAAAAAAAGGCCTGCCCCGGGGGATGGGGTCCCCGGGGCAAAAGGAGGCCTGAGGAGGGGGCCACGCAGCCCCCTCCTTAAAAATTAATAAAAGTGTGGCCATGCCCCAGGGGATGGGGTCCCCGGGGCAGGATTCGGCCAGGGGAGGGGGCCACGCGGCCCCTTCCTGTTTAATTTAAATTTAAAAAGAGGCTAAGGCCCTGGGGGATGGGGTCCCCAGGGCCCAAAAATAGTAAAAGGAAGGGGGCCACACAGCCCCCTTCAGGGAAAAAAAAAAAAATTTAAAAAAACATCGGGCCGCAGGCCCCGCCCTTCCTTCACCACTCTGCAAACGCGCCCTGGCGCGTTTGCAGATGGGGAAGTAATTCCACTTCAACACTGGGGTCCTGGGGCCAACTAGCCCACCAGGAACCTCCAGTATGCGTCAGGGGCTGCGTTGCAGAGAGGTGTACAGAGGCCACGCCCCTTTATACACCTCTCTGCAACGCAGCTCTGTGGCGCTTTTTGGATATACCTGTTGGGCTAGTTGGCCCCCAGGGACCCTCAGGATTCAAGGGAGTTAATCCCCCGACTTAAAACGCGCCACGGGCGCGCTTGCACAGTGGTGAAGGGAGGGGCGGGGCTTCAGGTGACATGTGTGCAAACAGGCCCCGTGGCGCGTTTTAAGATGGGAATTAAATCCCCTTCAATCCTGAGGGTCCTGGGTGCCAACTAGCCCAACAGGTACATCCAGAAAGCGCAACAGAGCTGCGTTGCAGAGAGGTGTAAAAAGGGGTGTGGCCTCTCTACACCTCTCTGCAACGCAGCCCCTGGCGCATACTGGAGGTTCCTGGTGGGCTAGTTGGCCCCTAGGGACCCTCATGATTCAAGGGGACTTAATCCCCCAACTTAAAACGCGCCACGGGGCGCGTTTGCACAGATGTCACCTCAGGCCCCGCCCCTCCCTTCACCATTGTGCAAATATTCCTCTAAAATCTGCCGAACTACAAATTCCGATTTACTCACCTGTTATCAGGAGAGACCTCAGTGCTGCATCTTTCAGCCCAGTACTAATCCTGAAAAGTAATTTTAACCGTACTTACCAGTAACTTGAATTTCCTTCCATAGGATATCATTGCCTGCTTTTTGCTGAAAAAGTTTCTAAGTGTTAATTTTTGAAACATACAAATATTCCTCTAAAATCAGCCGAAATACGAATTCCGATTTACTCACCTGTTATAAGGAGAGACCTCAGTGCTGTATCTTTCAGCCCAGTACTGGTCCTGAAAAGTAATTTTAACCGTACTTACCAGTAACTTGAATTTCCTTCCATAGGCTAACATTGACTGGTTTCACTTGGAAATTCTTCTAAGTGTGGAGTTTTGGAACTTTAAAATATTCCTCTAAAATCAGCCGAAATACGAATTCCGATTTACTCACCTGTTATCAGGAGAGACCTCAGTGCTGCATCTTTCAGCCCAGTACTGATCCTCAAAAGTAATTTTAACCGTACTTACCAGTAACTTGAATTTCCTTCCATAGGATATCATTGCCTGCTTTTTGCTGAAAAAGTTTCTAAGTGTTGATTTTTGAAACATACAAATATTCCTCTAAAATCAGCCGAAATACAAATTCCGATTTACTCACCTGTTATCAGGAGAGACCTCAGTGCTGTATCTTTCAGCCCAGTACTGGTCCTGAAAAGTAATTTTAACCGTACTTACCAGTAACTTGAATTTCCTTCCATAGGCTAACATTGACTGGTTTCACTTGGAAATTCTTCTAAGTGTGGAGTTTTGGAACTTTAAAATATTCCTCTAAAATCAGCCGAAATACGAATTCCGATTTACTCACCTGTTATCAGGAGAGACCTCAGTGCTGCATCTTTCAGCCCAGTACTGATCCTCAAAAGTAATTTTAACTGTACTTACCAGTAACTTGAATTTCCTTCCATAGGATATCATTGTCTGCTTTTTGCTGAAAAAGTTTCTAAGTGTTGATTTTTGAAACATACAAATATTCCTATAAAATCAGCCGAAATACAAATTCTGATTTACTCACCTGTTATCAGGAGAGACCTCAGTGCTGTATCTTTCAGCCCAGTACTGGTCCTGAAAAGTAATTTTAACCGTACTTACCAGTAACTTGAATTTCCTTCCATAGGCTAACATTGACTGGTTTCACTTGGAAATTCTTCTAAGTGTGGAGTTTTGGAACTTTAAAATATTCCTCTAAAATCAGCCGAAATACGAATTCCGATTTACTCACCTGTTATCAGGAGAGACCTCAGTGCTGCATCTTTTAGCCCAGCACTGACCCTGAAAAGTAATTTTAACCGTACTTACCAGTAACTTATATTTTCTTCCATAGGAATCCATTGTCTGGTTTTCAGCAGAAAAGTTTCAGTGTCGATTTTCACAAACTACAAATATTCCTTAAAAATCGCCTGTATGACTTAAACGCATTCTTTCAACTGTTTACAGGAGATGCACCAGTGCTGGATCCAGGATCCAACACTGAGTAAGAAAAAGTAACGATAACAGTTTTTACCTGCTAAGTGAATTTCCTTCCATAGGATAACATTGGTGATTCTATGAGAAAAAGTTTCAAAGTGTCAACTTTTAAAATACAATAATATTCCTTAAAAATCACTAATGTAACCAAAACGCTTTTACTCAACTGTTTACAGGAGATGTCCCAGGACTGAATCTAGGATCCAGTCCTGTGGTTAGAAAAGTAATCCATAAAGTAACTAATTGCATTTAACTAGAAATTCACATTGAGCTGAATGTTGCATTGTGTTTGAAAATGTGTTGCCCATTGCAACAACTGTAACTACTGTACTTAAAAATCTATTGCCTATGTGCAAAGTATTTAAACTAAAGTAATTCATTCTGAGAAAGTATTTTTGTAATGTATAATGTAATTACAATGTAATTTAAAAAATAAAATATGTAAAAAAATTGTTTCTAAAAATGTAGTAAATCAGTATGAAAAAATAAATATAACAATTAATACATTTAAAAATTGTCATTTACAAAACCTTTGAAATTCACTGAAAAAACCGTAGGTTTCAGACATGTTATAGTTAGGAATTAGCATTTAAAAACCTTTGAAATTCACTGAAAAAACCATAGGTTTCAGACACGTTATAGTTAGAAATTAGCATTTAAAAAACCTTTGAAATTCACTGAAAAACCATAGGTTTCAGGCACGTTATAGTTAGAAATTTGCATTTAAAAAACCTTAAAAATCACTGAAAAAACCATAAGGTTTTAGGGACAGTTATAGTTAGTTGGACATTGCACTCGTACAAAACCCGTGAAATTCCCCGTTATAGTTAGTTCAGGTAACTATAACTCGCGCCCCGCAATGCACTGCTGATGACGTCACATATTACATCACTCATGACATGGTCAGTGACATCACTGATGACATCACTGATGACATCTCAAATGACATCACTGATGACATCACTGATGACATCATCCATGTGAGAATTTAATGCATCTTCTCACACCCTAATATAAGTTTTGAAACACCCACTCTAAATTACAGACTGCCATTCTCAAAACCATACACACTCCAATACCAATAAGTACATACCCACTCACTGATTCTTAGGTCTACACACACACATCTACTCACTCACCCGTACAGTCACTCATACTTACAGTCACTCAGTACAGGACTATCATATGCACTCATACACCTATATAAACACTCACACAACGCAACTCATCCATAGAGGTACTCACACACCTAGTCAGTCATGCAAATAATTAATCACACTCCAATTTACTCACCTATACAGTTATACACACCAGCTCACTTACTCATAAAAATACTAGCACATTCTTACGCTCCTATGCAATCACTGATGCAAGCACACACTCATCCATATAGCCACTCTCACTCTCACAATCACACACTCTCACTTATAGCCATTTATATACTCCAACACACATATATACTGCCTTTCACATATGTAGTTACTCACACATGTACCACTGAGATATACATTCAATCACTAACACACCCATACACACACTCACCCACCCATACAGTCCATCACAGATGCACTCTTGAAACCATGCACCCAGTGAATCACCCACTCACACATCTATGCACAGAGTCACACTCACCCCACCCACACAAACACTGAGGCACCCATACAGATACTCAGAGAACCAATCCATAACCCATATAGACACTCATTTAGCTAGTCAGAAACCCATGCAGCTGCTTACACAACAACAGACAGACGGATACAGACATTCACACAGTTTAGTCACTCACCCATGCATCCAGTAAGATACGTTTAATCACTCACTTATAGACTCAGTCACGCACCTACTAAATCATCCATTCAGACACTTATACACCCACTCATTCTTCAATACGCCTTTCCCTATATATATTAAACATATTTAAACTTTACACAAACACACAGTCACTGGATGATGTCATCAGTGATGTCATCAGTGATGTCATTTGAGATGTCATCAGTGATGTCATCAGTGATGTCACTGACCATGTCATGAGTGATGTAATATGTGACGTCATCAGCAGTGCATTGCGGGGCGCGAGTTATAGTTACCTGAACTAACTATAACGGGGAATTTCACGGGTTTTGTACGAGTGCAATGTCCAACTAACTATAACTGTCCCTAAAACCTTATGGTTTTTTCAGTGATTTTTAAGGTTTTTTAAATGCAAATTTCTAACTATAACGTGCCTGAAACCTATGTTTTTTTCAGTGAATATATATATATATATATATATATATATATATATATATATATATACGAAGAAAGCCACTCACAAGTAAATAGCACGAGGACACAGCTGGGAGTATTTCAGGAAACCCTTATTCATTTGGAAATACAGCATTATGCATTTTGGCTTACAGCCTTCCTCAGACGCCTCTTTCCAACGGTTTGCTTCGGTTCCCTCCTCTAAGATCACTGCAACACTCCCATTTGTGGGAGAACAGCTGATCCTGCTCCAATCGGGACATCTGTAGTCATGTATGAGCCTACAGCTCCCAGTATGCACCATGTTGGTATTGGATGGCAGCAGGATGGAATTATGCCCAAGTGAGCGCTGTGTATGCCTCGTAGAGGGGGTGCCATGTGGTGGCAGGTGCCCGCCGTGAATTTGCAGTGTCCAGGCTTCCCTCCAGTCCCCAACGCCCAAACCACGATCATGGGACAAAGCGGGCCGTGAAACAATCCGTAGCGAGTTTATATATATATAGTTTTACACATGGCCTCATGTACTCATGTGATGTAACATTATTAATGGGATGTTGTGCACTAACAGTACAGAAAGTGCATTCACTGTGTAATCTTGACATATACATATGTGTGTGCATAGCTACTGTTTTCATTACAGTAACATCGAATTGCAGTTCCTATATATATGCATTTGTGTGGTTTGAATAATGATGGTAAAACTTACAAATTCATGCATTTATTAAATAGTACTCTATATTTATATTGCAACTGTGTATGTGTCCTTAATCATGCATTTAACACGTTAAGTTGAACTACGAATTTAAGCATTTGGATTTGATATTTTAATTTCCAATGAGAAAGCGTGCCTGGGTTGTGATGTTTTTCAGTCCTCGGCAGGTGCATTTGTATGAGCTCATGGTTAAAGAAAGGCTCATTGTGCTACAGAGATAATGAGGCTCAAAAGGAGTATCATTGGCAAGGACGAGAGACACTAATGAGCAAAGGGAGGAAGATGGTCCATGCTGTGTCTGAAGGCTGAAGGAATGCAAGGATGTTTCAGTGTGTGCGGATCAGAAGAAATGAGTCTAAGTGTAGTTGTCAAGGTTTTACCATAAGAAGGTGGATGAGTTGTAGCACATGTGACAGAGGTTCTTGAATGTTCTTTGTGGGTTTAATTAGTAAACCCACTTTGGGGTTTGGTAGGATTTCCTTTTAGACTTTGAGAGGTACAGACTTCCTTGCAACATCTCTGTTGTGTGACTTCATGCTGTACAATATTCTTTTCCTTTAGAGAACTTCTACAGAGGTTCTGCTATGCTGACACATTTTTAGAGTTTCTTTATCCAGCATTATTTAGACTAGATTCAAATTAGGAGATTTAGATTTTCCTCATACATAACAGACAAGAAGACCGCAAATCGTATTCTGATCATCAAATCCTTTTTTTAATATCATGTATCGCGATTACTGAATTTCTTGTATGTTTTATGTTGCTAAGGCTAAACATTATTCATTGTTTTAGCCTGCCTGAAGTAATCCTGTATTTTTACAATATATTCCTGAGACTTGTGTATATCAGTCTGGCTTTGAGTTTGTAATAAATCCATACTTAATCCCATCTTCCCACTCAGAGTTTTACTGTGTGGCCCAATGGGATACACTTTAATTGTTAAATTGTAGTTGATTCTAACTACTTTTATTCCTCAGGCACCTAGAAAGTTCCATTGCAGGGAGCAAGGAAAAAGGAGCCAAAATACTATGCGTTAGCACTTCTTAGCTAGGTTTGTGCTAAATAAATACCAATACATACATACATACTCCCTGCCTTTTAAAAGTCTGGCTCCTTGCTAGGGCACATCCAGTTCCTTCCTCTCACAATGCTTTTCTCTCCATGAAAAGCGTGGTAGAAACAAAGAGTTATCTGCGCCCTTATTTGCTTTAAGGTGTTTTCAACATTCCCAGAATGCACCACACCAAGAATAATATCTGTGTGCACCCCAAACCTCTAGAATACATATCTGATGCCCCCATGCTCAGGAGAACCAGGGGAACACAGATGTGGGTCAAGCCTTGGCAGGGGTATGTTTCTGTGTGAGCGAGACAGGTGAATATTTCTGTGTTTTGGAACAAGAATGCTAAAAGTCTGATAAACATCTAGTTCAGCATATTCTTCTGTCTATTGAATGAGGACCAGGAAAGTCTGGTACCCAGTAATAGAAACCTGGAGCTGTGTAGCTGTTGGAAATATATGGTTGTAGTAGATTTTCATACAGCTGAGAGGTGATACCTGAAACCAAAAAGCAGGTGCTTTATTTTGCCTCTTCACTTTCAGTAGCTTCCTGAGGTGCCCTGTGTTTGTGTGTATAAGTCCTCTAGTGGTCTTCGGCAGACTCCTTAAAAGTATTACATAATCTGGTGGATGTGACTGGCTGTGGTTAATAAGGTTTGTGACGCAGTGCATTCAGTTAACGATTGCATGCTGAAGACTAAAGGCTTGCAAATCAGAGCTCTGTGTGTGGCGTAGTATGTTACATGCTTCGGGGCTGGGAGGATGCTACAGCTGGCGACGAGATAGGGGATACATGCCCCCAAGGATACAAGACTGCTCTCCCTGAGAGTTTGCTGTGGCCAGCAAACTGCATGTGCGTACCACGTGCGCCTGAAGAAGCGGTCTACAGTTGGCGTATGTGGAGTCAAAGCGCAACTCCATCTTTTGAGAATCCCTCGAAGAAGGTGAGGGCCCTATGCAGGAGCACAATCAGTAAGCCTGCCAAAAATCTTCTGGTAAGGCTGAAAGATTTACCACAGCATAACACACAGCCAGTACCGATACAAAGTAGAAATGCTAAAGACAGTGACAACCGGGTACGAAGAAGCGCCAAAGGCAGTGGCAGCCAGGTGCAGAAAGGCGATAAAGACAAAGAAGACCAGGCACAGAGAAGCGCTAAAGGCAGCAACAGCTATGTATATTGCATAAAGTCGAGAGGGGTGTAGAGCACGTGAAAGAAGCAAAACCATTCGTATTTGCGGGAAAAGGTAAATGCACACAGTGCACACACTTCTAAGTGTGTGTCAGATGGCTCTTTTCCTCCCGTGGCTGCTCTCAGAGAACTCTACACAAAATCCTAACAATTTAAATGTTTTTATTTATTGGAAAGTATTTCTCTACATCTTAGTAAACTCAAATTGCTTTGCTGATAAGTTAAAATCGTATTACACAACATATTTTACGCGGGCATCTGACGCCGAGCCATTAATGTTTATTCAAGAAACAAAAGCCTAAGTAAGAACACATAAACAGGCTCCACTTCCAGCGTTCCAAATGCATAACTTTCAACTGAGCACACATTTTGCTTTTGCCTTATTTATTTTGGTCACTAACTTATCTAAGCACTGGAGTGATAAACTATAGAATGCTGACGTCGGCTTGTTGAATTTTCTCTCTTACACAGCTAACGTTTCAATTGGCAGAAAAAGGAGAGTTTGCAGTAAGACTGTGTGGTTTTTGTTCTTCAGCACAGAAGTGACTCAGTGAGTGACGACATCAAAGAGCTCGTGCCCTTATTTGGCCATCACTGTTGCTCTCTCTCGGCGAAAGCTGTGCTACGTGAACAATACCGTATGGAAAACTCAGTGACATTCTAAATCAAACATTATGCATGTCTGTGCCCAATTCTGCTAGTCACACGTCTTCGACATTATTTTGCACTGTTGCAATGTGATTAATGCCCCAAGAATAAATAGAACATATGGTGTCACTATTCTCTTTTAACCGCAGCCGGTTAAAAATTAAAATGAACATGCTTTTTTGACACAATGTAAAAACAATGAATATGACTCGTTATTTTGCCTGCAATTAGTTCGCATGCCATTACTACGCGGTTTTTTCTTAGCAATAACCGTTACTACGCAAGTTTTTAGTTCGCATACCATTACATTGAAAGTGTTAATGTATGCGAACTAAAAACTTGCCTAGTAATAATAAAACCCAACACTACATACAAATACACTACCCTACACATCCAAAAGTTAAAAACACTACCAAAACCCTCAAAAAGTACACTACCCTACACTACTAAAACACCACTACACTACCCTAAACCCTAAATCAATACCCCCTGCACGACACTGCCCCTAGCCCCAGTCCTGTCCCTACTCCCAAACACTACCCAGCACGACCCCCCGACACTACCCTAAACCCTAAAACACTACCCTACACTACACAAACTCCACAACACTACCCTAAACCCTAAAACACTACCCCCTGCACGACCCTGCCCCTAGCCCCAGTCCTGTCCCTACTCCCAAACACTACCCTGCACGACCCCCCCGACACTACCCTAAACCCTAAAACACTACCCTACACTACACAAACTCCACAACACTACCCTAAACCCTAAAACACTACCCCCAGCACGACCCTGCCCCTAGCCCGTCTTGTCCCTCCTCCCAAACACTATCCTGCACGACCCCCCCGACACTACCCTAAACCCTAAAACACTACCCTACACTACACTAACACCAGAACACTACCCTAAACCCTTAAACACTACCCCCAGACGACACTGCCCCTAGCCCCATTCCTGTCCCTACTCCCAAACACTACCCTGCACGACACCCCGACACTACCCTAAACCCTAAAACAGTACCCTACACTACACTAACATCAGAACACTACCCTAAACCCTAAAACACTACCCCCAGCACGACCCTGCCCCTACCCCAGTCCTGTCCCTACTCCCAAACACTACCCTGCACGACCCGACACTACTCTACACTACACAAACACAAGTACACTACCCTGCACGACCCCCGACACTACTCTACACAAACACAAGTACACAACCCTGCATGACCCTACACAGCCCCTACACGACCCTACCCAGCCCCTCTTACCTCTCTCTCCTCGTGGTTCCTCTCTTCACCTCCACGCTTGCTTCCAATCTTCTCCCCCTTCCTGCTTCCTCCGGCTTCCTCCATCGTGGGCAGGCAGAAAGTAGTTGACGCCCCCTCACCGACTTGCGCATGCAGCAGACCCTCACCGACTACGCATGCGTTGTAACAACGCATGCGATGTAACAACTTGCGTACTAAAGGCTACGCGTTGTTACATCGCATGCGTTGTAATGCTTGCGTAGTAATGGTACGCGGACTAATGTCCGCGTACTAATGGGTGCTTACCAAAAATAAGTGGTATACATTGCGCGAATTGGAAATTGTGAATTCCCTGGCGAAAAAACGGGTACAAAAGTGTTACCAGCGTCGTACCGGGACAGAAAAAAGGCCCGGGCACCAAAGTAAAAGTGGCCCCCTTTAGTGAATCAACTAAAAAGGGGGCCACATTTGCTAATGAGGGCGTTTTCGAACTTGTAAAGACAATCTATGTAAGTAGTTTGCAAGGGATAGGAAGCAGTGGCGGCTCGCCGAGGGAGTGCTGCAGGGCGGTGGGGCGGGGGAGGGGCAGGGTGGGGGGGTAGTGGACTCCGACATACGGCGGAACGGAGTGAGGTAAGTAAATAAATAAATAAAACAATTTACCTTGCGCGCGTTGCATCGCCAACTCGGCGATGCAGCGCGCGCAAGGTAAATTGTTTTATTTATTTATTTACTTACCTTACTCCGTTCCGCCGTATGTCAGAGTCCACTACCCCCCACTCTGCCCCTCCCACGCCCCGCCCCACTGCCCCGCAGCACTCCCTCGGCGAGCCGCCACTGGATAGGAGACTGTACGGATTTGTGCTTGCTACAGGTTATGTCTGAGGTAATATCAAAGAAATCAGCAGTAAAAACCGGACCAATACATCTGGCGCATTAACCCTTACTCTAATAACATCTGTAAGTGGTTTAGATACATCGATGATATCCTGGTAATCTGGAAAGGAGATCAAACTAATCTGGGTAATTTCCTTGGGTGGATGAATCAGTTGAACCCGCATCTACGGTTCACTATGAGTTCTAACAAGGAGCAGGTTTAGTTCCTGATGTGAAACTCAGGGCTAAAGGTGGGAAACTGGTTAGTTCTCTTTACACAAAACCAACTGACAAGAATAGTCTATTACACTTTAACAGCGCCCATCCTCGCGCCCTTAGAGAGAATCTACCCATTGGCCAGTTCCTCCGCATACGCAGGAATTGTGCTGACCTAAGAGACTATAAGGATGAAGCAGAAACACTGTCTAAAAAGTTGCAACAGATGGCCTACCCGGAAAGGATTATTGAGAAAGCCAAAAAAAGAGCACGAAACCCACCACGAGAGGCATTGCTGGAATCCCACCAGAAAGAAGAAAAAGACACATTGATATGTGTCACAACATATAACTCCTCGTCAAATGAGATAAAAAAAATCATCAATAAGAAGTGGGCTGTGCTGACATCTAATAAACTAACCTTCGAGAAGCCTATGTTTTCATTCAGGAGGAATAAAAGCGTAAGGGACACATTAATACATACTAACTCACTGAGATCTAAAACCACTCACCAACTCACACTCTGGAACAATCCTCCAGTTACGGGTCACTAGCCATGTGGATCTTGCGTGGCATGCCCCCTCACAGAGCACACCAAAGAAATCGATTTAGGTATGCATCACGCTTGGGAACCACGATCTCATACTAATTGTAACAGCGACAACGTTATATACATGATCAGATGTCCATGTCAGCTTATGTACATTGGCATGACTGGAAGAAAAGTCAAGGTGCGCATAAGCGAACATAGGAGCACAGTCAGAAGAGCTATTACGGCCACCAAATTGACGGCTCACTACCTGGAGAAGAAACATTCTGATAATGATATAAGATGGACAGTTATTGAGAAGGTTCAGGGCATTGGTGACCTCACTAAAAGACTACTAGAACGAGAACAACGTTGGGTTTACCGATTAAAAACCCACGTTACTGGATTGAATGACTCCATACCATGGAACCAATTGAACAGAAAATGACCACAACTATTTTTGTGCAGGTTTACGCTACTTCCACACTGTTCCACACATAACTAGAATCCCTGACTTACTATGATATCCACAACACATGTTGGGGTTCACAGGAAGCCATGAGAAATAAAGTTCTCCAGTTTGTTGGATTGTGGTTACTAATAAAGCTACACAATCCCCACCTTCTCGCTGTCTTCACACAATTTCTAACCGGTCCACGTTATTAACATATTATGGATCATAAACATTAGGAAACCTGTTTGAATGTGTATCCATTGACAGCTCATTAGCTTGAAGATCGCATCTTTCTTTATTGCTCTTCTCTACTAATTATATCTGACAACTCCAGTCAGATATCGCCGTAATGACGGGAACTACACATCCCAACGTACCCAGCCTGGTGATGACGTGGTCCATATGGGACAACATCTTTGACTTGTATTCTTAGTTATGAATACAATTGACTTGTATTCTTAGTTATGAATACAATTGAATGCCCATAATTTTATGTCCTAACTCTTATTTGGGAGAAGTGATAAAGGATAACATCTGCATCACACTCTCCGATTTGTGAAAATTTGACTCAGCACTTCAATCCTATGTACGCGCATGAACGTGAACTACATTTCCCAGCATACCCGGCTCACGGATGACGCGCTAGATGGAGACCGCACATTGCGATCACGATGGGTGGTTCCCACATCAACTCTCCTGCGTTCTTATGGGTCTTTATAAGCATTTGAACCTCGTTTCCTCCTTGCGAAAAGCCCAGGGACCCACGCGGAGTAGATTACCGAGCGGGGCAGGACCCTTGATGGTGTAAGTAGTTCTGGCACTCCCGTCTGACTACAGGTATGTGCCAGCCATGCTCCCACGCGGGGCTAAGTTTTATTTGATAATAATCTGGCTATTGGTTCTTTTTGTGTTTCCTTTTACACATGTTTTCGTAAACGCGCTGGGCTATGTTTTATGACTACACAACAGTGTGTGACTACAGGGCTACCCCGTTATACGTGAGGTCTCTTGAGAGACACATCTTCTCCCACATTGGGGTAAGAATTGCAGGTTGAATGAATTGAATGTTTGCAATACACGGCGAGTGATAGCAGCGTTTGCTGTTTTGGAATGAGAGACACGGTTGTTTCACAATGATTTTACACGCACATTCATGTGGATATTGACAGTATGCGACAAATGCCGCCACCACACTTTCTTTGATCATCTAGTTGAGTGTGGTAAAGCTAAACAGTAATCTCCTACACACACCAAATAGGTATGTTGGACAATGTTATTTTCACCTGCCAGTTAAAAGTACACAGGTGCGTTGATGAGCACATCTCACATGGGAAGTAACAGTGTTTCCATCATTGATACACTATGTTTGGTTTCATTTTTCCCTTTTTATTACAGATGGAGTACCAGACAAGATAAAATATTCGTGTCCAGAAAAGGAGCAGCTATCTGCCCTTTTATAAATAACAGTATAGGGAAATCCCCTGATATTGTTTTTTGTTCCAGGGAGGTTTTTTCCATCGCCCTGAAGAAGGTCCAGCACCCTTTAGGGACATAAGCGGACTGAAACATGTTGGCACTAGGGTCTTAGGACCATAATATCCTGATTGACCCTTTTATTTCCATTTTTAATATCCCTGTCAGATCCAATAATAAAGGGAAACTGGGATCTGCCTGCGGATTTTTAATCTCTAACTCCCCCTGGCCAATAATTTCATTAAGAGCTCCTTGGAATATGGTTGAGCCCACCCTGACTTTTAGGCGTCAGGGTGACCCGATG
Source organism: Calotriton arnoldi (assembly GCA_963921515.1). NCBI lineage: Eukaryota > Metazoa > Chordata > Amphibia > Caudata > Salamandridae > Calotriton > Calotriton arnoldi. The sequence continues at coordinate 942,127 of CAWUFW010006195.1, forward strand.
ATGAAGCATGACACCACTAGGGTGTATGAGGGTAAATAAAACAAAAGGATTGGTCTCCTTCCCCCACCTTCTAGTGGGTTACCAACTTTAGCTTCACATAGGGACTTCCCATTTCTGTCATATCAGGGTTCATTTGATATGAATCGCTGATACGATTCACGCACCAGAGGAGTACTATTCGTGGTTTAGTAAAAACCGGCCCACCAGCTCATAAACCAAGCACACAAACAGCCAAATAAAACAGCCTACGCAGTGACCTGTGAGACCAGCTGTTCGGGCACTGCCTGATTGCCCTATAGGCCAGTCCCGCCCTGACCATTATCCTCACACGTTTGTTTTGAGTTTTCTTTCCAAAGCAAAACTCAGTTATATTTTGGAAATATCTTTGAGGTCTTGATGTGCCTCAACGTCTTTTTCTGCAAGGAAAATAACTGCATGATCAGAGACGTCTGTGCCCCATTGTAGTTGCAGTTTGTGAACCTTAAAACTGGTGGGGTATAAATACCCAGGGCCTGATTCACAAAGGTAAACTTATACTTTTGTGTAAGTTTACGATTGTTTGCTATTCAGAAAGTTATTTTACTAGTAGCATTTTTACGACAGCAGTGTCTCTGCACATAAAAACAAAAGACAGTCCTAACTTTTTATGTGCGAAGTCTCCGCAGTCGTAAATATACTACAAGTAAAATACATTTGTGTATAGCAAACAATCGTAAACTGGCACAAAAGTGTAAGTTTATGTGTGTGAATCAGGCCCCTAATTCCTATAGGTTTGAGCAGTGCTTATGAGGGCCGGTGCCCAAAGCTCTGCTCAGAAGAACCCTGCCGAATACCTAGGCTGCGTAGTCTTGAATGCACCCCATGCTTCTATAATCCACTATCTGACACTCTCTGCCTCTTTACCTCACTCTTTCTTGTCCCTGCTTTCTCCTATTGTGACGGGTGTTCTGTCTTTCTCTTCCTCCTTCTTTCCCCTTTGTGTTTTTTTCCCACTTTTGTTCTTGGTAAATGACTGTTGAGGAAAAATAAGTGCCTCCAAAAATGAGTGCCTGTGGGCTCCACTGGCAAACACAGGCACAAATGAAGCACTAGTTTCAGTGAGCAAAGTGAACGGGTCCGACTCCCTCTGCATCCTTTCTCCGTCCCAAGGAAATTATGAAAAATCAGGTCGAAATGGTCAGTGGCGGCTGCCATCTACCGGAAGGGAGAGGGCGGGCGGACACGCGTGCAAAATTAAATTAAAAAGATTTACCGATCGACTTCCTCGGCTCCGGAGCTCTTCTTTCGCTGACGCCCACAGGAACTAGATGCTGCAACTCCCTTAACCAATCCTGGCATTGCTCTCATGCTGTGAGAGCAGCGCCAGGATTAGAGGGAGCGTCCTCACTCAGTGCTCCTCAGCATCCTGGATGCCTGCACTTACTCTAACCCAGCTGTTTTAAGACAGCTGGGTTAGAGGTTTCAAATTGCGCATGTCTGGCTGGTCATCGCAAGATGGCCGGTCAAAGAGACATGCGCACTGTGAAAAGTGCATAGCCAGCGCACCTTCGTCCCTGCTACTGCCACTCAGCAGCGGCCCTGCCCCCATCCTGATGCTCTGTTCGGGAAGGGGATGAAAAATAAAAATGCACCATTTGCATGGGCGGCTCCTCCGTTAGAGCACAGGAGCGTCGCCCCGGCCCTGCAAATGGTGCATTTTTTAACGAAATTGTCACATGAACTGGATAAAGGGCAACATTTTGCATTTTGCAGTATTCTTTTTACATAAATTAGATATAAATCCAAAGGCTGTGAATGAACTATTACAACTCTTTTTGTGGCTTACCAGGCATGCCTTTACCATCTTCAGGGTTGTTGGGGCTCATCTTCCACAAGAAAAGTTTGAAACAATTGTGGCAAAATAATGGAAAAGTCACCACAATTTCCCAAACAAATTGGCTTAGAGAGATATGTGCTACAATCAGTTAAAATCATGGCCCATCACTTTACAATTTGCAAATAGCATCATTCTCCATTTTATTTTTCCACCCTGCCTCCTCAGTTACTTTCATAATCACATGTTATGATTGAACTTCTACTCGAAGGGGGTTTGGTGGAAAAATCTAATGTAATGCAAATTTAACAATCGAAGGCCAAAACACTAGAATTAGACAAATCCTACGGTTTACACAGAAAGAGCTATCAATATATACGTGATAAAATACTGCAACGCCAGCTATGAAATAACAGACACAACAATAGGTATCCTACAGTATCAGTCAATCAAAATCAGTAACAAACCACTCAAACTCCGCATAAATTATCCCTCAACTACCAGCTTTAAAATGTTTCCATTAGCGTAATCATTTAGTCTGCCAGTTTCTACAAATACAGGCATTTCACCATGAAATACATAATTTTCATGTTGGAAAAGGAAGCTCAATGCCCTCAGAGGCTTGTAATTGTTATACAGAGAAACATAGTATTTTTGTCCTGAAATATTTTTTTTCTAATTTTTAGTAAAAGCTTATTTGAACACCAAGTAGTAGCTTGTCATTTACTATTGTCATCAATTGGACAGATTGTGTTTTACTTCAGCAGAATTCACAAATTCTCTGTGGTGGACATCATTAAGCCAGGAACTAGATGCAAGGACACCAAAAAGGTGCATTTTGTCAAGGTATGGTCACTATGGATACCCCAAATCACCGCAACACCCTCCCACACACACAGCCAACCTTGCCTTCACACCTAACTCATACACTCCTTTCCAGTGAGCTTACCGGCTGACATCGCATCATGCAGCTTGCACCATTGCTGGTAACAAAGCTCTGTCCGTCTCAGTACGAAGCAAGGGAGTAACCAGAAAATTAAAATACCCCCCACTTTGAACTAAAACTTTGATAGTACCAAACAAGTGAAGCAAGTGAGCCCAACCTCCCCCTAGAAGACCTCCCTTGTCTCTTTAATCCAGGCATCCATTTATTAATCCTTTTACCCTTCCATCTACCCGTGAATATTTCTATTTCACCTTTACATTCTGTCATTCATTAATTTTTTCATCCATCATTGAATCTTTCTTCATTCCATCCATCCATCCCTTTACTCTGCCATCCTTTCACCTCTCCATCCAGTTATCAATTTAATCATCCATCCATTCATCCATTCATCCATTCATCCATCCACCTATTTACTCTTTCATCCTTTCACCTGTACTGCCACTCATAAATCCGTCCAGCCATCGTTCCCTTTACTCTGCCATCCTTCCACCTGTCCATCCACATATCAATTCACACATCTATTCACCCACTCATTCATCCACCCACTCATACACCCATCCATATATAATTCCTTCCATTCAATATTCCTTCCTTCGTTCCCTTTTCTATTTACACATCTTTTGTTCTTCGTTGCTCTTGCTTGGCCTTCTATTAACGCTGTATTCCTTTATAGCAGTGATTACTATTTAATAATTTCTGCCGAGTTGCAGACAGAAGAGGCCCATATAGACACCCTCGCTGCAGCTTCAAGGTTCACGACGCCCCTGGTAAGAAGCCAAGATGACAAGGTTTGGGTATGGCCTGTACATCTCAAGGCACCTAAGTCATTGCTATGATTGTTAGAATGTTCCACACACACGTAGGCATTCATTTGTGCACAATTTCATTGTCTATGTATCTACTCTGTATTAGAACATTTGAATATTGAGTGCTGGGAAACAGTCGGAACACCGCAGCCTCAGCCACGCGTATTCCGACATCGAAAGTGTAACCACGCTTGCCTGAACCACGCATATGCCTTAACCACGGACATGTGTGGTTAAGGCAGTGTGCGGTCTAGCTGCTGGCTGCTGCAGGGACGGAAGCAGGACGACCTCGCCAGGAAGAGAGGCAGAGGATGGAGTGAGGTAAATGGGACTGTGCTGAGGGCGGCGGGTAGTTTTCGGGGCTGTGCTGGGGTGGAGGGGTGGTAGTTTTCGGGGTTGTGCTGGTGGCGGGAGGTAGTTTTTGGGGTTGTGTTAGGAGTGAGGGGGTAGTTTTTGGGGCTGTGCTTGGGGTGGGGTAGTTTTTGGGGCTGTGCTGCGGGCTGGGGTGGGTAGTTTTCAGAGCTGGGGTAGTTTTCAGTGCTGGGGAGGGTCAGGGTGGTTTTCAGGGCTGGGGGTCGGTTAGTTTTCAGGGCCGAGGGTTGTCGGTAGTTTTCAGGACTGGGGGTGGGGTTGTGGTAGTTTTCATGGCTGGGGGGTTGGATAGTTTTCAGGGCTTAGGGGAGGGCGGAGTAATTATTAGAGCTCAGCCGGGGTCGGGTAGTTTTTTAAATTAGGGGTTAGGGCATTAGGACTAAGGGCAGTGGAAGGGGTTGGGGTAGTTTAAGGGACAGTGCGGAGGTGGGCGGTGGGTCCGGTAGTGTATGTTAAGGGGCAGGGTTCTAGGGCTCAGGGCAGCGGGAGGGGAATGGGTAGTTGGGGTAGTTTTTAGGGCTTAGGGAAAGGCAGGGTAGTTTTTTAGGGCGCAGTGGGGGAGTCGGCTAGTATTTTAAATTAGGGGTTATGGTTTTAGGCCTAAGGGAAGTAGAAGGGGTTGGGGTAGTTTTAGGGACAGTGCAGGGGTGGAAGGGGTTCTGGGTAGTGTATGTTGAGGGTTAGGGACAGCGTGAGGGTGGGAGGGGGTTGGGGTAGTATATGTTAATGGGCAGGTAGAGGGTTTGTAGATTAGGGCTGGGGAGAGGGGTGAGAGTAGTGGCAAGCTTTGCCATGCATACTCCTTTACCATTCATGCCTTTATCACAAAATTGCGTGGTAAAGGCATGCGTGGTAAAGGAATGCGTGGTTAAGACGAATTCGTGGTTTGGGCTGCTTGGTAGAGGCACGCGTGGTACAGCCATGCGTGACTCTATCATACAACCTTGAGTGCTTCATGAAGACAATGAAGAGGCTCATAATGGTTGGTGTACGCCTTCTGCTTCAACATTCCATTGTTTGTCTTTCTTTTGCTCACTTTTTAATTTAGAACATTCTACCCTCAGTAGGTGGAATGTTCTAACGGCCTTATAGCCTCTTTGCCCTGGGCGGTACCTGGTGTGAAAGGGCCTCTACCTTGTTACAGGTACTCGCCTATGACTCAGAGCTATACCTCGGGTTCAGGACCCTTAACAACCAGCCTAGCCATCTGCTATAAGGCTATATTTGTGGCTAGTGAATAACTTTCCATAGAATTAATTTGGCAATTAATGTGACTTTCCCTCCCCCACAGAGAAATCATCAGGCGAGATTTTAACATGGCTCCCTAGCCTGCGTTCATCATTAAGTATTGTGATTGCCTGCAATTTTATCTCTGTTTCAGTAACATAAATAATAAAAAAGTGAAGGTGCACATAGATCACATAAAAGATGGTCAAGTGAGAATTTGTGGCAAACTAACCAGCTGTGCCAGGATCTGTACTAATGTGTGTTTACTGTTCATGTAATGTTACAACAAATGTTGGTCAGAAACAGGGCTTGGGAGCGTGCATCCTGATACCACACATTTGGCTCCAGCATAACTTTGAAGGTTGGCTTGAAAGCACACTGTTTGGTATGTTAGTGTTGGGATGGAAAAGTCCCTTGCATGGTGATGGACAAGCATCCTGCCCGCAGGGTGATAGCTTGATCCTTAGTACCAATCTTCTATCATGGATGAACACTGATCATGTGTGTGCGCCATGACCTAGGCCTGCCACACGAATTGCGGTCTTGTTAAGACAGCGGGGTGCACAAAGTATTACCTTTGCTGTTGTAAAGGGCTTGTACCCTGACCAAGAGCTAAGTAGCACAAGTGTGGTGTTGGCAGCTCACTATTTTTTTAAATAAGTGCTAAGTAGTGTGAGCAGGCCTTTTTACCTGTGTCACTCGGGTGAGGTTTACCAGCCCACTCATGTAAAATTCCACTGCTGTGCACCTAACTCACCATTTGCTTACATCGTGTCAGTATGTAGCGCTGTGAAGCACACGTGATTGCGTGTGCACACTGTGATGTATGTGTGCCTGTGTGTGGTGCGGTACATGGGGGCATGTGGGTTCCATATTGGAAGCCCAGTGCCTTAGAAAGGCATGTGGAGGTGGAGGAGCCACCCCAGACAGGTTTGTGGATTGCCTGCATTCCTGAAAGCTGGGGGCACACACACTATAGGAAGGAAAGTCAGGCTCCCTGGTGCACTTCAAAAGGGATCTTTGATTCGAAAAAGGTCCCTGGTCAGGGACACCAGGGCACATTTCAGGAAGGAGATGGGGATGATAAGGGAATCATTAAGAATAGGGCTTAGGGCCTTGTAACCTCTTGTTAGGCATATATTAGTGAGTCTGACATTCAGGTGTGATCCTCCAGTCACTCCCATGGCCTGTATTGTAGGGCTATCCAGAGAGGAGTCAATCCTGCTGTCATAGACTGCTTCCTAGGCAAAGTACAGGAAAAAGGAGTGGGCACTTCAAAATGAGCAATCCTCCACAATATGAACTTCAAAGTCTAAGACACTCAATCACATCTTTGTCTGGAAATGGATTATAAAAGGGGAGCTTGAAACTCCCAAAGATGTCAAACTGTAGCTGTACATCAGCATGGAGAAGTTCAGCACAACTTCTGCCTGTTGTGACAAAAACTAGGGACTTAAGGTCTGCTAGTCTTCCTGCTGGGTGAGGGAACAAATCGAGACCACTTGCCCGAGAGCACCATCACCTGCCTGCGAGACTGAAGCACCCAGTGAGGAGGAGGAGAGCACCTGGAGGGAGTGAGGTCCAGGGGGTATCTTTTTGAGTGAATCCCTGAAGCAAAGTGTGAGATTCCGGTCCAAGTTGGAACTGCCTCACTGATTGTGCGCTCCACCTGTGTGTCGTTGTTTGTGAATCCTAAGTGCAAGGTAGGGGCCGTGCTGAAGATTAAGGGCCATTGCCCTGGTGCATTGCTTTTTCTAGAAAAGGGCCATCACCCTGTGCAGTCTTTCGACCAGTAAGGGCTGTCGCCCTATGTGCATTACTCGTGACTCCTTTGGGGGCATCAGTGAAGATTAAGGGCCATCGTCTTGGTTCATCGCCTTGACGTGAAGATGGCCATCGCCCTATGCAGTGCAGTGATCGGAAAGACCACTGCCCTGTGTGCAGCTGTTTGTGACACCTGTACACCAGGTGGGGCCCGCAGTGAAGAGAGAGGGTCGTTGCCCTGGAACAGCATGCAACAGCGAAGCATAGCATGTTGCGACCTGTGGAAGCAGAGCATCGACTCCCCCAACCAAACCCAGAAGCACCTGAGACCGGGTACCGGACTTGCATATGGTTGGGTCCAAACTGGGGTGTCTTGGTGAGCAAAAGAACAATGGATTGAACCCAGATCTCTTGACTGGGGATGAATGTTTGATTTGTTCAGCATTCCGTCCATCATTTATTTGCGCAGAATTTTTCACCCTAGGTGGGATAGGTATACACAGACGTTGGTTCCTTCCTCGCTGTGCCACTGGATTCAAGCTAGCCTGGCTGATGAAGGGTGATACCCTGAAACCGGTCCCATAATGCTTGTTTCCAGTCCAGGGAGGACCTGGCTTGGCAGTTCGGGCTGGACTGTTCCCATGAGGAGTAGGGTCAATACTGATTTGCATATGGCTGGGTCCAAACTGGGGTGGCATGGTGAGTAAAAGAACGAGGGATTCAACCCAGATCGCTTGACATGGGCTAAATATTTGATTTGTTCAGCATTCCGTCTATCATTTGTTTGGGCAGCACTTACCTTCTTACATGCACTTTTTGCATCATCAGCAACAGTGGCCACAGAAAGGTAAACAGACAAAGATATGTCATTTAGTCTGTTTACATTCCTGCTGCTTGAAGCTGTGAAAAACAGCTTCACTTTGTATGTATGCTGGTTGAATGGGAAGAGTTCTAGCTACCCTATGCACCAGCCACCTCTATTCGCCTGGAGGCATGGGTATTATAGGGATGCATTCATTACAATGCTGTCACTGGTAATTATGTGACCCCAGTCAAAAATGTGATGGGCCCCAGCCTACCTTACAACACTCATCAAACCCCTCCCCTGCCAGGCCAGATTGACTATTCTGCCTCTCCAATTTGCCCGCTGGGCTTTACATCAATGTGCTGCTTTCAGAGCTGGGTGAGCTACCACAACCCAAGAATGCCCTTGTGTCCCCATTCTCGTCACAACCTCCTGCAGTGTGAGGCTGGTTTGAATAGTTTTGCCAGGGCTGTTTTTTGTTTCTAGTTTAACCCTCCCGTCATCTCAAACTTCACCAACTCCTTCCATTCCCTTGACATGAAACATTAAAACTCCCTCCTTCTGATCCACTGATAATAAACTGACAATATTAACTGCAAATCTCAGCTTTGGTGGCCTATTGTAGATCTCTATACATACATTAGTCCTTCCTTCTTCTCATGTCAGATCATAGTTGCACGTGTCCTGGAATTGTTGGGATTTGATATTACTGTTATGCATGCTTCAATGTTGTTATGATTTAATATATGGCCCGTGACTGCTCACTCACTCTGTGAGTTCTGAATGTTTCTGCCCTGGCAGTTGCAGAGGGAAAGCACAGAAGGGGGACGCACTCCCGTGGTCTCTTACTATCTTTGAATAAATCTTCAAGAAAAAGAACCTACTTGCCTCAGTGCCTTACTATAACCACCTCTTCACACCTATCCCACAAATCCTTCAGAGTGTACCTCAGTGTAGTGTGTAATACCCAGTCCATGAACACTTCAGTGCCTGCTGCGATGAGAAAGAGATCTTTGTTTATCCGCAAAGGTGTCTAAATCCTAATTCCTACGTCAGCTGCTGCTGGAAACACCTCATCTCCAGATTTAGCAGCCCTTAAGTGGAAACAAACATGTACCTGGCTATTTCATTTGACACCTTAGTCAAGAGATCAACTGAAACAAGAAGTGTTTCAATTTCTTTAGCTCTGTACTTATACTAAGTACTTATATAACCTGAACCTATAGGTAGGTCTATGTGCGTGTTTGCACCCATAAACATAATTTAAATGGCAAACAGGACAAAATGAATGTTTTTGTGCCCTTAAATACCTGTGTATGGAAAAGCACAGGGCTACAAAACATTTGACAAAGTGGCTTAGCGTTATCCAATAACACTTCATGTTATTGCCCTAAGAAAAATAAAACATTGGAATAAAAATACAAGATTTGAAATGTATGTCTGTACATGTTACTTACAGTTATCTGCAGAACTATTTTACCTGTGAACTAAGCTGTTTTACGGGCATACAGACAATGAACGCACTCTGTATCAGGCACACTTACGCAGTGAGCTATTTTCTGCCGATTCATACCTGTGATCGCAGGTTTCAGACATATCTCTGCAGCAAGGAATTAGCCATCGGATCTATCTTAGCAGTACTACACTCTGGAACTTAATGGATATGTACATATATATTTTTGGCAGATGATTTCACCAAAGTTATCAGTTTGTGGACAATAATGTATGCCGGGGCAGGTTCACTATTGTATTTTTCCTCGTTGGCAAATTCTTTGACTGCCCAGTTTATAAAAACAGCCCTTACATTTCAGTGGACCACAAGGTAATTTCATTCATTCTGCCACTCATGACCTGACACTCATGAACCCGCCCTACATTCCCTTCCCCTGCTCCCCGTTTTTCGTTCACAGCCTCCATTTCCTGGCTTTTGGTTTTAGGGAAGACACTGCTTCCTTGCAATCCAACTTGTAACCATTCACATACACCTTTAGCCCCTGTGGTGCAGGGGAGTCTTACCATCTGAATGGGCCCCAATTTGGAAGTCCTCCCCCACAGCTCCAGACATAGCTGGAACACAAAACTGACAGTAGTCCCAAACCAAACAGCCCTTACAGCTGAGAGCTCCTACATGGCAACAGGCCAGAACCCCACAGTCACCAAAGCTGAAGTAGGCCAAAGACCCACACTTATTAAACCTCTGAGTGCATCGAACAGCAGACTGCAATTTCTTTATCGTGAACACAGAGGACTAGACTGGCAAAAGGCTGGTTTCTCATGCTCACTAAACACTAAAGGGCTTATTCGTGAGAGCCATGCGTGACGTTTGCACTATGTAAAGTGGGGCATGCATGGCGCAGGGCTCTCATAAAGATTTACAAAGCCACCCTGCTTGGCTTTGAGTGGCCTCATGAATCATGAGGAATGCGACGCAGCGCAAATCATTGGGTAGCCTTTCTCTGTACCCAGGAGGCGTTCCAATGGTGTTGCAGTGGGTTTTCCCATGGAAGACCCACCGCAATTGGATGCTTCCCCAGATTTACAAAATGATGTAAACCTGGGGAAGCACCAAATCCGTACACCTCCCGAGGTAAGGCGTAACAAGGAGAAACTTGTTTAATTCTCCTGTTGTTTTCCTCTTTCCATGTATGCTGCATTTTAATTAGTGAACCCAACTTGGGTTTAGTCATATTCCCTTTAGACTTGGAGAGGTACAGACCTCTCTTGTCATCTCTGACTGTGTGGCTTCATGCTATACATGACTCTTTACCTATAGAACTTCTACAGAGATTCTGATGCTGACACCTTTCTTGCTTCCTTGCTTTAATAGGGGTTCCCTATCCTTAGTTTAGTGTAGGGTTTAGTAGATGCTTCAAATCTTTTCCATGCATGGGGAGAAGGATCTAAATCATTCGGCTAGTTATCAAATTCTATTTCTTACATTTTGTAGCGCTGCAACTGAGATTCTTATATGCTCTTTGCTGTTGAGGACCAATATTGTAAGTCGCTTGGGTCTTCTTTTGATAATCTTATATTTCTACAGTATGTTTTTGAGATTGATTTATATCAGTCTGGCTTTGAATTCGTAATAAACCTTTTAATGTCAAGTTACTGACTCAGACGTTTATTGTGTAGTCCTAATGATCACACTGTACCGTAAGACTTAAATTGTTGTTACCCCTTTTCGTCTCAGGCTACTAAAAAGGTCTATTGACCAGAATCGAATTGGAAGGAGTGGCCCAGAGTGTTCTCACCACTATGCTTAGCACCCTCCTGCCAACAACTTTTCCTGGGAAATTTGGTACCATACCCCATATCCCTCTCTCTCCGTCGGCTGCTGGGGCAGCTGGGCATTGGTACAAGCCATGGCTCCAGGCCCCTCTATGGTCCTTTCTTCGCTGGTCCTTTCTGTGCACTATAATGGACTGTAGTTACCCCCATTAATGCTGACACCACTGCATAAAATCTTTACCAGGTGCGATAAATACCTTCTATTCTGCATTGATGCCCAGTAAATGGGGAATAAGACGCACAATTTGGTCTTTACCACACTGAATTCTGCATGTGTGATCAGCATGCATTTCATAATTTCAAATGGCTAAACCTCTTTAGGAAGCATAGACAGTAGGTACAGCCCAACTCCTAATAAAAAAGTATGTGTCTTGATGGGCTTGCCTGCCTTTAAAACAGATAATCTGCACCATTGAGCAGAGGCGTGTTTTTTCCACATTAGTCTTTTAAGCTGTGTGTTTGAGCGAGGTCAATATAAAAAAATAAATGAGTTCTCCTTTCTTCATAGAAAGTGCTGCGGCGCCCTCTTCTGCTTCTTTCGAGAGTATTTTTTTTTAATTTGAATGGAATACTTTGCAGTGTACATTAACAATAATGCTGATATAAAAAGGCCGCCTGTTGCTACCAGTTATTAATGTGTGTTGTTGATGCAGGTGGTGGGCACCGGGACCTATTTTTCATCTAAGTGTTGCCCCGAAGCAAGAGACAAAGGTAGAAAAGTGAGAAAGGGGGAGTAACAGGAAAACAGCGACAAAGAGAGAAAGAAGTGATGAAAAAGAACCTGCAAGATTGAAAGAGAGCGAGGAAGCGTAGGGTGGTGGAAGAAAGAGAATTAAGAATGGGCAGCCTTGGTATTCGCCTACCCGCAAGCTTCTCAGTCTATCTAGGCCCATTTCCTCTGAAACTAGAAGGGGAGGCTTAGAAATTGAACCAAAAAGTCGACGATAGGATGACTTACAGTCATTTAATATTCTAGGAAATTGTGAGCATTGCAAAAGGATATCAAAATGGGGAGAATAGAAATAGTAGTCGTGAGTGAATGTTTACCAAAGGGCAACACCTGCACTTATTTTTTCAGTTATTATTATTATTATTTACAAATGAGGCACTTGTTAATTGTATAACGAAAATGTTTGTTTTAATTCTATAGATTATGGAAAATGCTTATTGTGAAGAGCATATTGTTTGAAAAAAAGGGATTTCGGTCTCAAATTCATCTTTCCGTGTGTCGTCCCTCTCAGGGAGCTGGTAGGTAGGTTAATAAAGTACTACACATTTTAATCATGACCGCAACAGTGATCATCTACCTGGCAACACAACAAAAACCTGCCTGCGTACAATATTGTGGATAAAACTCTATTGTCTCACGAAATGAGGTAAAAGTCAAGGTCAAAACTTACCATACCTACAGATCACATAGTGACAGGTATGCCTCCCAGGGGAAGACGTCACTCTTGAAAATACCCTGGTGAGTTAAATAACCACTTCCAACGAGCATGACGCCCTAATTTTAGAACACACGGCCATAACAGCATTGTACCTGTTAGAAGCTGCCTTTCAGTGCAGGGCAGAGCCTTATGAATTTTATACCTGAGGTACCTTTCCTGACAATGCACCTGTGAATATGAGAAGCGGGTAATGTTCAGCTTCACAATCAGGGTTAACTTTTTATGTCAAGTCGGTGAACACAGTGGGGCATATTTACAAGGGGATTGTGCCACTGGAACGTCACATTTTACCAATGTTCCGGTGGCGCAATGCCCTGCACCATATTCCCACAGTGGCGATAAGTCACTTTTTGTGGCTTAACACTGCTTTGTAAATATGGTACCCTTTCATGCCGGTATCTGCTTGAAAGGGGCGTGCAATGGGTGTTGCTGCGGGCGTCCCACTGCAACACCCATTGCTTTTTGATGCTGCCCCAGATTTACAAGGATCTGTAAATCTGAGGCAGCGCCAAAAAGTAATGCCATCCAGTAGCAGGCGTTAGAATGGCGCAACAAGGAGAAATACTTTTATTTCTCCTAGTTTTTGCTTTTTCTATGTGTGCTGCAGAATGCAGCATACATAGAAAGAGCAAAACGCCATTGATTGTTTATGCGCAGGAAGGGTCCCTTTTTGCACAAAAACAATCATTAAATATTGATGATTTGCTACTTCTATGTTTGCTGCAGAATGCAGCACACATAGAAGTAACAAATCACCATTATTGATTGTTTATGTGCTGGAAGGGACACCTTCCTTCACATAAACAATCATTCCCTGCAACGCAGGCACCCTTGCACTAAGGAGCAAGCGTGACTGTGTTAGCGCTAGGCAGCTACTTTTAGCACCAGGGCTAGAGAAAACACAGGGGGGCGCATGTCTGTGTTTTGGAAATTGCAGAGCTCGGCGCTGCGAAATTTGCCTCAGCGCAGCGCTCCGCGATTTCCTTGTAAATTTGCCCAAGTGTGACTCAGGCAAGTGTGCATGAACCTGCACCCGAGCCAGGCAATTTTCCACTGAGGTTTACATTGCCCAGTGATTGCAACCGTATAAGTTGCACAAACCAGATGATAAAATAAAATCCTCCAATCAGGTCGTGCAAATGTAATTTTTGCAGTGGTTTGCCAGTGTTTGATCTTCCTTTTTTTATTCAGTTCAAATTTTGATACAGAATTTCCTGGTACAAGCGTAATGCAATGTCACGTACACCATTACTAAACAAATTCTTTACATTTCTAATCAGACTAGATCCACACTGTGGTTTGGGGTGTCGGGGTGGTAACACATTTAGAGCCGCGGGGAAAAACCCACAATCAGAGCTTGAATCAAAGTTGATTGTGTGGACTTCTTTCCCTGGTACAAAGTGGAATATGGAGCGATTTAAATAAAAAGTGACAAATAATGCATTTGTAAGCATGCCTTGGTGGTAACTTATTTTTCTGAATAACATTACTTCATAACTTTGCAGGAGTGCTAGCTTTCCCGCTCAAGGAATTACTGCAGAACGACTGCAAATGTTGCTTTTTTATTAAACATTGCGCCAGTAGGCCTGGTAAGACATGGAGGGGCATATTTACAAGCCCCCAACACCACCGGAGCATCAGGTGGCGTTGTGCCATTCCCCATTTGTACAAGGTCGCGCTAAGCCACTTAACGTGGCTTAGCGCCACCTTGTCAATATGCCCCTTTCCACCGCAGTCTGCTCTGGCAAAGGGGCAATCAATGGGTGTTGCAGTGGGTGTTCCACTGAAACACCCATTGCTTTTTGACGCTGCCCCAGATTTACAAGGCTGGGGCAGCGCCAAAAACTAAGGCCAGGTAATACCTGGTCTTAGAATGGCGATACAAGGAGAAATTATTAATTTCTCCTTGTTTTTTGCTCTTTCTATGTGTGCTGCATTCTGCAGCACACATAGAAAGAGAAAAACACCATTATTGATTGTTTATGTGCAGGAATGTGTCCCTTCCTGCACATAAACAATCGTCCCTGCATTACAGTCACCCTTGCAACATGGCACAAGGGTGCCTACGCTGGTGCTAGGCAGCTTTTCTAATGCCAGCGCTAGGCGAAACGCAGGGGTGCACCATATTTTTGTAAATACGGCACACCTCTGCATTTTGAAAATGATGGAGCGCGGCATTACTAAATTTGGCATAACACTGTGCTCAGGCATTTTCTTGTAAATTTCCCCCAGAATTTGGGATTTAAATTTCTGTAATAGTTTGCAGCAATTACGGCATTCTTAAGCACAATCATCTAAATGCAGAATGACATAAAACCCCTTTTATAAATGGCTTATTGGCAAAGTGGTTACAGATGGTGCACTTAAGGATATAGCTTTACACATTGTAGCCGATTACGATCTCGGTCGTAAGGCCTCCGACCTTAGGTCGGAGGCCTACCAACCGAGATCGTCGGTTTCACTTCCGACCGCCTAATTACAATTTAGGCGTATGTCTGAAGTGAAACCGGCCGGTCATTCCGGCTGGATTCTGACAGGCTCATGGAGCCCGTCGGCCAGTCGGAGACCAGCCCATAATCCATATGGATGACGTTTTATGCCATGCGGATTATGATGCACGGTTTCCGACAGGCTTTCCATGCCGGGCTTTCCGACATTGAAAGACTGTCAGAAAGACTGTTTGGGGGCACCTAGAAGGGCCTCCTTGTGTTTACTGCCTTCGGTTGGGGGCTGAGGTTGATCCCTGCACTGTGTGGCAGGCACCCTGAGGTGCCTGCCACGCGGTGCAGGGATGAACACAACCTCCCATTTCCCTATGGGAGATTGTGCTACAGCCGATTTATGACCGTAGCACATGTTCCCATAGGGAAATGTGAGTATGCGACTGCACCATGTGCGGTCGCATCGTAATTAGGCGGTCGGTCAGTCCCGTTTCCGCGACGGTGTCGGGCGGACTTGAGTCCGCCCAACATCGTAATAAGCCCCTTAGTCTGAACTGCATTTATCATCACACACATTTTTCTTGCACTTAGAAACATGATACACTCTTTAAGTCTCAGGGGAGGGGAATGCCTCATGTTACAAACATTCCTCATGATTATATTATATATTATTGGATTTAATGTGAACGCCCATGAGTTGGAATGCAACCAATATTTGTGGAGATGTTGGCTGAACAAACACGTGCACCAGATCATAAAATAGGTAACCCAATAAAAAACCTATGAATGCTGATAGCATCTGAACATTAGAGTAATATGCATTGTAAAGACATTCTTTAACAATGTACTATAAATCCAGTCGGTCGTTTTTTAAAGCACTTTTGTGTTAAGACATGTTATGCAAATTTGTAGAGCGCACTATTTCCCTAGAGGGTATCCTGGCACCGAGCAGGTGTCAGTCTAGCCAAACCTAGGGCCTAGTGGAACTGCTTGAAAGGTCAGGTCTTCAGCTTCTTGCGGAATTCAAGAAGTGAGGAGGTGGCTCATATGTGTAGCAGCAGGTTGCCCCACACTTTTAGTGTTGTCAGGGTGAGTAGCATTTCAGTGGAATTCAGGGTTGAGGCAACAGCGCCATGATTTAGGATTGGGAAATACTCAGTGGTAGCATTTAGACATTCTTTCTCAAAGAATATTAAAAGCATGAGACTGGCTACAAACAAGAGCAGAGGGGTAACAGCAAAAACAAAAGTCAAAAAAGTTTTGAACAGGCAGAAGTAATCACTCTTGGAGGAAAAGACTGCATTTCAGACATAGGAGTTGACATGGGCACCCAGGTCCTGGCTAGGACAACCCACGTAAGGAAACAGAACCTTCTACCCACGGGGCACCATTGGGCTGCTCACTCCCGACGCTGGCGCAGGAGCCATTACACCAAGACCTTGGGTGACCCCCTTCTTGAGCATGAATGGGAGGATGTAGAGGATCCTGTACAGTACCATGATTAGACTGCACATGAAGGCTGTATACCTTCTATTTGACACATATGAGTGAGTCTACCCCTGTGTGTGTGAAATGCAGTGCCATGATGAGATTACACATAAAGCGCTATGTTCTTAGTTCAAGAGTATGAATGGTCCTACCCCCGTATGTGGTTTGGTAGTGGTATACACTGCACAGACACAAGCAGGGCAAAAGCAGCATTATGTTAGCACAAAGAACGCTGTTCGCTGCCAAACCTCTCACAGGCACCGCAATCATGCGTAGGGCTAAAGCGGCATTATGCAACAATAACATTGCGGAACGATTAAGGACTTCATGTCCCATCATGCCTAGATCCGCGCCTACGTGCCTGACGGCGTTGGCCACTGGAGGGTACATAAACCACTCCCAACGACCACGTCCTTGCTAGGCAATCCGCCTATTGGAGGAAGACAAGCTCCTGTCTGCCGTCCGGATCACAGCTCCTGCCGGAAGAAATCCCCAACCGGACTCTGCCATCGAGGGACGCCTGCCAGTGTCTACGCTCCTGTCAGCCGTCCGGAAACCTGTGCCTTGGAAGCGGTCCTGCTCTAGGGGGGAGGCTCCCCTTCAGCTAAGTCAGCGTCGCCGAGGCCTCGCGCGCGCGTGACTAATTGTACTAACTTTGATCTGTACTGAGTGTGCTGGGCATTACGGACAGCAGTGATTGACATATGTGATTAAGCAGCTATTAATCTCAAAGTCGCTACAGTGCTAGCATGTACTAGTACTAACACTTTTAAACTGCATGTGACGCAGCTCTAGGAAAGCATAAAGAAACTTTCAATAGAGATCGAAAGGCACTGATCTCTATGAACTTAAGTTTCACAGCGTTTCCCTGTGACCCTACGTTCTCTGACACTCAGCTTGTATCATTAATGTAAGTGTTCATATTGCCGCAGCTTGAGTAGTGCGAGTCTGAGTGTGACCATACACCTAAATTCCTGTATGCCTGTTGACCGAGCGTTTGAGGGGGCTGAGCGTGCTGATACTCTCTTGTCCTTCTCCCATACAGAAAGTGGATGTTCCCTGGGTCCAGTCCCTACCCACACCTGCACTAGGACGAATAACCGGTGAGGGAGGTCTGCTACCTACGCAGGCTGTCTTTATTATTTTGTCCCAACCCCCATTCCCCTTGACGTGCTTCACGGGGAGCAATTTACTGTTCTCTGTGGAGACCGGCATTGGGAGTGGTCGGACTGAGTTTTACATCGCTCCTGCTGGACCGAGATACATCAGGTTAGTGCACGTGTGTGTTTGGCTTCTGACAGGAGTCTCTACTTTGCTTTAACAGGAAGATAATTGGGCAGGAAAGATGGGCATAAGCATCCTAATGCCAACTCATTTGATACTGAGACATAGACTCCTGAGTCGTCCAAGAAGGAAAAAGAACAGATGATGGACGGAATGCTGAACAAATCAAACATTCACCCCCAGTCCTGGGTTAAATGCATTGTTTTTTTGCCCGCCACCCTGTTCCAGTTTAGACCCTGCCACATGCGATTCAACCTTGACCCTCTTCCCCATGGGAACAGTCCAGCCCGAACTGTCGGGCCAAGTACTCCCTGGTCTGGAAACAAGCATTCCAGGACTGGTTTTGGGGTAGCACCCCTCATCAGCCAGCCAAGAAGGAAGCAGGCACTTGAAGAGAGTACATGCCTACAGTAAGCATTTTACATTTGAATGAATGGCCCTCCTCTTACCATAGACCTCTTTCTCTTCAATCCCTTACACCAAGGTTAAAGACTTGACATCTCTAAGTCCAACCTTTCCTTCCAAAATCCTAGCTCACTCTCCACTAGCTCCATGTTCAGCTGTGGGCAGACAGTTAAATGTATCTGCGAGGCAGAGCCCACAAAAAAAGTATCGCTGTAGACACTCCGATGAGGGGCAATATTCACCTGCCACATAGAGGTTATGGCCCTGCCCTTACTGTAATTTCTAAATATCTGTAATGCTCTAACTTGTCTCACACTCCCCTCACCATGATGTCTACCTCCTTTCATCTCATGTTCATTGCTGCCATCTCATGTTTCCCATAAAGCACACGCACTCGGTCTGGTGAGATTCTGGCGTTTTGAAAAAGATCACTCCATTTACATGGTTAACTCAGTAGTCCATTTTCTTGCCTATTCTTATTTTTTTGTCCTGTTACATTTTTTTATGCTCCCAGTTCTTTGAAGCACCATTGAGAGCTAGACAAGCGAAAGATTTCTTTACTAGGAAGCAATACTGAGGTTCTGAGACTACTATTTCTCTTGCAGGCGCTCTCTCTATAGGTTTTACAATGCTTCTTTGGGTCTCTCCCTAACACTCCTCCCCCCTCTCTCTCTCTCTCTCCCTCTCTCTCTCTCTCTCTCTTTCTCTGTCACTCTCTCTCTCTTTCTCTAGATCTCTCTCTCAGTGTCTCTTTCTCTCTGGTTTTCCCTGTGTCTCTCTGGATTTTTCGATCTTATTCTCACTTTCTCTCTCTCACTCTCTCTCTTTCTCTAGATCTCTCTCTCTCTTAGTCTTTTTCTCTCTGGTTTTCCCTGTGTCTCTCTATATTTTTCAATCTTATTCTCACTTTCTCTGTCTCACTCTCTTTAGCCCTGGGTTGCCCTATGCACAGGAACACAATTGTAAACACTGGATTCAAGCACATGAACTGTTAAGCAGAAATATGCTTTTTGCCCCTACTTTGCCTGAAACAGAGTTTTCTCCTTCTTATCTTCTACCACACTGCCCATCCTCTCTACCACATTTCTTCATCCCCAGCTTCCTTCCACACTCCCTCACTTTGCATACTCAGTCCTTCCTCATGTTTCACACATAGTACTTCCTCTCCACTCACCTATCTCCACCTAGCCCGCCCCTCCTAATACATTCTCTGCTTAAGCTTTCCACTACCATCCTCAAACTCACTGCCCAAATTCTCCATTCTCCCTCAGCACTTTCTCTCCACTCAGCTACCTCTCCTCGGTCCTTTTTTCCTCATCCTCCACCTTTTTTGGTTTAGCTACTCTTCCATTCTTCAACATCCTCCACTGCCCCCATAAACTTTATAGTTTTTCTGCCATCCACCCATACTAAAAATGCACAAGGGGGTCAGTATCCTGGGCTATCTGCAATGTACTTCTTCTAATGTTACCTAGAGTGGGGATGGAGGTCTTTAGGGTGGTTTTAATGTAATTTTCACTTGCCACCCAAGTCCCCAAAAAATTGTAAATTTGCCCAACCGAGGGGCATATATACATGGAAATGTCAGAGTGTGGAGCTGCGCCAAAATTGGCAGCGCCACTCTCTGACATTTCCAAAACGCAGGGATGCGCCGTATTTACAAAAATACAGCTCACCCATGTGTTTTCCCTAGCGCTGGCACTAAAATAAGCTGCCTAGCGCCAACGCAGGCATCCATACAGCATAGTGCAAGGGTGCCTGCGTTGCAGGGAATGATTGTTTATGTGCAGGAAGGTTTCCCTTCCTGCACATAAACAATCAATAATGGCAATTTGATACTTTTATTTTGCAATCTGCAGCACACATAGAAGTAACAAATCGTCATTATTCAATGATTGTTTTGTGCAGGCAGGGATACCTTCCTGCACATAAACAATCATTCATGGCATTTTGCTCTTTCTATGTGTGCTGCAGAATAAAATAAAAGCATAGAAAAAGCAAAAACAAAGAGAAGTAAAAGTATTTCTTCTCGTATCGCCATTCTAACGCCTGCTCTTTTTTTATTTTTTTAAGAGTTTTATATAGCCCGAACTAGACCCGAAGATATCGGGTATCAGAGCGCTTTACATAGCACCAGTTTCGTTACACAAGGACACATTCATATTTTTGTTAGGCACTGGGAGATTAAGTGATTTGCCCAGAATCACAGGATGTTGAGCATCGTTGCCGAGACTCGAACCCGGTTCCCCAGCTTCGACGTCGACCGCTCTAGCGGTAAGGCTACATCCTCTACCCTATCCTCTGCTCTTGCATGGCGTTAGTTTTTGGTGCAGCCTCAGATTTACATATCTTTGTAATTCTGGGGCAGCGTCAAAAAGCAATGGGTGTTGCAGTGGAACGTCCACAGCAACACACATTGCATGACCTTTTGATGCAGATACCTGAGTGAAATGGTACCATATTTACAAAGCGGCGTTAAGCCACAAAGTGGCTTAACGCCACTTTGTAAATATGGAGCAGGGCATTGCGCCACAGGAACGTCGGTAGAAGGGATGCTCCGGTTGCATAATGCCCTTATAAATATGCCCCTGAATTTGAAATGATGAAGGCTAGCATATGGTCACTTCCCCCCTCCATCAGTCATGCTCATTCTGTGTGTCATGCTAGCTAGGGGGCTTCGGGTATCTGGTGGCGTAGCGAGCACAGGACCCACGTCTGGACATACCCTTCCCACTTAGGGCGACAAGTGCAAAAAGAACAGATGATGGACGGAATGCTGAATTAATCAAACATTCACCCCCAGTCACAGATCTGGGTTAACTCCATCGTTTTTGCATATGGAACATGATGAATTTGAAGCAACAAGTTAATATGGATAACAACATACTATTCGATGCAATAAGTCAACAGGTCTCTTTCAATATACGTCTGGCCGAGAACAAAAGTCAGCTACCAGCTACCTTGGGATTTGTCTGTGGTGATGCTGTGTCTGAGTCTGTTTTTCATGTGGATTCACATAGACCAGCTGCTGTGGCTGTTCTACGTGGAGAATGCTTCTCTTGCTGTTTCTCCAGCTGTGTTTGAAGAAAGCTTACCCTCCAGCTTCACCTTCCGGGCACAAATGTTACTTATGTGTGACGGTAGGAGTATGCTTTGCATGGAGGAGACCTGTCATAATTAACATATATCTGTTTTGCAAAGGCAAACCTTCATTTAAACTTAAACGTTATTGTTTCAGCATAAGCCATAACAAATAATATAAACAATTAAAAACCCAAATCATCCCTAAATGCATACACTGATAACACTTTAACAATAAAAACTCTAAAAAAAAAAAGCTTAATTAATAAAACAAAGCATTTACACTAAGAAACATCAACAATTAAAACTCCTCAGTAACTCGGACTTCAAACACATTACTGCTTATTCAAAATAAGCCACGCCACCCAAATACAACTTGCTACAGCCCTGAATTTACAAAACCAAACCTCAAAATGTTCTCTCCACTTGTTGTTTGAGAACCACATCAATGCTCTCCCAGTGACTGCTATGTGTGTTTTGGGACAGGGTAAAGATATTAGAATTTACAGGGAATTCTATGTTGCCACACTTCTCTGCACTCTATTTGCTTTCTGAAATCCCCCTTCTCCTTTCCTAACTTCTGTCCATTCCACCTCCCTTTATGTTAGGATTGCACTAGATAAGGTTCCTCCGTACATATAGGAATGCGCTATTAATTTGTGATTGCATTGCTAATTAATTTATCAAGGAATGGGGTGAGCCTTGCTCCTTGAGTGCTTTATTATTATTCTGTGTGCTAATACTCAGCCTGGAAGAGGGTTCTGGGTTAAGTATTCCATGTAGAAGGCCATTTCTGCATTCTGAGGACAAGGAAGCAATAGAACTGCAAAGGAAACACAAGACACATTGGGCCAGCTTTACTAAGGGCTTGCATTGCCCATGCGTCACGGAAGGCGACACAAGGCAACACTGACCCTCAACTGAGATTCACTAAGTCACGCAAAGCCACCTTGCATGGCTCTGCGTGGTTTAGTAAACCCAAGGTAACTCAAGGCAGCGAAATGTAAAAAAGTGTTACCTTACTGAAGGGAGGAGTTCCATGGGTGGAGTGTGGGCGTTCCCACTGATTCACCCATGGATTTTAGTGCATTCCCAGAGTTACAAAGATCTGTAAACCTGGGAATGCACCAAAATGGTACACCTCCCAGACCAAAGCGCAACAAGGAGAAATAGCTTTATTTATCCTCGTTACTTCCTTTTTCTATGTGTGATTTTTGCGCATCATATATTGAAAAAGGAAAATGCCTTTAAGGTTTGTTTCTGTGCAGGAAGGTGTCCCTTCCTGCACAAAAATAATCCTGCTCGTGATGCAGGCACTGTTGCACCATTGTGCAAGGATGCCTGTGTTGACGCTAGACAGCACACAGTGCGCCACTGCAGAGAGGCAGCCGATATGCACCATAGCTTTGTAAAGTTTGAGCATTTCTTATGTCTCCCTTTCACGCAACACAGCACAGCAAGTACCAGAACAGGGTTGCATTGCGTAAAATGTTAGTAAATCAGCCCCACTACGTCTAATTAGATAAGGCAATGTGGATTGTTTGTGGGCAAAACTAATACACTTAACAAGCTGTCCTAGCCTAATGATAAAGTCATGGCAACAACACTTCAGTGACGCATTTTAGTGTTTCGATAATTATTCCCAGCAGCTTCATCTAACTGCTTGAGTATGTGACTCTTACCCTACTCTATTACGAGGTCTATTATAGCACTTTCTTTAGAAATGTGTTTTTGGATTCAGCTAGGGTTGAACAAAGGTTCATAGTTCTCCTCTCTATTTAAATAACAGACTCATAGGGCCCGATTCACAGAACTAACTTAAGACAAAATCCTAAACTTACTACCATTTTGGTATTCACAGAAGGCACTTACTCATTGATGAGTAAGTGCCTTCTGTGTATACTAAAATGAGTAACTTACTCATTTTGAGTAACTTACTCGTTTTGAGTAACTTACTCATTTTGGTATTCACAGGTGAATACCAAATGAGTAAGTTACTCAAAATGAGTAAGTTACTCAAAATGAGTAAGTAAGTGCATTCTGTGAATACCAAAATGAGTAAGTGCCTTCTGTGAATACCAAAATGGTAGTAAGTTTAGGATTTTGTCTTAAGTTAGTTCTGTGAATCGGGCCCATCGTTTTTACTTTCAGTTCTAACTGTAAATGCAAGTTTCAGTATGTTCTTTTTGAGCATACTAACCATTAGGGTCAGGACTTTTCCCCATACTGATACTGGAGAAGAAAAAGCACTTTGCGGTCTGCATCAATATCTTTATTGGCAATGGAATGATGGGGTCGCTTACTACCCCTTAATCTACCATAGGTGCTTAGGTCTTTTCTGCTGCATTCGCTTCAGAACTCGGATATTTCTGTTTGGACTGAAGCTTTAATGTATGGCTTCACTGAATTACCCAAAGTAGTCACAGGAAGGAATGATATGATTAGGTCTCCTGCACGTTTTGCTGCCATTATGACACTGTACAGTGTGACATTGCAATTTAATGCCACAGTGTGTGAGCTCCTTTCCATCAAATGCACTGTGAAATTGGTTAATCTCAATTGTCTTATTTAACTTTGCAGAAAGGCCACGGTAAGGTGGCACAAGAAATGCACACATTATGTGGAAGTTAAACGTCACATCTGGGCTGCTGTATATAGTTATACCACCAACATATGTGACTAAAGTGTGTTGAAGTTGAGGAAGATTTGCAGTGAGTTGCAAAAGGAAGTTCTGCAAAAGGAGGTTGGTTTTTCGTGGAAATTTTGCCGGGGCTGGGTGTTTGAAATCTCTAGTTCCTGGTTGGTGCACAGGACAAGAAGAATACCTCACTACCTCCTCCTTAGATCATTCCTGGATCTGAAGGAAGAAGAAGATTCTGGTTGACTTGGAAAAAGAAGTTTGATCTCCATTGGCATCCAGGGACTGAAACTCCATCCAAGAGCCATCTGGCTGGCCTCCTGTTCACCACTCAAGGAAATGAAAGGCAGAGCCCTGCCCTCTGAGGAGGACCCAGCTGGCCAGCAGATCTTCTTCTGCAGCAGACCCTGAGCAAGCCCTGGTAGAAAAGACACCTGGGGCCGTATTACATAAGTGCCCTGGTGGCACAATGGGCGTGTATGCCCGCTTTGTGCACCCGCTTTTTGCACCCCCAGGACCCTTTGGTATTACAGAAGGGGCCTCAGATCCTTCCGTAATACTGATAGCGCTGGTGCACAGGTAGCTCCAGCGCTATCTCGAGAGTGCATTCCCTCTTTGCATGGGGGCATAGCCTTGTGCAAATGGGAGAATCTCTTTGCCTTTGGGCTCATGCCATATTATGGAGGTGGGTGAAATGGCAAAGAAGCCACCAGGAGGCACACTGACAGTGAAAGGTGGAGACCTGTCTGCACAACCCCTGAGGGCAGCCCTCTGGAGGGGACAAATGGAGTCCTATGGACTCCCAAGACACCACCTTGCAGGCAGGTGCAGTCACTCACTGCACCCGCCTACAAGGGGATTTCTGTCCCCTCTCTAAAGAGCAGACGGATGTACCTGCATAGTGAAACGCTGAGTGGCTGATTAAACAGCTGCCCTGTATTTTACTGAATGCACTGCCCCAGGGCAGCGCTGAGTTCATGGCTACCCAGAGGGTAGCTCATTCTTTGTAATTCAGCGCACTGTCATGTATGCATCCAGCACACCTGTTTAAAGGTGCAAGGTGGCGCAAACAAGAACAGTGTGCCTGATATATAATACGGGCCCTGGCACCAAGAAGCTTGCAATGCAGATCTGGGATTTGTAGGAGAGACCAGGAGTGATTTTCCCAGCATCAACAAACTTTTGGGACCTTTGGGACTTGGGCCTTGGTTAGAGCTTAGCAGATGCTGGACACAGTGGCGCTCGAAATAGGAATGCAGGAGTTGCTGCAGCACCCCACTAAAACTTGAAAGTGTTCAGCTAAAGAATGAACAATAAAAGACTCTTCAAATGTTTTTTTTTTTTCTGCCAGCTTTGTTGTGTTTAGAGTGACAGATGGTCACAGATCCCCCATGCCTTTCATAAGGTGACATTATTGCCCAGGACCTCCATTCTAAAAATTGTTTCAGCACCACTGGCTGGACAGCCACAAAGAAAGTGGTGGAAGTCCCGTTTGCCCTGTTTAGAATGGATAAGACCTTTGGGCACTCTAAACCGAGCAGAAGGAATCATTCCTGCCAAACGTCCTCTGTCTGTCAAACTTGAAAAAGGTTTTAAGTAATTTTTCTAGCTTCAGAGAGCAAGGACGTTGCCACCTCTTACTGACCCAAAATAATACTTTTGGGGAAAGGCATACCACTGCTAGATTTCTTAGACCAAGAGAATAGCAAGT
This sequence comes from Calotriton arnoldi, assembly GCA_963921515.1. Taxonomy (NCBI): domain Eukaryota; kingdom Metazoa; phylum Chordata; class Amphibia; order Caudata; family Salamandridae; genus Calotriton; species Calotriton arnoldi. Next base: position 967,644 of record CAWUFW010006195.1, read on the forward strand.
CATTGATTTTTACCCCAAACCTGAGAAAAGTAAACCTCACAAGTGTATATTTTCTCATTTGTTTCTATCTCAAGCATGCACATTTTGAACAAGACGTTACCTGTCAGAGACTAATAGGGTATTATGCGTGGAACCTTGGACACCAAAACTCTGGACATAGGTGCTCACACCAATGATAGTTTGATATATAGGTGTTTAGGTATTTTTTTCTTATCCAAACTTTATGGAAATTCTAGGAAATTCTAGAATCTCCAGCACGGTTGAGGTGTCTTCCTATGGTAAAGTATAGCAACAATTCTAAAACGTTTATTAAGTTTAAATCTCTTTTATTGGTTTTCAAGACAAGAAAAGACAACATACAAGGCCAACATGTGCCATGATCCTCATAATGCAATCCATCAGCGGGGCTGCTGCTTGCGGAATAACTACACAATGATAGGAACAGAAAAACGGATCCCCCACCCCCCTCCCTCCCACCTCCAGCTATCAGTTGATTTATACCTGCGCAGTGAATTCCATAACTTTCACAATAGATTACCCCTAGCAAAGAGGCCCTAATGTGGGGCAGGAGTGCCCGAATCTGTGTGTTTGGGTGGGTCTGCAAGTCGCAGCAGTCTCAGATATTTGGGGCAAGTAAGCTCTGTGAATTCAGAGGTCAACAATTTGAGGAAGGGTTCCCACAAGTCATGGAAGGAGGCACCCGGGTGCGCGAGGGACAGGGAGATTCTCTCCATCCCTAATATACCCCACAGTCTATGGAGCCATCCCAAGTGGGTTGGGACAGTCGTAGTACCCCAGTGGGACAGGATATTTTGCAGGGCTGCCCCCAAGGCTAGTGCCATTTGCCTGCCCTGCCGCGACTTAAGTGGAAAGGTGATTGGATTTGGAAGGCCCAGGAGAGTATACACCGGAAGACGGGGAATTTGGGTGTCAAAATTGGAATCAATGTCGTCTAAGATCTGCGTCCAGTAACCCGTCAGAGAGGGACAGTCCCATAGCAAGTGGGTGAGAGTGCCCAGCGTGCCACAAGCTCTCCAGCATTGGGGGTTGCGGGATGGATTATCCTTGTGGAGCCGGGGAGGGGTCAGGTACCAATAGGTGACTATTTTCGTGGCTGTGTCAGTGGAAGCCGCGTTTCGTGCCGTATGTCGGGCTCTACAGTATACGTGTGACCACTCTTTCTGTGTCAGTGCTAAGCCCAATTCCCCCTCCCATCGTAACTGACCAAGTGATTTCCCGGTGCTGGGGACGTGCTTGGTAAATTTATACAAGTCTGATGTCAGGTGAGTTTCAGTGTGTCTCGTAAGTAACCACTTGTCGAATGATGTGAGATGTCTCTGCGGAAATCAGAAAAGGTTAGGGGGCATGTGGTGTCGAAGAGATGCACTATGGAGCACTGGCCTTCCTTAGTCCAATGCATAAACTCCACCAAATCTAGCCCTGGATTAAAATCTGAGTTGTGAACTATGGGTGTGATCGGGGACGGAAAGGTCGTAAGCCCACGAGAGTCAGCCACCCTGTCCCATACCAAGAGGATGGGATGAGTCCCCTTGGAGAGGTATAAGTTCCAAGGTCTGGCAGCTCTAGTAAGTAAGAGGACGCCCCACAGAGGCTGTCCGGCGAGAGACCTGTCCATGAACAGCCAGTGTTTCTTGGACTCTGGGGGAGACCATTCGACCAATGTTCTCAACTGAACCGCCCACCAGTAAGCCTGCAAGTTGGGAACCCCTAAGTCTCCCTCAATGGGGTCTCTGTAACTTAACTCCCTGCGCAGTCAGGGCCTCTGGTCCCGCCATATAAAACGCTCTATATCCCTTTGCAGTGAGAGTATGACATCTGACGGGGGCACCAGTGGGAGAGTCTGGAACAGATAAATGATCTTAGGGAGTATAGTCATTTTTATGGCCGCTATACGGCCCAGCCATGACAGCGAGTAGGGCCTCCACTTTCGAAGACAGTCCCACACCTACCGTAGCAGCTTCGTGTAATTCGTCGAATTGGTGACCTGGATACTGGCTGAGAGTTGCAGGGCCAGATAGGGAATTGTGTCTTGTGCCCAGTGAACACGGTAAGACCGCTGCAGCAATCCCAATGTCTCAGGTTCAAGAGAGAGATTGAGGGCTTGTGACTTGTGCACATAATCTTGAAGCCGGATGCTAAAGCGAACCTGTCCAGCTCCGCCAGCAGAGCAGGGAGAGATTCCCTGGGCCTCTCCAACGTGGCCACAACGTTGTCAGCGTAGAGGCAGATCATGTGCCTCGCACCCCCGAAAAGCACCCCTGTGATAGAGGGATCGTCCCTAACCCGTTGAGCCATGGGCTCCATGTACAAGGCGAATAAAAGCGGTGACAATGGACACCCCTGTCTCGTTCCCCTTTGAATGGGGAAGGTATTCGAGACGATCCCGTTCACCCGTACTGAGGCGGTGGGCTTGGTATAGCTGCTGAGCACCCAATCAATGAAACGGTGTGGTAAGCTAAAGTGAGACAGGGTCGCTTTAAGGTACGGCTAGTGAACCCTGTCAAGCGCTTTCTCTGCGTCAACCGAAAATATCATACGTTCGGCCGGGAAGCGTTCAGATCTATCCACGAGATGTAGGAGTCGTTTCGTATTGTCAGAGCATTGACGCCCAGAGACGAAACCGGACTCATCCTGGTCAATCAACCCGGGTAAATGAGGAGAGAGTCTCAGTGCCAGGATCCCAGTGAAAATGTTAAGGTCCACATTAAGGAGGGAAATGGAGCGGGAAGATGCACATAGGCGTTTATCCTTGTCTGGTTTAGGGATCACCATGATTAGTGCTTCTAACATTGAAGGTGGGAGAGGGTTAGAAGCCCCGATCGAGTTATAGACCCTTACCAACAGTGGGGCTAGGGTATTGCAAAACGTTTTATAAAAGGCGGAGGAGAATCCGTCCGGGCCCGGGGATTTGTGAGGTTTCAATTTGGATATGGCTGAGATGACCTCTTCTAACCGAATAGGTGCTTCAAGCTCCTCCGCCTGGCTCGGAACTAACTTAGCCGTAGACACCCTCTGTAAGTATTGGGCTGGGCCCTCCTTAGATAAGGTCTGGGCCTCGTATAAGGTCGCATAAAACTGCCTAAATGTTTCGGCAATCCCTTGGTCAGTTGTTTGTTCCCCTCTCTGCTGATCCATTACCATGGGAATGTGGGATGTATGTCTCTGCGCGCGTAATCTATTGGCTAATAGCCTCCCACTTCTGTCTCCCCCAATGTAAAAGGCATGCTTAAGTCGGAGGGGGCATATTCGGCTCTATCAACGTCCAGGCTAGCTAACTGGGCACGTGCCGCCTTGAGTTGTTTCCAGACCCTGGGTGCGCCTGTTCTCTGATGGAGGCGCTCTAGTTCGACTACTGCATCCGAGAGTTGCTCCCTTTTCTCCTTCCTAATCTTGTTGTCAGCAATCCCTAGGAACTCCCCCCGGACAACCGCCTTCAAAGCATCCCACAGAATTGCCGTTGAAATGTCTGGAGTGTCATTGATGTCTAAATAGTCGGTTATGGTTTTGGTGACCTGCTGGACTACAGAGGGGCGCTGCAACATCGTCTCACGAAGACGCCAAAGGCGGCGAGGGGATCGCTGGTGGAGCAGGGACAGGGACGCCCTCACCGCTGAGTGATCGGACAGAGGACACGGGAGAATCACCACCTCCTGTGTCTGTTGCGTCAATGTGTCTGATGTCAATATATAGTCAATCCTAGCGTACGTTTTGTGGGAGTGCGAGTAGAATGTGTATTCCCTGGACCTTGGGTGGTGTAATCGCCAAACGTCTGTGAGCCCAGACTCTGCAAGTAGACGCCTCCCAGTGCCAGAAAGGGCTCCAGTCTGCCCAAAGCGCTGCGAAGACCTATCGAGCTCATTATCAAAAGCCAAATTGAAGTCTCCCCCCAGGAGCAGGGATCTGTCAGGGAGACAGGACAGGTCATGAATCGCCTCCCGAAGAAACCCCTCCTGTCCGACATTAGGGACATAGACCACCGCTACCGTGAAGGTATGCTGTCCCAACGTGAAAGTGTAAGCCAAAAGCCTGCCTTTAATCTCAGTCTGTTTATGGCCTATCTGACCCTGGAACCTAGCAGAGACCAGTGTAGCCACCCCCGCTGTCTTAGAGGCACGAGAGGAGAACAGTTGGTGAGGGAACGCCTTGGACCGTAATCTGTGATTGTCTTGTGCCAGGAGATGCGTCTCCTGAAGGAGACAGATATGAGCATCCGAGTTGTCCAGAAAGGACAAGACTGCATGACGTTTTATGGGGTTATTGAGGCCCTTTACATTGAGGGACAGGATTTTAATATCAGCCGACATAATAGTGGACATGAGGATGCGCATGAAAGGCCTGCGAGACCGGGCCCACCTCTACCCCGAGACACCCCATAACCACACCCATCAGACATTCCCGATAAACATCACAACCCACCAGTCTCAGTGATCCGCCATATCTGGAAGGAGGAGGAGAGGACCCCATTACCCCTGAAATAGAACAAACAGAACATAACAGCCACTTACAAAGTCCATAAATGTCCTGGGCTATCAGCCCCATGGCGAGGCGTGAGATGTACAGCAGGAGCCTCCCGCCGCCCCCGTCCCGCCTGGGACCCAGCCTCAAAAACCCAGAAGAACCCCTCTGGCAACTCGTTCCAGTGGTACCAAATCTATACAGTTTCAGTCTGCGGCAGCTGAGTCCTCCGCCAAAGTTGCAACAACGGCTTTGCGTTTTTTAGCCATTGTCTCAGGGTCGGGGCGAAGGCGAATTGGAGCCCTCCCCACCCGTCGCCATATTGCTGCTCCGTCGCGGCGTCCACCAGTGTCCTCCCGCTCCGGGGTTCCCTTGTCATCCTCAGGTAAATTAAGTAGCGAAGTGGCCTCCTGTAAAGAACGGATCTGGCGGAGCTTGCCCTCCCACTTAAAAATAATCCTGAAGGGATGGCCCCAGGAGTAGGAGATATCTTTTGAACGCAGAAATGCCGTGACCGACCAGAACTCCCTTCTTTTCTGTAAGGTGGAGGCAGCTAAGTCTTGGAACAGGAGAGGCCTGGATGAGCGAAAGTCTAAAGGGTGCTTAGCTCGTGCTTCCCGGAGGATACGTTCCTTAAGTTGAAAATCGTGGACGTATGTTAGGATATCCGGGGGAGGGCAGTCGCTGGCCTTTTGGGCCCAACACGCCAGGGGGCGCCCAAGATGTGACGGAAGAGCTCCTCGACAAAAGCTTCAATGTCCTGTCCCTCAATGCCCTGAGGAACCGCCCGGATTCTGATATTGTTCCATCGGGAACGATTCTCGAGGTCCTCCGCGTGGGCCTGGAGGTCCATTGCTGGTCTTGAAGGCATAGGACCTCCTGCTGAAGCTGGTTGATCTCCTCGTCCCTCAACGATGCCTGCGTCTCCAACGAGTCCACCCGTTCGCCTACAGAGTCTATGTCCCTGCGCAGCTCACGAAGTTCCGAGGATATCTCCTTTTTCATAGCGTGGAATTCCCCCGTCAGAGAAGCGAAAAGAGACTCAAGGATACCACGGGTGACCAGCCCATCTGCTTCACTCTGTTTGCGTTCTGCTGGGAGCCCCCCGGTGATGATGCCACTTCAGCCCCTCCAGCGCTGTTCTTGAGGAGGAGATCCTTGACTGATCTCTCCTTCTTGGATTTATTAGTGGCCATGGTTAAGTGGTTCCGCTGCCTGTCTTGTGATCAAGGTTTGAGAGTTCAGGTAATGGCTGAAGGTGCTAGGCCTGCATGGGCCGGAGAGGAAGGCAATCAACTGCTTCAGGCCCTCAGGGCCCTTCACCGGCAACCCCCACAACCCCAGACCGACCGACCAGTCTCACGTCAAGGGGGCCACTCTCAGTGTGGGCCCACTCTATCCGGACGCCCCTCCAGCGGTTCTGAGGGCCTCTCTCGGCGTCTGCGGCTGTATTCAGGGGTACCGCGAGACTCACTCCCAGGGGGGCCAACAGTTTACCCCCCGATCTCTCTCGGCCTCAGTGCGTGGCAAGTCCTGGTGAGGCGCAATGCCGCTTCACTACTTGCGCCGTGTGGTTCAGTCGTGCACACCAGTTCGGGGCCGCAATATTACCGTTCTCGCCACCTGGGCCGCTCACCTCCAGCACCAGTTCCGGCCGCCGGCTGCACCCCCAAGGGCCCTGGCCCGTCTCCACAGCAGCGCGGGCCGGGGGACGGAACGTCAATGAGGATGAGGCCCTGTTCGAACCCGCAGCTGGGCTCACCTGCTGAAGCTACGCCCCTCCACGGCCTCTCCCGCCGATCTCGCAGTCCCAGGACCCGTTCCTCTGTTCCCGGAAGATCTCAAGGCTCCGACGAGTCCGGCGTGCTCAGATGGGTGGCCCCCTCCTCCAGTCCAGGTGAACCAGGGGCGGAAATCGCTCCACCACAGGGAACGCCCGGGAGCCAACCACCGGAGCCTCCGTAAGCCGCTGCACCCAGCAAGAGCGTTCCCAGACCTCAGGCCACTCCCGCTCGCCTACTGCCGGGGAATCGGGCTGAATGACGCAAGAACTGCGAGCACCGATCTCCAGTGCTCGCGCTGCTTGGCGGGTCCGCTTCTGGTCCCAGGCTGTCGCAGGGACCACCGCTGGAAAGATTGGCGAACTCTGGCACCGTCTGGGGTCCGCTATATGTAGCTAAAAGGCCGGGGCCTAGGCAAAGGACCGGAGCGGCGAGCAGGCACGTCCTACTCGGCCGCCATCTTGGCCACGCCCCTAAAACGTTTATTAAAAACAAAGAAATGTTAAAAATATTTTTTTCATGATAAATAATAATGGTAATTAATTTTATAATTTTGTTTTAAATAAAGAATTTGATAATAAAATGTTACAGCATTATGAATTTAATTTTGAATTAAATTGGTTTTAATGTAAAAATGATAAATGAAATTTAAATTGTTTTTCAGAAGTTTAAATTTAAAAGTAAATTCCAACATAAAGTAAAACAATAATTATTTCCTATGCCTTAATAATGATTAGAAATTATGTATTGAATTTATTAAAGTATTTAAATTTATAATTCAATAAAATGTAATGTTGGATTATTTTTTAGATGTAAAAAAGTTATTGCCATTTTTATAATTATACTAAAAATAAGTACTCTTGGTACAAATTATTTTTAAATTAAATTATATTCATTTATATTTTTAACTATTTTAAATAATCTAATTTAATTTAACATTATTTCCTATGGGGTTTTATGTTAAGTCCCAATACCACTATTTTCTATGGGAGGGGGTTGTCATACCAGAGGATGGCCATATGTTGTGCTAAACGTATTCCAGCTCTGAACTGGAGTACATTACTACTGCTTTATGTTCCTTTTTGGCCATAGTAACTAGAGAAGTAAAGTTTGTGAATAGGTATGTTCTTACTCTTCTTTTAATTTTATTTATTGATATTTCAAAATTGCATAAACAAATACAACATAGATCCCAATCCGCTTCCATGTCACTAAATAGTAAAGTTAGTGTATCATCCCCAACATTTCCACCGAGTTTACACAGGACAATGTTATAAAGAAAGCAGGAGAGCCAATTTGAATCTGCATTTGCACATGTCAGTAAATATGTTGTCAAAGGACCCAATATATCTCTAGGCCTAGAGGTCTGTGGAAATTTCTCTGCATAGCCAGTCAGTCTACCATATCTTTCTTCCACATTTCGAATCCAGGGGGCGTCTCCCACCCCAATGCACAGACACCCACCATTTTGCCAAGAGCAATGCAAATGCCACAAGCATCCAATTAGCGTGTCGGAGATTTTTAACAAGGCCTAGCAGGCACATCTGTGGTGTACATTCCACCTGTTCTAGAACCATGTCAGGTAAGGCCTGTGTGACTTGTGTCCAATAGCAGTGAATGGGTTCACATGTCCAAGCCAAGTGTATAAAGTCTGCGTTAGGCTCGTGGCAGCGGACAAAATTTGCTTCTGCTCATAATCCATATTTTTTTAAACTGAGATGGAGAATAAAACATCTGCTGTAAGCATTTAAAATAAATAACCCTCAAATTGCAATTTGATGTAAGTTTATCAAGTAGTACACAGCAGAACTCCCAGTCAGTTGGAGTTAGGGGTTGTTCTAATAAAGCATTCCATCTGTTAAATGCAGGTTTTATAGTCTCAGGTGTTTAATGCTGGGATGCATTATATAACTGAGTAACAAGCTTCCTTCGACCTGTGTTACTGAGTAGTGTCTGAAATGATTGCAACGTCTACAGTTCTTGAGGAAAGGAGGGATTAGGAGCTCTCAGCCACTCGTAGCCGGTGGTATATGAATATTAGAAGTGCAGTATGTTTCTGGTTGCCCATGAAGTTCTACATAGTAATAAAGGTCCCTCTAGGGTATACGTCACCCATTGTTTGCAAACCCACCTTGTGCAATAAAGACAATGCCTTAGGTTTCTTGAGGGACCGATATTGCTGTGTGATGTAACAGTGGTAGTCCTGGGGCATAGAAAGGGGTCTTGCACGCTCTTATACTAAGCATCCGCCAGGCCTGTGTTGTGCTACGGATGGTGTTTATTTCTGCTGCTGTAAGGTTAGTGTGTGTATGTGGCAGAATAGCTAGCCGGGGGGGTGGGGTGGGCATCATCGCTTTCAATCACTATGTGTGGAAGGTATCTTTGAGAGTGATACCACTGATGAGCGAAGTGCGCTTGTGAGGTATGTTCTTACTCTATTGTGGCTTGGTTGACAACCCTCCCTAAAACCCTCCTTGACCCTGTCAGACTCTCCCTAAACCCCTCCTTACTCCTTCCTTAATCCTTCTCCTTTTTCTTAAGTATTCCCAATTTTCCAGCCACTCCTCAATGTCCTTCCCACATTTACTACTGTAGTGTATATCTATATGTCCAGAGACTTCACAGATGGGGCGGAGATCTATGCACACACAGATATAGGAAAGGTGGAGGCGTTACTTTAGAAGGCTTAGATTTAGTAGTCCCACTCCTTTATAAGTAACAGTGGGGAAAGCGCTGGACTTCATAGAGGTTAGATTTGCCATTCCCACTAGGGAAAGCATTGGACTTCAAAGAGGTTAGATCTAGTAGTCCTACTCCAGTCTAAGCATCATTAGGGAAAGCATTGCACTTCGGAGGGGTTAAAATTTACTATTCTGAGCAATAGTAGAAAAAGTGTTGGAATTTGAAAAATTACATATAACAATAAAAGTTCAAATAATTAACTATTTTAATACACAATAAAGCATAATACATTATAGTACATAGCAAATATTAAGGCTATATTATTTAAAAAATCTAAAAACAATAAAACATCATTTAAAATTGTAAAAAAACAAATCATTTAACATGAATACTAAAATAAACATTTCAATTAACAAAATAAATATAAAAGTTATAATGTCACAATTAAATAATTAACATAATTAGTATTCAATGTAATAATACATTTACAGTAGATACATATTTACCATTAAAATTAAATTAATTATAATTGAATTTACTTCCCATCCTATACCCTACGAACCCAACAACACCCTTCGATGAAAACGTAACATTCCATTATTAATAAAATTAAAATATGCTTTAAAATATTATACTAACATAAAACATTTACACTAACAATTAAACAATTAACATAATTAATAATCTATTAAATAATTATTTTACAATAAAAAATACCGACAATTAAATTTAAATTATGTATCCAGTAATTATCTTCCCACCCTATTTCCCTACTAAATCAAAAAACCTGCTACTAGAATATAACATACTATTATTAATACAAAATTTTAAATATACATTAAAATTAACATAATAAATTGAACATACAAACTAACAATTAATATAATTTATAATCAATTACATAATTATTTAAAAATAAGTCCTTAAAAGTAAATTTAAATTAATTATAATTTATTTAATTTCCCACCCCTCCACCTACAAACCCAACAACCTGCTACTAAATTTAAGTATATTAATTACATTGAAAAATAAATTACTAAAACACTTAATATTCTAAACTATATATTTTAAAATAAATAGCAATTACACTAAACATATTATCACCTGAAAGTAATAAATTAACAACAATGCATTAAATGAATTAAAAATGTTATTTTTTACTATTTTAATTAAAACGATATTAAAAAGAATTATATTTTTGAAAATGATATCTCGTAACAATATTCTGTAACATGATATTTTATAACTATATTTTTTTGTAGTCACAATATTTTTTTGATGATATTTGTGTATCATGATATTTAAACATGACATTTTGTCCAAAGAACTCAAAGAAAGTACATATTCCAGTGCCTGTCGCTGTAACACCGGTGACAATCTGGGTCACATACATGCTCACACAAGGCCATGTGTGTGTTTTTTGTTATTTTTATTTTTAAGGTGAAGGAGAGACGATGTAAATGAAATTTGATGGCCAAGTCTCATGCTCCTTAGTTTGTTCCAGGTCGATGTGAGACTAAATGGAAACTAGAGGTCCAGGTCATTGCTGCTGCTGTAATTTTGTGATTCCCAACTGGTTGGAAAGAAGGTGCCTGCCCAGAGCCGCGTTTAAGCAGTTGCCATCACAACTAGGTGAGTCAGGCAATAGTTGAAGTACCAACCTTGTTCTACGTGTACACACGCACAAAGGTCCCCATATTTATATTGTCTGCCAGCCATAATGGGAAGGTAAGTACAATGTGTCAAGCTCAATGTGACAAAAACTGCCAAACCCAGCACACCTGGAGAATGTGTGACAGTCCATCAGTCAAGCAAGTACTGTATAATATGTGGAGTGGCCATATGGTTTGAGGGAACTGCAGGGTGAAAAACCCAAGAAGCATGCAGAAATAAATTATTGCTTGGTACAATCATCATGATGTGTCCTACAGTGGATGTAACTGCAGGGTGCAAGCACCGATATGTAGTGCAGTTATAAGTCAGGGAGACTCGGGCCTCCTCTCTCTCTGTCAAATTTCAGAATCTCCAGACTGACACTACTGCTCTTACCTGCCCAAACCAATGAGATTAGGAGACTGTTCAGTTCTGTGAATGGGCATGTGAACTTTGGCCAGCGTTAATTATGCCAACGGACATTTCGCCGAATGCACTGCAGCACTTAATTCAACAGCGCTGCAGTTGTAGGTGGTGAAATGCCTGTGGGCACAGTGGGGAGGGCTGTGGGGACAATCACCGCAAGGTAAACACCAGCATCCAGAGTGTGTTGTGTTTTTATTCAGTTGTGAAATGTCCGCAAATCCTGTGAATGTCGTCCAAGGTAAGGGCAAGGAAAGTTCTGTAAAACATTAAGGTATCCAGACAAAAATTCCATTTTGCTAAGAGCTATCTGGCCCATTACTAAGACAGGTAGAGTATTCCAGAACTTTCTTGAGGTACGGACGCCCTGCAGGACCCTGCCAACGTTATAGGTATATTGGTTTTCTGAGGAGTGGGCAATTCGAATACCAAGATAATGGAACATTCTCATTTCCGAGGTCAATTCTGTAACAGAGAGACTCACCACCTCCTGGTCTGCCAGTCTCACATTTGTGAAGAGTAGTCTTGTGTTTGTTGACATATAGGCATTAAGCAGAGCCAAAGCCATCTAGTGCCTGCAGCATGAAAGGTAGTGGTAGCTGTAGTCTCCCTAAATAAACCAGTGTATATCATCTGCATACATTGAAACAATATGAGCCATTTGCCTCACCTGCATGCCCCACTTCTTCATTTGAGTCTATAAGTATATTGCCAATGGCTCTGTGCCTCAGGCCTAGAATATATTAGTTATACTAGAATATAAATTATATGACCCAGAAAGTATGGGACAAATCCCATCCAGCCCAACACAGACAAGAGATATTCCCAATTGAGGGTATCAAAGGCTTTCTCTATATCTAGCAGCACTAGAATGGCTTCCAGGTTCTCTCCCTGGACAATATGCAAAACATAGGAAATTCTGTGAAAATTCATGTGAGTGCTGTGGCCTTCTATAAAGACACATTGGTTGTCACTGACCAGGTGGGCCCGTATCCAACGTAGGTGGGTTGCCAGTGCCTTTGATACTTTCCCATCAACATTCATCATAGATATGGGTCTCTAGGACCCTGGTTCCCTCAGGTCTCAGTCCAGCTTTCGACCATAGTAATAATAGCCTCTATCATAGTTGTGGGGGGGGGGGAGTATGTCACTATATCTAGCTTCAATGAGCTTTCTTCCTTCAGGACTTTCAGGCGGCTGCTCTGTTTTTTTCCGGCTTGCCTGACCTTAAAATGGCGGCCGGATCCGAATAAGAATTAAATCTGTTCACCTAAAAGGGGCTTACATGAACAGCAGCTGCTCTCTATGCTCTTAGGACAATATTCTCCCTACCAAGGAGTCCATCAACTATTCTGGTCTGAAGTGGGGATTGTTGATGTCCCAAAGCCTCACAGGGCCCTACCTGACCCTAAAACAGCGTCCATGCACAAGGTGATTTGATCTGAGCTCTTGGCCGACTTAGACCTACTCGTTCCTGCTTGTTTTCCTTGATGGATTCTGTCAGGGCTCTGCTATTCCTCCAGGTTGCCACAACAATCTTACTCATCTGCTGTATGCTGCTTGTACTAGAGGGTGCGCGATATCTTTAATCCCAGCCCTATCTATAACACAGACTCTCTCTAAAACTGGCATCTACCCAGTGCTGCCGTACCAGCCTCCCACTGCTAAAACCATGGCAGAAAAAGAGCTTAAGCCGAACAACAAGCGCACCAAACCTGAACCTGGAGGCGAGCTAGAGGATGAGGTGGACGGCGCTTCCCAATAACTCCATGACCTGTGCTCTCGATAGAACTTTGACGATGCCCCCTGGGCGGAATCCATAACTGTCTGTACTTACCGCGGTACCCGAGCAACTTTGGCCGATGCCCGGTGGAGCTGTCCTATGCAGCTATAGAGGAGTTTGGCTCTGGTTCACCCCTCGGCCGTCACCTACCCAGCCGGACATCGGACATTGTTTCCCTCGTCTCCCCGTTGTGTCTTCCACCTGCATTCCTTACCCCTGCTTACCATTCCCCCTCTACCTTTCACTCCCCTTAAGACGTGTGTACGCGCTAATAACTCATATTATTGTGTAATCTCATGTTTCTCTCCTATATCTATACTTGGCTATGTAATTATGTAACCTGTAACTCGCTGATCCTCATGTAAAGCGCTCTGATACCTCCGGGTCTAGCCAGCGCTATATAAAACTCTGCAAATACCAAAAAAAATACAAAAATAGCCTCTATCATAGTTGGGGGGGAGTATGTCACTATATCTAGTTTCAATGAGTTTCTCTAAGAGTTTGGGAATTATTTGGGCAGAGTATGGCTGATAAAACTCTTTGCTCTGCAGCCTGTCTCGAAACAGCCACCATGTCCAGAAATGTGGACATCTGAGTCAGCGAGCAGACCTCAGACTCAGTGTAGAGCACCCAAAGTGGTTCTGAGCATGTTGTTGATCCCTGCCTTGTGGAGACAGCCAAGCCATATGGCCTGTTTAGGGCCATTAACATAGAGGATGGTTGCTCTCTCTTGAGGAACCATGCCTATAGGCACCCTGTTTTGTCTCCATCCCTATGTAGCTACTGCCTATATTCCTGCCGCATAAACCGGTCCAACCTATTCCAAATCTCTGCACCTACTGAGTTCCGCCATCACTTTGGTCTGATGTCATGGTCTGTAGGCATGCCAGTTGATGTTCACTATCTATTAAATAACATTCTAGTTGCCACCACATCCAGTACACTTTTGTAAGGCACTGTCCCCCAATCACAACTTTCGGGGCACCCACTCATTACTCTGTGTTCCCGTAGTGGTCCAGTTATCATCGAAATAGCCAGAGAGGACCTCTGTCAGTTCTGAGTGATAGATCGCATCCTGCAGGGCCTCAAGGTGCAGCCTCCAGAGAGGAATGCGGGGGGGGTTGCATCCTGCCCAGATTCAATTCCATCAGCTGCAATGCATGGTCGAATCAAAACTGAACTAAATAGTTTACCACTCCCACCCTGTGTGTGAGTGAAGATGTAATCAAGAACCTGTCTAATCGGTTGTAAGTATGGCAGAAGAACTCCCTACGGTCTAGGTACTTCTCCTTCCATACATCTATACAGTGCAGGTTGGCCATCATTTCCATTAGGGACGAAACAATGTTGGGCATCGTCTACATCTTAGGAGGGTATCTGTCTAATTGACTAACACACAATTCAAATCCCCCACTCATATAAGTGGGACATCTACATATGGTAGTAGCTTCACCTGTAATACTGAGTAAAATTCTTTAATATCAACGTTAGCGGCATACACATTAGGAAGGTAGGCCATCCAAAAACCTATAAGGCAGGACAAACCTCCCCTCTAAATCTGCTTCCATATATTGCATTTGAAAGGGTACATTCAGGGTAAGCCATATCAACACTCCTTGTGCATAGTTCAGATATGTCAAGGAGTATATTTGACCACTCCACTTCCTCTTTACCTTCTGCTCCTCCACAGGATGTGTTTCCTGTTGAAATGCCATTTGGCCATAGTGGGACCTTAACACCTTCGCCACGATCGGAATTCCGCCCAGGTGCTGGACATTCCGATCGCGGGCGTGGTCGTGACGAGCTCAGCTCGTCATGCGCACACGCCCACCGCGCAGCATGACGAGCTCAGCTCGTCATGAGCATCGAAGGGGTTAAAAAGGTATGCACCCTGTACCACTTTACAAATGTATTTTGGCCCCGGACATTCCTGGTGACCATACTAATGGGACCTGCCATCACTCCCAGTGTAACATCCCGCAACCCACCTTCGTCCCACCAGGTCAGGTAGCTTCCGAGTTTCCACACAGTCTCAGGCTAGCCAATCCGACTGCATTTCACGCATACTTGATGATTGCGTAACTACTGACCTCAAACCAACAACAATCTCCATAACCCATTTTGCCACTACCCCCAGGTAAACACGCATCCAAACTAGAAGGGGGATGAGAGCACACTTCCTCACATACCAGCAGAGTTCGCCCCTTTGCATCATGGTGAATGCAGTTCACAATAAGCACTTACTTAAATATTAGTACTAGTATTTCACCAAACCAATTGTGTTTCTCCAAGCATATTTATGCAACAACCTTACCACCCCCATACATGAGTAAGTCCACCAACGTTATCCTAGAAGCCTACCAATGTCTAGCACAGGGGAAACCAGAAGACCCCAAGCACCCATAGACCAATGGCCCACAGATGAGAGGGGGCAGCATCACCCCAGAGTTCCTATTCAATCTACAACTTAATGAACCAACAATAAAGAAGGGGAGGAAGGTCTCCAGCTGAGACCACCCATCATTTATCTAGATCCCTTTCAGTTCCTGATATCGCCCACCCAATATTCACAGCTCTGATAGCCCACCTGAGACCGCCGTAGTAGTAACATCGCTGCCCCTTCATGTAGCAGGCAGTTCTGGAGTGTCATCCACCATGTCAATGACGCTCACAAGCTCCACAGCCGTTGACATCCCAATGCCCAGGCCTCCTCTCTTTCTGCCCAGCGATCCTTCAAGTCCAGCATTCTTTCCTGGTAGACCACCACTTGGGACTCCATCGCTGCTCCCTCCCGTCCCCCCTGGGGCCTCCTCCCCGAGGATCAAGCTTTTTGCTGATTTAGGGTCCTGGAGGTGAAATCCCCACCCACTGCAGATGTACAGCCCTCACCCTGAACCTCAAGTCAGTCCTGAACCTCCTCAGGGGAGTCAAAAAAGTGGGATTTACCCCATGAAGTACTATTGATTTTTCAGGGAACAGGAGCATGTACTGTAGGTCCATATCCTTCAGTTTTTCTTTCACCCCTGCACAGGTTTGAAAAAGTCTCTGAACTCGCTGGGTGTAATAAGGGAAAATGAAAATAACATGGTCTTCAGACTTGGGGACTCCTGATCTTCTAACCGCTTATAGGTTCTCATCACTATTACGATAATTAAGGGTTTTGCAATCATTGCCTGCAGAGGTGCACCTGGAAGCGAGGGGGAGGTGCAGAGCCCTATAAGCCCTCTCCACCACAAAAAGACAAAACAGGGTGTCTGGGCCAAGGGTTGCTTGAATCCATCTATCCAGGAAAATCTCTGGGGTTGTTCACTTCCCTCCCTCAGGGAAGCCCACAAAGCACAGGTTACATCACCTCGGTCCTCAACCCAGTCTTCAAGACAATGTATCATCTCAGACAGCAAACCAATTTAAGAGTCCTCAGCTCCTCCATCAGCGCAGTCACAGTCTGCTCAGTCTCCAAGGATCAATCTGCCACTTTTCGGAGGTCAACTAGGAGTAGATTGACCTCCAGTGAGAGGGTGTCAATCCTGACTTCCAGGGTAGTCTCAGAGCTCTCTATGGCCGCAAGGAGTACTCCTGAGGGATCCTGCAGCTCCTGTTGTTCCCCATGACAGTCTGCCGCCGCTACACTACCTCCTCCACCTCCCTGTCTAGTGGCTGCAAATTGATCAATCCTTGTCTGTTGCATACCCCTTGGCGGCCTATCCTGCACCATTTTTGCCATGAGGATTATTAAGCACCTTCTTGTCCTTGTAGTGAAGGTGTGAATTCAAGAGCAGCCATCAGTATCAGGTGACAGCTCAGCAGGGAAGGTTGGAGAGCTGGCAATTACTGACTGCCACAGTTTCAAGGTCACTTCATCAGTCCCCAGCATTAAAAGGGAGAAAGGGGGAGGGGAAAACAGGCCTCCGGTTAGAGGAGTTGCAGCTCCACCGGGAGGCTACAAACCAGACAAAGAGGGATGAGGAGAACCACACCCTTGGCCCACACCACCTCGCTCCCACTGATGCTTCTACAGTCACTGCAAGCCACACCGCCAGTCTGCTGTCACCCACACTCCCCTCAATTTCAGACCAAGAGTAAGGCAGATAGGGCTCTTGCTACAGGCCAGATTAATCCAGGATCGAGCTGGTGCAGGCCCCCTCCACCCGTCAATCCAGCTCTCTCCTCCAGCTCCCAGCAACAGTCCATCTCTGTGAAAGAGAGGTAAGGCTGCAAATCAGCACCAATTGGGGAGTGCTGCTTATCTGGCCATCTGCACAGAGCCATCGAGGTAGAGGTCACAACAGCACTCACCCTTCAGCTCCACAATTCGCAAGGAATTCCGCCTGCTAGTCAGAGCCACCACTCCACCCTCTTCAGTGCTTGCAATATCAAAACATAAAAATTTCAAAAAACAGATTGTTAGCAAAAATATCGCCTGTCTCTATTTAACTAATAAAACCACAAATATCAAGAAAACCGCTGTCCGTATTACGATTAGGCTTTCCCATGAGCCGACCGCGGCAGTAGGACCGTTGCCTAAAGGGCGGCGGAGACAAAGGATTTGGGGTGCATACTCATCCCTTTCATGTTCTTCCCAGCAGATGCCAATGTGGATCCCTTTATCCTGGTCCCTCCTACACAGCAGCATCTTCATCCCGAGGAATACACCCCTGTCTGCGAGGAATACACCCCTGTCTGTCTTACACAGGTAAGTGCTCTTTATACCATATACCCACTGCCTGGACTGCCCATATATAGGTTGGACTCCCAAAATGAATAGGTGGTATTTTTCCATGTGTATCATGCATATGTGTGCATTCGACATATATGCAGTCGAAATGCACACACTGGCATTGATATATATGGAAATACATTGCCCACCACAGCAAGACTGCAGCAGCCACACCGCGGGCCCTGTGGTCAACTCGTAATACATCGGTCGGAAGACCGCCAACACTGAGGGCTACTAGCGGCTGCGGCCCTTCGGCGGTCAGACCACCAAGCTCGTAATAAGGCTCTAAAACAAAACTAACGAATAAAATCAAACTATAAACAAACTTAACCAACAAAATCAGACAAGCAATTAAATCAGCAATATAAATGGCACACAAATTTAATCAATGAAATACTTCAACAATGACAAATGCTGCAAGATGAGGACACTCTGCCAGACTCTCTAACCAGACCCTCCCCCCCCAAAAAAAAAAAAAATATATAAAAATATATATTTATATATATATATATATATATATATATATATATATATATATATATATATATATATATATATATATAGATATTCACTGAAAAAACCATAGGTTTCAGGGGCGTTATAGTTAGTTGGACATTTCACTCGTACAAAACCATAGAAATTCCCCCGTTATAGTTAGTTCAGCTACTATAACTCGCGCGCCCGCAATGCACTGCTGATGACGTCACATATTACATCACTCATGACATGGTCAGTGACATCACTCATGACATCACCGATGACATCTCATATGACATCACTGATGACATCATCCTTGTGATAGAGTGGCAGACCTCCTCTCACCCTAATATAACCTTTGATACACACACTCAAAAATACAAACTAACATTTTCAAAACAATGGACATACCAATACCAGTTACAACACACCTATTCAGTAATTCCAAGATCTACACACACATCCACTCATTCACCAACAGTCCCTATACAGTCACTCATACATGTACTCACTCATCATATGTACTCATACACCTATACATCCTGTTACACCCCGCCACTCATCCATAGAGTTACTCACACACCTAGTCACACATGCAAACAAAGTATCAAACATCCATTTACTTGCATATACAGTTATACACACACTACCACACTTACTTCTACAGAAACTTACACATACTTACTCTCTTAAACAATCACTTATAGAAACACCTACTTATTTGTACAGGAACTCTTCCAATCTCTCACTCTCACATATACTCACTTATATACACCAATACTCACATATACTAGTTTAAAACATATGTAGTTACTCATAAAGGCACTAATGAGACAGTCATTCACTCACTAACACACCCATACACATACTCATCCACCTATACAGTCCTGCACACATGCTGTCTTCAACACATACAAACAGTGAGTCACTCATTCATGCATCTATGCACTAAGTAATACCCCCACCGAACCATACAGACACTCAGACACTCATACTGATACTCAAAAAACCAACTAATAACCCATATAGACACTCATGTAGCTACTCACCAACCCATGCAGCCACTTATACACAAAGTGAGAGACTGATACAGATATTTTCATTTTTAAACATTACTCACTAACCCATGTATTCACTAAGATACACTTAGTCAGTTATACAATCAATTTAAAAAAAAAAATCATCCATTTAGACACTTATATACCCATTTATTCTTCCATCGACCTTGAGATATACATATATAAAACATATTTAATTTTCAGAAAAACACACATTCACTGGATGATGTCATCAGTGATGTCATCAGTGATGTCATTTGAGATGTCATCAGTGATGTCATGAGTGATGTCACTGACCATGTCATGAGTGATGTAATATGTGACGTCATCAGCAGTGCATTGCGGGCGCGCGAGTTATAGTTAGCTGAACTAACTATAACGGGGAATTTCTATGGTTTTGTACGAGTGAAATGTCCAACTAACTATAACGCCCCTGAAACCTATGGTTTTTTCAGTGAATTTCTAAGGTTTTTTAAATGCTAATTTCTAACTATAACGTGCCTGAAACCTATGGTTTTTTCAGTGAATTTCTAAGGTTTTTAAATGCTAATTTCTAACTATAACGTGCCTGAAACCTATGGTTTTTTCAGTGAATATATATATATTTATTATACTATGTATACATGTGAAAATGTCTCGGTCCCCTGTTTGCCTTGGTGGCACGGAAAAAATGGGTGGAACTGACGTCAGCACGCCGACGAGGTCCTCTTATGGCTCCGATGACGTCATACGGTGTCGCGAGCGGAGCCGTGCTCGTTGACGTGGGAGAGCTAGGAAAGAATTTCAGTGGAATGCTGGTGCAGGGGATATTCACCTAAGTGTTCAGGCTAGTCCTTTGGGAGCAACTGTTTATGTTGCCACTCCAGAAACCGAAACCAGTGATCCAAGGGCAGAGGCCCTGCAGATGGCACACGAGGTGGGGTGCCCAGTCGTGTGCACCGGCGGGGCAGCGAAGTGACAAGCACCACAACCCACAAAAAAGGTAACGAGGGCACTGAATAACACAGGATCTTCTCTTTGTATCAGGCAGGAACAACGAAGTTAAAATGCCCTAGTACCAAAATGTAGAATTAGTGCTACAACGGTCTTCAAGAGGACCTGCGATGCCGCTTCTGCCTCCCGTACCTTGGAGGCAGCACATGGGTCACGCGGTACGGTCATACTGCGGTGGGACGCACACTCGTTGACCTCTCATGGCACTGCTCTACACTTCAGGGAGGACGCTTTCCATTAGCTATGTTTTCTGATGACATGTCGCGCCGGCCCCGTCCAACAACAGAACTCCTTTAGATCCAAACAGACTCTTCCACTCTCTCACCGGAAGTGAAACCAGGCCACGTGGACACTTTCACAATACAACAGCCGGGAATGCACTTTTCGGTAAAAAAACCACATTCCTTCCTCCTAATTAATCAAATAAACGTCTCACTGAAGAACAGGGGCCAGCTTCGATCGGTAAACAGCTGTTACAACGACTTTTTACTTTGCGATACCATTACAACGCATGCATTACCACGCATGCGTTGTACATCACAAAGTCATTACTACGCCTTTTTTAGAACGCATGGTCATTTACCACGCATGCCTTTACAACAAATTTTGTTGTAAAGGTATGTATGGTAAATGACCATGCGTTCTAAAAAACATGTAGACGATCCATGCCATTGTAAGGAAACAGGGGCTGTTCCGTTTCCTCACAACGACGTGCACCGCCCCTCAGAGATGATGTGAAGCAGGAACCACGAGGAGAGAGGAACCATGAGGAGTGAGAGGTAAGGGGGATTGGGCATGGGGTGGGGGTTTCTTTTCTAGGGTTTAGGGTAGTGCAGTGGTGTTTGGGTGGTGTAGGGGGTCGTGCTGGGGTAGTGTTTTAGGGTTTAGGGTAGTGCAGTGGTGTTTGGGTAGTTGTCAGGATGTGCTTATCTCTGTTGCACGGGAGCAGAACGACGTCTATTCCCAATTCCACCCTGCTGCTCCCAGCCAACCACGTTTCTTTGTTCACGTGCATTAACTGAAGAACCCACAGGGGGGAAAGGGGATGGGACAGAGAAGAGACTGCCACACTTCTTGTGCTCCGGTTCCTCAGCTAATCTTCTTTTCAGCTGCTATCTTTGGCGTTTTTCTGCTGTGCGATATACCTTGGAACTACAATAAACATTAATCAACAATAACTCTTATACTCTACTTGTCCTTAATTACCTTTCTTTTTTCTCTCTTACTTAATTATACACCTACCCGTGTTGTCTGTGGCCTGTGCCTCTCTTCTTTCTTCGTTACTGTGTTGCTGCCTTATCTGTAACTGTAAATTCATATATTGACTGAACTGCGTTTAACAGAGTTTTATTGTCTCTATTGTCTTTCCTTCCTATTCAGACTCTCACCTTTGCTCGTACAGATGGACTCCTTAATGATTTCTGGAATCTGCCATGAAGGTAAGGACTGTCTTTTCTTTTGGACAAGAAAGTCTCTATGTACTATTTATATAACTGGGTTTCTATAGACTATGGGCAGTCCACAAATAACCTACCTAACTACTAAACTATGGGGCTAACCCTGCCCGCTACTAAACCTAACAAGGCTGGAATATATTTGCTAACTTTAACTCTCTGAGAATGAATACCAACTTCTGTAACCCTTAGCAATATTTGTTTCTCTCGTGCACGGTAGTGCGGTCTCGAGTCTCGCTCAACCCAGGCTCTGGCGAAGCGCCTCTAAATCCGGGAAGCGAAGACCGAGAATGGTTACTTTGTACCTCTTCGACTGAAGCGATATAATGTACAAGAAAATGAGGCTTACTAAGGTGCGCGAGGACGCCACTCCGTAGGTCCTCTCTCCGAGAAAGACTTGACTGAAATTCGTCGAGGGAATAAACGCGACGCAGATTTCCCTATCTGACTATCGCGCCGCAAATCTTCAAAGGCTCCTACTCCGCGAACTCTTCTGGTGAAGTGCGACGTTCAGCAGGGGCTTCACCTGGACATACGTGATTGCTTGCAACGACTGGAACGCTAACTTGCTGACCCAGGGGTGTCTTTCTGGCGGCCATTCTAGATCTCCTCTGAACTCGAATCTCATGTAAATAGTAGTCCTTGTCTTTTCTCATGGGGGGCCTCCATCGAACTACTGCTACTGAATTACTTTTACCCTTTAAAGGCTGAGTGGTTCTGACAGTAGTGTAGGGGGTCGTGCTGGGGGTAGTGTTTTAGGGTTTAGGGTAGTGCAGTGGTGTATGGGTAGTGTAGGGGGTCGTGCTGGGGTAGTGTTTTAGGGTTTAGGGTAGTGCAGTGGTGTTTGAGTAGTGTAGGGGGTCATGCTGGTGTTAGTGTTTTAGGGTTTAGGGTACTGCAGTGGTGTTTGTGTAGTGTAGGGGGTCATGCTGGGGGTAGTGTTTTATGGTTTAGGGTAGTGCAGTGGTGTTTGGGTAGTGTAGGGGGTCGTGCTGGGGGTAGATTTAGGGTTTAGGGTAGTGCAGTGGTGTTTGGGTAGTGTAGGGAGTCGTGCTGGGGGTAGTGTTTTAGGGTTTAGGGTAGTGCAGTGGTGTTTGTGTAGTGTAGGGGGCTGTGCTGGGGTAGCGTTTTAGGGTTTAGGGCAGTGCAGTGGTGTTTGTGTAGTGAAGGGGGTCATGCTGTGGGTAGTGTTTTAGGGTTTAGGGTAGTGCAGTCGTGTTTGTGTAGTGTAGGGGATCGTGTTTTAGGGTATAGGGTAGTGCAGTGGTGTTTGGGTAGTGTAGGGGGTCATGCTGGGGTTAGTGTTTTAGGGTTTAGGGTAGTGCAGTGGTGTTTGGGTAGTGTAGGGGGTCATGCTGGGGGTAGTGTTTTAGGGTTTAGGCTAGTGCAGTGGTGTTTGTGTAGTGTGGGAGGTCATGCTGGGGGTATATTTAGGGTTTAGTGTAGTGCAGTGGTGTTTGGGTAGTGTAGGGAGTCGTGCTGGGGGTAGTGTTTTAGGGTTTAGGGTAGTGCAGTTATGTTTGGGTAGTGTAGGGTGTCGTGCTGGGGGTAGTGTTTTAGGGTATAGGGTAGTGCAGTGGTGTTTGGGTAGTGGAGGGGGTAGTGGTTTAGGGTTTAGGGTAGTGCGCCCAACCAGCCACAATATTCGTGGACAAAGGGGATCCTGACTCTTTGGAACGCTCCGTCAATTGAATAATTTGGGTCAAGGCCCTACCACGTCCAAGACCTATCAATTCCTTTCTTGGGATCCCTCATATACTTGGAGAAAAAGGTACATAGTTTCTCATCAATTTCAGGCGTGTGTGCCACATTCCCCTTCAGTGAGGGCCTGGGGCATTCTCCCCTCATCCTATTCCTGACCTCCCTTTCAAGGGGTTGATGGATTTTCCCCACCACATACTCTGCCACTTTGGCGTCAGGTGTCCACTCTGCCGACCTAGGATGGTAAATTTGGGTAGGCTTGAACATGTCCGAGTGGACCCCGTCCCCAACCGGGGACTGAGAGGAGTGGGACTCGACGCCAGGGACGCCCCGAGTCCTTATCCTCATCGGAGGAGAAATCGTCCTCCGATACACCCTCTCCCTCTAAGGGAAACCCGCCGTCGAGGTCTACAATAGTGGTGACAGTGTCGCAATTTTCTCCAGGCCCCTCCTCCTCCCGGCAGGGTGCATGTTTTAGCGTTTGCGCACTCTTGAGGAAAGTCTCCGTAAGTTTATCAAATCCTTCCAAGTGCCCCGCGTTATGCTTAACGGCCCTTTTATTCCCCATCTGGGAGCTACTTGGACCCGCCACCACCAGATCTGGGTCACTGAACACCCCAGGGATGCTTTTCGCCAGCTTATCAACCTGATCCCTAAGAGGAGCCAGCGCCCTAGAAATAGCCAGAGAGAGGGCTTGGTCCACTGCTGGAGGGAGAAGTTGGGGGCCATTCCTCCTCCACTTCCTGGTAGGTGGAGTAAAAATGGTCTTCTGGAGAAGACATGATAGCAGAGGGTGTGAGCACAGAACAAATGCCCTTAAAATCCTTAAGACAGCCCCCTCGCCGGTGCTCCAACAGCTGGGCTTTCCCCGAAGCTGTGATAAGAATAGACTGAGGCGCAATACCAATTACCACCACCAGGTGGCGCTGGTCACTAACGTGGCCGTGTGGGGAAATCACCGCGTAGCGGTGTCAAAATTAGGTGAGGGTTGGTCGGGAATCAAGCGGACACTAAAGGAGTGACTGGATTCCCAAACACGCGTAAAGACCAGCGGGAGCGCTCGACGGAGCTGCCTCGCTCGGACCAGACCGCCTGACAGGATCTCACCGCGCGCAGAGCACACAGCGGGAGAAACTGCGAGGGGGAGAACGTGCTCGGGCAAGAGCCTGCTGCGAAGGGAATATGAAACAACACTAAGGCAATAATGCTAATAACGTGCACAAGAAACCGCTATACAAACAGCAACAACGTCAGATTAAGCCAAGAATGTAAGGAATGCACTTAACTGACGAGCAGTGAAGAAAGAGGAAGCGGAAGGGACGTCACGATATTATATACGATGGACTGTGATATGATTGGACTATAGTTGCCTTGGAGACTACCCCCTAATGGTTCATGGGTTGTGTAGTCTTTTGTTTAATGATTGTTGTGTTACGTTTTCTTTGAACTGCTATGCAAATAAAGTGAGGAAAGATATGCATAATCCTCACCTCCGTCCTGCCATAGAATTCATTAAACTTTATTTGATCTGATTTAGAAACATAGATCATAAAAGTGTACATAAAAACAGTAAATCCTCTTTCCTAATACAATACAGTGAGAATTAATTAAAACCAGTAGGTAAAAACGGGTGTTACAAAGCCCGGTTCAGAGCAACTTCAGGTTAACAAAATCGTAAAGTTCAATGTTTCGCAAGATCAATCTCATGTACTTCGTGCAAAATACACAATAAGGGGTCCAAGTAAGATGTAACGCTCCAATACCGGACCAGTTTGCACTATATAAAACTGCAGAAAAAATAAAAATAAAAAGTGTTTTGCACACTTCTGTGATTGGGCTATATGTGGGCTACATCTGGGTGATATTTGTGCTACATTTGGGCTCTTTTTTCTCTGGTGGCCATCTTGGGAGACTTATTTGTTATGAAGTTTCCTAATTTCGTCATTTACTGCAGTCTCCTCAGTAGGAAATGCTTTCAGTTTTTACTTTGATTCCATCAAGAAGGCATTCAGATGTGTCACACATTTGCCATAAATTCAGAATTTTAGCACTCTAGTTGTTCATTAGATCACTGTAGTAAAGCTACTGCTCACCAGGGAGTTAACTGGAAGTCTACTGCTGGTATTGAAAGTGATTGTTTCAGTCTGCATGTCAGAATTTTCTAATGAAATAGAAGAGGATTTGAGATCTCACTTAAAACATGCCCTAAATTTTCTTTCTGCAGCACTAACCATCATTTCTATGGCAAAATGAACCCCATCATGTTGTTCCTTTTTAAATTAAATGTTTTAAGTGTTACCAGTTTATTCCAATCAAGATGGCTTCAGGTGTGCCATACTTTTGTCATAAGTAAGGCTGTTAGCACTCTAGTTGTTCTTTAGAACACTCTGGGAAGCTGCAGTAGAACACAAAGGAATCAACTGACAGTCTCTGCCCTTGTTGGATGTACATGTTTTACTGAGAATGTCAGACTTCATTCTCACATGACTGAGAAAGATAATGTGAATTTACAGAAAATATGCTCTCATTTTAGCTTCTGGAGCACCTTCCAAAACTGTATGGGACAAGCATGTGAAAATAGTTTTCTCTCAAACATGATTCATGATATCCCAGCAGAAGGTTTTTCACAGGGTAAAATCACCTTAGAACACACCACAATTCCTGAAATTAGTATGGTACCATCAACAAATGAATTCTAATGTAACTAAAGTCTGTTATCACCCTTTATAGTTCTCCTTTTGGTAACCCTCAAAATCTTCGATTCACTACAATGCATTTCAATGGGGTACTATCATTTATATTGGTCCCAAGATGGCTGCCAGCAATTCCAGGATGAAGTGCTGACAGCCAATCAGATCTCACGATGACATGTGTGGTTAGGCTCCGCCCAGATATATATGTGTTTTCTTTTTCAAATTTCTCAGGAACTACTGAACGGATTTACACCATTTAAGCAAAAGGCACGACTCTGAACCAAGGGCTACCTTTTTGCCAAATTTGGTGTAATTCCGTTCAGCAGTTCGGGCTGTAGCTGCGATGAAAGGTTCCTATGGAAAATTGCATGGGGAAAACACGTTTTGGGACCCCCCTTTTTTCTCGGCCCCCGCTTGCCGAATCACCCCGATACTTTCAGGATAGGAGCGGACCAGAGCGGGCCATAAGTTTTAAAAATTTCGCGAAGATTCGTCTACCGGCGCCAAAGTTATTTCAAATAGAATGTTGTGGATTTCCTATGGAAAATCGGTCCTAACTATAACTATCAACTGGCGACCGCCAGTAGATAATATATATATATATATATTAATATATATATATATGCCACAGGAGATTCTTGACTGGAAAGAATCGGAGAAACACAGCGGGGAATACTGGAAGAATCTTTATTGTCACAAGAGCAATGGCATGACGCGTTTCGGTCTATGCCTTCATCAGATGCCTGCTCCAACACAGCTCTCACGCCAAAACACTCACATTTGTAATCCTAATCGTTCCGCCATAGGTGGTTATTCAGGTGGGCGGAGTCAAAGTCCCAAACAGTACTTCAGCCGCGTTGGCGGACTGCAAGTACCAGCATGCACCTCTCACGGCTTGCAGGTAAGTGGCTTTTCGTAGGTCCAAGTGTCCTCGTAAGGGCCCTGAATTAAAATCGGAACGTGGGTTGTGGTATTAGGCAGAACTGGGCTGGTGAAACAAATATCCTTCCCGGGTCCCCAAGACGCTTCAAGCGCACAACTCCACTCTCATCTTGACCTGGAAACGCAGATACAATAATCCCGGTCCCTCCGTGCAGTCACAGACTGCAATGAGCAGCGGTCAATTTGTTGGGCGTGGATGCGGTGGGTCTGAGCTGTCCAATACCTTGGATAAACAAACAAACGCCGAAGCTGTCCTTGAATGCTCAGACCTCTTGGTGAAGCGGGTTACCTCCAGCGCGCCCAGGACTAGTGCGCAAAAATGCCACAGGAGATTCTTGACTGGAAAGAATCGGAGGAACACAGCGGGGAATACTGGAAGAATCTTTATTGTCACAAGCGCAATAGCATGATGCGTTTCGGTCTGTGCCTTCATCAGATGCCTGCTCCAACACAGCTCTCACGCCAAAACACACACATTTGTAATCCTAATCGTTCCGCCATAGGTGGTTATTCAGGTGGGCGGAGTCAAAGTCCCAAACAGTACTTCAGCCGCATTGGCGGAATGCAAGTACCAGCATGCACCTCTCACAGCTTGCAGGTAAATGGCTTTTCGTCGGTCCAAGTGTCCTCGTAAGGGCCCTGAATTAAAATCGGAACGTGGGTTGTGGTATTAGGCAGAACTGGGCTGGTGAAACAAATATCCTTCCCGGGTCCCCAAGACGCTTCAACCGCACAACTCCACTCTCATCTTGACCTGGAAACGCAGATACAATAATCCCAGTCCCTCCGTGCAGTCACAGACTGCAATGAGCAGCGGTCAATTTGTTGGGAGTGGATGCGGTGGGTCTGAGCTGTCCAATACCTTGGATAAACAAACAAACGCCGAAGCTGTCCTTGAATGCTCTGACCTCTTGGTGAAGCGGGTTACCTCCAGCGCGCCCAGGACTAGCGCGCAAAAATGCCACAGGAGATTCTTGACTGGAAAGAATCGGAGGAACACAGCGGGGAATACTGGAAGAATCTTTATTGTCACAAGAGCAATGGCATGACGCGTTTCGGTCTGTGCCTTCATCAGATACCTGCTCCAACACAGCTCTCACGCCAAAACACTCACATCTGTAATCCTAATCGTTCCGCCATAGGTGGTTATTCAGGTGGGCGGAGTCAAAGTCCCAAACAGTACTTGAGCCGTGTTGGCGGACTGCAAGTACCAGCATGCACCTCTCACGGCTTGCAGGTAAGTGGCTTTTCGTCGGCCCAAGTGTCCTCGTAAGGGCCCTGAATTCAAATCGGAACGTGGGTTGTGGTATTAGGCAGGACTGGGCTGGTGAAACAAATATCCTTCCCTGGTCCCCAAGACGCTTCAACCGCACAACTCCACTCTCATCTTGACCTGGAAACACAGATACAATAATCCCGGTCCCTCCGTGCAGTCACAGACTGCAATGAGCAGCGGTCAATTTGTTGGGAGTGGATGCTGTGGGTCTGAGCTGTCCAATACCATGGATAAACAAACAAACGCCGTAGCACAAGCTCCCATTGAGAAATGGAAGTTTATGAACATCCCTGCACCGTGTGGCAGGCACTATGAGAGTCAGGGGGGAAGGGGACCCTGCTAGGGGCCCCCAATGTCACTTTCAGACAGCCTTTCTATGTCGGAAAGGCCGACATGGAAAGGCTGTCGGAAACCGACATCATAATCCTGACAGCGGAGACGCCGTCCTTAAGGGATTATGGTTGGTTTACGGCCGACCAACGGGCTCCATGAGCCCGTCAGAAAGCGTTGGTCGGACTCTCCGACTGCTGCTTCCAATTGCACGCATCGTGATGCGTTGGTCAGACTGCAGCAGTAGATGCGGCTTGGACTGCAACCGACAAGAAGTTGGTTGCAGTCTGAACCGCATTCTAATGAGGCCCTTAGGCTGCAGACTGCATCCCTCAATACACAGATACCAACCCAAATTCCAAATAACATTGCAGAATGTCTATGACAGCACCTTGGCACAGGAAGCCAAAATAAACAATGCAGTGGAAGTATGGCACAATGTCTTCCAATCCACACTATGCAGAATCCAGCCTACACTCAATTAATAGAAGCATTCAGGCGCGGCTGGTTCAGGTAAGAGCAGTGGGGTGGGGCGGGGGGATGGGGGAAGTCGACAGACGACGAAATAGTTATTTATTTTCCCTAGTCTGTCGTCTTCCCCCGCCCCTGCCCCGCCCCTCCGCCCCACCACTATTACCTGAACCAGCTGCGCCTGAAAGCATTACAAAAGAGCTAAGATACCAACAGCTACGAATGGAGGAAACTGCATCTAAACTTAGCAAACAAACCAAAAGAATGTATAACATGCTGAAATTTAAAGTAAAACTCTTCATAAACAACAAAGGAATAGATTACTTAGAAATACTAGTCAAAATATATTATAAATAAAAAGTAATCTACAAAAGTTCCAAAAAGACAATAACAAAATTTAACCAATATGAGAAATCTTTTTGGATATAAATTATAAACATAATATTTTATGGCATTAGTCAAAGCATTAAATACAACTCCAATCTTAAATAAGACTGATATAATAAAATAATATATACATTATTTACATGAGAAATCTAACCTTCACCAACCAAAAAGCTCATTGAACAAACTAAATCTGACACATAAAATAAATACAACACATAACCTACACATTTCCAAATAACAATCATATAATAATTACATAAATAATAAAATATAACATTTCCAACAGAAAAGCAAATAAAATAAATATGGCTTATGGTTCTGTAGCTTCAGATCCACCATTGGTATCCACACAGTCAAAAATAATAATACTATGCAAAAAGCCCAAAAAACTTCAAAAATAAAACCAACCCTACAGGGATCTCTTTAAGCAATCCAAAGTACCTAGGAACCATAAAAAAAAACAAAAAAAGGGTTTAAAAAAAGAAACGCTCCCAGAAATTCCCCAAAAGGGAAATCACAGTTAAAAATATTGGTTTATTATAAACCAAAAGAGATTCCTTTAAAAAAAAGGTCAATCACAATGCCCATATGACAGGTTTGTAGACAAAAACCTGCAAAGTTAAACAAAAAAAAACACCTGCAAAAAACATTACATTCTCAAACAATACATGTACATAATAAAATAAGTAACATAACACAATATAACATAAGATAATGATACATTACTAAAACAGTGTACGAAAACCCAAAACTACACACTAGTGAAAAACACTACTATTAATACAACTAAACATACAAAAAACCCACAAACAACACTATAGCTAACCTCTAGACCTCCCCCTTCATACATTCTACCCTCACACCCCCAATAAAACCTTTAAAATGGACTTACATGTTCTGATGAACAGCTGCATCTTACCAAGACCACAATATCGGAAAATAGAGTAAAATTATAAAAATAGAAAACAAAACAGAAGGTAGCAGTAAAAATTACACAAAAAAGGCTATCTCCCCATAGAAATGAATGAGAAATAATGTAAAAATGGTGAATAAATCTATTAAAAAATTAAAAGAATTATTAAACATGTATATCAAGTTAAAAATGTGCAAAACATTTCACAAATTGTGAAGTATAAATTAAATATTAGTATAAAAAATATACAATTATTTATTATATACTGAAAAAACTTATGTTAAAAAGATGTTGAAAATATGTATATGAAACAATTTAGAAAATGTATAAAACATGTTCAACAGAAAAAAGTGAAAAATGTACATGCAATACTATTTAAATATGATTAACATTTTCTATTTAATTATAAAAATGCATTAGAAATTGTTTTATGTATCTATATATAAATGTTTAATTGTGAGTAGAAATATATACATTTAAACATGTAAAAGTATACATTAAATAAACTCTGAAAACATCAAACAAATTGAAAAATGTGTTACATGTTTTTCTGCTGAGAAAATGTAATTAATAATATTATTTAATTCAGACATATAACTAACTACTTTTTATTATATTTCTAAACACCAACAATACTAATTAAATAGCATAGACAATCTCTACAATATACAAATACAATTTAAACAATGGATTTCATACTAAAATGATTAAATAAAACGATCACACTCCTACATAAACCACTTTGAAGAAAGTGTTGGACACTAAAGGGGTGACATTTACTATTCCCACTCCAATCTAAACCAATTTGGGACTGTGTTGGACACTAAAGGGGTGATATTTACTATTCCCACTCCAATCTAAACCAATTTGGGGAAGTTGTGGGCCACTAAAGGTGTGACATTTACTATTCCCACTCCGATGTAAACCAATTTGGGGAAAGTGTTGGACACTGAAAGGGTTACATTTACTATTCCCACTCCAATCTAAACCACTTTGAGGAAGGTTTAGATACTAAAGGAGTGACATTACTATTTCCACTTCAATCTATACCAATCTGGTGAAGGTGATGGCCACTAAAAGGGTGACATTTACTATTCCTACTTCAGTCTAAACCAGTGGTTCCCAAACGTTTTTGACCCGTGGCTCCTCCGACCCACGGGCAGTTGGCCACGGCCCCCCACCATCCCACATCTTCTTTGGCAGTTGGGGGGATGCAAGCCCGGCCCTGGGATTACCTGCATCCTTCTTCACGAAAACAACCAGGATGAAATCGATGAAGGAACTACAATCAATATGCAGTGCAGCACCAGCGAGGCAGCCCGACCCCCCCCCCTCCACATGTGAAGGATTGCTGACCACCACGGCCCTACCAAGGTGCACCTTGGCAAAACTTGCAGTCTTCATCCTTGTCTCAACTCTGCCTGACCAGGCATCCTTAAATGCCCACCTTCTCCCCCTGAAACAAGTATTTGAATATTCCCAGTGTTTCCCCCTCCCCTGTGGTGTCCTTCATCACTGCTGCCACCGGAACCACCCCTCAATAAAAGCTCCTCAAGTTGAGGAAAAAAGCCCAGGCAGGATGAACACAATGTGTGTGCACGTCCCACATGTCCTCCAGATTCCCACACCATCATGAAGCACAAAATATGCCCAGTGATGCCATGTGGGTGCATAGCTGCCAAGCTTCGAGACTGCCCATGTGTGACACTTCAGTGTCCCTAGTGTGTGTGAGTGACACTCCGCTGCCAAATGAGTGACTCCCTCCTGCAAGAAAATCAAAGTAGCAAGTGGTACCTGAGTGCTCTCTGTGAACCCTCCACCATCATATCTAGACACATCACAAAAAATGAGCACACGCTCAAAACAAGCAGACCCATTGGCACTGCCAATCCCTGTCAACAGTACCAGCCAAATGAGCAACAACAATTGTGCTGTGAATAATGAAATTCGAAAATACCTCAAGTCTGAAAAGATGTGATTGTGAACCAAACATCACTAGGATCTGTGCAAGGGCCAGCGGTCCCCAGAGTCTCCCAATCCGATTTCTCCTTTTCTCCCTCCACACTGCTCTCATCTGCAGTCTCTCACCGCCAGCCACCCACACCCTGCCTCTCTCTCCATCCAAAATCCTCAATCTGCACATCCCAAATGCCATCTCCTTCGTCCTCACCACGGTCCTCCACTGCGTCCCGCATGCACCACTTGAATGCCCCCCTCCAACACACAACCACCCATCTTCTCTCCCTCCTCACCTGCAAATACACCACCATCTCTTTATGCTATCAGCAACTCGACATCCATGTATTACTCCTTCAAACACTCATACAAAACAGAAATTACAATTGGCCCATATGTGAACATCACTCTGCAGAAAGGCAAAAGGTTAGACAGTCTGATCACCTCCATCCAACCCACTCACTCTCGAGAAGTCGAACAGGAAATACAGATAGTTACATAAACAGAAATCCATAAAGAACGTGGTCTGTATCAAACCTGCGCATGCTCATTACAGTTAATGTAAAACATCCATTTTCATTATCTATAAAAGGAAATGCCCTCTTTCTGCACCCACAGAAGCATTCTTCAATTTCTCAACACCAAAGTGTTCCAGATTAGAGGCAGCACTATTGAGAAGTAACAACACTCTGCCAAAGTATTTTATCTGCGGAGATTTTTAACAGAGCAAAAGTTTGCCAACACATAGTTTGAGGTTTCTCTTTGAGCTGCCAATGCACAATAAGTGCATTGCATGTTTATTACAACAACTAACCAGCACATGTTTCATAAGTCACAAACTCTGAAGAGCTGGCATCAGACCCATGTTCATTCTGAAGCTGAAAAACACTTCGCCCTAAAAGAGTGTCCCTCTGGTTTGCCAGACACTCAGAATATTATTATTCGCTGCTGTCACCTGGTGGGTGCTAACAAGCATATCAGTTTTAGCCTACGTAAAATCTAAGCAATTACAGAAACATACAGAGCCTGTTTCTCAAGGCTTTTTCGTATGTAACTTTAGCTCACGTGCGCAAATAAGCTTTTCACAAGTTAAATCATGAAAGAAGTGTTTTATATTTGTAAAAAGATTTGCCTGCACATATTTTCATGTGTGTATCATTTACAGTAGCGGCT
Organism: Calotriton arnoldi; assembly: GCA_963921515.1. NCBI lineage: Eukaryota > Metazoa > Chordata > Amphibia > Caudata > Salamandridae > Calotriton > Calotriton arnoldi. Next base: position 1,000,983 of record CAWUFW010006195.1, read on the forward strand.
GCTACCGATTGCGTGTGGTAAGGCGGGGGTGTGGGCTGCTGGAAGGGGATGGGGGTTCACGCATCAGCATGAAATAAAAAAAATACACTTACCTGGGCCGGCCGGCTGGTCACCGCCTCTTCACCGTCCTCTTCTTCCTGTCTCTGCCAGCTGCAGGAAGGAGCAGGAAGCACCCGGGCTCCCAGGTTCCCCATAGCCAATCACAACGCTGCAATGCAGCGTTGTGATTGGTCTGAGCGCCGAACCACAATGCTCAGATGGGGACTGGAAGGCTTTGCATGTTCCTCACCGGGCTGTGTAATGCAGCCTGGTGGGGAAGATGCAAAGTGCGTAGGACTGTTTGGCCGGCCTGAGACGGCCGGCCAAGCAGTCATGTGCACGTAAGGAGTGCAAACCACTCCTCTCTCTGCTCTGGCTAGCCCAGCCCGCCCCGATTGCAACTCACTTCAATAGGAAAAATAAAATGATAATAACAAGACGTTATTATCATTTTATATTTCCTATTGAAGTCAGTGGGGCGATGCTCCGCCACCATATCGGAGGTGCCGCCACTGCTCATTTAGCTGACCTAAAAGCACCTCTAGCTTTCTTAAAAAAAGTCCTCCAGCCTTCGTATGAAACGCTACAGCAGTGGCTCCCTAAACTGCGTGCTTGGTGTGCAGCGCCCCTGGCTAGCCCTGACGGCACACCGGGGTGCTGCGTTGCACAGATTGGGGACCACTGATATAAACCAATTTGGAGAAGGTGTTGGACACTAGAAAGGTTACATTTACTGTTGCCACTCCAATTTATACCAATATAGGGAAGGTGTTGGAGAGTAGAGGGGTGAAATTTGCTTTGTCCCATTCTGAAGTAAACTATTTTCAAGAAAGTGTTGGTCACTAAACGGATGACATTCACTATTACCACTCCAACTAAACCAATTTGGGGAAGTTGTTGGACACCAAACAGATGACATTTACTATACCCACTCCAAACTAAACCAATTGGGGGAAGTTGTTGGACACTAAAGGGGTGACATTTACTATTCCCACTCCAATCTAAACGAATTTGTGGAAGGTATTGGAGACTACAGGGGTGACATTTACGATTCCCATTCCAATGTAAGGGCCCGATTACGAGTTCCCCATGGTGGCAGTGAGCCTACCGCCGCACCGGCGGTCTGACCACCGTATTTCGAGTTTGGCGGCCGGACCACCACAGGACCGCCGCAACCACCACAGATCCTGTGATAGAAAGTCACCGCAGACTACATTGCATTTTATACTTTTTTGTAATTTTTACAGAGATATTAGGAAGCATGTTTTACGACCCCTATTTATTGACAATAAATTGTATTTTTACAAATCTGCTTTTAACTACATTTGTAGCCTAGAAAATGAAAAAGTCTGTAATGCAGTAATTGTTTTTATGCAGGCAATCAGAAGAAGAAAAGACAATTCCCACCTGGAAGCCCTAACATATGAGAAAAATTAGGTCTTTTTAGCATAGGTACATTATATATTTTTACATTTTTAAAAGTATTTGAATCATTTTACGACACTCCTCAATGCATGTGTATAACTATGTACTGTATCTTTGAGTCCTGTTTACATAATTACTATGATTAATAATGAGAAAAAAAAAATTTAGAATGCTTTTATGGTTGTATACTATATACCGCAATAAAGCTTGAATTGAAATTTAAATTGACTAATATATGTTCTAATTATCTGTCTATTATTATTTATAAAAAATTATTAACGTAGCAAAATAAATGTATGCATTTTCCAGTATTAATTTGCATATCACTAAAATAATTACCATTAAATTTACATTACACAACCCACTTTTAAAAAAATCTCACCGCCCTTATCCCCTACAACCCAAAATCCTGCTGCTAAAAATAATGATAAATCCCTTATTTTTAGACATTGATACAACTAAAAAGACAAATTTAAACAATTTCATAATTAATTAATTATCTTACTAAAACTCAAATAAAAAATGATTAAACATATATAATCAAACACACTACAATAAATTGCATATAAATGATATTACATACAACAATATTTCCCAAATCAATATTTTTTACAATGATATTAAAAGCAACACTCAAAACAATATTCTTACCTTCGATATTCTAGTCGACAATATTTTTGACATCCCAATATTCTTGACACAATCTTTTTGTATCACAATATTTTTTTAAAATTTTTGTCCAAACACCGCAAATTACTCCGGGCCACCGCCAGTGGCCAGCCGCAGCGTCCATTCACTCCGACCCTTCATGTCAGTGCAGCTTGTCTCCAGGCAGGTGCTTTCAAGTCGGGTTCCGCTGTGGGGCTCAGCAGGTCTTCCAACGCCTCATCAACAGGGTCACTGCCGCCGAATAAACCTGCGTCTGTTAATAATAAAACTCAGCAGTCCCACACTCTGAGTTGCAATCCAGGGTTATCCTCGTAGGCAGTCATTGTTTGACAATCTCAGGCAACCATTGTAGCACCTGGGATTTAAGGAAGTTAAAGGATATTACACTGGGGGGGTCAAGGAGCCTTTATTCAGTGTGTACTGTCTGCCATCTTGCCCGCCATTCCCCTTGGCCTACGATTTCTTCCGAATTGTTGCCAAACGAATGAATAGCTGTCTCACTTCTCACAGTTTGCATCCTCGCCTTGGGGCAAGTTTGGAGCTTACTATAATCATGGCGGCCCAGCCATGGAGGACTGCACCACCAAATTGATCGTAAGTAGGGCCATGGAGCTGGAATCATGTCGAGTTCCTTAATGGGGCAGCAGCGCTGAGGATTAAAAAAATGCACATTTTGGGGCCCATTGGAGGGCTATCGATGGGGACCCTAAGAACGCAGCACTCATTCGGGTGGGATGCACCCACTATGACTCCCACAATACCATGGGGGATTGCTCATTGGAGTAGCCTATTGGAAGGTATCTGATTAAATAAAGGTGTGGCAGGAAAAGCTGCGAACTTTGTGAAACCAAGCCTATGAATAAGGAATTTATTTCCAAAACGCGCCAGGCTGAATCCTGAAATGTGAATGTTGGTCTATTGGTGAAAAGCTGCCGCCTGAGTGCATCCTTGCCTTGGGGCAAGTTTGGAGCTTAGTATAATCATGGCGGCCAGCCGTGGAGGACTGCACCACCGAATTGATCGTAAGCATGGCCATGGAGCTGGAATCATGTCGAGTTCCTTAATGGGGCAGCAGCGCTGAGGATTAAGACTATTGCACATTTTGGGGCCCATTGGAGGGCTATCGATGGGGTCCCTAAGAACGCAGCACCCATTCGGGTAGGATGCACGCACTACGACTCCCACAATACCATGGGGGATTGCTCATTGGAGTAGCCTATTGGAAGGTATCTGATTAAATAAAGGTTTGGCAGGAAATGCTGCGAACTTTGTGAAACCAAGCCTATGAATAAGGAATTTATTTCCGAAACGCGTCAGGCTGAATCCTGAAATGTGAATCTTGGCCTATTGGTGAAAAGCTGCCGCCTGAGTGCATCCTCGCCTTGGGGCAAGTTTGGAGCTTAGTATAATCACGGCGGCCCAGCCGTGGAGGACTGCACCACCGAATTGATCGTAAGTAGGGCCATGGAGCTGGAATCATGTTGAGTTCCTTAATGGGGCAGCAGTGCTGAGGATTAAGACTATGCACATTTTGGGGCCCATTGGAGGGCTATCGATGGGGCCCCTAAGAACGCAGCACCTGCTCAGGTAGGATGCACGCACTATGACTCCCGCAATACCATGGGGGATTGCTCATTGGAGTAGCCTATTGGAAGAAATCTGATTAAATAAAGGTGTGGCAGGAAACGCTGCGAACTTTGTGAAACCAAGCCTATGAATAAGGCATTTATTTCCGAAACGGGTCAGGCTGAATCCTGAAATGTGAATGTTGGTCTATTGGTGAAAAGCTGCCGCCTGAGTGCATCTTCGCCTTGGGGCAAGTTTGGAGCTTAGTATAATCATGGCAGCCCTGCCGTGGAGGACTGCACCACCGAATTGATCGTAAGTAGGGCCATCGAGCTTGAATCATGTTGAGTTCCTTAATGGGGCAGCAGCGCTGAGGATTAAGACTATGCACATTTTGGGGCCCATTGGAGGGCTATCGATGGGGACAATAAGAATGCAGCACCCATTCGGGTAGGATGCACGCACTACGACTCCCACAATACCATGGGGGATTGCTCATTGGAGTAGCCTACTGGGAGGTATCGGATTAAATAAAGGTGTGGCAGGAAACGCTGCGAACTTTGTGAAACCAAGCCTATGAATAAGGAATTTATTTCCGAAACGTGTCAGGCTGAATCCTGAAATGTGAATGTTGGTCTATTGGTGAAAAGCTGCCGCCTGAGTGCATCCTCGCCTTGGGGCAAGTTTGGAGCTTAATATATATAAGACCGTGAGGTTGAAACGCGTCAGTCAGTAAAACTTTATTGTTTCCAATCATCCTGAGTGCGGCTTTTCCTTTCGTTCGTGTAACGCGAGGACTTCGGCAATATATATATATATATATATATTGGGGGAGAGGATGTGGTCCGTCGGCTAGATTGCCGACTTTGGTGCTGGAAACCAAGGTTCGAGCCTCGGGGTCGCGTCCACATCCTGTGATTCTGGGCAAATCACTTAATCTCCCTGTGCCTGAATGTGTCCTTGTGTAACGTAACCGGTGCTCCTGTAAAGCGCTCCAATACCTTCGGGTCGAGTTCGCGCTATATAAAACCTGCATTAAATTTTTTTTTTTTAAAAGGCTGTAGCCGAACAGGGCTTCACATGGCTAGATACCTTCGGAGGGGCATCCCACTGAAACAGATTTGCTGCTGAAGAAAGCCTCTGAGCGGGAGCAACCTGAATCCTGCCCCAGCGGTAACACACGTTCGTCGAATGACTTGCCAGATTTGTCCTGGTTCTCTGAATGGCTTTGGAGCCAAAAGTTCCCAAGGGCCTGATTACAACATCAGTGGTCCATACACCGGACTGCCGATACCACAGTCGGGAGAACACTGCAATGCCTGCGGTGTTCACACCATCGTATTATGGGTGGACCGCCTGGCCGGCAGTCGAAAGTTCAATTGCTGAGGCATGACTCAGCCATTAAGAAGGGCTGCAGCAGATGCCCCTGCGGTGCAGCGCCTTCTGCACATCCGTGCAGTGTGTGCCATGCACCATGTCATGCATGGCACAAACTGCACGCACGACAGAGCATGGAGAGGGGGGCACAACATGTGCCCCCATGAACTATCCCTCCAGGGTGAAATTGCTCGGCGGCCCTGTTTGGGGCCCTTCCTTCCCTTTCCGCCATCCTTTGCTTGGTGGGGTTCCCACCATGAAAAGGCTGCCGAAAAGGGAAGTCGTAATCCCAATGGCAGTGCATGCCTCAGTACCACCGCCAATCAGCACCGCCTTCTCCTCCGCAGCACCGCCAGGATCCAAGATCCTGGCGGTGTCAGCGGTGTTATTGCGGGCTGGTGGTGCTCCACCGCCACACTTGTAATCAGGCTGTCGGACCACCTTGGTTGCGGGGGTCAGACCGCCACCGAGGGTATGGCGGTTCTAGGACCGCCGTACTCGTTATAAGGCCCTTAGTCTTTTTTCTGGAAGTCAAAGCCCTTCATTGGGACAAGGCGGCAGGCTGTATCCAAAAAGGGTTCTACGATGTTGGATAGGCATTGGGCAAGATCTGGGTGAAGCTGTTGGTTTAGGTGGGAAAAGCTCAAAGGAGGAAAAATATAAAACCTGCACTCTGGGAAGTTCGCTCACTGGTCGGATACTTTTGTACCTTTGCCCAGTCAAGTTTTCTGTGTTCAGATGTTCGATCACTTTTTTGGGGCTTATGTTTCTTTAGCAGGGAAAAGCTGCAGGCTGTAGCTGAACAGGGCTCCACAAGGCCGGATACATTCTCCAGGAGGTTCCTCTGAAACGGATTTGCTGCTGCAGAAATGCTCAAAGCAAGAGAAACCTGAATGTTACGAGCAGTGTCAATACACCTTGGTTGGATCAACTTGCCAAGCTTGTCCCAGGCCTCCGGAGGTTTAAGTTCCAGGTTTTTCATGATTTTAGGAGGACTACACTTTGACACAGCCAAAGGTTCTCGGACCTCAGGAACAGCACTTGGGGTCAAGTCTCACTCCAGCAGAAGCCACCAGCAGGTCCTAGAACAGGTCCTGTTGGAACTGGCCAGCTGGGCTCTATCAGGAAAAATACTTCTTGCAGCTTGTGTGCCTACAGCTTAACAAGAGGTTAGCCAACTGACCCTTGCAGTCCACATACGTCTTTGTGTTGGGCACAGGTGGGAGCAGGTCCAGCTGTTCAGATCTCCTCATAGGTCTCAAAGAGCTGGTGCAGTCCTTCTTCTGTTCTTCCACAGGTCCAGAGTGTTTTAAAGAGGGTGACCAGGGTACCATGTTTATTCCTGGCACTAGCCTCTGGGTCGGGGTGACTCCTGGCTTCTCCCGAACCTATAGTGAAAAAGTTCCATGGGGTAATTTTATCCACTTTTGCAGCAACTTCTAAGTGCCGTACTGCAAACAATCCCACAGTGCACATCTCTGCCTAAATCCAAGATGGTGAAACCCTTTTCCCCTTGTGCAGAGCCTATATGCCAACCCCAGAAGTGTGGCCAGGAAAATGAGCAACACCTCGTGTGTGATCAGTTCAAAGCAGTTATGGGGACAGCACCCTCTCCAATGGGATTGGAGCCTGACTGACTAGAGTAGCAAAGAAAGCGGACTGCCCTGGTGTCAGCTAACATTTGCCTGAGGCAGGAAATGCCTCTTTGAAGTTAATCAAGTTCCCGGCACTGCTCAACTGGTCATCCAGCAAGAAGAACAGTAACACCTACTCGCATTCGGGCCTTTGTTTCTGCTGTGGGAACAGTTTACACACCTTATTCAGGGCTTGAGCACTCATAGGGTTGTACCTGGAGGCTAATACAAATTAGCCTCCAGAGGCTTTAGGCAGGGAAAAGGTCATATTTATTAAAAATATGACTCCCTCACTGAATTGGGGTTTTAATAAATATTACAAAGAGGCAGAGATTGACATTTCTAGGTGTTTTCTAGCCGTAGATAGAATTATTAAATTTAATAGTGCATCCCAGTGTTTTCTATGGAACAGCTAGCCTTGCTACACTGGAAATAGCTGTTAGGTGCTGGTCACGGTAAGAATAAGTTGAATTTCACTACATGTCCTACTTTACATAGTATGCACCCTGCCTTATGGACTCTAAGGCCGACTTAGAGATCACTTATTCATATTTAAAATGAAGGTTTAAGGCTATCAAAAGGGTTTATTATTTTGACAGGTTGAATTGCAGTTTTTAAACTGCCACAGTCAGGCTACAAGCGTATGCCTGAAGTCATGTTTACACTGTCACTCTAGTGGATGCCACAATAGGTGCTGCAGTCCACTAGCCACATTTAACTTACAGGCCCTGAAAGCACTTTGTACCATAAACTAGGGACTTACAGGTAAGTTAAATATGCCAGTCAGGAGTATGGCCAATTTCAATATGTTTTTGGAGTTGGAGCACATGCACTGGGGTGTGTTTATCAGGGTACCAGTGCACAGAGTCAAGAAACCAGCAGCATCAGTCCACAATAATTGGGGGTGACCACGCAAAAAGAGGGCTTAACCCACAATGACAGAATGTCATTCTTTTTTGTCCGCTTGTTTTGTATTTCAAGGAAACCCAGGGTTTATAATTTACCCTACCGGAACCTGAGAAAGGAGAAAAAATATGGTGATTTTTTTTCCAAATTATCTTCAATGGAGAGTTTTCTGAGCTAGGACTATCCTCTCTCACCTTTCACAAACAGGCAGAGAGAGAAAAAAGATTTACACCACTGTTTTGTTATTTTTCATTATTGGCCAACGTGTCCTAATTTTGTCTTTTCTACCTACCAGTGGCGGCTCTCATAGGGCGTGCTGTGGGGCGGTGGGCTGGGGCGGGGGAGGGGCAGTGTGAGGGGGGTAGTAAACTCGGACATACGATGGAACGGAGGAACGTAATAATTACTTTCCTCCATTCCGTTGTATGTCCGAGTTTACTACCCCCCACACACTGCCCCTCCCCCGCCCCGCCTCACCGCCCCGCAGCACGCCCTATGCGAGCCGCCACTGCTACCTACTTGCAATTTGAGGGGGAAACATGTGAAGTCCATGGATGACACCAAAATGTTAAACATATCCGAATAGTGGTCACAATCCTGTAAACAGCAAGGAGTCACTTGTGTGGATGTTTTCCCAAATGAACTATCATTGAATTTTGAAATAACTGGTGACTGCAAATGATAACCGGTGACAACAACCGAACATTGACTTCCACTGACTTTTCATTTTGCACTAAACATGCATCATAAATGGATAGAATTTGGACATTACGTTTGTGATAGACAAAAACATTCATTTCAATATTTGTCTTGTAGCCATGCTGCAGTTTGTCAAACCTGGAAATGATGAGTCACTGCAAATCATGTTGTTCAATGCAAGAGATCAATCAGAAAAAGGGGGAGGAGGAGGATTGGGCTAGGTTCACCCTCCTGTGTGATCAGAATACATCAAAAAGAATCCGTAGGTGACGGATCGAAACAAGGGCGGGTTCACCAATTTGGGTGAAGGCCACCTCTACTGGTAGAAAAGAAACATTTCTTTTCTTGTGTCCCCTCACTCACCCAGGGTTGCCCCTAGGTGACATGCTTCATCATTGGGGCCATCCCAAACATCTACTGATTGGGGCGTGCTGCGACTTGCGGATTTACGTAGGAGCACTTACCTTGTGAGGCTATGTGTCGTGCAGTGTAGGGGGGAGTGGTGTAAGTGATGTTTTAAAAAATTACTTAACTAGTGAGCTATTGTTTTATTCCTGCTCCTAGTTGGTAGGGATAAAAAGGGGGTTAATAAAAGGGAAATGTAACTGTTATGTAATTATAATCCCTTGTATTATGTCAACATGTTTCAAGGTATCCCCTAAACCTTAGATTTTTGGGATGGCCCCAATGATGAAGCATGTCACCTAGGGGCAACCCTGGGTGAGTGAGGGGACACAAGAAAAGAAATTTTTCTTTTCTACCAGTAGAGGTGGCCTTCACCCCAATTGGTGAACCCGCCCTTGTTTCTTGGCTAGGTTCTTTCGATCCGTCACCTACGGATTCTGTTCAATGCAAGAGACCATTGGAATGATGCTCTGTGCAAACCATGTCTGGATAATAAGGTAAAGGTCAGCTACTAGTTGTGATAACATCGTTTAATTGCTTTAATTTTATTAACCACTCGGATCCATAAAATATAAGTAACAGACAATGCTTTATATAACCACAATTTGCTTCAGTTGCTCGTTTGACCAAGTCACAGATTACAGTGGGATGATTTGACTGTTACCTTCTCATGTACAGCAAGAAAGATCATTGTTTTTCAAAAGAGATCTTCTGAGCTTTCCCTTAGATTCACTTAAACTTAAAATAGACTGTTCTTTCCTGAAAATATGTCTACTCATTCATATTGATTGTGCTTTTCACTTTGGTTGGACATGCCTCATTAGTAGGTGCACTGAAGGGGTGTAGTTGCAGAAGAGCTTACAGCTGTCATCGCAGGTTAGTAGCAGCAGGAATTCCTATCAGTGCTTAATTTACAAAAAGAAAAAGTGAAGAGGCCCCAAGTTTTTCTTAGGAGCCTCCCACCAATGCTGCTGAATGTGGTCATTGCCAAATACTGGTGTCCACCTCTTTCTGCCCCCATCCTCCACTTCTGGTCACCTTAGCGCTCTCTTGCATGTTATTTTAAATTCCTGCTTTCTCTTTTTGTCATTGTTTATCTAACTTTCCTTTTCTCCACCTTTCTCCTTTTTTTGCTTTTCTCTCTCTCTTGCTATGGATCAAAATCCGATGATGGAAAATAAATCCAATCCCAAAAAATGAGTGCTAGTACCCACTGCCAGAAACCACTGTACAAATTAAGCATTGACTCCCCATCCTGATATGCAGTATGAGTTGCACTGTTAACTTCTATTGTAAACAATAGTCAGACATATACGAGGTAGGTAGGTAGGTAGAGAGTTTGATAGATAGATAGATAGATAGATAGATAGATAGATAGATAGATAGATAGATAGATAGATAGATAGATAGATTGATTTGGATTCTTAAACTATTTCGGTTTTTTCTGGCTAATCGTTCATTGGAATCAAAGTGATTAAGCCTCACCGAATTCTGTATGCCTCTGAACAAACGCGTTTTCCATTTCCAGCTTGCTTATAACATTTGTTATAATCAGCCATATGTCCATGTGGCAATTTGTAGAGAAGTGTACTTTGACAGATCTTGGTACTACTGAAATGGCTATTATATGAAATCAGTGAGTACGGCCTGTCATGACTCATATGTAATCCTTTATTTTCACAAAAATATCCATGTTCTGTAAATTTCGGGCATATGAGAGCTTTTGTGTACAAATTTCAAGCTGGGTTAAAACAATGTGTAAAACATTCAATTAAATCAAAATTGTGCAGACCCTGTTGTAGTTCAGTCACAGGTTACTTTACACAATAATAATAGAAGCATGAGTTTTGACAAGTGTGGGAAAGTTTGAATGTATTTCTGTACCACAGGATTTCAAGCTGCTGGCTGACATCACTAGTAATATACTACCATAATAGCCACTGACGGAAATTGCCATTTTGTATGACTACAACAGCTGCCAGACACCCAGGTACAGAAACAGACTATCTTGGGGCTAGGGATGTGTTGAATTAAAGTTGTTTCCAATAGTGTTTTTGTAATTTTTTTCTATTTGCGCTGTACAGTTACTGGAAGTTAGGTTACTATTTTAGTTCCATAGAAATGTTGAACATATTCAGCACACTGTTTTACAAGAGTGTATGAAAAATTGTATGCGAGTCTGCAAGAAATTGAAATTATGCAATTATCGGTGAAAAGTGTTAAAATGTGCTTAAGCTTCTTCCATAGGATGACGTATCTGGATTTAAAGCAATCCTTTTTTGCGAATTACCGCAGCAGTAACCTTTATAGAAATGTCAGAAATTCTATGGGTGGTACACAGCGGCCGCCGGCACAGGTGGGGCGGGGTGGGAGGGGGGAAGTCGACAGACGACGAAATAGGTATAAATAAATAAATAAATAATACATATTCCGTCGTCTGTCGACTTCCGCCCCCCGCCGCGCCCCGCCGCGCTTACCTGTGCCGGCCGCCGCTTTTGGTACATATACATTACTCATCAGTTCAAACTTATGCATACCAAACGTCTGGTACTCCACGCTACATGTCAAAATCGAGTATTGCATGAATCCCAGGTCTTTGTTCCTGGATATGAGCCTAAATCCAACACTTCTTGTCCTTGCACAATTTGCATATTATATTTGTGAGTAAATTAGAAGCATTGAGCAAATGGGCATCAGATATTTATGCATGCCATCAAATGTTGGGAAGTTAGAGAGTCAATACCTGAACCTCCACAGAGGCATCAACATTAACAACCAGAATCTCATTCAGGTGTTAATGATTAACATGCTTTATAGGTGTGGAGAGGTACTTTGAGAATTATTCAGTAGATTCTTGTGTGAGATCTTGGGTCCTTGTTGAGTGTTTGGTGCACAGGGTACTCTGTGAAAATGTGCTTTAGTCCCATCTGGCGCTTTTAAAGTGCCATTGACTATAATGCACTTGTAATACAGTGAACAAGACATCTACCATGTTTTTGACGGAGTTCCCTGTCCACCAAACGATGGATAGGGCAATTTATTTTTCTATAGAAATATTCAGAGGTTTTGTGTTGTAGACTCATCTCACGTTCAACTCCTATCATGTTCTGTATGTTTATCTTTGCCTTAGCTTCTGCTCAATGATTACATACTGCACTTTGACAATACCTAAATCATCCCAAGAAAAATCTCTTTATAAATATGTGATTGGTGTTCTTGTTGTCTGATTCCTTAATATCATTGATCATCGTATGCAAACTCATCTCTTTGAAAGTTAATCGCGCATCAATATCCATGTATTAATTTTACTGTTACACAGAGCAAAGGAAAGTGCATTCACCAGAACCATCAGTTTCTACATCATGAAGCCTGAGCTTAGCACGATAACGGGTTATTGTTTTTGTTTATGAAGAAGATATGATTCAATGTGATGTCTGCAAATAGATCTTAATTATATCAGGAGGGAATCACTATATCTATGAAAATAGGAAACCTTGTCTTATAAATATTATTTCTTCTCAGAAGTGGTAACTGTCTATTTCATTACAGTGTTACTTTGAGTTCATGGATGCCACCTGGTCACTGAAGTCCCAAACACACCTGGTTCCTCATTATGTTTGACTCCTATGGTCTTCATCCCTATGTTTCTTCTTTGATCCTACATAGACAAGACTGTGCTTCTAACAGAATCACTCCATTTTGAAAGTTCGGCGTCTGAGACTTTCGATTTTCTTTACCAAGGTAGTGATGGTATTCACAGAAGGCTCACATTCCACTCCTCTTTCACTTTTGAAAGTCTGAAGACATTTGATTTTTGCTCACTTGGGAAGACAGATAATTCTTCTTGAGAAGGGAGATTTCTTACTGGGGTCTTGGTATTAGCATCTACACCCAGGTATTACCCTCCAAATGAGGGAACTCTACATTGCCCCAATTTCTCCCACCCTTAAATCAATTAATAATTTACTTATGGGAATATTTTGCTCCTAATCGAGAAGGTCCATGTCTGATTTCTGTAGGACTAGCTATTGTCCGACTTGGCATGGTGGGCTAAAACTGAATGTGCTGGAATGCTGCTCGAGAATTTAACAGATGCTGAGATTAATTCAAAGTTGCCCCCATCACTTTTTAATTTTCTTAATAAGAAGCTCTAAGTGCGCTGTTTATGCCCTGATGGTGGTGAGGTGGTCACTGTATCATAGGACTAAATCTGCCCCTCCCTGATGAGACCCAAAAAGGCTGAAATTGGTCTAGTGTTGATTGTGTTTCCATTTTAAGAGTTCATGGCCTCCCAGTTGAGGCTGTACTGTTTGTTTGGAGCCTTTCACTATACAAGTCTAACTTCATTAGTATAACCTTCCTGTATTCAATACCTTCCTCTAGATCTTGAGACAATAGTATACAATCTAAGAACAAGGCAATATGTGTCTGTGCACATATGCCAACTAATGTAACACTTTTTCATCTACTCTAGGTAGATGGAGGCCCTCCTTTTATGCCTCTCCTCCTTAAACTAAACTGAGAAAATCAAGTTGCTACAGCGTTCTGCTATAATGTTATTGCCTTTGGTTCATTCATTAACTCTGGGCCCTATTTACTAAATAAATGTATTTGTAAATGTATGTTTATGACCATATTTACCTTTTTATGGCTTCCAGTAATTTACGAAAGGATTCTCGGCAAGTGTTCATCCATTTACTCATGGTGAGACCTCTCCTATATGTGCGGAGTTCTCCACACTTGTATATCTCACTCAATGGGTGTTCCAAGGCATGATTTTTTTAAACTTTATTTATACATTGTTTTGTGAACAACAACAATAAAGCATTCCATTTGCATGTGACATAATTGGTTACCGGTTCTGATGTCCTAAAGTCAAACAGAGGTGCATAGCTGTTTTGTCAGTGAGAACCTTACAGTCATGATTTGTATTGCTACATATAGGCATATAGATAAACAGTAGCACTATATCAAAAGTATATAGACTTGTTGTCTTTAAGTAGAACAGAGTGGAGGCCAGATACCTCTGGGACTTGTGGTGCAGAGGAGTGTGGATTCATAAATGTCCATGTTGTTGTTACAGTAAACAGGTCAGTGATCCAGTCCTTGTTCTTAGGAAAGAGGCCCTCCCCTTCTCATAGTAACCCTGTGCTTTGCAAGAAGGAGGGCTATTGCTGCAAACCGTCTAACCTGTTTAGGTGTTTCCTTGGCATGGATCAGTAATGCCTGGAGTGGGATGGTGGGAGGAAAAAAACAGAAATAATTTCCGAGAGGGTTTTGAATACTAATTCTGTGAATGCTAGGATAGGTGGGCAGGCCCATAGAATAGAATAGAATAGAAGAGGTTTTTGTATAGCGCATGGCTACCCGGAAGCATCCCAGCGCTGAGGATCAATAGAGTAGGGGAGGCCCTCAAGGAAAGAGCCAGGTTTTGAGTTGTTTGCGAAAGGCTGAATGATTAGCAGCACTACCATGCCACATGGTAGTGGCCACTGGGCAGCGACATCTGGGGAAGCTCAAGTCAGTCGCAAGGCCGATAGAGCATAATCATGTGGGAATGTAATCAGTTCTGCGTAGGTATTTGAAATGAATTTATCTGCGTCTGCTGTTCAGTCATATTCTTTGAAGTTGCTAGCAGATATACTTCCAAGTAGATTTTTTGAGCTCCATGTTCAATTTGCGTCCCCATTGCTCTCAAGATGGTGATTCAGGCCGTGTAGATGACTCTGATGTCGCATTATACAGTCTAGTGATTAAGCTTTGGAGACACAAAAGCTAGCGTTAAGGCTGTGAAAGTGGGTGTAGTAGACGGGAACTGTGGGAAATGAGTTTATAGCATTTTTTATATACGCCAGTATAAGAAAACACCAATGGGAAAAATTAAAAGATTCTAGTGTCAAATATTTATCATCAATGACTAAGGGCCTTATTATGAGTTTGGCGGTTTTGGAGCGAGCCGTAACGCCAGCGCCCCGCTCCAAGACCGCCAAACCCATAAGGAGACCTCCCGCCGGATTCTGACAGGAATCCAGGTCGGGCGGTGTTGCGTTGGCTGTGCTAACGCTCATATGTGAGCCTTAACAAGGCACTGCAATGGGAACGCCATTACACCTTCCTGCACAGCATGGACTGTGAAGTCCATGCCGTGCAGGAACTGGGGGTGCATGCAGACAGGGGGGCACACCATGTGCCCCCCTGCATGCATCCCCCTTAGTTTCCACACCGCCACACTTTTCATGGCAGGCTCACCGCCATGAAAACTGTAGCGTGAGGAAACTGGAAATATGCTTGGCGCTGCCGCAGGAGCACTGCCAGCATATTACGGCCTCAGACCGGTGCGCCACCGCAGAGGGATCGCGGATCCTCGGCGGTAGCAGTGGTCCAGTGGCGGTCCAACTGCTATAGTCAGAATATGGGGGGTGGACTGCCAGTCCTTTGGAGTTGGGTTGTGTCAATGTAGCTTAACTTATTCTCAACTGTTATTGGCCCAAATGAAAGTTATAAAAATGGAGTGGATTGTGCTAAAAAAAAAAAAGGCTTTGGCGATAGGCAGAGGGATATTATTTAATAGGTATAGCAACCGTGGAAAGAATATAATTTTTAAAACAGCAATCCTTCTTACTAATGAAATTGGGAGGGGTGCCTAGTGATGGGCCTGTTGTTTAAATTTCTGGACTGCTGGTCCATAGTTAGCTTGTTTGACTAAAGTGAAGTCTCGGTGTGTCTCTATTATCAGATAGCATGTTGGGGTATCACACTACAGAAGCGGGAAATCTATAGTTGGATGAGAGATGGCAGGTGTTAATGGGATCATCATGGACTTGTCCCAATTTATTTGAAGCCCACTATACTATCCAAACATGATAATTTCTCTAAGAACAGGATTGAGATTTTCTGCTGGGTGTTTTTATGTACAGTATTATATCGTCAGCACATTAGGATTTGATCATATTAGCATGTGAGGTAGCTCTTGCCTGTGATGTATGGTCCTTATTGTTGGTATTTGTCCTTCAAGATTCCAATTAATGGTTCCGTCGCCATGTCAGTTAATAGTGTGCGATAAAGGGCTTTCTTGTCATGTGTCCTGAGCTGGGAGGGGATTGGAGCCCATTTATTCTTAACCTTGCCATTGGTAGTTTATAAAGGAGTTGGATCCACCCCGAGAGGCCATTTTTGATTCCTATTTGGGAGAGTGTCTTGAACATGGACACTCATGAAAGAGAATCATATGCTTTTGGTCGTCCATTAGAAGTGCCACAACAGGCAGATCTGGATCCACTTGCTGCAATAATGCAAAGAAAGTGCAGACATTGTTGGATGGGTCAAAAGCATGGTTAGTCTTGGGAGTTTGTGAACCCCTACAAAATGCATGTTTATTGGCATTCCCAAGCTCCTCTCATGCCCATTTTTGCTATGGAGAGCTCCATACAATGGGAATAGTATCCCTCTTGGAATGTCAAATGATCTTGCAAGAAGTACTCTTGGAAACCTGTGCCTGGTCCAGTACTACTGGGATCGTCTGTAAATTATAGTAGGACAGAAAATTGTGTCTAGTAGGAGATCTCCCACTATCTTTGTGAATTGGATCCTCTATTTTTATACAGGACAAATTTATCAGTTTTCGAGACCTGCTCAAGAATTGCTGTGTGAATTGGTACTTTTATTTTCAGTAGATTAAAGAAAACAGGTGGAATTTGAGTTTCCTATGTTGGTCCACTATGTGGACAATACTTTTATTTTGGCCTCCATTGTTATGAGCGCCAATGTACCCCAATAAAGGCCTATGTACCTACACAACCTTTTACCTACACTCGTCCTACCTTGCTCTACACAACGGTTCTGTCATTGACCTTTTACCTAGTTATGTGCTGAATAAATGTCGATCAGTTTTCTCGGAAACTAGCCTAATTTATTATGCATTAGGATTCGTAGTATCATATCTTAATTCCCTACCCAGGACGTACACAGCAGGATTACCATCTTCTGTATTATAACTCTGTACAAAAGTCACCGCTAATGTCATCCTTGGACGACAGGTCCACTATACATAATGGCAAGCCATTACATATCTAGGTAGAACACCTGGGGGTATTTTGTGGGTATAAAAGAACCACATCTTCGCTGGGGAACCAGAGGAGAAGCTTTCACACTGACACTAAACACTGAGGTCCCGGCCTGCAGAAGCTCCAGCACACAGTGGTCTGACATCCCTTGCGGGGTGTCTAACTCGAGACCAAGACGGGGTCCTTCATTTTCTCCCATCAGGTAATGGGGTTGGCTCTTTCCTAGGGGATTCTTGGCTTTACACCCACATACATGTCAGGTATACTTAGGTACACGTAGACAGGGCTTGCATCATAGGAGTACGCTTGATTACTGCCATGTATTGATATGCCTGCATGTATTTACTGTTTTAGCACCATGGTAGAATTCTACCTTTTATTTACTCTGTCGGTGCTTGTAATCTTATAAATCTGTTTCTGTCTAATGATTGTAGCAGCAAACATGTTTTATACTAGAATGACACTGTTTCAATAAGTGCTTATTGAAAACACCCCCATCGTTTATTCTGTGTATCTCTCTGAGAATAAGTGAGCACGATTTACTGAGCGAAAGGTACTGCACTGTTTCCATGATCCCTGAAAGATCAAGGGTTGTCATGTTCGATAGTTGCCAGAAACGATTCGCTCCTTGGCAAGGTTAGGGGGTTTATGGTGGCACTGTGAGCTAGCTGGTCTAAAGGCTAACATATCCTTTGGGGTGTCTGGAATCAGTCTGGACACCAATCCCTTAGTTTATGTTATCTAAACGCGCAGATCCTATGTATTATTCGGAACTACACGACACCATTCTCTGTAGTCACTCTCTTTGTAAAGGTAAAACATGTTTTTCTTATGCCATAAATTCAATTTATTGCAATTGAAAATTTAATTAAATTTTTCAGAATCTGTCAGACCCAGCGGGGGCAGGGGGTGACGGTTCAGGGAGGGCATATTAGGCCATGCCATGGGGGTTGAGTAATTTGCATCCACTGTCCCAGGGTCATCCTACTAGATCTCTGCAAAACTGGGTCAAGTACAACCCTTCAGCACTTGACTCTCGGTGAAAGCATTGGTGAGCAGACGCAGGCCTCTCAGGAAGGTTAGATGGGTACGAAGGGCCTGGTGCTCAACAGTGCCCAAAGCAGTGCAATAACATGATTTTCTAGACCAGAGCTTCTCTTTTAGAAAAGAAAAGTACTACAGAAATCACAAAAATGTTCAGATATCTGATGTGTTCTTGCAACTTGCAACTCCAATATGATTCTAGCTGGGCTTCTTCTAACATTCTTCCCTCCTCCCCTTCTATCAAAGTTTAGAGCCCAGTGGCACAGTTACCAGCTATGGTGCAGCCCTTCCCCTTCAATTAGCATTAGTCTCTTTCTGGCTAGGGACAAAAATTAGTTGCTTACCTGCTTCTGTGGATAGCTGAGGTCCATGGCAGCCCTTCCGCTCACAGTCTGACTCACCAGAGTTGTGCTGCGTGCGGTCAGGTCACCCAGCAAAACCAAGTAGGTGGGATGGGTACAGGTCGTTCCACAAGATCCACAAGACAGTTGCAGGAGCAGCTGGCTTGTGATGGTGGCTCTCTTCTGCGTTCAGCAGATGGCCTTTAGTCTCAGGGGTTCTGGTTCCTCCACTCTGGTGAGTCACAATGGCAGTCTTGTTCGGCCCTTCCTTGATGCTGCTCTCTCACAGTCCTCTTCTTCAACCGCAAGCTCCGGCAGTGACTTAATAACTTTGAGGTGCTTTGAAGCAGGGTGACCAAGTCCGAACAGGCACTAAAATTTCTAGCATCACCGCAGCCACAAAGTGCTTTAGTACAGCGCAACTCAAGGCAGCAGCTTTGTACTTCGCAGTGGCATAGTCCAGTCAGCACACCTTGGATCAGAGCCAGGCTGGTTCGTGGAGTACCCTTGTGTGGGCACCACAGGTTGCATTCTTCTTTCTCTGGGGGGAGCAAGGTCTGCTCAGGCACAGGGCAGATACTGCAAGGGTTGCATTGACCTGAATCACGGGCACACATCCACAGGGTAACATCGAACCTGACTTCAATCAGGCAGACTCATCGGCCAAATGTGGCACGGGCCACTACGGTGATAACGAGGATGAAAGTGGAGCCTGCTTGGGCATTCTGTTGAAGTTCTGTGGCTTCTCTGGGAAGTTCAGTGGTTAGTACCCAGATTAGATCATGCTAGTCACATAGGCTGCGAGTCTCTGATGGAAGGACCACACCACCATGGTCAGCCGCTTCTTTCCACCAAAAGTGAGCTCCTCATGCAAACTAATCTTTTATAAAATCTACCATATCACATTTGCTTATGTAGCTTGTTTTTATGTTCCCTAATAGATGGATGATAAAACTAGACCAGTGTTAGCACTTCAGTATAGTACAACACTTCTGAAAATCATCACTCTCCCCTCTTTTCATTATGCAGGTATTGAGTTAGCTGGAAAACACTGTTTGGAGTCCCTCAGATGTTTACTGTGCACGAGAACTAGTCATGGCCAGAGATTCTACATCATGAAGAACCATGTTTGTATGGCATAAAGTTCTGCTCTTTAGTCTACTAGCCAAATATAATGTGTGTGATACATTGTACATAAAACTTGATCACACTCACGTGGCAGTGTTCAGTGCCCCTTTGTATGAATTCATGGGGCAAGTTATGCTCTTAAAACTTAGGCACAACATATAGATGTTGGTGCTTTCGGCACCAATATCTAAAGGTCCCACTGTTTTATGAGCATTTCCCCCCACCATACATTAGCATGATTGACCTTCCAATATGCACATGGGTAAAATTGTGAGGGTGAGAACTTTACTCTATTACCTGATTACTAGGGGACCGATTCACAGAACTAATCTGAGACAAAATCCTAAACTTACTACTTTTGGTATTCACAGAAGGCATTTAGTAGTAGTAAAGTTAGGATTTTGTCTTAAGTTTGACTTAAGACAGACTTAAGACAGACTTAAGACAGACTTAAGACAAACTTAGGACAAACTTAGGACAGACTTAAGACAGATTTAAGACAGATTTAAGACAAAATCCTAACTTTACTACTACTAAATGCCTTCTGTGAATACCAAAAGTAGTAAGTTTAGGATTTTGTCTCAGATTACTTCTGTGAATCGGGCCCTAGGTGTGGTAAATTCCGCACAACTCAGAATTCCAGTCCCTACATAAACAGGAGTTTGCGCAGGGTTGAGAATTTTTCTGCCCAGTTGCAATCATGCCTTATGAAGTGTAAATTCTTGAGTATTACCTTGATACCTGAAGGCCCCTAGCAGATTGCAATTCAGCAACGTGTTTCCACCAAGCCTAGCTTTGGCTACATTAGTTCGTAAACCGCCTAAATAAACATTATTTTGTAAACCTGTATAGCTCCCTCCATTTCATGCCACTTAACGCAAAACATTTGCCCATTTGTGTATGCTCATGTAGCAGTCATGCTTGTGCTTCTGTAGTTGCATGATGTGTTCTTACAAAATTAGAAGATTTACGATGTTGTCTATTGTAAAGTTTTCTTTTGTTTCACTTAAAACGTGTATTCCATTTTCAAAGAGAAAGAAATTCATTCCTGGGCAATAAAGACTCTTGTTTAAATCCTCATATTGCTAAGATGGGCTCAGCTTTCTCAGACTGATGAAACTAATTTACCTAAAATCATTAATTTTGAGAGTAAAACACATACCATACTTATTTTTGCGAATGTGAGGGCAGTGTGACTGAACATTTGAAAAGGGAGATCTTATTAGGTGAACTCAGCTCAACCAAATTACATTTACAGTGTCATTTTTGACATGTGAAACTAGAAAAATCTCAAAATATCGTATGACCTTTTTATATTCCACAGCACTTAAAACAAAGGGGGGGGGGGATAGCATTTGTAGATATCAGCCAATCGAACCACCTCCTATGATGTGTAGAGGAAGTGCCCTGGCTCTGCAACCAAGGGCAAGGCCAGAACTCAAGGTACAAAAATTACCTGTTATTGAGTATGGGGATAAGTTTTAAATGGTTTATTTAATTAATGTATTCCTCAGACAATATCACTTGCATGGTATGCTTTCTCTAATTCTCTTCTCCACACAGTAAAAGGTCACTTCTGTGGAAATGCTGACCACTTAATCGCATAACTGTGTGCCCCTTTCCAAAGAATGTTGTATACCTTTGCACATATTAAGCATGTTGGTTTAAAATAAAACATATGCAAAAATGATTCGAAATCCTATGGAAAATTACATATGTCTTCTACTTAGGATTCTTAATGAGGTCTTCCATGTTCTGCCTATGATAACACAGCTGCATATTAGACACATTTTGTTGTGTGGACTAACTCAAAATTCCAACATTGAGGATCTTAATTGAATCGTAGCAATTTGTATATGTTGAACATATGTATATTTGTAAAAACATTTATGGAGTCAGATAAGGGCCAATGAACATTTAGGGCCTGATTACAAGATTCGGGGGTACGGGAGAGGGTGGGCCGCCTCCGCCACGCTCCCGCACCACTGAGACTCACTGCTGCCGGCCTGCCAGATTAAGATTTAAAAGTGGTCTGGTGGGTGGGTGGCGTGGCGGTCCTGCGGCGGTGCCTCTTTCAAAGGGAGTGGTGCCTTTGAGAAAGGAACTGCAACGGGAACGCCACACAAGGTTCCTGCATGGCATGGACTGTAAAGTCCATGCCGTGCAGGAACTGGTGTGCATGCACACAGGGGGGCACATGTTTTGCCCCTCAGTGTGCATCCACATGGTGTGAGGGACCTTTGTTTCAACCCCGCCACGGTCTTCATGGCGGTGGAACTGCCATGAAAACCGTGGATGAGAGGAAACTCGGATTATGCTTGGTGGGACTGTGACGAAACTGGCGGCGTCGGCGTTCCTATGGTGGTCCGATCGCCCAAGTTGTAATTGGGTGGTCGGACCACCAGTGTGGCGGTGGCTGGACTGCCTCCGGCGCGCCACTACGAATCTAGCAGTCCTCGGACCGCCAGTCTTGTAATTAGGCCCTAACAGTGAGGCTGTAGGAGAATGTGTAGTCTCACTATGGTAAAGTATAGGAAATATTGTAAAAATATATATGTAACAAGAAAATAAATTGTAAATTATTTTTACTTCAAATATTAATGTACATTAATTTTATATATTTATTTTAAGTGCAGAGCAAAATTAAAAAGTGCTACAGTACTGTTAACTTAATTTTGAAAAAAATATTTAATTAATGGAAATATATTAAAATAAAGTAAAATTATTTTTCTGAAGTTTCACTTAAAATATTAATTTTCCCAAAAGAAAAGAGTTTCTTATTATGCATTAATAATTATTTAATGTGATGTAGAAAATTAATTAAAACTAATTTAGTTATATTTTTATAAAACTAGTGTTACCTTAGTTGTTCAATTGAAAATAGAGTATTAAATAAGAAATATGTACTATTTTTGTATATTTGTTAACATTACTTTACATTTATTTATATTTTGTACAATTTTGAATCATTTAATGTAACATTATTTCCTATGAGGTTTAATTATAATTCCCTACCTGCATTATTTTTGATGGGAGAGTATATCAGTTGGAGTGGGTGGCCATGTGTAGTGCTGGAAGTAACTACTTTTTTTAGTTGTAACTTACACTCAGATTTTAGCCAAAAGTAGTAAATTTACTCAAAATCGTAAATGCCTCAAAAAGTGTAAGTTACCTTTGTGAATCAGGCCCTGAATATCTGTTAGAAGCAGGAGTTAGGTGAACCAATTCAGCAATATTTTTAGAGTGGCACTCGAAAAAACATTCCCCCTTAAATGTGAACATTTCAAAGGTGTTGTGGTGCGAGGGTCAAAGTATTGCGCAGCTCTTTGGATTTGCATATTATGTGTGCCTTCTAATTTTGTTGAGATGTGCATGTAAATCAATGGTCTGTTTTCATTTGAGGGGGGTAATCAAAAGGTTACCTTATATTTTTTCAGAGTTCATGATACCATTATAGTCATAGATCTTACGTTAACAATTCTTGAAGTAAATAAAAAATAACACGTTGCCACACTTTAACATTGGTCTGTGCCTAATTTGCAAAATAGTGAGTGCCATTAGCCAAAGCTCAGTTCAGAAGCATGCGGCCAGTGATATTAAATGTTGGTTTGCCTAATACCAAGGCTGCGTAGTCTTCAATCCACCTCAAGCCTCTTTAATCCACTACCACACACTTCCTGCCCCATTAATTCACTCTTTCAGTTCCCTGCTTTCTTATTTTGAGACGATTTTTACATCTTTCTCTTCCTCATTCTTACCCCTTTGTTTGTTTTTCTCTTTCTCGCTCAATCTCTGATGAAGAAAAATAAGTGCCGGTCCTTAAAATGAGTGCTAGTGGACCCCACAGTCAACCACCAGCTCAAATGAAGCACTGTCTGTGATACAGAGGGTCTTGTGGGTATTACAAGCAACCACACCATAAATATATTCAAACGCTTTCAAGAGAAACGTCCTGTCAAAAGATGTGTTAAAATAATTCAATCCGCTCCTCTTCCTACATATTATAGTAGGCAAAAGCACTTTTAGAATTCTGGGGATGAGGAATGCATGCATATATATCCTCTGCAATCCACTTACTATCGATCAGTAACTATAAAATGTGGGTGAGAAGAAATATTGTAGCACTTCACATATCATCATCACACAATAGGGCAACAGGAACATCAGGCATATAAGAGAAAGAAAAAAGAACAAATAGATAAATACATTTACTATCAATTCTATTCATATATATTGTTAAATTACACCAGATCCATTTTGTATGTAGGCTCTGTCCGACTTTGTAAAATACACCTTGTCTCTTCAGTTCTCATCCACAATAGCTGTGGAAAAGGGAAGACATTTTAAACATCATGTGTGGGGCATAGAGAGGGAAAAGGACAACACTGCATACACACATTAGTCAAGTAATCATGATTACAAAGTGTTATGTCGACCTAGAAGTTCTCCTTCTTTGTCAAATTGAACATCTGTGTTGATAAGCCGCAAATCACCTTGTCACAAAAAATTGTAAAGCACATGGACAGCCAAAACTCATCACAACTAATCAATAATCCCACCCACAATACAAGGCATAACCTTAATTTATTGGTCTGTGTTGGACTGCAAATGCGTCTAGTCGACTCCTTCTAGCATTGTGCGAGTTAAGTTAGCATTTGCGGCGCCATTTTGTCTTTAGCCGCCATTTTGTACTGTGATCGAAAGTAAGACTCTGCCTCATTAACTGTCTGCCTCAGCAAAAAGGCAGCTTCGAGTTATTTCTCTGTATCGTATTCAAGGTTGAATCCTAATGTACTAATGTATGGTTTATTCTGCCATCGCATGCCTTTCCTCTTTCGTATCCCTGCTCCCACGTTGGAGAGCGCTGAGCTCGAGCAAGACAACCTTGAGAATGTGATAAGATGTACCCGTTCCGCAGGTAGTAGCTCATCTCTCTGTACCTCCTTTGTTCACCCATGCCTGAGCTGGAAAATTCCAGAGTTTGCAGGGTTTATGGGGTGTTGGCAAAGTATATTATGTTTTACTAAGAGTTCTGAAGTCAGTCCCTCGGCAGCTGTCTCATGAGGCTGGTCAGACTGGACTCCGCTGCAGCGCATTTACAAATAAATAACTTGGTTTGTATTCTCTTCTGTCTCCCCGACTCTTCATTTCTTGGAAGGCAGAGAGGTGGTCGCGAGTGACCCGGGTGACCCGATTCGGGTCACTTCCTTCATCTGTCAAATTATAAACCATGGAATTACACAGTACCCTTGCCTGTTTCGCTCTCTTGTCTGCATCACCAAGCCTGACAAATGGTCTAACGTGGGCGCCATATTGGAACAAATGACCTCTCCTTGTCTGAAAAATTTAACAGAAGAAAGAAAGTCGAGTGGTATTGATCACGTAGTTACAGAAAGTTGAACCAGTATTACTTTATTGGCATATATGTATAAAAGAATAAGTTACAGAACAACAGAGCCCCGAAGATCACATCCAGCCCTAACGACTTCTCTCCCTCTGTCACCTCATTGCCAAATATGATGTGGTATTGATCATGTAGTCGCAGAAAGTTGAAACAATATTACTTCATTGGTATAATTATCTCTCTCTCTATATATATATATATATATATATATATATATATATATATATATTCTTTGTATACATCGATTAGGCACAAGGATGGCCTTAGAGCCATTCAGCACTATCTAGCTCGTAGAGGTCCTGAATATGCTGACCATACAAATATGCTATTGAGCATGGTGGAGTGTTGTCTAACAAACAATATTTTTATGTTCCAAAATGTCTATTTTCAGCAAGCAAGGGGTGTTGCCATGGGAGCCAGCTTCTCCCCCAGCTATGCATGTTTGCATATGGGCTGGTGGGAGGAGCTGGTTCTCATGAAAGAACACAATGAAGTTGTGACCAAGCACGTAAAGACGTGGTGGAGGTTTATTGATGACCTCTTCCTAGTATGGCATGGCACGCAATCAGAAGCAGAGAGTTTTATTGCCCAAATTAATAAGAATCAACTTAATTTACACTTTACTGCCTGCATTAGCAAAAAAACTGTAAATTTTTTGGACATCGAAGTATATGTTGAACAAAACAAACTAGAAACACGACTCCATAGAAAGCCAACAGCAGGCAACGCCATTTTACACGCCAGCAGTGCCCATCCTGGGCACCTAGTACAAAGCATACCATATGGCGAGCTGCTACGGCTTAAGCGCATTTGCAGCAATGATCAGGACCTACACAAAGCTCAGGGTGAATGTCTAAAGAGATTCAGTGAGAGTGGGTACAGCAAAAAATGTCTAGATACTGCCCTTGAAAAAAGCAGCCGGGAATCTAGAGTGTCCCTTCTTAGATCCAAACCTAGGGGAAATGAAATTACGGATGCACCTGATAAATTCAGGTTCTTCCTGAAATACAATCAACAGGAGGGTGCAGTAAGAAAAATAATCAAGAAACATTGGCACCTGATCAGACAAAATCCCATAATTGGTACCATAGTCCCAAAACAACCTGTGGTAACATACAGCAGAGGTCAATCAATGAAGGATGTCTTAGTTAAGAATGACCCATGTGGCCCACCAACAAAAAGTACATGGTTATCCCAAAGATTAGGATTCCACAAGTGTAAAATTTGTAAAGCTTGCCAACATGGAATAAATATGATCAGTTACAAGACTCCATTTGGCGAAAAAGAAATGATGATAGACAAAGCGTTAAATTGTAAAACCGATCATGTGGTATATGTGCTGGAGTGCCCTTGTAAACTGAAATATGTGGGCAGTACTATTTTACAGGGCCACAAAAGGGTGCTCCAGCACATAAGGGCCATTAAGAACAATGATCCAGCGTACCCGGTGGCACGCCACTTTAATGAAATACATGCTGGCAACCCCAAAGATCTTAAATACTATTTGATCGACTCCATTCCAATCAACAAAAGGGGAGGTGACCGAGAGAGGGCACTCCGTAAATTGGAGATGCAATACATCTTAAATCTCGACACCAAATACCCTAAGGGGTTGAATGCCACGGAGGAATTACACGCTAGTCTATATAACTGAAACCTTAGGAGGGGGAAGGGATAAAAAGTTTCATTGTAAATAATAAAATTCCCCTCTTTATTTGCACTTGGGTATTTAACTGTGAACCTATTAACAAAGTAATCAAATTAGTCATGTACACATATGTATATTTATATATATTTATTCAGGTTTCTTTTAGATTTGTCCAAAAAAAAGTTTCTCTATAGCATAGCCAAAACCGTCTAACCCGCCCCAATAATAATTTTTTTTAAATTCTCTCTTTTTAATTATTTAGTTTAGGACAGTTGACACACAGCGAGTTGTATAGCACGTCACCTTTTTTCACAGGTTTAGCATATAGTAACAAACAAAGAATAGGTAATACTAATTTAACAAGGTATGTTGTGGTAGCCACATAAATGAATTAATTCTATTCTTAGGCCGTATTTTGGTCCAGTACATATACAGATGAGGGGGTTCAGGTATTTTTAACCAGGACCCATAGAAAACAAGACAACATTTTGTATTCAAGAAATTTTTAGAATGATGGGTATATTTATATATTTATTATGTTTTTTATATATTTATATATTTTATGCGATTGGTTGTTTAAAAATGCATTTATGCAGGTACTAATGAGTATTATGTACGGTTTACTCTTTTACTCTTTTATGTATAATACCACAACGAATTACATTGACAAATGGTGATCAATTGCTGCCAAAAGTTGTTTTATGTAATGTAATGGATGAAGGGTAGATTTCCCTTTTATTTTGTAGTTCTTAGTTTGTTTAAATGCACAGGGCACTTTAAGAAAAAGTCACATGGTACAAAAAAAGGAAAAAAAAGTGAAACGTATTTAAATCTGTCAAGGCTAATAGCGCGTCATGTGATCAAGTCCCTGGAGAGGGACGAAACGCGTCATGGCAGCTGCATCTGTTTGGGAGTTTAAATAAACATTGCAGTTTGACGAACTTTGGTGGTCCGCGCTCTTTCTTTGAGCCCAGGAAACTGGCTAATCGAGAGGGAGTTTGGTTGGATATATATATATATATATATATATATATATATATATATCCACGATCCATCCTGTTCCCATCAGAAGAAGGCACGCACTCGAGGATTGAAGGTAAATGGCATTCTTTATTTTCTCGGGTCTCCCTCGACCCTACAACTGAAGAGAAACGTTTTGGCTGCCTAAGCAGCCTTTCTCAATCTGGCCTGCGCCATACACATGTGAGCTTAAATAGCCCTTCCCCCACTGTTAGGCATGGTAAACATAGAGATGAGACGTTCCGTAGTGCTATAGACACATGAAGTGAATAATTCACAACTCGGCACTCTAATAGTGTGGCTATTGAGATGAAAAGTCGCCAAAAACATAATTGAGCAAACTGCAAAATTATAAAATACATTTGACTGCGTGGAACGTAATCAGTCCACATTACCAGTGAATGTGAAAGAGCACATGAAAGACCAAATTGCCTGCCAAAGGGTTGGGCATATACTGTTAAAAACACAAAAATGTGTATGAATGCACTCATAAGATGGCGCTGACCCCTTCAGTGAATGTAACCTCAATAAAAAACATGTGTTAAAACATACAGTAAAAACATGCTGCTGATATATATTTAAACCAATTAAGAGGAGAAAGTATTTCATTTGGGATAAAATCTAAAAATGACATACCAATAAGGCTTGATCTCTTATTAATGCATTGCAGAGGGGAGCGATATTCTGAAGCACCCAGTAAACAGCGAGCCACAAGATACTACACATACTCACTTAACAGGTAGGGGCAGTCTAATATTAAGCTTGAATAACATGAGCAACATGCAAAAGGCTGAAACACGCAAATTGTGTAATCTTACAGACAAAATTGTTGGCCTGCATGTTAACATTCATGACACGACCGGGACTACTAGTCCCATAATGCCCCAGGTTAAGTTATGTAAGTTATGTAAGTCTCGACCTGAAAAGAGTCAGATATGAGGCATAACCTACTGCAAATTAACATACAGGGCAATATTATCATAGAAATAACTCAGTAGAAGCCGAATGTTAAACCGCATTTCCTCAGGAGACATAATTGTTCCTTATGCCGCTAATTGGCAAGCAATCATAGCGGGAAAAACGGCAACTCACAACTCCGACGTTTTCAGGGGAAATGCCAAAATGTCTCAATGTCCCACTCCGAAAAGCAGCATACAAAATAGCATTTTTGAAGGTCACAAAAACGGGGTCGAAGGAGGCCAGTAAACAAACAAATGAACATGCCGACCAAACCTCACCGCTTCCGAATAGGCTTCCACGGTGCCCAGTCACCAGGGGGGCGCCAGTTTGCTGAGCCAGGCATATCTAGACACGGAAGGTGCAGACCTCATGCTGGCAGTTAGCAAACCGCCTCGCTACGAGATCATGTAACCCCAATGCTGTCATCCTTAGATCCTCGTCCCGGCGCACTCCCTGGGGGCTCGTCCCATAGCACTCACATGCTAAAAAAATATATATATATATATATATATATATATATATATATATATATATATATATATATATATATATATATATATATATATATATATATATATATTGAATAGACTATAAAGTGAGATTTAAATATCAAACTTTGTCTTGGCAGGTTAAGTTCAAGGCGCAGACACGCTGATTGTGCATACTGAGCGATAACACCGGTTCTGGGCCTGATTTAGCCAAACCTCCAGTTGACCTTTGAAGATGAAGGGCTCATACATTCGAGTTGGCATTAATTTGGAGTTTCATCACTTGGCACAATGCGGACACCTGAGATCAATTCATTCTATGTTTCAATTTAGAAAACGTAGCTAATAGGGCAAGACTAGCTTGCTTCTGGGAGGCTGGATGATCTTTATGGCTACTGTTACTGTTAATGTGTACACCTAGATGTTTGATAGTTGAGGTTGTTTCCAGTTTTTAGTCGCCCAGGCGCCATGACAATTTCCTGATATTGTTCCTGCAGACTATTAAGATCTTCGTTTTTCCACTGTTGATTTCAGTGTTATTCAATTGACAGTACTCGGTTCAGGGAGTTCAAGGAGCGCCGTGAGCCAACTTGAGTTTGGTCAGAAAGGATGGTGTCAATGACATACTGCATTAGATGGATCTTGGCCGCTGCTAGTTTTGGTGGAAATGACCTCATGGTCGCTAGATGATTCTTGATATCTGCAAGATACAAATTAAAAAGAAGGAAAGCCAGGATGCACCCTTGTTTAACCCCCCTCAAGGTCAGAATTGTATCCATTGTTACCCAATTGATTGTAATCTGCCCACTTACCCACGTGTTGGAATAAAGGCTAATAATGACCTTCAGTAAGGTGGGTGGAACCCCCTACTTAGGGAGTTTAAGCTACAGCTTTCCCCTGGTCACGCAATGAAAAGCTGTTGTGAAATCAATAAATGCAGTGAATGGGGGAGGAAGTTCTTCTTCATAGCCGTGTCTGACAGGTATGCCAATGCCAGTAAGTTGTCTTCTGTCCCACAACCACTGCGGAAGCCCATCTGGGTGAAGGGGATTTTTTTTTTTTACAATGCCCATTGTTCCAACTCTTGAGGTAGGATCTTAGCGTATGCCTTGCCATCTACATTCCGCAATGCAATCAATCTATAATTGGAGGGGTTATCATGAGATCCCTTTTTTATGTATGGGCACCAGGACTGAACCCCACCAGCTCTTTGAAATAATATTATGCATCCTGCATGCTGCATTGAATGAATAATGAGTGCATCATCCCTGATCATTGTATTTTTGCTGCTTTGAAGATGCTGGATGGAAGCCCATTAGGTCTCGGTGCACCTGCCAACCGCATGGCCCTGATGTTCTTATATATGTCTCCATGAGTTAGTAGTTGGAGATCAGAAGCCAAGGCACTTGGATACTCAACTAGATTAAGAGGGATTAATGGTTCCACTTGTTTGGTAGCCCCATACAAGTTAGCAACATAAGTCTACCAGGATGCTGCCGTATTGCCCAAACATTTGTTGGTATTTAGGGGTCATTATCCAGTAGCGGCTCGTGGAGGGAGTGCCGCGGGGAGGTGGGGCGGGGTAGGAGCAGGGTGGGGGGTAGTAAACTACGGCATACGGCCGAACAGAGTAGTAAACAAATAAATAAATAAAACGAACTTCGTTGCGCGCTGCATTGCCAAATGCGATGCAGCGCGCAACGAAATTCGCTTTATTTATTTATTTGTTTACTTACCTCTGTTCGGCCGTATGCCGTAGTTTACTACCCCCACCCTGCTCCTCCTGCCCCGCCCCACCGCCCGTGGCACTCCCTCCACGAGCCGCTACTGTCATTATCCCATGTACCAGCACCCAGACAATGTGTGGGCTAGGGGATTTTGCTGCCTTATGCAACTTTACCCACTGTTTTTCGTCTCGAAGGTGTTCTAATTCCCATCTCTTTTTTTCTGTATTCGTTCAAATGCAAACCTTAGTGCAATCCTTGCCGACTCAATCTGTTTATTTCTCGACAGTAACCTGGCGCTGCAGCTCACTCTTCTTTTTAATCCAGTAACCTCTTTAATACCTACTTTGGTTTGATTTTTCCAGCAGGAACTCCAATGCTTCAAAATCTTTCTCAGATTCCATTTACAATAGGCCATGTTGCCGTTGAGACTCAGATTTCCATGTTCAAACTGACTACAACATTTGTCAGTTTGCGTATGTCCTCTTCCCCAGGCTCTAGTCCCTATCTAATTTTCTTGATAGACGTGATTGTCGCTTGATTGTCCAATTGCTGAATGGGATCACTCAAGCTCGGACTCACTAATAGTTGGCACTGAAACATCGCATGGTCACTGTCGCCGGTATACATGACTTGAAAATGTGTTGTTCTCTGGAAATGGGTGGCGGAGATCCAAATGTAATCCAGTATTGACTTTTTATTTCCTGAGATATGAGTGTATGAAGTGGGCTGATCAGTGGTAAATCTACCATTCATTGCACAAAATCCTAGATTATTCAGTGTGCTGGACAGCAAGCAATCTTCTCACCCTTTCTTGGAATTATTCATTACTGTAGGGGGAATTCTCATTTCTGAGTCCTCTACTTGTTGCCATGGAGTTTGAAATGTTTGCACTAGCAGATTTGAATTCAAGTGAGGAGAGAGAGTGCATCAGGACGGGTCAGCAAGTTGTTTTGTACCACCTCCACTAAAGTTTTTAGGTGGGCTTTTTTCTTTGTAGGGTGCGGATTTATATAAGCATTTCCAATGATTATTGTTGATGGTACTAGCGGAGCAGGGGTAAGGGAATGTAATTTGATGATAACAAGATCACCTTCTCCTTGATGTAATACAGTGACTTCTACTCCCAAGCTCTTTTGTTTGTTACCACTCCGCCTGATGGGTGGCCCCCTTTTTCCAATGGTTGGGCTGGTGCATAGTATTCATTATGATTCTGCCTTGGGCCCTCTGACTGTTGCCAGGTTTCTTGAAGGCATACTATCTCGTTTTGTTGCAATTCTTTTAATAAATGTGGTCTTTTGATCAGGTTGTTTAGGCCTCTGGCATTCCTGAATGCAATAGTTAAGATGGAGACCATATTTTGGTTTCGGTCATCAATACATGAAGGACCTTCTTTGTTAGGGTCGTTGGTCATTGATGGGTTGCGAAAGACTGGTGTTATTGATGAACTCTGTGTTCACAATGCATCTCAATATCGATATCCCTTGGAAAGAATTAGTAATTAATTCTGGGTCTTTGGTATTCAAGAGTATAGCTCTAACCTGAGTCTTGCTATCTGAGGCGTTTCTTTAACCCTTTGCATTGATAGCTGTCCTTTCAGGGCCAATTGAAAGATTACTGCTGGATATCAAGTAACCAGAGAAGTCCTTATCTGGATGCCCAACGCTTCAAGAGCTGCCTCATGAGATAGTATTTTGGCTTTGATCTCACTATTGGCCAGTACAAGATTTGTGCATTCGTTGATATCTCCGGTTTCTCCCCTGCTGAATGCTACCGAGTGAATATCAGATGAGGATATGTTCTCCTGGTCTGGCAGTGCAGAGAACAATTGCCGCAAGTTCCCCCTATTTAATATTTCATGTTTTCTTTGCGTTTGATACTCAGGGTACAAAGTTAATAGACATGATTCTTGTTTCATCGGTTGGTGCACTTTTTGGTGATGGACAGGTACCAGAGGTGGGCTAAACTCTCCTAGGTCTACCGCTGCATTTGTAGGTTGAAATGCTCTTATTAAATCCCAATTACTTTTAGCAGCACTCCCAGTTTCTTTTAATTTCAACACTGTCATATTTCAGTTGGTTGCCACTTTGTTAGTCGCTCTCCCACTGGACAGTTGTAGTTGTGTTGATGTAGGTATTGGAGGTGTTGCTGGCTCCAACCAAATGAATTTATTTGTGTCTGGCTGTGACATTCTGACCATTATTTTTATAAGGTGTCCTTCTACGATTAATGCTCAGTTTTCAGTTTGGGTTAATACTGAATTACTGCTCTTCATGCTCTCTGGTTTCTTCATATGTTCTTTCGAGCACTCAGGCCATAACAGGCGTTTTTCCATATGAGGCTCTTTTGATTTTTCTTTAGGTCATATAGGTGCTATTCCATCCGTTGTTATTGTCACGGTGTCAGCTGGCATTATCAGTGGTATCATCCTCCTCCTGTTCTGTTTCATCAGGTGTGGCCCTCTGTGGATCTATCAGCCTAAACAGGGGAGGGAAGCTGCTCAATGTTTTCCCTTTTTTATTTAGTTTTTTTCAAAAAACAAAATTCTAGATAGCCCCGAAGAGGCTTTAGAGTCTTCTGTTAACTTGTCCTCTTTCTGCTGAAAGGAGGTAATCGATGAACTTTGAATAACCTGTATAACACCTTCTTCCTTGTTACTCTGGCTCAGACACAGATCGTTTTCCGCCTGAGGAGTCTCCAATTCTTGACTCAGGCTCACAGGATTTTCCTCTTTTTGTGTTACGGCATAGCTCTTTAAATCTTGCATTAAACTTGACATTGTTTCTGGGAGGCTGGCTAGTTTGTCCACTAAATGCGAACAAATGCACAATGGTTCTAATACCTTGGTTGCTCATTGGGCTTTAATAATAAGATTGTTTAGTTTTTCCAATTTCAAATCGATTGCTGTTTTATAAGTAGACAACGCTTCCAATACCGAGATTTGCACATCGATTTTATCTGCATGCATTATTGTTGCTTGACCAATCGCCATCAACGTTCTCCCCACTTGGCCCCACCGCTCTCTTTGATGTTCTGTTTGCTGATTAAGATCTTCTTGATTTACAGGAGGAGCCGGCGAATTAACAGAGGCAGAGGGCAATTCTTTACCATTGTAACTTGGCTTGTTAGAAAAAGGGCTGCTTTGTTGAGTTTGTTGGGTAATTAAACCCAGGGCAAGGGAGAGCTCTTGATCTGCTATTGACTTATTTAAAACATATTCTCTCAACGTTTTCACTACATTCTTGGTATCGTTGAGGATAGCTCTTTGCTACTAGCCTCCTTTACCGGCGTTGGATTTCCTGATCTATTTTCCCCTTGTCGGAATTGTCTCTCAAGTGTTCTATGTGTGTATCACATGCAATGTTGTTCTTGTTGTTTATTATTACTGTGGGTGATAGTGGGTGAGCTGGTTTGAGTAGGATGCCACTATCTAATACTTCCCGCTCTTTTCCTCTGAGTGGTACTATCATCATTGGCGAGGCAGGTTCAAATGACTAATTTCTGTCTAAAGTGCTGCACTCCTTCCTTTTCTGGTCAAGGGAGTTAATTTCATTTTTTGCTTAGCTCCTGTCTAATTCTTCAAGTTTGGGGCCCCTTGGAGCTCCCTTAAAGTTGGACCTGATGTCTTTACCTTCATTGACGCAGTACGACTGCTCTGGTCTAACTTCAGTGTTGGACAGTATCTGGGGGATAGCAGGCATAATGTATAATCGAAAGAGTCATACTTTACTCGATAGTGCAATGGAAGGATCAGGGTCCCTCAATTCGTGCTTCGCTGGATTCTTCTTCAGGACCCTCCACTTTTTTAGCCTTAGTGGTGCCTGTAAAAGAAGAGAGCTGCGTGTTCTCATAGCAGCACCTGGCTTGAATGGGGAAACAGCCATCACATTGCATGCGTTACAACTCATGCAATTACAACGCAGTTGTTACAACGACCGCGTTGTTACATCGCAGTACCTTTACAATGCAAGTCGTTACAACGACTTGCTCTAGGGGGCGCTCTAAACTAAGGAATAGTATACTTAACTATTCCAACACCTTCCCTACTGTTGCACACACTGGAGTTGGAATAGTAAATAATACTATTCCTAAGTCCAGCGCGCCCCCTAGAGCAAGTCGGTGTAACGACTTGCGTTGTAATGGTACTGCGATGTAACAACGCAGTCGTTGTAACGACCGTGTTGTAATCGCATGCGTTGTAAACGCATGCGATGTAAAAGGCTATATTCCTTGAATGTATAGCCCCCAAACCGTGAGGAACATAGTGGTCAAGTAGGCCGGTAACAAAGGATCAAGGAAGAGATCAAGGAAGCTGGCGTCAAATCTCACTATTTCGCTCGCCAAAAGTATTCCTCAATCTCACTCCTCGCTGCCAGTCAAGAGCTAAGCAGCTATTTGAGTGCTTAAGAACAGCATATGATAGCCTGGCAACTGAACTGTCCACAGTCAAATACTCAGGTGAAGAAACTGTGGGTGAGGTCACTGCCAACTTAGGGCAATCGATAGTCATCAATCAACAATCGTAACTGGTGAGGGTACTGGAGCTGAGCTGAGACGGCACAAGGAAGCTTGACAAGGGTTACTGGCCTCGTGGGGCCCTGTAGAAGGCTTGAGTGGCTGGCTAGTTTGTGCTGCGGCAAACCATAAAGGTTTAAATAGCTGACGTTCACTTAAATTACTTTAGGTTTAATTGCTTCCACTTACCTCCCCTTCGCTGCTGCCTCCAACCTCTGACTGATCGACAGCTTCACCGGCAGGGCCCCTTTTTGCGCAATATGAGCTCTTAGCATGCAACTTAAGGGTATGGTGCCACCTACCTTCCTTCCTTACTTTCCTGGCACCACCACTCAATACTGCAACTGCTGGACGCCCTCACCCAATTAGTCTGGGTCGTGTAGGTCTTCAAAAGTCCTTACAAGAACTTAGGGCCCCCGCTGCCACACAGTCCCAGTACTGCAGACCCACAGGCAAAAAAAGCACAACCACAGCTTGCCAGTCCAACCAGTCAGCACAGTGCAGCACAGTCCCAAAAAAGCAATATTGCTGCCTGCAGCGACAGAAGTTGCCCGGAACACCAGGTCGAACCACCCATGCCCCCCCTCACCACCCCAACTGCTCCTTAAAGAGTCACTAGAAGGACCTGAGCACATCAGAAGTGGGAATACTACACCCTTGACTCACGATCTTGCAGTGTGTGGTAAATCTAAGGTGCAGCAGTTCTGCTCTACTGCAACTTTTCCCCTAACAAATGAGTATTAGCAGCAGAAATCGGTGTTTGCACAGCCATTCCGACGTGTTCCCCTTATTCCACAGCTTTTTTCCATGCATATTTCACTAGGTTTTCCTGGCGAACTGTGTGTGGATAAAACAAGGAATGAAGTTTTCCCACATATCTTGCAATCCTGGTTTGGGCGGAAACTGTGTATATAGGAATTATGATTACAGAAAAAGTTCTGCTTACTTATCCACTTTCGTGGCTAAGAACTGATGATGCTTCCTGCTCTTCAGGCACTCATACAAACACAGGGGCGCATGTTCTAACATTTTACGCAATGCGGCGCAGCAAGGAAAATTGCTGCACTGAGCGTTGCTTGAAAGGAAGAGAGCAGAAATGCTCCATATTTTACAAAGATATGGAGCACTTCTGCTCCCTCTTTATGCTGGTGCACTGCACACTGCTCTAGTCTCAACGCAGGCACTCTTCCACCACAGTGTAAGGGTGCCTGAGTTACCGGCAGGATTGTTATTGTGCAGGAAGGAACCCCTCCTTGCACAAAAACAATTCTTAGAGCAGAAGCATGAGAGTAGCACCCTGATCGGAGGGAGCAGCCTCACTCGGCGCTCCACAGCACTCTGGAGGCCTGCACTTGCTCTAATACAGTTGTCTTAAGACAGCTATGTTAGAGATGTTTAAAGTGCGCATGTGTGGCTGGCCGTCTCAAGACGGCCAGCCAAATATATATGCCCACTTTAAACAGTGCATAGCCAGCCCACCCTCCTCCCTGCTGCTACAGGCCCACCAAGTCAGATTCCAAAAGCTGTTTCGTGTCGGGCAGACCGATTCGGAACGGCTGTCAGAATCGGCCAAGGTAATCGCTTGGTCGGAAAAAGTGTACGATTCGACTCCGAACGACTCGGGTTGTCCCAATGCTGATCGGAACCGAATCGGACAGCCCAAGCGGTTTCCTTGCATCGTAATCGGTCTGAAATGTGTCCGATTCGGTCGGAAACATAGGTTCCAAATCGGAGATTCCGAATCCCGTTCAGAGCCTTTCCGACCGACATCGTAATTGGCTCCCAAGTCTAAATGGTGCAGCCGGAATACTGCACAGTTCAAGCAGTTGTTTGCTGTAATTTGAATGCAGAGAGCAAAAGAAACTAGCCACAATGGCCACA
This sequence comes from Calotriton arnoldi, assembly GCA_963921515.1. Lineage (NCBI taxonomy): Eukaryota > Metazoa > Chordata > Amphibia > Caudata > Salamandridae > Calotriton > Calotriton arnoldi. Next base: position 1,037,919 of record CAWUFW010006195.1, read on the forward strand.
AGTGCACGCATCAGGAAGCAATGACACTCAGGCACACATAAATAGCAGCTCAGCCAAACTCTTGCCCTCTTTGCCTTCTGCTGCAGGTTGGCACAGAACCATACTGATGAGATGAACCTAGTACCCATGAAGAGGAATTTCGATGAGGATGAGGAGGAGGCAGACATTCTGGTGACCTTTTTGGTTGGTTGACCATCATGGTCAATAATTCAGTCTGTCTTCAAACACACTCAGCATGGCAGAGAGCAGGTCATGTGGCAGGATTTCACTGGCAGGATGGATGCTATGAAAATGAAGATACAACCACAGGGGACATCAAGAAGAAGTGGAAGGTTGAGAAATGCCATATGAAAGATAAGTGCACTATGACAAATATGGCAGCTGAAATGCCTGGTAACAGACCTAGAGCACATCTCTAACTCACTACCATGGAGCAGTGTACTTTAAAAAAATATATATATATGTGTGTGTGTGTGTATTTTTTTTATTGAGGGCTGCAACACAGGTTAGAAGAACAAATGTATTTTAGATCCTACATGACCATTCATGTTCCTCCATGAGGTCTTGGTGAAGCTGTTGACTTTTGGCAGGAAAGCTCTGAGCGGGAGAAATTCTTCCAGCAGGTCAAGATCGCAGGTCGTAGCTGAAGAGGGCTCCACGAGGCCAGATACGTTCTCCATAAGGTCCCACTGAATCGGATTTGCTTCAGCAGCAGTGCACCTTTGCCAGATTGGCTTGGCAGGTTAGTCCTGGTCCAACGTTGGTTTTTCAGAGCAAAAAGATGGCAAACAATTCCGAGGATTCAGGATTTGTTAGGAGCACACTTTTACACCAGCCAAGTACAGTGGAGACAGTGCTTCGGGTCACGATCTACTCTAGCAGAGGCCAGCAGCAGGGCCCACAGCAGGTCCACTTGGAACTGGTCAGCTGAAAATGTAGGAAAAGGCCTCTTGAAGCTTGTTGTGTCCCTGTAACCCAAACAGGAAGTCAGTCCTATTACCCTTGGAGTCCACTTCTTTGTCCTGAGTACAAGAGAGAGACCTGTTCCAGTCTTCAAGGCTCTTCTCAGGTCACATACAGCAGGTCCAGTCCTTTTCTGTTCTTCCACAGGTTCAGAGGTGTTCTGACGGAGGGTACTGTGGGTTCCACCTTAATGCCCAGTGCCAGCCTGTGAGTGGGGGAAACTCCTGGCCACTTTATAACTGATGGCGTAAATGCTCCAAAGGCTGGGCCTAAATACTTTTACAGTACTTCCAGCAACAGTCCTTAAGTGTCCCTCTCTGCCCAAAACAAACATGACAGTGACTTTCTCCTGTGCCTACCCTAGATGTGTGGCCAGGAAAATGAGAAACCCCACCTCTGTGGTCACTCAACATCGGTTCTGGGGGCAATTCCTCTGCCACTGGGCCTGGTGCCTGACTGGCAGGTGGAACAAAGGAAGGGGGGCCAGCCCAGGTTAGCTACATCTGACTGTGACAGGGTAGCCTGTTTTGAAGTTACTTGGCACGGCACAGATGGACAGTTTGCCAGAGAAACACCTCACCTCACCCACGGCGTTTCTCTCAGGTTTAGGAGCAAGTTCACACCTTATTAAGGGGGCCATCCAGCTTCTGGGTGACAGTTGAAATCTCATGCAAATGGGCTTCTAGGTGTGTTAGGCAGGTAACAGGTACCTGTTCTAAAATGTTTTTTACAAATCTGACTTTACCAATGAATTGGGCTTGTAGTAAATATTTTGAAAGGTCCAAATATGAACCTTGTAGCTGTATCCTAAGCGGACGTAGCAAATATCAAACGTAATATTTTATTCCAATGCTTTCCTATGGAACATTTACTCCTGCTACAGTGAAAATATAAATTTTTCACTTTGTTACTTTATGGACAGGTTTATCATTAAAACAGTTTAAACCTGCATAACTAAGTTACTGGTGGCAGGCCTGTAGTCACGTTTACACTGCTGCTACAGTGGCTGACACAATGAGTGCTACTGTCCTCTTGTGACATTTAACTTACAGGCCTGGGTACACTATGGTACCATAAACTAGGGAATTATAGGTACGGTAAATATGGAAATCAGAGGCATGCCAATTTCACCATGTTGAAAGGGTGAGCACAGGCACTTTACCTCTCGTTAGCACGGGTAAAGTGCACAGAGTTCTACATCCAACAGAAACAGTCAAGGCAAACATCACCATGCTAAAGATGATCCTTTCCAATGGCTGCCATCTTACTGCAGGCTGGTCTGGACTACACACTATCGCTGGAGTGCAACTTCTTGTGTAGGCAATCCAGAACTGGACCCCTGTGCTGAATGAATAGTCTTACTACGAATAGGGACATACTTATTAGACTTTTATATAAGTATACACTTTTATGATCAACATTCTTTTTTATGGTAGGAACTCCAGGGGGCATGTAGCATGACCTGTTGGTGAACTTCCGGGAACCAAGAAAGAGAAAACAATATTAAGTATTAATTAGTATTAATTAATGAAGTATTAATTATACTATTGGTTTGCTGTGTAGATGCATCCGAATGTGATCCCTGATTCTCACTTTCCTCTGTCTTTCATCAAAAGAACTCTGTTTCTTTATTCTCTCTGTGGACCTAACTTACATGTGATAGATAATCATATCCAATGCATTTAACAGCACTGTTTTAGAATCGTACACTAAATTAAAAAGTAGAGGAATCTTCCCTAAAATCTTTTCATACACTGTTCAAAAACTTGTCTTTGCTTCTCTGGCACTGTCTTTCATCACATTATATAGATTAATGCAATTTTCTTTTCAGGAATCACCCACAAAGAATGCAGGATGATGGACTTTCCTACAAAGCCACATGTTATAAAGTAAATTCTCCCATAAAGAGAAGAGAGCATGGTAATACACAACTTGTTACCCTATGATTTCTTTCTTGTGTCTTCTTCTTGCTGGTTTCCAACTTCAAAGCAACGGACCTGTGAAGATTGCACTTTTTAGGATCCAGAATGAAGTCCAGGATGGAGCACAATGAAACAAAGGTAAGTCTAGCGGGACTTTAACAGGAGCCTCTTTGTTGCTGGGAGTCTCAAGAACTGGCGGAGTGTAAGAGCACGGATGCTGCTATTATACAGCACTGCACGCAAGATGACCGCCCACACCACAAGACTGCCATTCTGGTGAGACTAAGGACCCCCAGGTCACTATCCATAGCTTCAAACTGAGGACCCTAATCAGGTGGGAATGGACAAGAAGGTGAGATGGATCCTGTATGATTTGAGTAATGGTTGAGACCGAAGCAAGAGGGGCTGAAGGAGCAGACCTTGGGGTAAGAACAAGCATGGCAGCGGTTGACACAGGAATAGCCAGAGCATGAGGGTCATGACCTCTGTTAAGGGCAGGTGGGGCATGCCAAAACGGTATCTAACAATAGATCATCAGAAAAATTTAAACTTATAGGGGCAGATTTACAAGAAAGTGCGCCACACTGAGAAACCCTTGCGCCACCATGGATGCGCTGTATTTACAATACGGCGCACCATGGCGCAAGGATTGACAGATGCGTCAGAAATTCTGACGCATCTGTTGGGGCAAAAGTCACGCACTGCTGGAGTCGTGTCGCAAGCAAGATGCAACTCCAGCAATGCTTTTGAGGCCTATTCCCACTACACTGCGTCACTCCTTACGCCTGCTTCAAGCAGGCGTAAGGTTTTGACGCAGTGGCGTCCTAGAAGTGACGCAGTGAAATCTTGTAGATTTCACTGAGTCACTTTTATGAGGCCTTCCTGCTTGGAACGCCCACCCTGCATACATTATACCTGACGCAGGTATAATGTGACGCAGAGGCTTTACAACGTGACGCATCTCCCTAGATGCGTCACGTTGTAAATAGGCCGCATTGTTTGCGCCGCTGTTGCGTCAAAAAAAGGGACGCAATGGTGGCGCAAGGGGCTTGTAAATCTGCCCCTTAGTATTTACCATCCCAGTAGTTTCGCGATTCTGTTTGAAAGGTGCATTCTCAAAAAGTCTTCAAAATCTCTTGACAACCACAAAATGCTACATCACACCGCCAGGGGACAACAACTGTGAGCATGTGAGCTATATGACCAACATCTCACATTACAGATCATGAGTTTTCAATCCTTTAACTTAGATAATTGTTAAAATATTTTGATGATGAACTGTGAAACAAAACAGGATGGAGATATGTTGTAGATCTAATCTCAGCCACCAACTCCAAAAAGTATGATGCTCAACACTTCTCTATGTCCGACGCCTCACTGATGCGTCATAGACAGCAGAGAAAGCAAGCTTTGAGAACATTTCTTAATTATATATCTGTAATACTGGAATGCCTAACCAGTATCAGGGATCTGTGCCATAAAATGAAGAAATCGTTTTCTCTTTTAATGAACTGTAAACAATCTCGTGACCACTCCTGCTCTTCACAAAGACATCCTTTCACTGCAGTGAATGTACTCTTAGTAATAATCTGGAACTAGCACAAAGAAGACAAGCATAAACACTACAGCCCTTATTCTCACAGGTCAGGAAACCTCATTATTGCAAGCTGGGGTGGAGCTGGCACGGATCTACTTCTGCAAGAGGGTTGAATTCTTAAAAGGCCAGCATGATGCCAAGGCAGGTCATGTTTCTCAAAAGTCCTCCTTTGAAGGATGACAGATTCCAGCACCATATGATTAGTGAGGGATCCTCTCTCCAAATTTGAACCAACATGCTGACCTCTCTCCTCAGACAACTAATATGAAACAGCTTACAGTGCGTAATTTGTAAAAAATAAAAAATAAGTGCCAGGGCCCAAGTCCTTGGGCCCTGGCACTTATTTTTTATTCATGACAGCGATGAGAAATGGCAGTACCAGCACTACATGCAAACCATCACTCTTCCACATTTGGGACAATTTGGATTACGCCATTTCACCCAAAGGTTCAAAAAAGAGCTTGGGAGCATCGGAATTACGTTTTAAAAAAAAAAGTTTATTACAAGATGTTGCTTATGTGATTTGCTTAAAATTCGACAAACAGCGCCCCCAGGGAGAGGAAAGCAATAAATATTCCAGTGTTATGAAATAAATGCCAGCGCCAAGCCCCAGCAAACACCGCACAAAATATGCAATGCGGTGAAGAGAGTGAGGTGGGCAATTTCAAACAGACTAAACAGAAGCATATACTTCCAGTGGTAACATGGGCAAAAGTACATGTTCAATAAGAAATTCTTCTAAACTGCAGCATTCCTAAAGGTTAATTGTGCAACTCTAAACTGGTCCGTCAAGCTTGTGCAAAGAAAACTCACTATACGTCTTTATGACTTGTGCACTGCTCTGCATCCTGCAAGGGAACCAAGTTTACGTATATGTGTGTTTCCATGCTGTCTGCTGAGGACTAGTGTACATTGAGTAAGCTGTATGTCACCCATGACCGGAAGAGTGGTTGCATAAGCATGCATGTAGAAGGTCCTTGACACCTAAGAGGAGACAGACATAAGCAGCCAGTGTAAGCACAGATGCAGGTTACAACGGCGCATGGGCCGGAAAGGCTGCATCGAGGTCCTTAGGACCACATCTGTGGTATCACACCATTCATAACGCGATATACAAAGCAAGTAATATAGTAACAAAAGTGCAGATATTCATTCATAGGACCTTCTTGATTTTGCGATGTTCAATTAAAAGTATAACAATTATTATTATTATTAGTAGTAGTAGCAGTAGTAGTAGTAGTTTTCTTTATTGCTTTATTGCTTACTGCCCTTCACAATAACACTAGTCTTCTTCAGGGCATTTGAACAATGCTTACTACTCGGGTGCAAAATACCGAAGTTTGTACCACACTGATAAATACTGATTAAGTGGAGAGAAAATGACATGATTGTGACACTTTACTACACCCTGCAAAATCAGTGTTTACTGCATGCGCTATAAACACACATTTCATCACATTTATTTTACTTCACCTGCTCATTAACGTGCATGCGCAAGTGACGCTGTGGACAGTACGTTATGCCCGAAGGAGCACCAAAAGAGGTGAAACAATTGTTGAGGCCCCAAAGTGACCCCAAATCACACACACTGCAGGGAGATCACCAGGCAGGATCCAGGGCCATCTTCCTCATTCCTAGTTGTGCCTCTGACAAACTTACAAAAGCCATTGAGATGGCTGCCACAAGCGCAGATACAAATTTAGTGATCCTGACTAAGCTAGCAGTCTAGCTCAGGAGGTGGTGACACACTATGATTACTGCTAGGTCAAAAAATGATGAAAACACCAAGGATCTGCAGGCAACTGTGGCAGCAGACTTCCAGTAAAAGAGGTGCAGAAATAATTTACCCACATGATATCGAAGATGTTAAGGAGAAATTAACTGATCTCAAAGAGGTGGTTGTGGGACCTCATTGCAAGTCATTTCAGCGAGACCCAGGCGATAGAAAGGCGAACCGAAACCTGAAATCTACCTAAAGCAGTGGTACAAGGTGATGGTGTGTAAGAGCTTCAAGGCTGGGCATTGTAAGAGGACCACAGTACATGGGACAAAAAGAAAAATACCATAGTACTGCACACCACCAATTGGCACATGCACACTCTACAAAAAGGTGCTGCAAGATATCATCAGGGCATGAGATCAACTGCCAATGCACAAATCTGTGTGGGCACAAGGACATGTCACATAGCATCCCAGGCTCATGACACTTCAGGAAGGACAGTGCTGAAGGTGACTTTGTGAATGACCATTGGAGTGCCCATTTGAAAAATGTTGGTGTTGAAAGTAGGAAGGTTGGGGCAGAGAGCACATTGTTGTGTCTATGGGATACGTCAACCCACTGACAGCTAAACCTAAATGCAAGTTCAAACAGTTTTTTGTTGTTGTTTTTTTTGTCCTCATACTGCCGGCACTCTTATTGGGATTCCTCCTGTCTCTCCCCATCAACCTGTACCACCCCTTGGAGGAGACAGAGAGAGAACAGAGCTTTCCCGCAGAGATATTACTGTTTCCATTTCCAACTCCTGTTCACTTTGGGGGCTCCGGAATGTTACTAAGGAGGTCAAGACCAACAGTAAGCTTGGCTTAATCATAAGACTCTCTTGCCTTCTCCCTCCATTCTGTCAATGCCGACCAAATCCTGACTTTGCTTCTTTGTTCACACGCCATGTCAGATTCACTAGTGCAAATGATGTTCTTTAAGCATTCTGCAAAAGTTGGCGGAAATTCTGACTTCCATTTCCTACATATCTCTCGTCTTGCTAAGATGACCACATAAAACGTAAACTTTGCGCTAAGAGCATTCAAGTGGTAGTCTTTTATAAGGCCGAAAAAAATCAGATTGGTACTTGCTTCTATTGGCATCCCCAGTACTTCTTCCAGAAAGTTACACACCCCCAGCCAGTAGAGCTTGATTTCCGGGCATTCCATAAACATGTGCATATCATCTGCTGCGGGGTGTTTACATCTTGAACAGTTAAACACGTTACCTGTAACTTTCGATAACTTTTGTGGAGACCAATATACTCTATAGGCAGTATTTAGATGGTTCCTCCTGAGTGATGCTGGTTTTACCACAGCCTGTAACATAACAAACGAATCAGACCAGAATTTATTAATGTCTTCACTATTATATTCTTTTCCCCAAAGATTCAAAATTTCACTTTCCGGATTATCCTCCGCATCCACTAGGGCCCAATACCAAAAAGAGATTTCTTTTTCCACTTGTCCGTTCTAGTTACTTGATCCCATTTCGGATTTTCCTCTTCCTGGGACCTGCACTGTGATGCCCACCAAGAGGATATCTGATAATATTTAAACCTTGTCAAAGTTCCTCTTGTGAGATTATTAAGCACTTCCCAGCTAACTATATTAGCTTCCTTTTTTTAAATCTCCTCATTTATTTAGACCTCCTGTTCTTAACGGCTGACTGAGTTAATCCCTCAAACATTCAGGAGTGCCCGGGGAGTCCCAGATTGGGGCTTGTGCTGCGTAGTATGGTATCTTCATTTTCTTCCTCATATAGACCCAAGACTCCAAGGCAGCTCTTAAAATCTTTAGCCTTACTTTCTTGTAGAACTCCGGATCTCCATACTTGAAGAGAAAGTAATTCTGACCTTGCACCACATCTTTTAACATGGCCTCAAATAGTAGACCTAATGATAAACTATCTGTCTTGCTAGCTAGCATTCGAAATTTTTTGAAGTGGAAGGCATAACAGTAGGTTAGTAGGTCAGGTAATGCCAGCCCGCCCCTGGTAAGCCCTCTTTCTAAGTTTTTCCAGGCTATCCTTGAATCTTTCGTCGCCCAAATAAAACTTCCTATTTTGGCTTGTACCTTGGCTATGTCTGCCTTTCTGAAAGAAAGTGGAATAGAGTTATATAGGAAGGTAAATTTTGGTAGGATAATCATTTTCACGAGGTTAACCCTCCCATAGATATTTAAAGGGAGGTTTGCCCATCGTGATAGCAAACCCATTACCTCCTTGCTTACTCTCTTCCAGTTAACTATAGGGATTTCCTCCAATTTCTTAGTGAGCTGTATCCCTAAATATCTCATTTGATTTTGGACCCCGGACTTCTCACCTCCTGATTCCATTCCATAATTACTGTTTTTTCCCTGTTAATTTTATACCTCGAAACCTCGCCAAATTGCTCCGCCTTCTCCATCAACCTTGGAATTGCTTCTTGGGGATTTGTCATATACAGAAGCAAATCATCTGCATATAATGCAATTTTAATTTCTAACCCACCAAGCCTGAAAGGCAAAATTGTGGTATCTGCTCTAAGCCAACAGGCAAACGGCTCAATATATAGGTTGAACAGGAGTGGGGACATGGGACACCCCTGCCTAGTGCCCCTTGTGATACCAAACCAATCTGTCAATTCCCCATTCACCAGCACTTTTGCTTTTGGGCTAAGGTATAGGTTTTTCACCGTCCTAACTAAATTGTTTGGAAAACCAAACCTTTTCAGTGTCTCCCACAAGTATGCCCAATTTACCTGGTCAAATGCTTTAGCAGCATCTATTGCCACTACAGTTAAAGGACCGTTTCTTTCTTCAGCGGAGTCTATGGCCCCCATTACCTGGAAGGTTAGTTCATTTAACTGCCTCCCTGGTATGAAGCCTCTTTGATCTGGATGGACTACCCCCTTTATTATCTTTGAGACCCGTGATGCAACTATTCCAGAGAAGATCTTATAATCCGTGTTTAATAAGGATATGGGTCTATAGGACTCAATCTTCTGGGGGTCTTTGTTTGGCTTTAAAATCAACGTAACTGTAGCTTCTGCCCATGAACTAGGTGGATTTTCCCCATCGATATAGATTTTGTTAAACAGAGATTTTAAGATTGGCACTACTTTATCCAAGATACTCAAGTATAACTCTACTGGCAGCCCATCTGGGCCTGCGGCTTTTCCTCTTGCCATTTTTTTGCATTGTGTCAGAATTTCATCCTCAGTGATGCTTTGTACCAGAAATGCCTTTTGTTCCTCTATCAATTGGGGAAGTGTTATCTGTTTTAACCACTTCTGAATATTTCCTTGTCCTGGCTTTATGTCCTCTCTATATAATTCACTCATAAAACTTCGGGTTTCATCGCGGATCTCTTGGTCCGCTTGTATAATTACTCCTGACCCTCTTTTAACTAAATTCTTAATCGTGTTCCTTGCCCTATCTGATTTGGCCTTCCACGCCAACAAAGAGCTGCACTTCTCCCCATATTCAAAATGTTGGAGCTTGCTTACCTTCCACTTATCTAGGAGCTTCTTATCTATTTTTGCCTGAAACTCGGCCTGCAGTCTCTCCAGCTCTTTCACTAAAATTGGGATTGTACTTAAGCCTTCCATTGATGCAGCCTGTAATTCTCTTTCTTTTTCCTTAATCTCATCTATTTTCCTTGCCTCCTCTTGCTTCAAGGTTTTCCTTCTTCCCGCTGTTATGATGAAAACACCAAGGATCTGCAGGCAACTGTGGCAGCAGACTTCCAGTAAAAGAGGTGCAGAAATAATTTACCCACATGATATCGAAGATGTTAAGGAGAAATTAACTGATCTCAAAGAGGTAGTTGTGGGACCTCATTGCAAGTCATTTCAGCGAGACCCAGGCGATAGAAAGGCGAACCGAAACCTGAAATCTACCTAAAGCAGTGGTACAAGGTGATGGTGTGTAAGAGCTTCAAGGCTGGGCATTGTAAGAGGACCACAGTACATGGGACAAAAAGAAAAATACCATAGTTCTGCACACCACTAATTGGCACATGCATACTCTACAAAAAGGTGCTGCAAGATATCATCAGGGCATGAGATCAACTGCCAATGCACAAATCTGTGTGGGCACAAGGACATGTCACATAGCATCCCAGGCTCATGACACTTCAGGAAGGACAGTGCTGAAGGTGACTTTGTGAATGACCATTGGAGTGCCCATTTGAAAAATGTTGGTGTTGAAAGTAGGAAGGTTGGGGCAGAGAGCACATTGTTGTGTCTATGGGATACGTCAACCCACTGACAGCTAAACCTAAATGCAAGTTCAAACAGTTTAGGAGAATGTCCATATGCCTAGGTATACTGCTATTTGCAATGCGCTAGTGAAATATACAAGCCGACATACATACATGGGGACATCCATACGGACTTGCATATATTACTATTTCAGAGCAAAATGTAGTCATTTGGTAGTAGTTTGCAATGAAGCAATTTAGGCATCATATATGAATGATTACTGGCTGAAGAGACTTTTGTAGAGGCATGGCTCATTGATATGACCTCAGTATCGCAGGCTGAAATCTCATCAAGCGCTTTTGACCCACCCAGATATGTTCATATCTTACACTGATCAGCTCAATGTTCATACTCCAGAAAGCCGTGTTTCATGCCTACATTATCTACAGTTACTTCACCACAGTCTAGTTCTGCTGCCATCTTTACTGCCGTTAAAATACAAGCTCTGCACCCTGCATTGCAGTAACAAAAGTACCTATAAGTGGTGCGATATGTTCTGTGACCAATGTTGCAGACAGCTCTTCAGCCAAACCTTTTGCCGCCTCTTCATTTAAGCCTGTTGCCACCTCTGGGGCCAAGCCTACTGTCATGTATGCAAGAAAGCCTGCTGCCATTACAGAAGAAAAGCCTTCTTCTACCTCTGCAGCCATAAACACAGCCACAGCAGCAGATACTTCAGTCACAACAGCCACATCCAATAAAACCACAACTGCAGCAGATACTCCTGCAGCAAATACTCCAGTACACCAGCAGCAGTCACTCCAACTGCACCTGCAGCAGACAATCCAGTCATACCTGCAGCTGTAGCCACAGAAGCAACACCAACACTCCCATTACAGAGATGGATGGCAGTAAGCCAATGGGATCTCAAATTTCACTTGATGGCATATTTACCCTAGAGAAGGAGGCAGTGGATAGTAACATCAAGAAGTCCATGGATATTGCATCACAGAAGGATGACTGCAGCACACATAACTACCTTCCCCATTGGGGAGAGAAACAACCAATCCATCTCAGGCGACTGTTTATGGTTCACCAATGCTACAGGAGTTAGGGCACAGAATAAGTATTATGGAGAAGGGCAGAGAACTGTCTTGGCCAAATGAGATCAAAGGGCCAACTCCTAGAGCTTCAGGAGACACTATTGTCACAAATGGGCCACTTTCCTAAACGCTTTCTTCTACATTCCTTCTACCTCATCTCCTTACCATTCCTCACAGATGTTTTCTTTAAGGCCAAGGAGGAGATTAGCAAGGCATCACCAATGTCTGGTGCTGGTGTGGAGATTCTGTCCAGCAAAATCTTTGATGTTGCACATTTGTGTTTGGGCTCATGGGTCTTCTCTGTAGTTTAAGTACTACAAAGTAAGCAGTGCAGAACCTTGTGCAAGCGCTTAAACGTACAAGTGTTCCTGTATTGGGTTGTATGTCCTTCAAATGTTTTTTATGATGATGTCATACCTGGCGTCACTGGTTTTCCCAATGTGTTGTGTGACATGTCTCACTTGTTCCGCCTCCTTGTCAGTCATGTCAGTCTTGTCAGCCATTCCTCCACCTCCTCAGCCTAAGTCCACATTGCCTCAAGGTTATGTTGTGGAGCTAGGCCTTGAATTGAACAAGGCAGCAAGCCTTGTACTAATGCACAGCTTCACCAGTTCAAATGTATGCTTCATGGAGCAAACTGTGTGGGTGTGTATCCTAATGTACAAATCATCTTGCACAGTGTCTGGTTCTAGCAAAGAGGTTTATGATCTACCACATATGTCAAAGTGTATCCTGCATTCTGTAAAGGATGTACTGAGAGGATGCTCATGGTGAATATACACATGCTCGTATACAGTCACTTACATATGTTATATAGTGAAAGGTAGTATAAATGGTAGGATTTTCAATGGGAGACAATTGTTGGTACATTCCAAACAGTTAGGACTAGGGCTCAAAGACTGCTTTATGCCCCAATGCATATTGTTTTTGATTGTCCCTGGTCCTGCCAATAGTTAAGTAGATGCAGTAGGGGGAATGGGGTCCCTGGTCCTGCCTTAAGTTGTGTAAGTGCGGTAGAGGGTATGTAGTTCCTGGTCCTGCAGAGAGTTGTGAAAGTGCAGCAGAGGTTACATGGTCCCTTGTCCTGATATGTGTTGTGTAAGTGCAGTAGAGTGTTTTGAGTCCCTGGTCCTGCCGTAAGAGTTGATACAGTAGAGGGTGTGAAGTCCCTGGTCCTGCTGTAAGTGTTTAGAGACACTGACTGATATTGTTTCTGTGGTCCTTCCTGAGTGGTTAAGGACATAGTGTAGGGGTATGTGTATTGTACCCTTATGTTAGTGTTGTCCCTCCTGAGTGGTTAAGGGCGTGTTACAGAAGTATGTTTGCTGCACCCTGATGCTGTGAGGTGAATGACTTAGGGATGGTATTAGTTTCCTAAGTCCTCTTGAAGATTGCATGATATGATTATCTATGTATTCTAATGTTCACAGGACTGTTTTATTATATTGTGTAATCTCTGGTCCTTTTGATTTGATGTTAATCTAGAAGGAATATTTATGGAACCCGTTGATTGTTTTATTTGAATTATCTTTAGTTTCTTCAACAGAGGGAGATGTGTTGTAACATGTCCTATTTACTTTGCATCCTCCCCAGAGTTCCAAGACCCTACTGTTCAGCCAGTGGATGACGTCATTGGATGGTTGGAATGTTAAGCTTGGTTGAGTGGACAGTTGGAGTGAGAACGGCTGAGCAGCAGGATGATGCACCTGGTGGGGCTTTACCTGTAACCTGATCTAAACCTAATAAACCTACATCTTTTATAACTATATCCTTGATTGTAACAATCCTTAATTCCCAGGTTGTTTTATTTCTCATCTGGTTGGAGTGACTGATGATTACGCCTTGACTGAAATGCTTACTGTAGGAGAGTAGGATCTGCTTCTTATAGTTACCCCCACTTTTTGCTGATGTTTCACTGTTTTCGACTTAGTCTGACTGGGATCCTGCTATTCAGGACCCCAGTCTATCTGCCTTCTCCTCTAAATTGATTGCATGTACTTTAGGTACACTCCAGATTGGATTCTGGGGTACCCTTATAAGTCCCTAGTATATGGTATACTGTGTACCCAGGGCATAGGTACCCCAGAGGACTCCCAGGGGCTGCAGCATGTATTATGCCACCCCTGAGAGGCCATTCAAAATGACACAACAGGTCTGCTACTGCAGCCTGTGTAAGGTGGTGCATGCACCCCTTCCTTAGAGATAGGTTCACTATATCTATCCTAATCACTGCACATATAAGCCTATCAGTCACCCCTATGGCAGGCCTTATCAATCCTGAAGGCAGGGTGCTGGGTTTTATGTGAGAGGGTGCCCATGCCTGAGCAGAGCCCCTCTGCAGCCTTCGGAACCACTATTCTGGGGTTGTCTGTGATGCAGCCAACCATATACTCTTAGATGCATTATAACCTCGCGGAAAATGCTAACTTTAAAACGGCTGCAAGGAATTATGTCGTGTTTGGTGTCAAACACCTTGGAATCATACCTCCACACCAGTAACTGGTGTGGGAGGTATGATTCCTCCCTCCTAGAGGGAGAAATATGACAGCACCGGTACACCCGGTACCAGCTTCACAGAGCCCTGGCATCACAAAATGGATGCTGCCAGCCACAGACACGAGTCTGCCCTCCTGCTGCTGGATGAAACTCAGGCAGGAGAGGCTGGACAATAGGTTTCCTGTCACAGGGAGGTGTGACCACCTCCCAGACAGGCTTTAGTGTATTGGGGCTGGGTGGGTGCACTCTCAGAGTGCTTTGATGTCTGTACTGGGGGCACAATTGGTGTCCCTGTGCATAGTCCAGCTCAAACCGGTTGCAGGGGCTATCAGCCCCTGCTCTGGCATGAAACTGGACAAAGGACATGGGTGTAGCCACCCCCTGTCCTGACCCTCCCATAGGTGGGTCCCCAGAGTTTGTCCCACCCCTTCCTTGGGTATAAAGTAGGAACCCTGACTACAGGACTTTGGATATTACCTGGAGTAAACTCTGCTACAGAAACCAAGTAACCTTCGACGATCTACGCTTTGCTGGACGACTGAAGAATCTCCCCTGGAGTAAAGGAGTTACTCCCCTGCAAGGCAGGCACCTCAATGCATCTGACCGGTTTGCATCTACGCAGCTCCCGACGGACTCCAAAGATTTTGCAACACAGGAGGTAGGTGCCCAAGCTTCCCCGAGGCTGACTAGTGCTCTCAGCATACCTGAGACCCGCAGCCCTTGTGGGGACCGTGCAACCCGAACCCCTGGACACCGTGCACATTTGCAGCAGAATATGCTTTTAGCCAATCCCTGAGGCTGTGCTTTGGGATACTTGTAGTCCAAGCTCCGAGCAGTGTTTTCACCAAAGATTGCTGGCCTACATTCCACGAGTGTTCCGTGGGCTGGTATTGTGTGATTCCTCTTGAGGTCCCTTCGCGATCCCTGGTCCGTTGACCTGTGGGTCCCTGAGAAGGCAACTTTAACTTTCAGTGGGCTTCCCTGGTTGCTCAAGGTGCGCCCTGACTCTCCATTGCTTGGGGAGTCTCCAAGACCTTGCTGGTCCTCACAGAAGCATCAGTACTCTGACCCCGTGGGTTGCATTTGCCAAGGCTAGTTGGTCTTCAATCCGGAAACTGACCCCTCAGCACTGGACATCCTTTGTTGGACAGCTCGCCTGCAGATCCTGGTCATCGTCAACATCTCCTGGTCCCCGTGGCTGCAGAGTCAAGCTTCACCTCTCCGCACCTGAAGCACCTGACATCGGTGGGCTTTCGATTGCTCCTCTCCTGGTCACGTGAAGTGACCCAGACTTTGTCCCCTCTGCTTTCAGGTTCTTCTCATCTCCGATCCAGGCTTGGGTCACACCGGACACTTTTCTTCTCCACGGCAGCAGCACTGCTTCGCATCACGCCATTGAAAACGACGAGGGTTTCCGACACCACTTGACCCCTATGCACCCGGCTTCCCTGGGCTAAGTAACATGGGTACCTCAGTACTCACAAGGGTGCTGGCCTTAGAACCTTCTAAGTTTAACTGGCTTTGCTTGAAGTCCTCTCCGAAGTGTCCTTAAACTCTAAATTTCCAACCGCGACTTTCCCATAGAGTTGTATGGAGCTCGCGTCTGTGTTCCCACACTGCACCCGTCCTCCGTGGGTCGCCTGTGTCACTACCTTGGGTGGTTCCTTGGGGTCCCAGCGATTCTACGTGCTCTAGGCACGGTGTCTAGTCAAGTCGTGGTTGTTATACCACTTTCTTAATATATGGTTTGGTCTCCCCCTGGAGCCCACTGTGGATTGTGCTATTTACTGTCGTTCTAGTACTGTAATATTGTGTGCCTTGTTCTCTAATCTCATAAAGAGGTTAGTAGAGAGTGTTTAGTAATAAATACATATATTTTATATATACCTTGTGTGGTTCTCCTTTCATTTGGTCATTCAAGAGGTTATATACTGGTAAAACAAGCTGCTTTACATTCCTTCAAGACTTAGCCTGAAGGCTGCTCTCCACAGCTACCACTAGGATAGCTTTCTATAAAGGTTGTCTTTAACCTAATCAACAATAAGGGTTGTTTGGACTGGTGCAAGGTGCCCACTTTAATTAGTGGACAGCATATACCAGGCCAACTTCTCACATTGGTGCGCAGCGGTTGGGATTCAAGCTTGATATTGTTTTACCAGATAATCTCAGTGAGTGACTAACTGAAAACCACTAAAGGTACTTAGGTACATATAAATCAGGTCTAGAATAAGGTAAGTTCTACTGAACTTAGAGTTGGGTAAGTCAAGGGTCTAGCACACCCTTTCTCCAACTCAAGAGAGTCTCAGTTCCCACTAGAGTAGGTAGGTGCATACACCACACCACACTAGAATGTCTTCAAGGCCGGAAGTCAGTGACTCCTTGCCAACTAAGTATGACCATCTCACATTCCAAGAATTGAGAAATATGTGTACATCTAGGAAACTGAAGACAGGGAGACATGCTAGCACTCAACGCCTCATAGAGGCTTTGCTGTTAGATGACCTCAGAAAGACCCCAGGGTGTGATGAGGCAGGCAAGTTGGGTGGGGCAGCAGAGGAGGAAAGGCCAGGAAGTGAAAACTTCTATGACCTGGACTCCAATGCTGACCAGGGGGATCAAGATGATTCTAACCTGGACAATCCAATTCTTCCTTCAGGTGAGGAAGGCCTCAGTGGCCCTCTCTTTACTCCCCCAGGAAGGGTTAACAGTCTACCAAGAAGATCAAGATCTCCTTCTCAGGAATCTAATCATTCTGGTACTTCTGTAGGGACCTCTGCTTCTCATAAAAGGGAATCCTCTTATGAGAAGAAATGCCAACTGCTTGTGTTTGAGAGAGCTAAGCTCAGAATCAAGAAAGAGCAATTGGCCTTAGATAGGGAATCCCTAGAGCTCCAGAGAACTTCCCAAAGGATGGGGCTAGAGCCCCATGGTGGCAGCACCAGGGTCCCTAGAGGTAGAGAAAATACTCATGACCATAGGAACCTGAACAAGATTGTCCCTCCCTACCAGAGTGGGGATGACATCCACAAATGGATAACTGCACTGGAGAGGGCCTGTAAGGTTCAGAGGGTCCCTCAGGAGCAGTGGGCAGCAATCTTGTGGCTCTCCTTTGCAGACAAAGGCAGAGACAAGTTCCTCACTGTTAGAGAAGAGGATGCTGATAATTACAAAGTCCCGAAGAGTGCTCTGATTGATGGGTTTGGCCTAACCACTGAACAATACAGGTTAAAGTTCAGAGACACCCAAAAGGCACAGACTCAGGACTGGGTTGACTTTGTTGATTGTGCTACTAAGGCTCTGGAAGGCTGGTTACTTGGCAGTAAGGTGTGTGATTTCAAAGGATTGTATAATTTAATCATGAGAGAGCAGATCCTTAATAACTGTCAAAATCAACTGTTGCATCAGTACCTGGTGGACTCTGATCTGACCTCTCCCCAAGAATTGGGCCAGAAGGCAGACAAATGGGTCAGAACCAGGATGAGGCAGAAGGTTCAGAACCAAGGTGGTGACTCCAAGAAGCAGGATTCTAAAAACTCTGATAAGGGTGGGGAGAAGGGTAAAGACCAGAAGTCTTCTCAAGGGCCCCAAAAATCTGCATCTGGTGGGGAGTCACAATCCAACAAAGGTAAAGGAAAAAAGAAGCCATGGTGTCAAATCTGTAAACAGAAGACCCATTGGACAAGTGATTGTAAGAAGTCCAAGGACTCCACTCCAACCACCACTGCCCCTAAGGCAACTGTTCCCCCTAGTTCAGCTCCAAGTGGTGGTGTTCCAAATAAGGGTGTAGTAGGGTTAACCCTGGGATCTGAGATGGACTCTGGCCTAGTCAGAGTTCCAACTCAGGCTATGTTGATCTGTGATGGAGGCATGGATATGGCCTCCTTATTTGTAAGCCCCAGTAATCTGGGCAAATACAGACAACAGCCTATAATCAATGGAAAGGAGGCCTTGGCATTCAGGGACACAGGAGCAATTGTAACCATGGTGACCAAAGAACTTGTGGCTCCTGAGCAAATCATACTTGGTGAGATGCACCAAGTGACCAATGCTAGCAATGTCAGGACAGCCCATTCCCTGGCAGTTGTCAATTTCACCTGGGGAGGGGTAACTAGCCCTAAAAGGGTTGTGGTAAGTGCAGACCTCCCTGTTGAATGCTTGTTGGGCAATGATTTAGAAACTTCAGCTTGGGCTAAAGTGGAACTCAGGACTCATGCAGAAATGTTGGGTATCCCTGCAGATGTGTTTGCTATGACCAGGTCACAGGCAAAAATGTCTAACACTGAACAGGTCCTGGATCCTGGAAAAATGGACCAGGCACCTTCCAAGAGAAGGAGCAGTAGGGTTAAGGCAGTGTTTTCCCCCCTGCCTCAGAATCCAGACCAGTCTCTTGAGGGAGCTGATCTTAGTCCTGAAGAAGGAACTGTCCCAGATGAGCTTGAACCTGATCAGGTTGAGTTCTTGGGGACAGTGGGCCCTTCCAGGGCAGATCTGAGCCAGGAGCAGCTGAGCTGCCCCTCTCTTGAACCCCTCAGACAGCAAGCTGCTGCTGAGGCTGCTGGGAGTGCTAGTGGGTCCCACAGGATCTACTGGGATGATGGACTCCTTTACTCAGAGTTTAGAGACCCCAAGCCTGGAGCCACCAGGAGGTTGGTTATACCTCTGAAGTTTAGGAGCTTCCTATTGACCCTAGCCCATGATATCCCATTAGCAGGTCACCTAGGCCAAAACAAGACTTGGGACAGAATTGTCCCTCACTTTCATTGGCCTCATATGTCTGAAGACAACAAGGAGTTTTGTCGCTCCTGTGTCACCTGTCAAGCCAGTGGTAAGGCCTGTGGTGGGGGTTCCCTTTGAGAGGGTAGGGATTGACATTGTTGGTCCCCTAGATCCTCAAACTGCATCTGGGCACAGATTTATACTGGTGGTGGTGGACCATGCCACTAGGTATCCAGAGGCAATTCCCCTTAGAACTACCACAGCTCCTGTGGTGGCAAGGGCCCTCCTGGGAATCTTTTCCAGGGTGGGTTTTCCTAAGGAGGTAGTATCAGACAGAGATGCAAACTTCATGTCTAGTTACTTAACTGCTATGTGGAAGGAGTGTGGTGTAAATTACAAATTTACCACCCCTTATCACCCACAATGCAATGGTTTAGTTGAAAGGTTCAACAAAACCTTAAAGGGAATGATTTAAGGTCTCCCAGAAAAGCTTAGGCGCAGATGGGACATACTTTGCCCTGCCTTCTTTTTGCCTACAGAGAGGTTCCACAGAAGGGGGTTGGTTACAGCCCATTTGAGCTTCTGTTTGGACATCCAGTTGGGGGTCCATTGTGTCTAGTGAAGGAGGGATGGGAGTTACCTCTCAAACCCCCTAAACAGGATATTGTGGACTATGTACTTGGTCTCCGCTCCAGGATGGCTGAGTACATGAAGAAGGCAACCAAAAAACTTGAGGCTAGCCAGGAATTGCAAAAGGCCTGGCATGAACAAAAGGCTGTGTTGACTGTTTATCAGCCAGGACAGAAAGTATGGGTGTTGGAGCCTGTGGCCCCAGCAGCCCTCCAAGACAAGTGGAGTGGCCCTCATACAATTATTGAGCAAAAGGGAGAGGTTACCTACCTGGTGGACCTTGGAACTCCCAGATGCCCCCATAGGGTGCTCCATGTCAACAGGCTCAATCCATATGTTGACAGGGCAGACATGGGCTTGCTCATGGCTACTGATGAGGGACAGGAGGAAGAGAGTGATGCACTCCCTGACCTGCTCTCACAGAACCCTGATAATGGTTCAGTAGATGGTATAGCCTTGGCAGGCAGCCTCACTGACCAGCAGCAAACTGATAGCAGAAAAGTTCTCAACCAGTTTAGACATATGTTCTCACTGACTCCAAGTCAGACTACCTGGTGCACTCATGAAGTGGACACTGGGGACAGTCTGCCTGTTAAAAATAAGATTTACAGGCAACCTGACCATGTCAGGGACTGCATCAGGACTGAAGTCCAGAAGATGATAGATTTGGGTGTGATTGAACCCTCAGATAGCCCTTGGACTAGTCCAGTAGTCTTGGTACCTAAACCTCACACCCAGGGTGGTAAGAGAGAGATGAGGTTTTGTGTGGACTACAGAGGTCTCAATGCAGTCACTAGGACTGATGCCCATCCAATCCCTAGGGCAGATGAGCTTAGAGATACTTTGGCCTCAGCCAAGTTTCTGAGCACATTTGACCTGACAGCTGGCTACTGGCAGATCAGACTAGCTGAGGATGCAAAAGCCAAAACAGCATTCTCAACCCCTAGTGGGCACTACCAATTTGTGGTGATGCCCTTTGGTTTGAAGAATGCACCTGCCACTTTTCAAAGGTTGGTGAACAAAGTCCTTACAGACCTGGAAGCCTATAGTGCAGCATATCTAGATGATATTGCTGTCTTTAGCTCCACCAGGGAGGATCACCTGGTCCACCTGAGAAATGTTTTGGAGGCCCTGCAGAAAGCAGGCCTCACTATCAAGGCCACCAAGTGCCAGATAGGGCAGAGCCAAGTTGTATACCTGGGCCACCTTGTGGGTGGAGGCCAGGTTCAACCATTGCAGAGCAAAATCCAGACCATCATGGACTGGGTTGCTCCAACCACCCAGACTCAGGTCAGAGCTTTCTTGGGCCTGACTGGGTACTATACGAGGTTTGTCAAAGGATATGGATCCATAGTGACCCCTTTGAATGACTTAACTTCCAAAAGAATGCCAAAGAAAGTTCAGTGGACAGTCAGCTGTCAAAAGGCATTTGATGACCTGAAGCAGGCCATGTGCACTGCTCCCATTCTGCAAAGTCCTGACTACTCCAAACAATTCATTGTCCAAACAGATGCGTCTGAGGTGGGGGTAGGGGCTGTGTTGTCACAATTGAATGATGAAGGTCAGGATCAGCGAGTAGCTTTTATTAGCAGAAGGCTGACCCCCAGAGAGAAACGTTGGTCAGCCATTGAGAGGGAAGCCTTTGCTGTCATTTGGGCCTTGAAGAAGCTGAGGCCATACTTGTTTGGCACTCACTTCATTGTTCAGACAGACCACAAGCCCCTCTTATGGCTAAAACAGATGAAGGGTGAAAACCCCAAACTTTTGAGGTGGTCCATTTCCCTACAGGGGATGGACTATACAGTGGAACATAGACCTGGGAGTAACCATGCCAATGCAGATGGACTCTCCAGATATTTCCACTTAGAACATGAAGACTCAACTCGTCAAGGTTAGTTTAATGTCCTGACGTTTGGGGTGGGGTTGTGTAGGAGAGTAGGATCTGCTTCTTATAGTTACCCCCACTTTTTGCTGATGTTTCACTGTTTTCGACTTAGTCTAACTGGGATCCTGCTATTCAGGACCCCAGTCTATCTGTTTTCTCCTCTAAATTGATTGCATGTACTTTAGGTACACTCCAGATTGGATTCTGGGGTACCCTTATAAGTCCCTAGTGTATGGTATACTCTGTACCCAGGGCATAGGTACCCCAGAAGCCTCCCAGGGGCTGCAGCATGTATTATGCCACCCCTGAGAGGCCATTCAAAATGACACAACAGGTTTGCTACTGCAGCCTGTGTAAGGTGGTTCATGCACCCCTTCCTTAGAGATAGGTTCACTATATCTATCCTAATCACTGCACATATAAGCCTATCAGTCACCCCTATGGCAGGCCTTATCAATCCTGAAGGCAGGGTGCAGGGTTTTATGTGAGAGGGTGCCCATGCCTGAGCAGAGCCCCTCTGCAGCCTTCGGAACCACTATTCCGGGGTTGTCTGTGATGCAGCCAACCATATACTCTTAAATGCATTATAACCTTGCGGTAAATGCTAACTTTAAAACGGCTGCAAGGAATTATGTCGTGTTTGGTGTCAAACACCTTGGAATCATACCTCCACACCAGTAACTGGTGTGGGAGGTAAGATTCCTCCCTCCTAGAGGGAGAAATATGACAGCACAGGTATACCCGGTACCAGCTTCACAGAACCCTGGCATCACAAAATGGATGCTGCCAGCCACAGACACGAGTCTGCCCTCCTGCTGCTGGACGAAACACCGGCAGGGGAGGATGGACAATAGGTTTCCTGTCACAGGGAGGTGTGACCACCACCCAGACAGGCTTTAGTGTATTGGGGCTGGGTGGGTGCACTCTCAGAGTGTTTTGATGCCTGCACTGGGGGCACAATTGGTGTCCCTGTGCATAGTCCAGCTCAAACCGGTTGCAGGGGCTATCAGCCCCTGCTCTGGCACGAAACTGGACAAAGGACATGGGTGTAGCCACCCCTCTGTCCTGACCCTCCAATAGGTGGGTCCCCAGAGTTTGTCCCACCCCTTCCTTGGGTATAAAGTAGGAACCCTGACTACAGGACTTTGGATATTACCTGGACTAAACTCTGCTACAGAAACCAAGTAACCTTTGATGATCTACGCTTTGCTGGACGACTGAAGAATCTCCCTTGGAGTAAAGGAGTTACTCCCCTGCAAGGCAGGCACCTCAACGCATCTGACCGGTTTGCATCTATGCAGCTCCTGACGGACTCCGAAGATTTTGCAACACAGGTGGTGGGTACCCAAGCTTCCCCGAGGCCGACTAGTGCTCTCAGCAAACCTGAGACCTGCAGCCCTCGTGGGGACCGTGCAACCCGAACCCCTGGACACCGTGCACATTTGCAGCAGCATATGCTTTTAGGCAATCCCTGAGGCTGTGCTTTGGGCTACTTGTAGTCCAAGCCCCGAGCAGTGTTTCCACTGAAGATTTCTGGCCTACACTCCACGAGTGTTCCGTGGGCTGGTATTGTGTGATTCCTCTCGAGGTCCCTTCGCGATCCCTGGTCCGTTGACCTGTGGGTCCCTGGGAAGGCAACTTTAACTTTCAGTGGGCTTCTCTGATTGCACCAGGCGTGCCCTGACTCTCCATTGCTTGGGGAGTCCCCAGAACATTGCTGGTCCTCACAGAAGCATCAGTACTCTGACTGCGTGGGTTGCAGTTGCCAAGGCTTGTTGGTCTCCAATCCGGAAACTGACCCCTCAACACTCGACATCCTTTGTGGGACAGCTCGCCTGCAGATCCTGGTTGTCGTCGACGTCTCCTGGTCCCCGTGGCTGCAGAGTCAAGCTTCACCTCTTCGCACCTGAAGCACCCGACATCGGTGGGCATTCGATTGCTCCGCTCCTGGTCACGTGAAGTGACCCAGACTTTGTCCCCTCTGCTTTCAGGTTCTTCTCATCTCCGATCCAGGCTTGGGTCACACCGGACACTTTTCTTCTCCACGGCAGCAGCACTTCTTCACATCACGCCATTGAAAACGATGAGGGTTTCCGACACCACTTGACCCCTATGCACCCGGCTTCCCTGGGCTAGGTAACACGGGTACCTCAGTACTCACAAGGGTGCTGGCCTTAGAACCTTCTAAGTTTAACTGGGTTTGCTTAAAGTCCTCTCCGAAGTGTCCTTAAACTCTAAATTTCCAACCGCGACTTTCCCATACAGTTGTACTGAGCTCGCGTCTGTGTTCCCACACTGCACCCGTCCTCCGTGGGTCCCCTGTGTCACTACCTTGGTTGGTTCCTTGGGGTCCCAGCGATTCTACGTGCTCTAGGCACTGTGTCAAGTCGTGGTTGTTATACCACTTTCTTAATATATGGTTTGGTCTCCCCCTGGAGCCCACTGTGGATTGTGCTATTTACTGTCGTTCTAGTACTGTAATATTGTGTGCCTTGTTCTCTAATCTCATAAAGAGGTTAGTAGAGAGTGTTTAGTAATAAATACATATATTTTATATATACCTTGTGTGGTTCTCCTTTCATTTGGTCATTCAAGAGGTTATATACTAGTAAAACAAGCTGCTTTACATTCCTTCAACACTTAGCCTGAAGGCTGCTCTCCACAGCTACCACTAGGATAGCTTTCTATAAAGGTTGTCTTTAACCTAATCATCAATAAGGGTCGTTTGGACTGGTGCAAGGTGCCCACTTTAATTAGTGGACAGCATATACCAGGCCAAATTCTCACACTTACCATACATTGAGTTGGTACACCTAACAGCTGGACTGTACACAGTGCACAATGATAGGTCTGGTAGGCATTGTACGTCTGATTTTGTGGATGTGTCCTTTTGCCTTTGTGCACAACATGATACGTGAGCCATTCATTGACAGACATCCTCAGCTGAGCCTCTGTAAGTGATGTGTCTCCATGGTGTGTGGAATGCAACTACTGGCCTCATATGTGGAACTACAGAATTTTGGACAGCAATCTGTGAAGTCAAGAGGCTCTGTACAAACTATCCTACCAGTACATCTTCCTGTATATGTCATCATATGCTCTCATGGGTTCTGCCTTCTCACTTGAATTCATACCTCGCTTTTCTGTACTTGCACTGACAATTTCATTTGATGCTGGTCACCCTGGATGTCTTCTGCCTATAGTATTGCCTGCTGAATGAGCACACATTACTCGCTGAGTAATCTATGATTGAGAGCGATCGATGTGTCCATCATGGTATGCTGCAGTGTATGAGTAAGCTGACAAAATGTACTTGTGTGATTTAATTAATCTGACTATGGCTTGTGGTCAGATGCTCCTTTTAGTTTGATGTGCACTGTACCACTGATGTGCCTAGTGGTGTCACTGTTTCATTGGTGATGGGGGATATCTGTTGTGTGGTTTAATACATTTGCGTTGCTACACTTAGGCATCTTGTAAGTTGTTTGGTGTATTTGGGTCTTTGGATTTGGCTTCGGCTGATTTCCCAACTGTTTTTGGTTGGAAGAGGTTTTTAAGGGTAAATTCCTCTGCTTTTAAATTTGGCTGCTATCTGTAATTTCAGTCTATTTACAACGTTTTTTGCATACAATAAATATCGACATTGGAGTTTTATAGAGGTGTGCGAAATTCACATAATTTGCTTCCGTGTAATAATACAAGAGTTCAGGAAAAATACGTGAAATGCTGCATACTTGCATGAAGTACAAATATGGCATTTAGGGCAACATGTACAAAGATTCCCATTTGCGATTTCCGAATAGAAATTTTTGCGATTCGCTATTAGGAAATTACAAACAGCTATGTACTACAGTGTGTTTAATACTGTTTACAAATCTCAGTGGGTCGCAATTGACCTACCTCATTAATATTCAGGAGGTAGGTCGCAATTTGCGACCCATTGGGAATCGCTAAAAATCACAAGGATGGTGGCCTACTAGAATCTGTGTTTGCTTTTAAATAAAGCATCTTTTTAAAAATGCTGCCCGTTTTCCTTAAGGGAAAACGGGAAGTGTTTCAAAACAAAAATGAAATGTTTTCTTTTCATTTTTAAGAGTAGGCAGTGCCTCCTCTTAAAAAACGTTTTAGCATACATTCACAAAGGGAAGGGGTCCTTGTGGACCCCTTCAAATTTGCAAGTGGGCTATCATCAACTTGAAGTTTGTGGTAAAATGCGAATGTTTTGCAACCACATTCCTGTCGCAAACATTCATACATACCCATGCAAGTCGCTAGTAGGAAGGGACACCCTTAACATGCCCCTTCCTAATACCGAATCGCTAACCCATTTTGCGATTCGGCAATAGGATACCGTATCACAAAATAGGGTTTGGTACATGTGAAAATGCTTTTTTACGGTCACAAACAGCCCAATCGGGTCATTTGCAACAGACAAAAAGCTTTGTATATGTGGCCCTTAGTGCTACATTTTGCATCCATTCTGCATCAATTTTGGAGGCATGGGTGCATTTCGTGTTAAAACAGCCCCAAAAACACAAGTAGTAAAAACGACAGCGTTGTGGTCATTCACATTGTTCTTGCTCTCCTGTGCTATAATTTTGCCATGGCATCTCACAACACGCCATAATTTCAAATATGTGACTTAACAAGTGTAATATGAAATGTCCATGATTAAGCAAATTAAGCCAATTATGACCGTGTAATTTAAATTTCCCCCGGGCCAAATATTTTAAGCATGTAATAGGTATCATTTATGATAAATAGGGCATGGGGATTTGAGCTCGTAAACAAATGGAGCACCCCAATCATACACTGACTCATAATTGGAAATTTAGAGCAGGAAAGCCTTGGTAAAAGTATGCTCTTCAGAAATCCACTGACAGTGAGGTGTTGTTTCTCTTTGGTTAGTTCATGAAGTAAAGCAATCCGCAGGCTCAGTAAGATAACACTGGTGTTAATTAGATCCTTTTTTAGGTCTCGCCTACGCAGCGCGTATGCGCTGCGTAGGCAAAAAGACCTTTTGCCATCGATTCGGCTTTTCAGCCTAAAACGTGCACGCGTTCCATTGCCTTCAATGGCAACGCGTGCACGTTTGGCGATTCACTTGCGGGAGCGAGCGGCGCCATATGGTAGCAATTATCGCTCCTGGCGCCGCTCGCTCCCGCAAGTGAATCGCGCAGGCTCCCTCCTCTACCCCTCCCCCTGCTGCCGTGCGAGCGCGCGCGCTTGTTTTTTTACTTCCTGGGATCCTTGGAAAATCTTTCAAAAAGGCAGTAGCGCTGCAAGACAGCAGAGCTCAGCATATACACAGAACAGCCAGGAAACGTTTTTTCTTCATTTTTTTCTCGGAGCGAATTGAATGAAAGTGCTTGTGGTCGTTAACAACCGTCAGTTTGAATGTTCGTTATCTCTTCTTGTCCTCATAAATCCTCAGTGAGCGGATGACAGTGTTTGAAAGACTGCACTGCTGACGACCTTTTGCCCCGCAGCAGTGGTAGAGTGCAACCGATCTTTCTGCCAATCACCAAGACGGACAGTGATTTATCCTGACAAGATAATATGATCAAGGGGTGCACATGAAAAGCTTTGTTTTTCACGGAATGGGAAAAGCTTCTTATTTTACAATTTTCAAAGATCAGTGTAACACTTCTTATAGGGAAAGGATTTTGCTCTAGTGGTGTCAAGCAAGCAACTTTGTACAGTTTCAAACCAAAGATTGAGCAAACCAGGGATCTTTAACCTTCCCAAAATTCTAGTTGTTCAGATGCTAAACCTGTAGGAAGTAATCACGAGCAAAATAAGACATTTGAAGTATCATCTATTTATTCAGCACGTTACAAATCGTTTTATACCTGCATTGGATTTATCACCCTGATTGCAGTTTTTCAGCCCTTGATTTGTACATATATATTAGTAAGCAATTGGAGAAAGTAAACAAGCATTGGCATAGCCAATAGGTCTCGCTTTTGGGACCTTATAAGTATTTAGATATGCAACACAATATCCTTGGTGCAACATCAACTGTTGCATAACTAAACACTTATAAGGTCCCAAAGGCGAGACCTATTGGCTATGCCAATGCTTGTTTTTGTTTTGGTGTGTGATCATGGCTGCAAAGTCAGTTATCTGTTAGCCTGAAGCCCTGTTACCAGGTTTTGCAGATATCAAGGTACTGTTCCCCGATGTCTTTGGTGATGAATATGAATGCTTAAAAGCTAATCCTTTTCTGTTCTGACATCCATTGTAGGGAATGGAAAGTGGGCTGAGATAGGTCTAAATGTTTGAATCCGTAGATCCAATGACAAGCCAGATTCTGAGTCTGTTGAAAAATTAGGTTGTCAGTAACAAATCACTGAGAAATGCAAAAACAAGCAGTTCAAAACAAGCAGTTACAGCATCTCCAATGAGGTGATATCTTGCTTGAGTGGTGAGGTATGACTACATATTTTGGCTACTTTACTATGGAAATAGTCGTGCTTGATAGCAGATTTATTTTGTCTGGTGTCATGGAAAAGAAAATGAAGCCATTTCTAGGTAAATCAGTCTTGGTGGACAACTGGCAAAATATGGAGGTCATATGCAGGTCTAGAAACGAGGTTGAAGGGGCTGAAGTTGAGATGTTCTCTTTCAAGCCTTTCCCTACAGGGTCACTGAGCCAGATGTACAAAAAGTCAGTTTGTGATTTCCTAATTGCAAATTTTTGCAATTTGCAATTAGGAAATCGCAAACACCCATGTACAAATGTGTCTTAGACACATTTTGCGATTCCCAGTGGGTTGCAAATAGACCTACCTCATTAATATTCATGAGGTAGGTCTCGCTTTGCGACCCATTGGGAATGGCCTGCACTCACAGCGATGGTGGCCTGCTGGGGACAGCAGACCACCATGTATGTGATTGCTTTTTGAAAAAAGCTAATTTTTGTAATGCAGCTCGTTTCCCTTAAAGGAAAACGGGATGCATTTCAAAAATAAAAATGAAAAGCTACCTCTTCATTTTTTAAGAGTAGGCAATGGTCCGTGGGACCCCTGTCTGCACTTACAAAATGTTGGCACTCACATTCGCAAAGGAGAAGAGGTCCCTTGGGGACCCCTTCCCGTTTGCGAATGGGTTACCACCAACTTAAAGTTGGTGGTAACTGCAAATGTTTTGCGACCGCATTCCCGGTCACAAAACATTCCTACATACCAGTGCTAATCACTATTAGAAAGGGACCCCCTTAACAGACCCCTCCCTGATAGCGATTCGCAAACCCTATTTTGCGAGTCGGTAATAGGTTACTGACTCACAAAATAGGGTTGGTACATGCCAAAAAGCATTTTACCGCGAGCGGTAAAATGCTTCGTACATCTGCCCCATTATCTTTCATCCCATTGACTGTTGACTAGACGGGTTGCAAGGATTTGTGACAGATTTTAGTAAGGTGATTAGTTGAGAATGTGTTGTTGAGACGGTGGTGCAGCCTACTAAAGTACAATTGTGTATGACAAGTAATCATTATTTGCTGACTTAGAGGACTTCGCTCGTGAAGAAAGATCCAGTCTAACCAGGTTCCATACGTTTTGATCGGTTGTAATTAAGGCTACTGTGAATGAAACAACATTTCATAGTTCAAGGCTGCTGCTTCACTCTTGCCCTGAGCAAGAAAAACGTTTATTTTGGATGCCAAGTGGGCGTCATTTCCATAGTGTGGTTAGAAGACTAAATGAGTTTGTATTCAAGAAAGTTTTTTGCTGAAGTTTATTTATTTATTTATGATAACGCATATACAACAGAATAATGTATCTCCGGGTGTGGGTGATGATGAAAAGCAGGTGATAACAGCTGGCATAAAAGAAATGTTTGCTAAACAATGCTAAAGGTTGGAAAGTATGCAAGAGTTCTTAAGTGAAGTTTAAGCTAATTCCACACTTTTGATGCAACCATGATGAGTTTTAATCACATCTTACAATTCTTGAGGTAGGAACAGATGTGTGGAGGTGGTTGGAGGAGCACACGTTTCAAGCAGCTGTGTTGAGGTAATTGTGCTCTGTGGACACTGAGTATGTGATTGGCCCCATTCATTTATAGGATTGTTTTTTATACTTAATCTGGTCTCAAACATTGAAGGTGCTTTAGAACAGCAGAGGTGGGATTCCTTTTCTGACTTTAGCAAACACCCTTCCAGCTACATCTTGGACATTCTGAGTCAGTTCAGCTGGTATTATGATAGCTCTATAGTTAGGGTGAACAGAATTTTAAAGCCAAAAACCGGGACATTTCCCAAAAATAGAAGCAGGACTACAATTTTACTTCAACCCAGTGCACAGAATGACAGTGCTCCTTAGCAGAGAATGACAGAACAGGCAGTAAGAACATACATAAAATGCAATTTTTTGTTAATGAAATTGCTTTCTTATAACAGCTGCTAACTACCCACGCTTTGCAAAACATAAAGAGATACCTCCCACCGTTTTCAGCCGACCCTCTCTAAAAACCGGGACACTAGCTTAATTTTCTGAAATCTGCCGGGACAGCTGGCGAAAAACCGGGACGCCTGGTCACCCTATCTATAGTGCACCAAGGAGGACATTGGTGCATTATAGCTTATAATTAATTGTGCAATCCAATACAAGGGGCTTCATGCTCCTGGTAATGAATCACAGAGGGCATATAATCAGGTAAAGTCAATGGAACTGGGAATGCATGCTTAATTCAGAGATTTTTAAAGACATAGGACCTGATTTAGAGTTTGGCAGCAGGTTTCTCCATCACATAAGTGATGGATAGCCCTTACACCTTATTACAAATCCCACAGGATATAATGCACTTGCAATAAGGCAGATGGGTTATCCCTCACGTTTGTGACAGAATAACCCATTCGTCAAACTCTAGATCATGCCCTCAGTAAAGGTGGTGAGGCTGAATACAACCTTTCAAGCCATTTAGCTCGGAAGGGAATGCAGGCCTGTAGTTAGAGAGAATATGTGTACCCAGACTGGAATCTGTAAGCTGTGAAGTGGTAATGCTACAATTATAGAATGATGGCCTAAATACTTGCATAAAGCAGAGGATATTAACGGATGCAGGGTTAGTGAGTTAAGTGTTTATTTGAGCACTATTGTAGACCATAGTCTAGCAAAGGGGCGGGATTGGCCCAAACCAGGTACCATTTTTATACTATCAGAGATAATGATGCAAACAGAGACAAATCGATTTTAGGATTAGTGGTAGCACATTGTATTTGAGTAATTTTTTGATCAAAAATAATGTGTTCATAGATTGACTTAGCTTTTTATTTTGTCAACGAAGAAGACCCGAATGACATCACAGAGGTATGGGCATTTTTTGGACGGAGATGTCCAACAGTGTTCAGAGTGGTGATGAGCGAAATGATTTTCAGTAATTCGTCCATGCTGTCTCTGGTGTTTCCTAGGTTATAAGACCTGTATTTGCCTCTTTGGTATCTCCTCCAGGGAAATTTGCATGCTGTTTTTCATCCAAAACACTGGATGCTCTCTACTTAAGTTTAAATGTTCCTCCAGTCTTCCTTAGGGAAAAAAGTACTTCATTGCGCTGTAATATTGGGAAATGCTTATTCTGATCAATTGAAAAGAAAAACATGAGGGCTTAGATTTACTAAGGCTTTGCTTTGGAACAAGGTGACGCAAAGTCTTACTAAGGTATTTACTATCCAGTGCAAAAGCTATGCCCTTTTCTCAGTGCAAAAACACCTTGACCCTTGACCTTGCCAGGTAGGTCGCTCCCCCACCACACAGCTCCGCCTGTGCTATCCGCCTGCTGCTGCTGCTGGTAAGCTCGCCCCTCCGCTTGTGGCCTCGGTGCCCGTGTTTTCCTCTGTTTTCCCTCGCTGCCCCCACCTCCCTTGTGTCCATTTTGCCTTCTGTACCCTCGCTGCCCCCACTGTATTGTGCCCGTGTTTTCCTCTGTTTTCCTCGCTGCCCCCACCTCCCTTGTGTCCATTTTGCCTTCTGTGCCCTCGCTGCCCCCACTGTATTGTGCCCGTGTTTTCCTCTGTTTTCCCTCGCTGCCCCCACCTCCCTTGTGTCCATTTTGCCTTCTGTACCCTCGCTGCCCCCACTGTATTGTGCCCGTGTTTTCCTCTGTTTTCCCTCGCTGCCCCCACCACCCTTGTGTCCATTTTGCCTTCTGTGCCCCTCGCTGCCTCTCTCCATTCCCGCCGCTGCGTCCCCTGCGGCCCCGCCCCCCTGACTGCCCATTCGCTGCCCCTGCCTCCCAGCTGCTCCTCCCTCCCACCTCCCCATATATGGCGGCCGCTGGGCGGTGAGGAGAGCGACCCTTGACCTTGCCAGGTAGGTCGCTCCCCCACCACACAGCTCCGCCTGTGCTATCCGCCCGCTGCTGCTGCTGGTAAGCTCGCCCCTCCGCTTGTGGCCTCGGTGCCCGTGTTTTCCTCTGTTTTCCCTCGCTGCCCCCACCTCCCTTGTGTCCATTTTGCCTTCTGTACCCTCGCTGCCCCCACTGTATTGTGCCCGTGTTTTCCTCTGTTTTCCCTCGCTGCCCCCACCTCCCTTGTGTCCATTTTGCCTTCTGTGCCCTCGCTGCCCCCACTGTATTGTGCCCGTGTTTTCCTCTGTTTTCCCTCGCTGCCCCCACCTCCCTTGTGTCCATTTTGCCTTCTGTACCCTCGCTGCCCCCACTGTATTGTGCCCGTGTTTTCCTCTGTTTTCCCTCGCTGCCCCCACCTCCCTTGTGTCCATTTTGCCTTCTGTGCCCCTCGCTGCCTCTCTCCATTCCCGCCGCTGCGTCCCTGCGGCCCCGCCCCCTGACTGCCCATTCGCTGCCCCTGCCTCCCAGCTGCTCCTCCCTCCCACCTCCCCATATATGGCGGCCGCTGCGCGGTGAGGAGACGACCCTTGACCTTGCCAGGTAGGTCGCTCCCCCACCACACAGCTCCGCCTGTGCTATCCGCCCGCTGCTGCTGCTGGTAAGTTCGCCCCTCCGCTTGTGGCCTCGGTGCCCGTGTTTTCCTCTGTTTTCCCTCGCTGCCCCCACCTCCCTTGTGTCCATTTTGCCTTCTGTACCCTCGCTGCCCCCACTGTATTGTGCCCGTGTTTTCCTCTGTTTTCCCTCGCTGCCCCCACCTCCCTTGTGTCCATTTTGCCTTCTGTGCCCTCGCTGCCCCCACTGTATTGTGCCCGTGTTTTCCTCTGTTTTCCCTCGCTGCCCCCACCTCCCTTGTGTCCATTTTGCCTTCTGTACCCTCGCTGCCCCCACTGTATTGTGCCCGTGTTTTCCTCTGTTTTCCCTCGCTGCCCCCACCTCCCTTGTGTTCATTTTGCCTTCTGTGCCCTCGCTGCCCCCACTGTATTGTGCCCGTGTTTTCCTCTGTTTTCCCTTGCTGCCCCCACCTCCCTTGTGTCCATTTTGCCTTCTGTACCCTCGCTGCCCCCACTGTATTGTGCCCGTGTTTTCCTCTGTTTTCCCTCGCTGCCCCCACCTCCCTTGTGTCCATTTTGCCTTCTGTGCCCCTCGCTGCCTCTCTCCATTCCCGCCGCTGCGTCCCCTGTGGCCCCGCCCCCTTGACTGCCCATTCGCTGCCCCTGCCTCCCAGCTGCTCCTCTCTCCCACCTCCCCATATATGGCGGCCGCTGTGCGGCCGCGCCTAAGGCAAGCCCGTCTGCGGCCCGTCCGCGACTGGACCGCGCCCAGCGCCAGAACCCCTGGGCCGCGCGCCCCCCGCACCAGCCTCGAGGACCGACGCCGATACGATGCCACCACACTCCACGCTCTCAACCCCGGACGGACGCACAACTGCTTCAAGGCCGCCCCGAACGCACCCATGGTCCCTTCACCTGCCGGAACTGCAGCTAAACCAGCCTCAGAGCCACCGAGGCGCCCGCCAAGAAGGACCTCAACCACCTCCGGTGCATCCTACTGAACACCCGCTCCGCACGCAAACACGCCGTCGAGCTCTGGGACCTGCTCGACACATCATCACCAGACGTCGCCTTCCTGACTGAGACCTGGATGAACGACTCCTCCGCCCCCGACATCGCCATAGCCATCCCAGACGGCTATAAGATCACCCGCAGAGACCGCATCAACGCAGTAGGAGGAGGAATCGCCATCGTCCACAAGAACACCATCAGGGTCTCGACCAGCACCGACGACACTCTCAGCACCGCCGAACGCATGCACTTCCAGATCCACACGGACCCCAACACCACCCTTAGAGGCACCCTTGTCTACAGACCCCCTGGGCCCCGACCCCAGTTCAGCGACTCCATCGCCGACTTCATCAGCACGCACGCCCTGACCTCTACCGACTACATCCTCCTCGGAGACCTGAACTTTCACCTGGAGAACAACAACGACAGCAACTCCACCACCCTGATCGACAGCCTCGCCAACCTCGGTCTGAGCCAGCTCGTCACAACACCGACCCATTCCGCCGGCCACACGCTTGACCCCATCTTCTCCTCAAGCTCCCACGTCTCCTTCAGCCACACCACGGAACTCCTCTGGACCGACCACCGCTGCTTCCATTTCACCTTCCAGAAACCCACCACACACCACTGCACCCTACAGATCCCACGCCGCTGCTGGAGCAAAGTCACCGAAGACGAACTTCGGGCAACCCTCGCTCTCAGCCCTCCCTCCGACCCATCCAACACCGACGACGCTGCCTGCAACCTCAGACGATGGATGGAGGACTGTGCCAACACCCTCGCCCCGCTGAAAAAGCTCACCTACAGTGAGACCACCAAAAGAGCCAGCTGGTTCACCTCGGAACTCCTAGCTTCCAAGCGTACCTGCCGGAAACTAGAGAAGAAATGGCACAGTGATAAGACACCGGACAGCCACACAGCCCACAAAGACGCCATCCGTAACCACCACCACCTCATCAGGTCCGCCAAGAGAATCTCCTTCAAAGACCGCCTCGACAACAACGCACACAACAGCAAGGAGCTTTTCAACATAGTGAAGGAACTCTCCAACCCCAGCTCCAACACCAACGACATCCCGCCGTCGCAACCCCTGTGCGACTCCCTCGCTACCTTCTTTCACCGCAAGATCGCCGACATCCACGACAGCTTCAACACCCAGACAGCCCCAACTAAGATCGATGCACCAGACCCGCCGCACACCATCGACCACGACCCCCTGCCATCCTGAGCCAGCGTGAACATCGAGGACACCATCAAGACCATGAGCACAATACACTCCGGCTCCCCGTCAGACCCTTTCCCGCACCACATCTTCAACAAAGCCAGCAGCTCCATCGCACCCCACCTGTGCAACGTCATCAATCTCTCCTTCGAGACCGCGACCTTCCCAGAGAGCTGGAAACACGCAGAGATCAACGCCCTACTCAAAAAACCCAAGGCGGACCCGAGAGACCTCAAGAACTTCCGGCCCATCTCCCTGCTTCCGTTCCCAGCCAAGGTCATCGAGAAGATCGTCAACAAACAGCTAACCCGATACCTCGAAGAAAACAGCATCCTGGACCCATCCCAATCGGGGTTCCGCAGCAACCACAGCACTGAGACTGCCCTCATCGCCGCCACCGACGACATCAGGATCCTGCTGGACAATGGTGAGACCGCAGCCCTCATCCTGCTGGACCTCTCCGCCGCCTTCGACACTGTCTGCCACCGCACTCTACGCACACGCCTCCACGACGCAGGGATCCGAGACAAGGCCCTGGAATGGGCCACCTCCTTCCTCGCCGGCAGAACCCAGAGAGTCCGCCTCCCACCATTCCGATCCGAAGCCTCCGAGATCATCTGCGGCGTACCCCAGGGATCGTCCCTCAGCCCAACACTGTTCAACATCTACATGACCCCGCTCGCACGCATCGCCAGACAACACGACCTCAACATAATCTCCTACGCCGACGACACTCAACTGATCCTCTCCCTCACCAAGGACCCCCTCGCCGCCAAATCCAACCTCCATGAAGGAATGAAGGCCGTCGCCGATTGGATGAAGATCAGCCGACTAAAACTGAACACGGAAAAGACAGAGGTCCTCATCCTCGGCTCCAACCCCTCAGCCTGGGACGACTCCTGGTGGCCAACGACGCTGGGAGCAGCCCCGACACCCACCGACCACGCACGCAACCTGGGAGTCATCCTCGACTCAACGCTCTCCATGGACAAGCAAGTCAACGCAGTCTCATCCTCCTGCTTCAACACCCTCCGCATGCTTCGCAAGATCTACAGGTGGATCCCGACAGACACAAGAAGAACAGTCACCCAGGCCCTCGTCAGTAGCAGACTTGTCTATGGGAACGCCCTCTACGCGGGAGCCCCGGCCAAGCTCATCAAGCGGCTGCAACGCATACAAAACGCCTCCGCACGCCTGATCCTCGATGTACCACGCCACAGCCACATCACCCCCCACCTGAGGAA
The DNA here is from genome assembly GCA_963921515.1 of Calotriton arnoldi. Lineage (NCBI taxonomy): Eukaryota > Metazoa > Chordata > Amphibia > Caudata > Salamandridae > Calotriton > Calotriton arnoldi. Next base: position 1,073,551 of record CAWUFW010006195.1, read on the forward strand.
CCTGCACTGGCTCCCCGTCGACAGGAGAATCTCCTTCAAACTCCTCATCCACGCACACAAGGCACTCCACAAGACTGGCCCAGCCTACCTCAACAGACGACTCCTCTTCTACGTCCCCAACCGCCAACTCCGCTCCGCCGACCTCTCCCTCGCCACCGTCCCTCGCATTCGAAGAACTACCACCGGCGGCAGATCCTTCTCCCACCTCGCCGCCAAGACCTGGAACACCCTTCCACTAAGCCTACGACAGACCCAAGACCTGTTGACCTTCAGGAGGCTACTCAAGACCTGGTTGTTCGACCAGTAGCAGCACCCCCCCCTTTTCTTTTTTCCCTAGCGCCTTGAGACCCTCACGGGTAAGTAGTGCGCTTTACAAATTCTGTGATTGATTGATTGATTTCTGAAGCTTTGCATTTCTTTGCGTCAAAGGTTTTGCTGGCAGACCAGTACAGACACATTTTTAGGTAAGATTCCGATATATGCACGTTGCTTTTCAATTATTGGGCTACCTTTACTTAAGGATGTAGCCATGGACTCCTTGTTTATAATGTGTAAGTCGAATGCTAATGTGCGTAGGGCATTTCCTCCCGGTTACTTTTGTTGTAACCTTTATTTTACTTTAATTATATCATGACATGGAGTTCTTCGTTGCCTATGATCTATATTCTGGAGCGAAACTATGTTCCCACGGGTCTTAATCACTGGATGCGATATTTGTGACACACTTCAATCCTGATCAACGACGACGTCGAATGACTCACTTTACATTTTCAACCAATACTTGTGGGTGTTACTCTTGGATTACTTGTAGTTTTACTCAAAAGTGACTTCGACTAGTTAGTTACATATCTCTCTCTTTCATATAACAGTTGCTAAAGGTGACTACATTTAGTTATGGACCTTCAATAACAATATCAGACCAGGTTACACTTCTCTTGGGACTACTTCCTTAAACATATGAAGGTTGGTCTGATTAAGAGCATAAGTACTATCAATAGTCACTTTTCTCTTGACTCTGGGCTTACACTAGATTGCCAAATGACATCACAATCTCTCTTTCAGGTTCTTTCCACATTCCTTATTTTTTCACGGGTGTTGTTCTAATCTTATCAACTGGATACTTTGAACTAATTTGGAAGACTATACCCCAATTTGATCTAATTGTAAGTCTCTACATAATGTTTGCTTGTCCCTTTACTAATAACACCGTGTTAATTATTTTGAGCTGATTATAAGCTTCACTTTAATCATTTAGGATATAAGTTATATCCTTCGGACTTATTCAATTTTATACTAATTTTACTTCCTCATGTTAAAATCTAACAGCCTTGAAAAAGTCACGTAGTGACGAAACACGTGTCGGCTGTTGTTGTGAAGCAAGAAACTGTCAAAGTGGAATGCATAAAAGAAAACAAGAATATTTATTTGTGTAAATAAACTACATCTTCATATGAATACTATCCTTACTGTTGGGATTTCATATTGTTGTAATACTACATGCGTGCTTGGGTTTTCGATCACATATATCAGTGCCATATAAGACTGAGGATTTCACTTTCATGTGTAATGCATAAAGTAAATGTTTGAATAATGTGAGCATTTACAGTAAGTGGCCATAGTACGGTGGAGAAAGCAATAGTACAGTATATCACCTCATGTCTCCAGTGACAAAACAGCTTCATATTGAAACCTCCACGTGGAAGCATCGTCAGTGTACGTAACGCAAGCTTTGGGGGATAACGTTTGATGCAGAAACGAGTAAAAGACCGGGAGACGACAGGCTGATTTCCTGTGACACCATTCTGTGACTACGTTTTTTAATGATTCACGGGTAAGACATATGGAGTAGATGACTATAACGGCAAGTGGTTTATTGACATTCTAGGTATATGAATTTTATATGTAAATGAGGAGAAGTTCAAATTTAGATACAGCCCGATGTGCAAGCATATATAGAAAGATGGCATTTCCTATAGTGGTATGTACATCGAAGTAAGTAACCACAAACAATGCAATTTTGACCATTCTAATGTGGCGATGTATTGTGGAGGAGTTTTCCAGCTTAGTTGTTCTACTTTGGCGCGCCCTCTCGCGAGAACACGGACTGCAGTTTGCGCATGTTCCATAAATAAGGAAGCAAACGCAATGGTTTCGAGGCTGACGGGAAAAAGCCGGCAGCTGCAGGCCGTTGTGGATTTGCTTTCTGCCACGCTACCAATATGGATTAAAGGTAAGTTTGGGACCCTGACATCGTAGTATTACCGATACTCGTTGTTGTTCTTTTAGTTCAGCTATATTAGATAGTGTTTGTATACACCGGTACCATGCTAGACGCGTGTTTTTCAGAGATCTATCTGTGCCTTTGTCTCAGCTAATGAGATCTGTATATCTAGGTTTATTGCCCCTTATTAGTTTAATCTTGGTGGGGCTGTTACAGTATATTTTCGAACTGTATACGGACTTAGTATATTATAGGTGGACTGGTTAAACACCAGAGTAGCACAGTATTATAGCTGAGGTCATCAGTCTCAGGAACTAAGCAACAGCTCATTGGTATAAGATTGCAGGACTACGATAGTGTGCCCACATATCTGTCCACATAGCAGACGCAATAGTGAGCCTTCATAAACGCGATATGTTTTATTGCATTTTCGACATAATGTACATCATGTGCGTTAATGTTTTCATCTTCTTGATGTACCATAGATGTCCATCTCTAAGCAGGACAATCAGACAGAACACTTGTAAATACCAAGGATAACTTCTGCAGTCAAAGAAATTACTTTGAATGCATGCTGGGTAAGAATCACCATTATAACTTAGTGGATTGTCGTTCCGTTGACATTACTGAGGTGTGTACGAAACTCTTGTCATTATTTCTTTTTCCCAGAATTAATCGGCTCCATATCTGACGTCAGCACCAATATTGGGCCCGTTTAGGCCCCGTTTGGCTTTCTATTCAATTGTAATCATCAACGATCTTAGAAATAACTCTTTGGTAAGAGACAGGGACAGAGAGCCCCTTGTAGATTAGCGGTGCCTCTAATCCGCCTTATCTTTTGACTCTGACACACAATACGAGTTTGCTATGTTCACTTGGTGATGGTTGGTTTTATTTCTCTTTCCTCTCTACACGCGAATCGGAATCACACTTAGGCCTCACCTTATGAGGTTGCTTGGCATGAGGCAGCATGCCTTTTGGTGGTTGGATCATTCTCTATACAGATAGGACCACGCTGCATGTTATGACGTGAGCAATTGTATCTCTCTTTTTACTTTTCTCACATGGGATGTAGGTTTTCAAGGTACTAAAGTCTTTTTGAATTGTTATGAACTGCAACCACCTTCAAATTGAATGTTTAAATTACTGTTCGTTGTTATTATTTCACAGACAACCCTCGTCCACTTTAGTAGAGATTTAGCTGATCTTATCTTTGTCCTGATGAAGGTGGTTCTAATGAAGTCCCACTGAAGACCATTTTTAAGTCGAGCCTAGCGCAGCGCGCATGCGCTGCTCTGCGAGACTTTATGTAAGGGCTTCAAAAAGCTGACCACACGCTCGTGCGTGTGGTTTTGTTTTTGTCACAGGCTATTGGCCTTTGCGTGCGTCTTTCTAAGAAAGACAGCACGCAATTGGGCAAAGGCAGGTGCATGTCCCGCCTTTGCTCCGCCCACGGCCTATTGCTTGCAGTTACCCGCACGGGCGCCATCTGTTTTGAATTATCGTGCCCAGACACGGGCGCGATAATTCAAAACAGATGGGCTGCTTCTCGCTCTCGTGCGCCCTCTTTTATTTCCCTCTCGCGCGCGCACACCACTCGCGGGCTTGGTTAATTTTCGTTCTCCTGCTGGCTCCCTCGGGCTGGAGCTGCATTCTCCTCCCGCCTGCTTTTTTTAAGTCGCGATATCGAGAGGGTCTCGAGCTGCGCCAGGAATGTAGTTATGAGCTCGCTCTCCCACTTGTGAAACTGCATGTCAGATCTTAAAGTTAGGATTTTTCTCAGTTTAGGAGTAGTAAAGTTAGGGACTTTACTACTCCTAAACTGAGAAAAATCCTAACTTTAAGACTTTCGGTATTCACAGAAGGCATTTAGGAGTCCTAAAGTTAGGAGTCCTAACTTTACTACTCCTAAACTGAGAAAAATCCTAACTTTAAGACTTTCGGTATTCACAGAAGGCATTTAGGAGTCCTAAAGTTAGGACTACTAACTTCTGTGAATACCGAAATGAGTAAGTGCCTTCTGTGAATACCAAAATGAGTAAGTGCCTTCTGTGAATACCAAAATGGTAGTAAGTTTAGGATTTTGTCTTAAGTTAGTTCTGTGAATCGGGCCCAATGTATTTTTACACTTATATCATTGTATGTTACTGACACTGGGTTGGTTGCTAAGAATGAGCCCCAAGAGCCCCAAGAGGCCGTAGTGTAAAATAATATAGGTCAGTTTAGAGGTCTTTCTCTCTATAATTGTTGTTTCCCCCTCCTCTTGGACCTAAAAGTAACTAGGGGGCACCTCTCTTCCTTTATGAACCATTCTGTGACTAGCCAGAGAAAAGCGCAATCTAACCTATGAAGGGAATTCTATATCAATTTACCCTGACTTTACGATCGCAGTACAGGAAGCCCGTAAGAAATTTCTTCCAGTGAAGCGGAAACTACAACAAGCTAATATCCCTTACGCCATGTTGTACCCTGCGAAGCTTCGTATGTCTTTTCAGGGAAAGCAGCACAGCTTCAACACCCCACAGCAGGCCCATGAGTTTCCTAAATGAGACAATCGACATTGATCCCCAGCTAAAGAAGACATGCCTGCTTCTAGATGTACGTCCCCACTTTTGGAGACTGGCTGACAGGTGGTCATGGGGCTCCCTACTGTGATAATAGTCCTACTCTTATTTCCCCTCCTTCTGTTCAGACCTTAAACCAAAGTTGGTTGCGTTGAGCTGCATGCACTCCCAGGTCTTCTACCCTGTCAAGATATACGTGGCCCGATTAACTATAGTTGGACAAGGAACACATCCACTCCTTGTTTTTTTTGCTCTCTACAGAAAAGTCTCATTGGGACCTTAAAACGCTCGACGTTTAAGTAAGCTTACTTTCATTCCAGACATCCTCGTTCATTCGAGGAGATCTGCCTGGCTCCCTGGTGATACCCCCTGTGGGAATTCCCAATTCGATGTTATTGACTGAGACTGTTTTCTACGTTTCTTTACTTCTCTACTACACCTTCTTCTCTACCTGTTTTATGTACTGGCCTTTCTTTCTCCCCCTCTTGCTATACCCTGTTTATGCTCTCTTTCTGCCAACTGCTTGCAGTTTCCCGGATTTATCGAAAAGCTAGTGCAGTTAACGCACTTTTTTGACTGCTGCGGAATGGCAGGCAGAGACCTCTCTTTATCTATGGTTCTGTGTCAAGGTGGGTTGGGATTGGGTTTGGACCATTGGTGTGGGTGGGGAGAGGAGGGGGTTTAGGAACTGTTATTTTTCTTGTGCACTTTACTGCTGTCCACTGCTATGTAGTTGCTTTTCGCTATGCATGCGCTGTTTTGAATCCCCTAGGCTGAAGGTATATATGCAATGCCTGACCCATGACTATGCCAGGCACTTCAGACAGCCCCATTTACAATCTATTGACCTGGAACATGCGGGGATTGAGAGACCACCCTAAACGCAGACACATACTTGGGTACCTGGACAGGCACAATATTCAGATTGCGATGTTGCAGAGGACACACCTTGACCCAGCCTCACCGGCCACCTATGCGACAAAAGGGGCTGCCGACAGATGCTTTGTCTCATACCCTACCTAAACCAGGGGAACAGTCACCCTGATAAAAAAAATCCAATATCACCCCTCAGGCTCCCTCCAAGACCCGCAAGGGCGCTACTGCATGATGTGGGGAAGCGTTGCTTGATATTCCGTCACGATGGTTAATTGCTATGGCCTCAACACAGATGAAGCATTGTTCTTTGACAGGTTATGAGGACTTATCCTAAATATTGACTCCCCACACTTAATTTGGGGAGGAGATTTTAACCTAGTGTTAGATCCCTGCATATACCACTCCCACAGTGTACCAGGTCCTCAGAGTAGGGCGGAGAGACATTTAGGAGGAATCATAATGAGCATCAATTATTAGACACTAGGAGGGCACTTCACCCTACATGCAAAGAGGGCACATTTCATTCTAGTGTACACTCCAGCTGGTCATGCATTGACTACTGGCTCCTATCGCGAGGCCTTGTGGCCTGATTCACTAAAACTGAGCATTTTGCGCGCACATATTACGATCACTCTCCGGTACTGCTGCAACTGAGACTGCCAATATCTATCTCCTCTTACCAGTCATGGAGACTCTCCTCCATGACCTTATTAGATGCATGGCTTATGGAAGAAGTAAGACAGGAGATATGTGAATTCTTTACCAAGAATCTCAACTCAGTGCCAAGCCTTGCGGTGGTCTGGGAGGCCTTTAAAGGTACAATACGGGGCATTTGCATTGCAAAGGGAGGTGGCATTCTGCGTGACATCCAAGGGACACTCCGGAAAGTAGAGGCGGAGATTAAGATAATTGAGACTCAGATTGCAGTTGCATCTGATGGGGAGATGCAAGCCAAACTCTGCGATCTGGTCTCTGACTACCAGTCGAGGTAGAGTGTGAAAGCCTATTTTGCACTAAGTACTACCGCACGTACCAATATGCTGAGGGTGAGCAGCCGGGAAGAGCCCTGGCTGAGGCTGTGCGCTCTCCCGGGTTCTCCAGCTACGTTTTGGAGGTAGAGAATGCTGGCGGGCTTGTGCATAGAGACACCGCGGACATTCTTAAGACTTTCTCCACTTACTATTCTGCGCTCTATTCCACGCGCAGACACCAACCAGCAGATGTGACCTCCTATCTGGAGGATACTGCTCTGGCCTGGCTTAGGGACACGCACAGGGAGTTTCTCGCAGCGGATATAGAGGAGGAGGAAATACAGGCAGCCATAAGGCAGCTGCCATCGGGCCGCGCATCAGGGCCCGATGGCCTACCGGCGGAATTTTATAAGCGGGAGCGCTTGTCTCTATCCTTAAAAAAGTCTATGCAGAAGTAAACACTATGGGGATCCTCCTGCTTTCTATGCATGAGGCTATGATTATCCGCCCTGCTCAAACCAGGAAAAATTGCAACCAAATGCGAGGCCTATAGGCCCTTATCCTTAATTAGTTGCGATGCGAAAATACTGGCGAAAGTCCTGGGCAATTGACTCAGCCTGCTGACGGATGGACTGGTCCTACGGACCAGTTGGGCTTCGTACCAGGACAAGCTACTTCCCATAATTTGTGCACTTTGTTTGCGCTGATACAGGATATAGACCCTGAGTTGGCTGCGGTGCCGGTCTTTTTAGATGCCACCAAGGCCTTCGACTCTCTGGAGTCGGACTACTTGTTTACAGTACTGCGGCGAATGGGATTCCCTTCTTCTTTTCTGGCCTGGGTGGCCCTCCTGTATTGTCAGCCACAGGCAACTGTGCAGATCAATGGTTGCTACTCCCAGCCGATAGCTATATCTCGTGGCACCAGGCAGGGGTGTCCTTTGTCACCCCTCCTATTCGTGCTAGCAGTTGAACCTCTGGCTGCGAAACTCCGGCAGCATCATAGGGAGTATGTGCTGAGATACCCTACTCGACATCTGCTTGTTTCGCTCTATGCAGATGGCATTTCCTTATACATACGGGGCCCACAAATCAGTCTGAAACCTATCCTCAGAGAGTTCATACACTTTGGAGAGGTCTCGGGGGTGACTATTAACTGTTGGCACATCTCAGATGTTTCCTCTTACACCCAACACTTCTAAATTCCCACTTGATTACCCACTGGCGTGGTGCAATTCAGAAATAAAATATCTGGGGGTTGTGGTCTCTCGGGATAGAGAGGCAATGCTGTGGGCGAATTAAGGTACTGCCACCGCCTCACTCACAGCGTCTGTGTCTCTCTGGAGCACTTAACCTCTGTCATTGGCGGGGTGTATTTCTTTAATTAAAATGGTTGCACTACCAAAGTAATTATACTTATTTCTCAATATACCGTACACTCCAGGACGCCATTTTTTCCATACTTTACAAGCACAGCTGATCAGACTGGCCTGGGGTGGTAAGCAACATGGAGTGCGCTGGGATACACTCACCCAGCCCTTTGAAAGAGGGGGCTTTGAAGCTCCTGACATGGAGCTATACAAAATGTGCGCCCAGGCCCATTTTGCAGCATATTCATTCCGGTCACCGCCATTCATGCCTCACTTAGCAATAGAGCAGGGTTATATGGCTCCCATCCCCCCTACTGCTTTTTTAGGAGCAAAACCTCCTGGTACAGGTAATTCTTTCTCAACAGTGGCATGCACGTCTCTTGCATGGCAATGGTTGGCAACGAGGCTGGGTAAACCCTTACCATACTCTCCACTGATGTCCCTCCCTTACCATCCCCTGATTCCAGTCACTCAGGAGACTGCCTGTCGCAGCATGTTGCATAAACAGAATATATCCACATTGGGGGACCTCTATCATGAATGGATGTACAAAGACCGTAAGACATTGCTACAGGGCGAGATGGTTACACCGCTAGAGGCCTTTTATATATCAGGCTCAGACATGACATTAAAGCAGCCGCTCCTACCTTCCCTCAGAAGCCCCCTGTACTATATACCCTGCATATGTTGCTATAGGCTTTGGGACCCGCACATATGGTCTCTCTGCTCTACCGGGGTGCCCAGGCAGAGCGCCGTGAAGGCCAGAATGGCTCCTGAGCTGGCTGGGATTCGGAGCTAGATACACCACTCACAGATAAGCAATGGCTCTATTGTTGCAAATAAACAGGTGGGATAACAGCTACTAGTCACCTGCGTATCATACATTACAAATACATACATCGTGTTTACTATACTCCGGTGAGACTCTACAGATATAAGCTACGACCTGATGACCACTATGCCAGATGCGGAAGCGAAGGGGCATATTTCCTGCATCTTGCATGGGGATGCACGGTGGTACAAGACTATTGCTCGAGGGTGTCAGCTGTCTTTTTGCGTATGATAGGCACGCACATACAACTCACCCCGGCCATGGGATACACAGAGGAAATATAGGCCCCCTACAGGAAGCTCATCTCACTGGGGTTACCTTTGGCAAAACAAAGGCTGGCATGTAGATGGGGATGAGGACGTGCTCCCAAATTCAAGGAATGGCTAGATGATTTCATTTATTGTAAGGACCAGCTAAATACCTACGCCGAGGTATTACCCCCGACTTCACAACCGCACAACATTTGGGGCCCATTGCAGGCATACTTGGGAAAAGGCCTCACCTGCAACACTAAGTGATGTGCACGTCCGCACTCTATAACCTACCACTCGGACTGACAGGACAAGATGCTGCATTGCATGGTAATTGTGTAAAGGTATTGGGCAGGACCACATACCCGAAGAAACCGGCCTTGCCGACTGGTCTGGTGCATGGCTTCTGTTGTGTTTGTCTTCTGGGCGGAGGTGGCTACAGGCCAGTCACGGAAGTGCTTGTTGATATCGGGGCCGGACTGGCCGTAGCGGGCACCGGGCATTTCCCCGGTGGGCCGCCAGGGTTGGGGCCAGTTTTGGGCCCCTGGGGGGCCGTTTTTGTTACAGGGTCGTTGTTGCAGCATAGCTGCAATATCGGCCCCTGTAACAAAATCGTCCGAAACCGGCCCTGGCAAACAGCTCGGCCGCACCCTCAACCCCCCCCAGGGGGCCGGCCGAGCACTTTGCCAGGGCCTGTTTTGGTTCCCAGTCCGGCCTTGGTTGATATGGGGGGTTTGATCCAGAAGAAAGTTATACCAACCATTCAACCTTCTCTGGAGTTATAACCTGCAACTACGGACACTAGACTCGACTGTAAACTATTGTAATGTGGACAATTGCTGGATTTAACAACTGTAAGTGCACTGTTAGTTTTTTCTCTTATTGTGAAAACCAAATAAAGAAATTAAAAAAAGAAAAAGAACCTGAAACATGCTGAGGCGTTGCAGGCTGAGGTAAAGCCAAAAGAGAGCGTTTCAGAAGGTTGTGCCTGATACAGCAATTCAAGCAGTTTCCTACTTCATCTAATCATAGTCACCTCCTGGTCGATGCTGCCAGGTGCCAGAGTTGTTCTTGCTCTATGGCAAAGCCTAGCAAACATTAGCAGCAGTCCACACCATCCTTCCCTCATGCTGCATCCTGGCCAGTGAGGGGTTAGCGCTCTCTTTTTCTGTGGGCATGGGAAGACTCTACATCAGACGCTTTGGGTCTGGATGAGATCAAGAGACAGTATCTCATTGATTCCTACCTTCGGAACCAGGTATGGTATTTATTCAGTGGCCTTAGAACCATTCAATGGATCAGGCTCTTGAGGTTTTGGATCATTGTGCTTCTGATCTTGATCTCAATAACCCTGTGATCCCTGTTCCCTGAGAAGAAGGTCTCAGGCATTATTCTTTTGGATCCCTCATCACGAAGCTCTGGGACAACCATAGGTTGATCATTATACTGAAACCTCTCAATTCATCCGTCAGGAGAGTCAACTTAATAATGAACCCTCTTCAGCTGATCCTACATGTGGTCTATCTTGTGAAGTTCTTGATAGTTATAGCTTCAGATTTGCAGGATTTGCACCCCATCTGAAGATCCATCCTTCAGCTCTGTGTGATAGGTCATCATTGCCAGTTCTGGGAGGTCCATTTTGGTCACAAGTAAACACAGAGAATGTTAGCCAAGGTGTATGCACTGTTTTTGTCTAACCTCAGGTGTCCTTCTTCAATCATCCCTGGATGAATGGCTCATCCATGCTCCTTTTGTGGCTAGGGCATCAGGGACACAGAATTCATTTGTCCAGTTCTGGACCGGAACATGCTCCTGGTCGATGAGCCAAAGCCTCATTTGACACTTTCTCTGAATATGCAGTTCATAGGGGCATGTTTTCACATGTAACAGAGGACTGTCATTTTGTCAGAAGCCAAGGCACCATACTGAGGGAGCACCTACAGTGCCTTTTTCTCAACCAGCCAGCCAGTCAGTGGCCCAGGATGCAGAAGGAAACTAAATTCTGCAGGGCAGTTGATGGCCTAAAGGCTTGGCCTCTTTCTCCTTTCAGACTGCCTGAATGCTGTTGGATTCTTATTTGTCATTTTAGGTCTCCTTTGTGTTTGTGGTGCTTGGCTAGCTTGCACCTTTGTCCCCTGAGCCACTATCTTCTACACTTTTGGGATGCTTGAACCCACAACTTTGAGGCATAGGCTCCTTCTCTCCTCGGTCTGTCCTGATTGCCTCAGGTGGGTGTTTGCCATTTCAGTCATCCTGCATGTTTGCAGGACTCTGGGCTAGCCTGGAGCTCAGTCCATTGGCCACTTTCTCCATTACTTCTGGGATCTTTCAACTCATATTTTCGAGGTCTTGTACGAGTGACAAACACTCCTGGTGCAGTAAGCACTTCTTTAAAAAAAGCTCACAATAGGTGTTCCTCTCTCTCTCTTCTCTCTCCTGTGTTATCACAGAGGATGCCGGCATGCTGGGATTAGGGGTACATCTGAACTCATGTGATGCAAGGTAATTGGATGAAAACTGCCCTGGGGCAATATTCCAATTGAACATTGTCAGCAGAGTTGTGACGCGGGCTACACTTTTTGTACACAATCTTTGGGGGATGGAGTTTGTCCTAAATCAAAAAGGACATGACTGCTAACCTCAACCGTTAGTAGGGCAATGGGTCCTTGGCCCCTGACAATCGGGCTTTCCAGACCAAAATTTAGGCAGAAAACCATCTTCTGGCCTTCTCTGCACTACATTGGAGATCTGGAAAATGTGCAACTGGATTGCTTGAGAAAAGATTTTCCTCCTTCCTATGACTTTGTTCTAATTCTGGTCTGTATTGGGATGATCTGCCAGAGGTGTGTAGTATCTCAGTTTAACTTCGTTGTGATCCGTCTCATACTCTTTTTCTCTGCTTTCTTCTGCAGCTTCCATTTAAATTGGGGTGAGAGATAGGATGCCCTGATGTCTCCTTGGCCTCCTTTCATGTTCTAGGCATTCACTCTGTTCCTTCTGATCTCCAGTTTGGCTCTGCTGTCACTGATGAGAGGTCATTCTGGATGTTCCTTTCTAGCTTTACATAGGCTAGTTTCCAGTTCATTGCTTGATGTTGGTTGTGCTGACCTGGCTCCTGATAGTTTTTATTTGCCTCATGAGATTTCCACCCATCTAGACTCTCTCTTGCCAGAGGTAATGACTTTTGGTCTCGAATTTGAGAGGGTTGGATTCCAGCAAGTGGGCCTGCCTCCGAGGCTGCATGTGACTGTGTAAGAATCCCACAGGGGTTCAACTAGTTGGGTTTAGCGACATCCTTCATGTCTTTGTGCGGGGAATGGGCATTTACGGAAGGGCATCAGAGCCAAAACAGCAAATTCGTTCTTGCTGGGCACATTGAGAGAAAACACCAACTGATAGACACTGGATGGTGCACTCTAATTTATAAAGTAAATCTCTCCCAAGTGGGTTAACAGGAGAAGATGGACTGGGGATAAAGATGTGCTGATCAGAGATGATGCCATGGGTAAGGGTGACAGTCTAAAAGACTGGGTGAGATACCACTTTGTTGTTATCCCCACTGCAAAAAATGAGATATCAGTGAGGGGCAAAGTAAGGAAATTGGACACCATCAAGGCAAAAGTGGTAGCACCTATAGCTACTAAGCATTCAGTCACTTTCCCATTAATTATAAAAGTGCACTACTTTATCCAAATCAAACGTTCCCTACACCGTATATCGTTTGTAGGGTTCTAGTTTTGTGTACCAGTGCCATTTAACCTAATAAGTGCATGTTCTGTATCCATAATGCACATACATATAATGGACTGTAGTCCTTGTTGGTGGGGTGACTTCCCCTTGATCCTGCACCCCCATAACTCAGTTCACACCACAAACCTTCATAATAAACACACAAAAAGGGCTGGGGTTGTGTAGTGCTTATTTTTCTTTCTGTCATGTTTCTCGCTAAGGAGCAGTACACTAGGTATCACTATAGTCTTGAGGCACAAACACGGTTCATCTTAGGAAGACAAAGAAGAAAGAAAAGAAAAATACAGGCACACAGGAGATAAATATAAATATTTTCCCTTGGGTCTTGGTTTCACCACGCCTCCTTGTATTCAAGGAACTCAACTTCTGTTGGACCCTTGAGACAAGCAGAAACTGCTAGTTTGTATTTTTCAAGGTCCATCACAGAATGGAAAGTGAGGTGAACTGATATTCTTAGTGTTGAGGAGAGCAGCACAGGTCAGAGGTCATAGGACACAAGTTTAGTTCTACACACACACACACACTTACCTTTACATGGGCACTGTTGTGTTTTTCATTTATCTTCTACACTCTTGAGTTTGTGCGCTGGAGCTACAAGGCTGGTCTAGTGCTGCAATGTTTGCAAGTTGGATTTATTGTGGGTTTCACTGTCTCTACTGTCCAGGTTTAGTGGGCCTCCTTCCAGGATCCATAGGGGGACCTTTTGGCAATTAGAATTTGGTGGGCATGTCTTTTGAAGGTCTTTGCTTTCTGGTGTCCAAGCCTTTTGCTACAGCCTAGAAACTGGCTTTTTGAACCTCTTTTTAAGGTGGCTGTTATAATTCTTACTTTGAAAGCCTTTTACCGAGGCCATCGCTTTGGCTATGCGACAGGCTGCATTGGGCTCTTGAATTGCCTGGCTGCCTTACCCAATAGGTTCCCTGACTTCCCGTTTTTTGGGCTTTGGCTCTGGGTTGGATCCTAAAGTAGTTTTGTCCTTTCATCTGGAGGAGATGTTTGTCCTTTCTTCCTTTCTCCCAGACCCTGGTATTTGTTGGATGTCACCACGGAGGTGCAGAGTTATCTTTCCAAGTCCAAGTTATTTCGATTGTGTGACAATTTATCACCTTTGACTCTCTCATTAGGGGCAAAAATACTTCCACTTATATGCTTAATCGATGGTCGAAGTCTGCCAATTCCTTGCATATGAAACAGGTGATTCTCCAATCCCTACTTGGTGACGGGCAGATTTCCAGGGGTATGAGTGTGACCTGATTGGAAGCCAGTGGGGCATTTATTTATGTTATTTATCTAGCTCCTGCCTGGGCTACTCCTTTCAGTTTCATTTCTCACTACAGACTGGAGGTGGTTGAAAAGGGATTCCTGGATTTTGGTACTGGTGTGCTTTGAACTGCGCTCCCTGCGTGTTTCCTGCTGGTTAGTGTTTTGGTTTGGATTTCTTTAAAAAATAAATGTGTGGCATTGAATGTGAAGTTTGTCCTTTCTGTGTGGTATATGGGTATGCTTTGCTATATCCTAAATTCTTTTAGGAGAGGAGTGAGCACGAGTTTAAAGAGGTAATGACCTGATAACTCATCAGTAATCTTCATTACTCTGTTTTTTATTTCTCTTATAAAAAATTACATTCTGCACTTCCCCCACGTGGCACCCAACTCCCAATTATATTCGGGCATGGCAGGATGTGTGTGGGTGTCTCTTTCCTTTTCTGCATCTGCCCCCTGTTATGGACGGACCTGAGGAGCAGCCAATGAGAGCTGAGAAAGGGAAAAAAGAAACTGATTTTTTTGTTTAAGCTTGGGCCGTGTTGGGACGCACCTCAAGTTTGTCAGTTCTGGGGTGAATAAGTGAAATTGGTGCAATTAAAAATACCAGTAAATTTCCGGGCCTCTACAAAACATTTCAGTTGCTGTAATGAAATATCTTTTTTTTTTCTGGGATATAAATGTAAGGTTTACTAGAGTTGATGTAGAGACATCTGCCTGAACAAATAGTAAGATTCCCAAATCTCTTACAATACATGCAGCAGCAGATTGAACAATCTTGCAAGAAAGAGGGAGGAAACACATTCTGTACAATCAATTCTCAGCTAAGCAGGAAAGAAACAATGCGCTGTATTGCTTTACAGCTGTTTAGCAGGAGTGGTCATCAGGTGTGCTCGTGACAAAGAGGCTCTTTGTCATTCTCACATCTACAGGGATAGGAAAGTGAGAACTCTGCTGACATAAGACAGAACCCTTTCTTCTGTTTCCATTGCGTACCTCTCGCTGCAGCTCCTGTAATAATGAGGGCGTGTTCGGGGCATTTACCTGACAGAGCTGACTTCATTCTGATCAGCTGTGCTGAATGAGTGCGAGCAAACGGGGGCTGTGGTCTTCACGAGCCTGCAAGTCCCCAGTGAGGATAAAGAAGAGCCTTATAGAAAGGGAAGGGTGGTGCTGAAAGTTTAGATAATCCCTCTCCCTGGGGGACAGTAGCGAGGGGGGTTGTCTCGTTTCTTAACAGTCGGTACATATTCAGCATCAGACATAAAAAGCCTGAATATGTTTTGGAAATAAAACTATTTCGCACTTGCTTAACCGATACGCACACATTTTGGTAAGGATAGGGGAACACATTCAAATTTTGCAAATACGTGTCAATCAGCCCCTTGGATAAATACTGACGAGTTTGGTTGGCAATGATCCAAAACACAGGTGTACTCGGAATCATGCCACAGCTCTCAACTACGTAGTGTCACTAAACATGGCGGCTTTGAGGGCTCGCCACAGAGTGTGCTTTTTTAAAGCTGTAAATCTTCAGAAATCAGCCAGTCGGTAACCATGCCTACCATCTCAAGTAACACCCTATTCAGCCACATGATTAAGCAAACAAATAGTGGAATGTCTGAGCTATGAGTCATTTGCCCATTCTTCGAGCCAGTAGAACCACAATGGAAAGGGCACTCAAACAAGGCCTGTAAGCCATCCTAATGCGATGCATGCCAGTGTTCTAGCAGCTGAATCTCCCCGCCTGCCCGTGCCTCCCGGAAGTAGCCGTATTTCTATGCTTCCTGTCAAAATCTCAGGAGAGGCACAGAGGTATTCGTAAATGTTTGAGGAGAGGATTATTTACTATTTTAACTCCATTTCTTAAACATTTGAGATAGTATTTGAGAGCCTTATTCATATACTTATTTGACACGTTTGTAGAGTTCATCTAAGACTCATGGGTCTTACACATGGGTGTAGGAGACAGTTGCGCCACTTTTGCGTCATTTTTAACATGGGAAAAGTGACGCAAAAGTGGCGCAAGGGGCTTGTAAATCTGCCCCAGTATATTTCTGGGGGTGACAGACAGGCTTGGGGACTTTCCATTGACCCTATACAAAGTGCCTGTTGTCGGTGGTAGGCTCCTATAAATGTAAACAAATACAATCGAATAGTTCTGTAGTGAAAAAGAAAGGTAGGCATGTAGACACAGTTTGCAAATATGCTTTGTTATTTACATTCTGCAATAATGCAAGGGTGGCAATGTGATGTCAAGCATAGGTTTTGGATTGGAAGAGTACCCTTTAACACTTCCACAAAACTTTAAAGCTGCCTCGAGGAAGCACAGATGTTTGGCACAAAGTCCTGGCCACTTTTTTTTAGTAGATGGGCCTTTGCATCAAAAACCGTGGATGCTTGCATGGGAATGCCAACTTACAACCCATGGAACTCCTCCTTGCAGAAAAGTAGCACGTAGCTCTACTTTGCAGTACCTTAGGCCACTTTCCACCACAAATCAGAATTATTGTTGGAAAGTATATCCCAACACAACACTTTCCCTGGGTGTGTGTCACTTTTGTGAAGCAAACCTAGTGAAAAGTGGAAGTATATTTCCTCCAAATATTATTGCACACTCTGTGGCAGCCTATCGTATACTGTGAACAGCTAAAACATTTTTAAACTGACCTATGTATTCACAATGCTTTCTCTCCCAGGCTTGGACCTTATAGGTCTATAAACACACAAATCACTTGTCTCTAGTGCATCAACCAGTTATACACACAGATTCCTGAAGAAATAATTTTAAATAAGTAAGGTTTCTCACCAGAACAATGGATTTCCATTGATTAGTTTATCTTTTATTTATTTTTCACTTAAGTTGTCTGCATTATATTTCACATGCAGTTATTACCAATGTTTAGGGCCACTGATAGTATGTGGCAGGGAGGGCCTAATTATGTGGCAGGGTTGACTAAATTATGCAGCAATAAAAGGCAAATTATGCAGCATAATGGGTCCATATTTTGATGATATTACTTATTTTAACATTTTCAGAAATATTAGCACTGGGAAAGATTTCACATCATTAGTACCAGTTTAACATATAAATACAGGAATAAGCAACTGAAAGGTTGACAGGTCAACCTGCGAATGGCTTTCCACTGTGCTGCAATTTGTGTTGCTGCAGTTTTAGTAACTTTTCATCTGTTTGAGCTAGAATCAATTTTTTATAAACTCTGAAGTTATGCAACAGATGATGGATTATGTGACAAATGCGACAAATCCAGCAGCTGCCAAATTGCATTATTCAAGTTGCCATGCTTATGGTGAACTGCTCTACATAATATTAGTACAAGTCACAAACTGGCCCACGCACACGTGTACTAAAGATTTCCCCCAACACAGGATGATATTACATGACAAGACTGGTTATGCTCAGTCTGATGTGAAAAGCAGTCAACATCAGGTGACCCATCATGAATTCCAAAAGCAGCACATGACATCTTTGATCAATAAATGTGGGAAAATGTAGAATAGGAAAAAACAGCTGATGGAAAATAGCAAAATGTAAAAGTTCCAGACAGAAGCACTGAAGATCCTACCACTAGACATTCAAATGTACCGTGTTTTCAAGGAGTGGATTAACTAACGCTACTCCACCTCTAACAGTGCCGTCCTAGCATATGATTGAATAACACACATATAAAGGGTCTTGCTTAGAAGGCTCTCGCAGCTGCTTCTTGAAAAAAGCGATGCTGAATTTAAATCAGGGATAAACATGGTAAATTCAAGGATTTATTTTTTACTTGTAGTCCAAAATGTTAAATTCAGAATATATTTATTAAATATTTAATAAAACAGAAAAAATACAGAACCTTGACATTAGGGTGAAAAGTCGGCTGGGTCTATAAATAAAACTGCATTAAAGAATTATCTGTAAGTCAAATGCCAGCAAAATAATTATATAATTGTTGTTTTTATACATCTCTACCTCCATGATAGTCAAGATCACAGTTCCCTTGCTTTTTATGCATTGATAAATGAGTGAAGTTTAAACAGGGACTGCATTACTGTCTCTACCTAAACTTGACACGTTGTTGTAGTGTCCATGGTTTCACTCTAACAATAATCTCTTACCTGGCAGTAGCAGCCTGCAGGCATTGGGCTGGGCGGCCCATTGATAGTACTCTTTCTCAGTATGAAGCTCAGCTTCCGAGCAGCAAACATTGTAGGGAGGCACAGCTGGCAAGTTTCCCAGGTCCATGCTTGCTCCATTCGAGTTTTTCTTTCTTTGCATTCTGAGACTGCAGAGTGTAGGCTTGGGTTTATAATGGCGTAAAGAACACTACATGTCCCAAAATTCAAAGAAGAAAAACCTCGACTGCAACAGCTCCTCATGCATTGTCCTGGGAACCTTGGCAGGGCAGTTGCTGAGGAGGGACTGGGCACTAGACAACTGAGAGGCTGGGCCTGCCCTCTAATGAGCAGCATGTGGAGGTCCTGATTCTCATCCTGGGACAGACTGTAGGCAGTAAACACCAAGCAGCAAACAGGTTTGAGCAGTACTGGGCAACACATGTCACGTGCCCTGAACCTTGGCGCCTGCATACCGATTTTTAATATGGGCAAAACGGGTAGGCACAATCCCCTATTTTTAATATGGGCAACATGGGCATGCGCCACCAGCTCTCCCCCGACCCCTGCCTCCCACAGCGTGGGACCTCTTTACACCAAAGAGCGCGGGCGGCATAGTTCACACACCCGTTTTACTAGCCAGTACCTAGGGATCACTATTGAACAATACCACCGATGCATGCTATTATCGGCTGGAAGGAGCTGCGCAACACGCACAGGTGAGGGCGGCTCCAACAATTATCTCTGGTGGGCCCACCGTTCTTTAATACGGACTTTGCACGTAGTGCCCCCAGCACTATAGTTAAGCCACCCCAGAGGGGCCATTGCTCAGAGAAGAGTCAATAGGTCAAATAAACGTCTGCCACAGGACACGGCAACAGTGCGCAACCGTACATTTGCCCCACATGTGCCTCCGCTCCCCATCAACCATCACAGCAGTCTCGACTTTGGAGGCTTATATAATGCTATTTCACGCTATTTCACTGGCTCTAGAACTCATCACCAATGATCAGTAATGGTCGCGATTTTATACTTGTGCCTCAGGTCCCCATTAACCATCACAGCAGCCTCGACTTTGGAGGCTTATATTATGCTATTTCACGCTATTCCACTGGTTCCAGGACACAACTCATCACCAATGATCAGTAATGGTCGCGATTTTCTATGGCCACGAGGGTGCAATTTAATAATAACACTCCAGTTGAAACACTAGCAAAGATCATGGGACAGAGCTTGGCCACCTTGTCCACATTAACACTGCAGCCTTATTAATTCGACTTTACAGGTTCCTTCAATCGCTAAATCAGTGATCATCCTGGCCAGTCACGGTTGGGGCAGATTAATTTCTCAAATGAGGTGAGTCCTTCTGTTGGGTGGAAGGAAAGGGACACATGCGGTGGTAGAATGCAGGGGGAACACCACCACTCCCCCTTGCAGGACTATCCACCACCATTGAGTGTATCATCACGTGGCTACGCCACACATTGTTTTGGGTATTGCATGGCTATTAGCTTATGAAATTGTACATACAATGACTGTATCTTCTTGACTACAACAACTAGCTATGTTGTCTTCAACTGTGTCTAGTGCATATAACTACCCCCCCCTACCTGTTTTTGTTCCCCTCTTTCCTTCCCTGCCCCTTCCCTTCATTCCTTTCTCCTCGACGGTCTCATGGTTCACCATAACTTAAGAGACCTTGCAACGCAACCTATAATTGTTGTTTTTACTCTCTCCAGGTGCCTTTCTTTCAGAAAGTAGACAATTTTTAACCTCTTTCACTTATCACACAATTGGATTACTCTTTGAGTCCAGACTACAGGGGACGTGACTTTTTTGCAGTACCAAGCGATAGCCATCTCCTATGAGTAGTAGATGTAATTTAGGTCTTGATGAAATGCCTAGATCCTTTTGGACAGTATAGGGCATGAAACATGTCGACCATCCACACACCATATACATTTCTTTAGACCGAAGCGGGTATAATTCTTCCCCCTTCAGTCCATGACTCACTAGTCGATATTTTAACGCATAGCACAAGAACACAGTGAATAAAATTACCTTTGGAGTCTCTTGTAGCTATTTTTAGATCACATTCACTTCACTCCACTTCTAATCACGACACATAAGCCCTCTCATAACACCCATAGCTTCACAAAGGCAATCAGAAAAGTACTCCGGCAAAGAGCCCCCTCGTGGGGCCCGTTGGGCATTCCAGTGCTGGCACAACGAGGAGCTGCCCAATGATGAAGCATGACACCCCTCGGGTGTGTGAGGGCCCTTGCTCCTTATTGGGGCTATCCCAGTGCTAGTATGCACTCTCTTTCCAGTGCCTGGTATACACACACTTCCCTCTTCCCATCTCTCTTCTCTCCCTTCTCTCATAGGAACAGCATACTCCTTTTGTTTAGCAAACAGGTTCTACCTCTTCTTTTGTCTTCAGCGACACAGGACAGTTTGAAACTGTGGGCTAGCACAAAGAATGGGCAAAGCCCAAGAGACTAAATAAAAGTGAAGTGGGCTTAGGGTGAGGGTGACCTTCATGATGGCTGCCTCAATTTGTGACCTGCAGATCTGTCAAAAGTACTAAGGGTAAGTCAGAAGATAGCAGGGTCATCATAATTTAGGGTGACCACATTTTGAAAACTGAAAAGAATTAGCAAAGGCAATAGGTCTCGCCTATGAGAGAGCTACTGGCTTTGCCAATGTCTTTTAGCCATGTTGTACAGTGCAGCATGCCTAAAAGTTAGAAGAAAAGCGCTATGACGTTGCCAGATCTGGCCTCGTCATAGTGCTTGTTTTTCTGGTGGGAGAACAAGCAAAACAGTGCTACCCAAAACAAAAACCCAACTATAGGCCGTAGCATTACACAAAGAAACACACTACCAATTATTATAGTACTTCTCAAAAATGCAATAAAGATGTTTTTAAATATTACCTGTTGTGCAATAAACAGAGAATTGAGCTAGTCAAAATTAAAATAAATTGGGTACACTGGTTTGTGTAAGAGTACCATAATTGGCAGAGGGTTTTGGTACCACAGGACTATAAATCTGTGACTTGATTTGCAAAAATGTAAAATAAACATTTTAGGGGATTTGACTAAAAAAGACAAAAAAGGATAGTTGTGTGTGACCAAAAGGCACCATTAATTAAAAAAAAGCTAAATTAACGGTAAGTAATGTGCGGACTCTAAGCCCCCCTTAAGTTTAAGTCAACAAATATTACACAAGCGACAGTGTATACACTGTCTTAAGCAAGACCTAAAACCGGGACCTCAGACACATAGATGTAGGACCACAATTTTGTATCAACTAAGAGCCATAATGAACAAAAAAGGAGATTAGGTGAACTAAAGTATTTGCCTAGGATCACAATTTGATCAAGGAAGGAATCTGTATTTGATACCAGATTTTCTAGTTTCACACTATGCAATTAGCTACTAGTTGGGTATCTCTTTCAGACATTAAAGGTTACTGCTTTGTCCATAATTCTTAGGGGATGAGATTAGAGCATGAGTGACAGGCAGAATCCACATTTTGTTTTGGATAGTTTTACATAGCACAAATCTTGCTCAAGGACATAAGAGCTCTTCACAAGAGCCTGACTTCAAAACACACTTTTTTTCAGCTCAGTGAGATTTTCCAGGGTTGACAGGGTGCAGAGGCAAGGCTGGTACTCGAACCCCGTTCTTCATGTTACATGGTCAGCAGCTGTAGCCATGAGGTTACCTCCAGTGAAAGCTTGGCTTGTTCTGGGTTTAAGGTTCCAAAAGACCTCGAGCTGAGGCAGAGCCAGGAGTCTGTCTGGAGCCTAACTCTAGCTGTTTGTGGCTCACTCACCTCTACAGTGTGGTTGCATTCTGGGACTTGTAGTTTTGCATCTGTAAAAACAGAACTGAAAGTTTCTGGAAGCAAATGTGAAAACCAGGTCCTAATAATTATGAATATGTGCCTACAAGACAGAAGGGAAGGTGGTGGAGAAAAGCACAAGGATCCATAAAAACAAGTGCCTTTTCTACGATATGATACCTTTTTTAAATCTGGATAGAACCTCAAAGTTTTGCCAAATTCTGTTGCAATGCAATTGAAAATAGTGCAAATATGTTTTCATTAAATAGCCCTTCTTTTCAAAAGTTTGTTTTGAAGCTAAGGGGAAATCTCATAAGGGAGGTCAACAGAGAGTTTTCTCCAGGGCTTCAAATCAAATAAACAAGTGTGGGGTCTCTAAAAGGTTGTGGCCTATGTAATTAAGGGTGTGCTTAAACATGTAAACATTGGGGCAGATTCCCCAAAGTGTTATGTTGCCCAGGCATCACACCAGGTAACACAAGGGCAACACAACACTACCGCCACCTTGCATGGCCCTGCTGTGTTGGAAAAATCTGGAGTAACGCAAGGCAGCACAAGTCGCTGCCTTGTGTTACCCTGCACCCAGGGAGGCATTCCATGGGTGCAGCATGGGTGTACCCATGCATCCACCAATGGATTAAGGTGCATTCCCAGATATACCATGAGTGGTAGACCTGGAAATGTGTCAAAATGTTATGCCATCCCAGGGGAGGTGTAACAAGTAGATATTTCTTTATTGTGCCCCGTTTTTCCTCTTTCTACATGTGCTGCATTCTTCAGCATAAACAGAAAGAGGAAACATCCCAGCAGATTGTTTGTCTGCAGGAAGGTGTCCCTTCCTCCACAAAAACAATCCTGCCTGCACCATGACACAAGAGTACCTGAGTTGACGCTAGGCAGCCAAACGGGGCCAGCACGAGGCAAGGATGGGGATGCACCATATACTGTTAAATATGGTGCATTCCTGCCCTCTCCCTTTCAGGCGCATCCCAGTAAGGTGTCTTGCTGTGTTGTGGGAAATATTGACAAATCTGCTGCTAAATTGCTGTGATTCCCATAGTGTTTCACCCAGCCAGTGTTTAGGTTCCTCGCTGTGCTTTCTGTTATCACATCCAGATATATATTGCAACAACTGACATACACCTAAAACCAGGCAAAACCAAAGGGGATGATGGACGGAGTGTTGAACATTGCAAGCACTCACCCTCAGTCAACTGATCTGGGTTTAATCCATCATCATTCTTTAGCTCACTCCGCCACCCCAGCTCAGACATGGCCATATGCAAATCAGTCTGACCCTGTGCCTCATGGGAACAGTTCAGCCCGAACTGCCAAGCCATGTCTTCCCTAGACTGGAAACAAGCATCCTGGGACCAGTTTCGGGTTCATAACCCTCATCAGCCAGGCTATCTTGAATCCAGTGGCAAAGTGAGCAAGGGACCCACGTCTGGGCATACCCTGCCAACTTAGGGCAAACTTAGCAAAACCAAAGGGGATGATGGACGGAGTGTTGAACATTGCAAGCACTCACCCCAGTCAACTGATATGGGTTTAATCCATCATCATTCTTTAGCTCACTCCGCCACCCCAGTTCAGACATGGCCATATGCAAATCAGTCTGACCCTGTGCCTCATGGGAACAGTCCAGCCCGAACTGCCAAACCATGTCTTCCCTGGACCGGAAACAAGCATCCTGGGACTGGTTTCGGGTTCATAACCCTCATCAGCCAGGCTATCTTGAATCCAGTGGCAAAGTGAGCAAGGGACCCACGTCTGGGCATACCCTGCCAACTTAGGGCGAACTTAGCAAAACCAAAGGGGAAGATGGACGGAGTGTTGAACATTGCAAGCACTCACCCCCAGTCAACTGATCTGGGTTTAATCCATCATCATTCTTTAGCTCTCTCCACCACCCCAGTTCAGACATGGCCATATGCAAATCAGTCTGACCCTGTGCCTCATGGGAACAGTCCAGCCCGAACTGCCAAGCCATGTCTTCCTGGATCGGAAACAAGCATCCTGGGACCGGTTTCGGGTTCAAAACCCTCATCAGCCAGGCTATCTTGAATCCAGTGGCAAAGTGAGCAAGGGACCCACGTCTGGGCATACCCAGATAGCCTGGCTGATGACGGCTGTAAGCCAGAAACCGGTCCCAGGATGCTTGTTTCCGTTCCAGGGAAGACATGGCTTGGCAGCTCGGGCTGGACTGTTCCCATGAGGCCCAGGGTCAGACTGATTTGCATATGGCCATGTCTGAACTGGGGTGGCGGAGTGAGCTAAAGAATGATGATGGATTAAACCCAGATCAGTTGACTGGGGGTGAGTGCTTGCATTGTTCAACACTCGGTCCATCATCCCCTTTGGTTTTGCTATGTTCGCCCTAAGTTGGCAGGGTATGCCCAGACGTGGGTCCCTTGCTCACTTTGCCACTGGATTCAAGATAGCCTGGCTGATGACGGCTGTAAGCCAGAAACCGGTCCCAGGATGCTTGTTTCCGGTCCAGGGAAGACATGGCTTGGCAGCTCGGGCTGGACTGTTCCCATGAGGCACAGGGTCAGACTGATTTGCATATGGCCATGTCTGAACTGGGGTGGCGGAGTGAGCTAAAGAATGATGATGGATTAAACCCAGATCAGTTGACTGGGGGTGAGTGCTTGCAATGTTCAACACTCCGTCCATCATCCCCTTTGGTTTTGCTATACACCTAAAACCATCCAGGACTATTTGGTTGTTAGCTCTTTAAGATAACTGAGTAACAACAATGCTTTAGTTTTATGTAATTAATAATGAAAATGTTTCAATTCTGAAATTGGGAGAATGTGAATTAAATATTACTGAAGCCTGTGGAAGGGGGTAGTCGTCTATGGTATGTCTCAATCATTCCTGTTATAATCACTTTATGTTAGACATGTACACACTTTAAACCTTAATTTGCATATCATACACCTCATCTTTCCTCTTCTGCACCCTCTTTTCCTTCTCTTGAATGCACTTCCTCACATCTCTTTCACTTCACCACCCCTAAACAGACAAGGCACTCACTCACCTGCAAACTCTGCATTTTCTTTTGCCTTGTCAATATTTTGACGATTGTGATGTCCTTCACATACATTTCTACAGAATTGCAACTGAAATATATGACCATTTCTCTGTTCATTCTGCAGAGATGCCAAGGATTGGATGTCCATGTATTTTGAACACCTTTTTGACCCACTGACAGGCATCATGAGAAGCTCGAGCTGCCTCTAAACTCCAGCGTGCTCAGTCATTGCAGATTATAGATACACGGAGGTGACTTAGTTGAAAATATGCACTATATAAATTTAAAATGCTAAATGAAAAAAAACTAGAAACATAACATCCCGGAAGTAGTTAACACATTTAAGGAATGCAATATTAAGTAAAACTTGAAATATAAACAAAAACCAAATCGCTTCAAAAATCGACCAGTGTTTTTGAAATTATGGTTAAGAACATGAATACAGGGCCTGAGGAGGACCCATTTCAATGTCCTTTCTTTATTACTACCATCTCTGAGACCGGGCAAGACCGGTCCACTTAAAGTCCTGGGGCCTTATTACGACTTTGGCGGCCCTCCTGCATCACTGCCACCGCTCCATTTGCAGGAGGACCGCCAAGGCTGTGGTGTGTCCACCTGCCACATTCAGACTTGAATCTAGGGAGGGCGGGTGGTGCTGCGGGGGTCTCATGGCAGTGGGCTGTTAGGCTCATAGGAGACCATAACAAGCAGCCTGCCACCGTGACAGTGCCTGCAGCACGTTCCTGCACGGGGTTGCATGCATGTCACACCGTGCAGGATCTTGGGTGCAATTACAGGCGGGCACAACATGTGCCCCCCTTTGCATGAACCCCCAGATCCAGATCTGGCAGGGGGCCCTGCTGCCTCTTCGCCACCTGAGCCTGCCATTAAAAGGGGGGTGAAAAGGCAACTCGTAGAATGCTCAGCGGTGCTGGCAGCGGCATTGCCAGCATATTCAAGCCAGTTGCAGACCCCTGGCCCAGTGGGATATGCGATCCTGGCGGAGCTGGCTGTCTCGTGGTAGTTCAACAGCCACCATGAGTACGGCGGTCCTGAGTACTCGTAATAAGGCCCTAAGTCTTTTCAGATGCTGATTTGCCTCTCTTTTACATATTACTGTGCTGCTTCACTGAAACACTCCAGCACAGCAGGAGAAACTATAAACAATATTAAAATAATTATTTTCTATGCCCACGGTGATAACAGAGGAGAGGGACATAGGAAATGGCCCTCCTCGAAGTGCTCGAGAGATTTATTTATCTGCCTCATGCCCCCACCTTGTCCCCCGCACCCTCTCATTCCAAAATTACGGGGGGGATATATCCCCCTCGTCCCCCACACTTCCTATGCCCATGGTTGCCTTGGCCATCACCGGCAGCGGTATTGACCCAAACACATCACCCTAGCCCAGAGCGTCCAAGTGAGCCTTCAAGGCAATTACCTGAAAACATTACATTTCGCTCAGGACACGAGGAAGCATCACAATCAAAGCATCGTTATGACCTGCAATTCAAACCCTAGGCATAGATTTCGAGAGCATGTGTGCTGTGTAGGGTCTTTGCTTTAGGCCCTCATGCAGCCATACAAACGACATGCACACATAGGGGCATATTTACAAGCCCCTATCGCCACCACAACATCACTTTCAGTGACGTTGTGATGGCGATAGGGGCCTCGCCTTATTTACATGGCAACATTACGCCACTTATATGTATTTAGCATGAAAGGGGAGGACAATGGGTGTTGCATAGGGCATGCCACCGCACTACCCATTGATTTTTACGCTGCCCCCTATTTACAAGGGTGGTGTAAGTAAGAGGCAGCACCAAAATTAATACAAGGGAAAACCTGGTCTTAAACAGGCGAAACGAGGAGAAATGCTTTATTTCTCCTCGTTTTTGCTGTTTCCATGTGTGCTGCGTTGTGCAGCACACATAGAAACTAACCCTGGGCGGAGTGCACAAAAAACTCTGCCGCACTACGCGGAGCTCCACGAGCTGCAGAGTTTCTTTAGATAAATGCAGTGTGGGGTGATTGTCAGTGCCAGGTGCTTGTCCGCACTGTGCAATCATTGCGAACGGCATCATGCACAGCGCAAGCGGGCGCTGCTTCTTTTCTACCGCTCGAGTAGATTTTTAGTCTGTAGGGCTTGACTCTTGTCCTGTCAGTAGGTCATAATTTTTCTCTTCCTCGTGGACCTCTCACAGGTCCCTGTCTTGTCAGTAGGATGTGACTCCTCTCCTTGTGGACCTCTCACAGGTCCTGTCCAGTTCGTAGGACTTCACTTCATTTTGCCTCATGGACTCTCGCAGGTCCTATCCCATCCTCAGAGATCTTCTCAGTGCTCTGCTCCCTGGATGGAGGGTCTCCATTCTTCTTTTTTCTACGCTTGAGGGCATAGTGCTTGCGGCTTGAGGCTACGCCATCGCGCCACTTGGTCTGTCCTCAGTGCGGGCTCGCTTGGCAAGGTCAGTCACTCCATGTGACACTGTCACTGGAAGGCCTCTGGTGCCCATTCGGTGCTAGGGGTGGCCAGCTGATGCAGCCCTTGATATGCGGCATTGCTTCTTCCTCTTGGAGGGCTCTCTTTTCAGGGATTCTGCCAGTGCTGTCAGATTCTTGGGTGTAGCCCTCTGTGCACCTCTGCTCTTGTGCTGTCAGTCCTTCTTCATGGGTGCCTTCTTCTGGTGCTTTGCATGCCCGTTCTTCTGGCTTGCATTGGTGGCCGTTCACCACTTGGGGCAGGTGGCACAATCCCCTTGCTTGCGGTGGCATCAGACAGTCACTGGGGGCGCACCCTGCACATGTTCTCCTCGTGCCTTTTGTGGGGCTTGCTGCCTTTTCTTTGCTGTGCTGCTTGGAACTTGTCTCCCTTCTCTTTACTGGGTCGCTGCCTTTTTACAGCTCTACTGCTATGGGTTGGGCTGCCTTTGGCTTCACTCCATGGCTTGCATTAGACTCATGGCAGCCGTCTTAGTTGGGGCAGCTTTGGGCATCTTAGGGCTCTCTCTCTACAGGTGTTCACAGGCTCTCCCCTTCAAAATGATAGGCAGCCTACAGGAGGCATGTGGTGCTCTCCTGACAGTCCCTTTTTGTTTTGCCTGGGACCTTCTTCTGCTATCAGTCATTCAAGGCAGAGGCATGAGTCTGTGGCCTCACTCCTAGATCACTTTTCATTTACTTCAGCCACTTTCAAATGACCGTTAAAGGTTCTGCGTTATTTCTGTGAAAAACAAATATAAGACAATGACATCACAGTATGACCAACATAATTAACAAAAGTAAATACATACAGCAATCATGTGCATATATCCTATACATAATACAAAAAATACAATAAACAAACAAAAAGAATCAAAAACACAATAAATCAAAAGTATATATACTACAGTGGCTAACAGTTTGATGATGAATTTTCTTCATATCTACGCGCGTTTCGGCGTACAGAGCGCCTTCATCAGGACAGCCACAATAAATCCTATACCAGGGCCAGATGAATTGGTAGTCAGGCCAAAGTTTGTATGGGATATAGGAGTGTGAAGATAAAAATATGATGAATAGCTCGTGGTTGAGTAAATGAGGCACTTGGGGCCAGTCAGCCTATGGCCCGAAATAAGACACAAGATAGCAGTGATACTGGGAGATCGACAAAAACATAAAAGATAAAATCTTGAGTGATAGTATATCTTTTCCAGGAAGTATCCCTTAAATATGTTTTTATTGATTTAGCCATGCAAACATTGTACAATACACTGGGCAAGCAGTACATTTTGTGTACAAGTATACATAAGAGGTATCTTCTCACGGATATAATTCGATCCTTAAAGATAAAGAATAAAAAATTTTTTTTTAAAACAATGTATTTCCACAACAGTCGTATTGATACTTATAGTTTATACTGAGACGTAACCCGGTCAATCTTATCAAGAAAACATAACATCATAACTCTAACTATCCGCGATCCCCCCCGAGTCACATATGGAATTACTCTACCTTACAGGTGCATTACAGGCCAGATACTAAGTATGTGTAAAGATGTCTTACACTGCGCCCAGGGTATGCGAGACCTGTGGGCTTGCTACCGCCTCGGAGTTAGTCTCTGCAGTATCTTGCGTCTCTACTACTTGTGAGGAAAGGCCCTCCCCCCCGTGGACACCCGTGATCATGACATGCCAAGCCATCGCATCTTCTTCTATTTTTTCATCTTTTTGGACTCGCCTCATCCAGATCAGCTCTGCCGTCGCTCATTCCCGCAGATCCCCAGTCCACTGCTTCGCCGTGGGGGGCCTCGGACTCATCCAACTAATCGCAATACGTCTTTTAGCCAAAACTAATCCCAGCTGGACGAATTTACGTGTAAGCTTTTTCCCTTTAGGTCTGGGGAGCAATCCCAGCAAAATCTCTTTAATTGATTGAGGTAATGTCCACCCCATCACTCTGCGTAAAGTCTCCAATATTAACCCCCAGAAGAGCCCCAGCTCTGGGCAATCCCATATCATATGTAGGAACTGGGCGTCACCATGCCTGCACCTGGGACACCCAGCAAGGGCGATCCGGGTATATTTTATGTAGTACACTCGGTGTCAGGTAGGTTTGGTGCACTATGTTAAATTGTGTAAGTTTAAATATGGTATTGGAGCTTATACTTTTAACCCCTTCGTACACCTTTTGCCATTCTGGGTCTGTCAAGGGCTCCCCCAGGACCACATCCCACTTAGCCTGAATAGGGAGCGGGTGCATACTCAGATCCCCTCTCAACGCCTTATAGATGTGTGATACCAATCTACGGCCCCCCGATAATGTCACGAGAGCCTAAAGCGCAGCAGTAGTAGGTGGCTCCTCCGGAAACATCGGCCACACCTCCCCTGCGACCGCAGAGATCTTGGCATACTGAAGATATTGCCCCCTTCCTAGCTCAAACATGGTTTCCGCCTCCTCTCTGGTAATGAGCTTTTGTCCCAAATATAGATCCCCCATCGTAGAGCAGCCCCCCTCCGTCCACCTAAGAATGGACATGGTTTGACTTACTTGTTTAAACGGCACCACCGCCCACAACGGGGCTCCCGGGGTGTTGGACTTGGCCCTTTTTGGCAGGTTCACCCCTAAACTTTTTGCCTTGTATGTTAGTAGTTTTAAGTCTCTGGGCACTTTAGCACTGTAGTCCAGTGTAAAGTGCGTGCGCGCTGAGTGCGTGTGGTGAGATTGTCCTGCCCTCCCATAGGAATGCATGGGGGATATGTGTGTCCATGGTAATTCCTGGTGTGAGAGGAGTGCAGGGGCGAGTTTAGTATGTGCGAACTCGTGAGAATAAATGCTGCGCAATGGTGTGCGCAGATTTATTGTGACTAGTGCAAAAATGCCACTTTTAGAAGTTGGCATTTATGTGTGCTCTGTGTCTGCCTGCCTGATGTGGATTACATGTCTGGCTCTGTGAGTGACAGGAGCTGGGAGGTGTGTGTGGCTGCAGGAGGGGCAGGGTGAGTCAGCGCTAGGCTGAATGGGACACCTGAGCTGAGAGTGGTGGGAGGAGTTGCACCTGGGACCTGAATAGGGCTGGGCCTTCCCTCCACAATGCTGGCTCCACCCCCTGTGGTGCGTCTGATGTCCCTAGCCTGTCCTGTGAAAGGAGAGAGGAGCTGAGCAAAACAAAGTGCTCCAAAGCTCCCCCAAACCAGTTGCGTCTGGTTTTTCCCCAGCCCTGCACCTTTACACAAAGGAAAAACTGTGTATAAAAGAAGGGGCTGTGACCCCATGAAAATGTTCAGTTCTGTTCTGTTCCTGATACTGACGGAGGGGGCTTGCTGCTGCTGGGGCCCAGGAGGGACCGCCATGGGGGCTGCCTCCTGCTGGAGGGCCCTGTGTGCTGGCCCCTGGGCCCAGCTCTGCCCCTGAAACGCTCCTGGACTTTTTTTTGCTAAGGAGCTGTGGCTCCTACCCCTGTGAGCGCTATATGCTGATGCCTTTTCTTGCTTCTAGCGCCTAGGAGCGCTATCCTTGAAACTGCCCAGCTGATGGAGAACCAGGGGGGCTGCGCAGCGCTGCAGCCCTTGCTGGGGGAACCCCCAGCGTAAGAGATTCCCCCGTTGTGCTTTCATTGCGGGTGCCCACCCCGCTCCTACTTTTATTTAAAGGGAGGGAGCCTACCCCTCATTGCCGGTGCTTTTAGTTGACTGCGTGTGCCCACCACGCAGTATTGCCGCCTTCTGATTTATTTTTAGTGGCGGGTGGCCTCCTGGCGTTTCTGCTTATCTGGCGGGTGCCCACCCCGCCAGTATCTTTGATCACAGCGGGAGCCCACCCCGCGTTACACCGCCGCGGCCGATCGGCCGAACAGGAAGTCAGGCGGCTTTGCCTGACTAGGGGCGGAGCGTGCAGGGCGTCCGGCGAGCCAGGACAGGAAGTCCCGGCCGCCGCCGGAGGAGCTGCCCGGAGCCTCGCAGGCTCCACACTGAAGTCCCGGGTCCCAGGAGGGGGCCCGGGTGAAGTCCACAGAGAATCCAGGCGGGAGCCCACCCCGCGCTGGACATTGTGAGGAGAGGAGTCCGGACGAAGCCTCCCCGCGAGGGAGCAGAGCAGGAAGTCCGGTGAGTGGAGCCTGGTGGGGAGGGGTGTGTCGAGGCACGCTATCGGTGCCTGCCCCGTAGTTGCTCCCCGAGGCACAGAGGTGCCAGAGCCTCCTGAGTCTTCACAGCGGTACCGCCATGGCGGACCGCTGCACCGATGGGGCATATTTGTTTTTAGGGACACAGTGGGGGTCCCGAGGCCCAAGGGGGGCCCGTGCCTCTTCCATTTTTGGCCATTTGTACAGCTGCCCCGCCTGCTAGAGGGCAGCTGCATCATGGGGGCATTTTGTGGTTGATAAGAGTCCCGGAGTGGGGCTCAGACGGCATGCGTAGTGCCAGTGCCATATTTGCAACTTGGGGGCATCTTTGTTGTTAGATGGCCCAGAGGGGCCCGATGCTTTCCCCGTTTGGCTATATTTGCACAGTTGCCCCACCGGCCAGTGGGCAGCTGCAACGTTGGGCATATTTGTTTAAAGGGCCGTTGAGAGCCCATGCCTCATTTGAATGTTTTACAGCTGCCCAGCAAGTAGTGGGCAGCTGCACCGTTTAGGTCTTTATTTAGGGGACATACCTTCTACGCTAGGAGTGAGATGTACTCCTCTGCCCCACACTTTCCCAGCTGCCCAGCAAGTAGTGGGCAGCTGCAACGTTTAGGTGTGCGCAATTGCGCACCCTTGACTTTCGCTGCTTTGGCAGCGCGCCCTGACTTTGGACATAGGGCATTTGAGCCCCTTTTCTGAGATGGCCAGATGGCCAGGGGGGACTGTTAGGTTTGTAGGGCGCCAGGCCCTAAATGTGATTTATGCCTCCGCTAAGGTTTCTACTGTGAGGTATGTCCTAATGTGATTATGTGGTGCTAGGAAATGTGATGCATTTACCGTGATTTACGCACCCTGTTTTATGCCTCTAATGTACTGTCATGATTATGAGGTTTTGCATAATGTGTTTATGCTTGTGATTTTATTATTACCTAATGCGTTTAGGTTGTGAGTTATTCTCTACTGTGATTTACGCCCCTAATGTGAGTTATACTTAGGAGGTTAGGGTCTAATGTGTTTAGACTTATGAGAGGATTGCATAATGTATTTATGCTGGTGAGGTTGGCGCAGAATGTAATTTGCACCTAATGTGATACTGTGCATAATGTAGTTTATGTTACAGGCTGATGCTAAGTACAGTGGTTACCAGTGATTACTGGTTGTACGTTTATGATGTGTTCTACATTTATTATAAGTGATACGTATACTAAGTTTGCTTTGTGCTGGTTCTGACAGTGGTCCAGTTGGCCCTGTCAGGTGTAAATAATCCCTTGTAAATATGACCCCGTGCCAGGTGGCACGATGTATATTATGTGAGTACTATTCTAATGTGTTTTATGATAATACAAAGGCTATTTTTATATATAACCTTGTGTGGAGTTCCTTCTTGTGGTGTGCCTGGTATGTTGTTGCTCTGTGCGTGCGCAAACGCTTTACACATTGCCTCCGGGATAAGCCTGACTGCTCGTGCCAAGCTACCAAGGGGGTGAGCAGGGGTTATCTTTGGCGTGTAACTCCCTTGCCCTGACTAGAGTGGTGGTCTCTGCCTGGCTTTGGCGCAAGCCTTAGCCAACCAGAGATCCCATTTCTAACATTGGTTGTCAGCGGTGGGGATTAGGACTTGCGTTTGCGCAGTACCACAGCGACAACTGGCTGCACTACAAAACTCTGCATTTTAGATAGTCACATGGAAAGGGATTATTGTTTCTGAGTTTGTTTTAAGGGTCATTTCTTTTTGAAATGTGTTTCTTGTGCACTATGAGTTGGGTGTCCTGCCAAGGACAGAAACCAGAGAATCTGGAGGAGAGACTGCCCTTGAGCCATTGCGCTGGTTCTTGGGTTGGCCTACAGTGGGGACTTAATTGGTATGGAGTCACTAGCTCGGGAGGGTAGATTATCCCCTAAGTGCAGTGTGAGTTTTCTGGATTCACCAGTAAGGGTGGGATCCAGTGGTGGCAGCGAAGTGTGTGTCCAGTGCATGAAGTCCCTGTCCCGTTCCCAGAGTATGGTACCTGGTGCTCAGTAAGAGGGGTGCAGGTTGAGATTCAGGGACAGTAAGGAACTGTCTCACCGGTCTGGGGGGTGTGTGGATGAGTGATGTGCTGCTGGACGCTGGGGTGAGTTCTCTGAAATAAGGAGCTTGCTGAATAATTGAGTGTGAGTTCTCTGAAATAAGGAACTTGCATGGGGGAGTAACCTTGAGGGATGGTGCAGGTGTCTCCTAACCCGCGTGGCGGAGATGGTTCAAATGAACCCAACTAGGAACCGTTATAGTGAGGAGGTTGGGAACCTAGTCTGTCCTGTTGGACTGTTCTGTATGGGGGATCTCCCCGTGTTAGAGGATCTGAAGAGGCATTTGAGAGTGATTCCAAATGGAGTGGCTGAGGTGTCTTCCAGCCCAGAGTGGTGGAAGAGGTTCAGAGTAGCCCAGCTAGGTCCCGGTGTAGGGGCTCACGTCCTGTCTCAGAGGGGAAGGAGTGAGTGGGACTGCGTGTCTCCAGGTGCCCAAAACCCCGTCTCAGGGCCTGGATGGTTTCTTTAGGGAACACCAGGTTGGGAGCCTAGGCTGTACTTTTAGACCATTTGAGGAGGATCTCCCAGTGTCTAGAGGACGTGGAGCGTCTGTAACCAGAGCTCCAGCAGTCCTGGTGCTAGGCAGCACCGCTCCTAAGTGGAGGGTGCAGAAGTCCTGATTGAGGGGTGAGAGGGGGAGAGGTTCCCCAGTGGAAAAACCAGTGGGTCCAGAAGGGGCCATGGGGACACCACTTCTGCCCTGGGTTTGTGCCCGGCAGACTGTCACACGACACATTAGTTATGTGTCACCCTCGGGGGGGATTGCGTGCTCCCCGTGAAGTCCTGTTTCGCCGGGCATCTGACCAAAGGGTAGCGTCCCTGGGTTGGGGAGCCAGGTTCAGGTGTTTGCCTGTCCTGGACAGCAGGGCGGCTGTAATCAGTGTCCTGGCCGGTTTGCCTTCTAGGGTGTACCACTCCAGTTGGGAGGGTATCGGACTCTGGAAGGGGGTGCAGAGGGAGGGAGTACCTGCCTCTGACCCCGGTGCAGCCGGTGAATTTGGATGCCAGGTGGTAGATCAGTTCATGGAGAGAGGTCCTGAACTGGTGGGAGAGTTGTGTTCTGGAGGGTGCTTTTCCTGGGAGAGTGCGCGACCCCAGAACTAGAGGTAGGGGGAGGAGATGCTTCGCCTGTGACCTCTGGTCAGCCTGAGGGTGCGGACCCTAGGTTGAAGGATCAGTGGTAGTTTGGAACTACACTGAGAGGGAGAGTGGAGAATGGCTATTGGATGCCAGGGGTTACTGCCCCCCACTCTGTGGATTGGCAAGGACCAGTGGTATCTGGGTGGCCCAGGGCCTGGTCCTGGCCGTGGACAACTAGGGAGTACCCGTGGGGTAGCCTAGTTGGTCCTGAGTTATTTTTCCAGAGGGAACCACATGGGTTCAGAGTGGCGTAGAACCGGAGGGTGTCCCTGCAGTGCAGGCCCGCGTCCGTGTTCTATCGCCCCAAGCAGGGAAGCCCATCACAGTGGTGATTGGTCTGCCCTGCGTTTTGGCTGGAAGGGGTTGTGTTGGACTTGGCCCTTTTGGCAGGTTCACCCCTAAACTTTTTGCCTTGTATGTTAGTAGTTTTAAGTCTCTGGGCACTTTAGCACTGTGGTCCAGTGTAAAGTGCGTGCGCGCTGAGTGCGTGTGGTGAGATTGTCCTGCCCTCCCATAGGAATGCATGGGGGATATGTGTGTCCATGGTAATTCCTGGTGTGAGAGGAGTGCAGGGGCGAGTTTAGTATGTGCGAACTCGTGAGAATAAATGCTGCGCAATGGTGTGCGCAGATTTATTGTGACTAGTGCAGAAATGCCACTTTTAGAAGTTGGCATTTATGTGTGCTCTGTGTCTGCCTGCCTGATGTGGATTACATGTCTGGCTCTGTGAGTGACAGGAGCTGGGAGGTGTGTGTGGCTGCAGGAGGGGCAGGGTGAGTCAGCGCTAGGCTGAATGGGACACCTGAGCTGAGAGTGGTGGGAGGAGTTGCACCTGGGACCTGAATAGGGCTGGGCCTTCCCTCCACAATGCTGGCTCCACCCCCTGTGTTGCGTCTGATGTCCCTAGCCTGTCCTGTGAAAGGAGAGAGGAGCTGAGCAAAACAAAGTGCTCCAAAGCTCCCCCAAACCAGTTGCGTCTGGTTTTTCCCCAGCCCTGCACCTTTACACAAAGGAAAAACTGTGTATAAAAGAAGGGGCTGTGACCCCATGAAAATGTTCAGTTCTGTTCTGTTCCTGATACTGACGGAGGGGGGGCTTGCTGCTGCTGGGGCCCAGGAGGGACCGCCATGGGGGCTGCCTCCCTGCTGGAGGGCCCTGTGTGCTGGCCCCTGGGCCCAGCTCTGCCCCTGCAACTCTCCTGGACTTTTTTTTGCTAAGGAGCTGTGGCTCCTACCCCTGTGAGCGCTATTTGCTGATGCCTTTTCTTGCTTCTAGCGCCTAGGAGCGCTATCCTTGAAACTGCCCAGCTGATGGAGAACCAGGGGGGCTGCGCAGCGCTGCAGCCCTTGCTGGGGGAACCCCCAGCGTAAGAGATTCCCCCGTTGTGCTTTCATTGCGGGTGCCCACCCCGCTCCTACTTTTATTTAAAGGGAGGGAGCCTACCCCTCATTGCCGGTGCTTTTAGTTGACTGCGTGTGCCCACCACGCAGTATTGCCGCCTTCTGATTTATTTTTAGTGGCGGGTGCCCACCTCGCGTTTCTGCTTATCTGGCGGGTGCCCACCCCGCCAGTATCTTTGATCACAGCGGGAGCCCACCCCGCGTTACACCGCCGCGGCCGATCGGCCGAACAGGAAGTCAGGCGGCTTTGCCTGACTAGGGGCGGAGCGTGCAGGGCGTCCGGCGAGCCAGGACAGGAAGTCCCGGCTGCCGCCGGAGGAGCTGCCCGGAGCCTCGCAGGCTCCACACTGAAGTCCCGGGTCCCAGGAGGGGGCCCGGGTGAAGTCCACAGAGAATCCAGGCGGGAGCCCACCCGCGCTGGACATTGTGAGGAGAGGAGTCCGGACGAAGCCTCCCCGCGAGGGAGCAGAGCAGGAAGTCCGGTGAGTGGAGCCTGGTGGGGAGGGGTGTGTCGAGGCACGCTATCGGTGCCTGCCCCCGTAGTTGCTCCCCCGAGGCACAGAGGTGCCAGAGCCTCCTTGAGTCTTCACAGCGGTACCGCCATGGCGGACCGCTGCACCAATGGGGCATATTTGTTTTTAGGGACCCAGTGGGGTCCCGAGGCCCACGGGGGCCCGTGCCTCTTCCATTTTTGGCCATTTGTACAGCTGCCCCGCCTGCTAGAGGGCAGCTGCATCATGGGGGCATTTTGTGGTTGATAAGAGTCCCGGAGTGGGGCTCAGACGGCATGCGTAGTGCCAGTGCCATATTTGCATCTTGGGGCATCTTTGTTGTTAGATGGCCCAGAGGGCCCGTGCTTTCCTCCGTTTGGCTATATTTGCACAGTTGCCCCACCGGCCAGTGGGCAGCTGCAACGTTGGGCATATTTGTTTAAAGGGCCGTTGAGAGCCCATGCCTCATTTGAATGTTTTACAGCTGCCCAGCAAGTAGTGGGCAGCTGCACCGTTTAGGTCTTTATTTAGGGGACATAGCTTCTACGCTAGGAGTGAGATGTACTCCTCTGCCCCACACTTTCCCAGCTGCCCAGCAAGTAGTGGGCAGCTGCAACGTTTAGGTCTGCGCAATTTCGCACCCTTGACTTTCGCTGCTTTGGCAGCGCGCCCTGACTTTGGACATAGGGCATTTGAGCCCTTTTTCTGAGATGGCCAGATGGCCAGGGGGGACTGTTAGATTTGTAGGGTGCCAGGCCCTAAATGTGATTTATGCCTCCGCTAAGGTTTCTACTGTGAGGTATGTCCTAATGTGATTATGTGGTGCTAGGAAATGTGATGCATTTACCGTGATTTACGCACCCTGTTTTATGCCTCTAATGTACTGTCATGATTATGAGGTTTTGCATAATGTGTTTATGCTTGTGATTTTATTATTACCAAATGCGTTTAGGTTGTGAGTTATTCTCTACTGTGATTTACGCCCCTAATGTGAGTTATACTTAGGAGGTTAGGGTCTAATGTGTTTAGACTTATGAGAGGATTGCATAATGTATTTATGCTGGTGAGGTTGGCGCAGAATGTAATTTGCGCCTAATGTGATACTGTGCATAATGTAGTTTATGTTACAGGCTGATGCTAAGTACAGTGGTTACCAGTGATTACTGGTTGTACGTTTATGATGTGTTCTACATTTATTATAAGTGATACGTATACTAAGTTCGCTTTGTGCTGGTTCTGACAGTGGTCCAGTTGGCCCTGTCAGGTGTAAATAATCCCTTGTAAATATGACCCCGTGCCAGGTGGCACGATGTATATTATGTGAGTACTATTCTAATGTGTTTTATGATAATACAAAGGCTATTTTTATATATAACCTTGTGTGGAGTTCCTTCTTGTGGTGTGCCTGGTATGTTGTTGCTGTGTGCGTGCGCAAACGCTTTACACATTGCCTCCGGGATAAGCCTGACTGCTCGTGCCAAGCTACCAAGGCGGTGAGCAGGGGTTATCTTTGGCGTGTAACTCCCTTGCCCTGACTAGAGTGGTGGTCTCTGCCTGGCTTTGGCGCAAGACTTAGCCAACCAGAGATCCCATTTCTAACACGGGGCATAGGGCGCTCTCTTATCCGCAGTTTTGATTGTGAGTTCCCAAATCTCGGCCACATGTCTTATAATATATGGGAGGCTCTCTGGCACTCAGGATCCTGTCATAAGGTTCCAGGAAGTATAAATCAGAAACTTCTCCAGATAATGAATGGCTTTCAGAATGAGGTAACGCCTCACGAAACAGTTCCAACAATATTCAAAGAGTCTAGGCTGCATAGAAAATTCCGCTGCAAAGATTGGCAGCAAGGATACAAGCTGCACCTTGTCACCGGCCAGACTGCTATTCTTGCGGCATCAGCTTTTCCTGCGCAGCGCACTCCCTCCTTTTCACAGATTGTTTTCCCCTGAGCCGGTCGGCACGGCGAGGGCTGCAGGGCATGCAGGTGGGGATGAAGGGCATTACCTGTTAAATCCGGCGTATTCGCTCTCTGGGCAGCCTTACTCTTGCCCTGCTTTGGTTTCTGTCGTCATGGCAGTAGGTGAGGGGGTGCCTCATATGATGGCATCTCTTCCCCGCACGATGAAAAGCTGAGCAGCAGCCATCGTACACGCTGGGTCAGACCCACTCGTCGCCACTGTAGGATCTTGGGCCCTTGGCTATCATGCAGTCATACAAACGACACGGACACATCGTTATATTGTCTGGAACTGGCCCAGGGAACGTGTACCTGGCCTCTTTTATTGGCAGGGTCACCTGATCGGTGTCCCCTGTGATGGATGGGTTTGGGAGTTAGTGTGATAGCCAGCCCTCAAGGGAGTGGCTGGTACATCAGTATATACTGGAACACTAGAACATGTCCTCAGGACACTACACGCTCCTGCCCTATCACGGAGTGCCTAGAGTAGAACAAAAGATGTAAGAAACAGTCCGCAGTGTGCAGAGATTCAGTGAGCCAACTAGCTCCAAAGTATGGATATCTTCACACATCTCATAGCCTACAGGTCCAAAGGTGTAAATAAAAGGACGTAGGAGCACTTATGGTCGAGTCCGTCGAGAAGCACTGAGGGCATGTGTCCAGCTTGCAGAAACCTCGTGCATGTCTTCATTGCTAGTTTTTGACCCCCTACTGTTTCTGTCAGAATGTTACTTTGCCTAGATCAGCAAATTACTTCCAACAGACCTGTCAATTACGACATCAGGGAGGAAAGGGATGGGATAGGAGAGAAGCTTGTTCCCTCACCAGTGAGTATGTGCTCCTCTAGGGCGTTTTCAAGAATGCGGTGCAGAATAGCTGTTTATGAATAATTGAACCCTACTTTCCAGATATGATTGGTTTTTATACAGTTACACTCCTGTGACAGGGGTTCCTAGGGATTGTACCTATTTTCCAGACATAATTGTTGTTTACACAGTTAGTTACACATTCTGCGCCACGGGTTCCCAGGGATTGTAAGTAAACTCTCTCAGTAGGGAACCCAGCCAGATTTATTTTTAGGACGAGCATCAGCACACATGTGCTGTCTGCAAGACCTGCTGTAATCACTCTACAGAGTGTAATCGGGCCTGCTGCTTGCAGTTGGTTTAATCCTGCGTCACTTTTATTTCCTGGCTTTTTATTGGTTAGCACTCTGATACATCATTTCCGGTTTTACGTGAGGAGCACTGGCCAATTACAGTTCCCTTACACTTGTTAGTGTTATGTGTTCTTTGGGGACTACTTGTTTATTCAATTTAATAGTAGTGTGTGGCACAGCGCACTTTCACTTTAGTATAGCTGCTGCCAACTTTTGTTTGTTTATGCATGACACACTTTCAGTTTAGGTATGGCTGTCGGCTTCTTTATTTTCCTTCTCCACTGAGCACTTTAAATTTATTATAGCTGCTGCCCGCTTTTTTTTTGTTTATGCACGACGCGCTTTCAATTTGCTTTCAGGTCAGTCTGCCATCGACCAGGCCCGCCCCGCCTTGTTTACCTTTACTGGCTCAGTGGGCCGACAGTGATCATGTAGATTCTCCTCTCAGGTACACCCACCGGTCCCCCGGTCAGGCGGGTGCCAACTATGGTTCTTCTCGGCAAAGACTGTAATGGTCCCTCAGCAGCTTCTCTAGGGGTTCAGTCCCTGAGAACAGTCCACCACCCCCACTGTTCACTGCCTTTTCAATGCAGGCCTCAGCACAATCTGGCACCCAGCATTTAAACTGGGCCACTGGCACTATGCGCTGCTGTATTGCTCTTTTCGCCAGCTCTGTGAATCTTCTGCTTCTTTTTAGACTCCTGCACCAGTGCCCCCAGTGGGACTCGCCTTGCCATCAACACATCTGCAGGCAGCTTTACTCCTCCCGCTACTTGAGGAACACAGTATTTCCAGTGCACTGCCATCTGTGCTCTTTTTTCAATGAGAATATCGGAGCCCGGGCAGAGAAAGTAGTAGGCACATCCTTCCTGCACATAAACAATCATTAAAAATAATTACGAGTTGCAACTTCTATGGGTGCTGCACAGTGCAGTACACATAGAAGTTACAAAACTCCATTTCAGATTGTTTATGTGCAGGAAAGGATACCTTCCAGCACATAAACAATCCATCCTCTGAACGCAGGCACCCTTGCACTGTAGTGCAAGAGTGCCTGCATTGGCACTAGGCTGCTAAATTTAGTGCCAGCGCAGGGAGAAACGCAGGGCTGCACCGTATTCTTGTAAATACGGTGCAGCCCTGTGTTTCAGAAGTGGCGGAGTGCGGCGTTAAGCCAGCAAGGCTAACGCCACGCTCTGTCACTTCTTTCGTAAATATTCCCCTAAATGCTTATAACTTAATGCTGTTGTAGCTGCTAAATGTAAGCAACAAGAAACAAAGCACTTAAACATTACATTAGACTAACAGCACAAGGGCATGGCTTGGAGGTCGTGGAAAATGACCTTGGCTAGAACTCTCTCCTTTCATGAAGGAGGAGGCTGACTTCCGGTGTTCTACTGGTGTGCACAATTCTTCATGAAAAAATGAAGAAATGTTTGCCTG
The DNA here is from genome assembly GCA_963921515.1 of Calotriton arnoldi. NCBI lineage: Eukaryota > Metazoa > Chordata > Amphibia > Caudata > Salamandridae > Calotriton > Calotriton arnoldi. The sequence goes on from CAWUFW010006195.1 coordinate 1,114,924, forward strand.
GAGATAATTGCTTCCTTTGTAGGTCGGAAGATAGAGTCATTGTTTGCTTTTGCTCCACTGTATTTCGCCAATGCTGTGACAAAGTTAAACCAAAATTGTGATGTCTGGTGGCACTCACCTGTCTATTTTATTCTTTAGAATGTAATGGCCTATTTTGCATCATTTACTAAAAACAATGGGGCATATTATCAAGGGCTTTATCGCCGCTTTAGCGGCACTTTTTGCCGCTAAAGCGGCGATATTTTTATCGCCCTATTAGCAAGCTGTCGCTAACAGGCGTTAGCGACAGCTTTAGGCGTTAGCGGCCGGGATTCACATCGCCTTGCATGTCAGCGATAATTATCGCTAATGACATGCAAGGAAGGCATTCCCTACTAAAAGCGACTGAAAACAGTCGCTAACACCACTACCCCCTATTAGCAAGGCAGGCGAAGCGATATAATAATCCGCGCTAAGCGCGTTTATCGCTAGATTTTATCACCTGCTAGTGAGGATGACTTACCTGTTTAAAGTATAGGAGGTGGATTCTAATGCTGAATCCACCTTAAGCGATTATGCGAGAATATCAGCTGCTTTTCCAGCGATATTCTCAGATTTTGCCGCTATTGCTGGAAATTTTATCGCTATGGAGATAAACCTTGTTAATAGGGTGTTATCTCAGCGATATTTTCCAGCGATAGGCGGCGTTAAACAAAGTCGTGCTAAGCGCGGTTAGAGATAAATATCGCTAATCCTTGATAATATGCCCCAATATCTGTGACAATAACTACTGGCTGCGGAAAATATTAAACTAAATAGTACCACTTTAGTACATGAATTCAACAATCAGCAACTGTACAGTGACATATTAAACTTTGGAGAGAACATGCCAGTTCCAAGCACCAGGTGTCATGCTTTTTCTTTTTTGCCTTCGTTTGAGCCACGATGTATTTGTTGTTTTACTCTGAGATTATCCAGTAGGTTGTAGATTATGTGTCTTGTTTATGAAATACATAGCCCTCTTTAAAAACTTGTGGCTTCAGGAGCATATAATCCAATTGTTGTTACTTTTTTCTCAACTAGTATATTACTCTTGTCTCCCCTCCCTTATAACCTATTTCGGGGCATATTTACAAGGGCTTTATCTCCGCTTTTTTGGCTTAAAAAGCCAAAAAAACGGAGATAAAACTATCCCCCTATTTACAAGAGGGTGCTAACATGCATAATCGCATGTTAGCACCCTTTTTCCTAACGCCTCCCTTTGCATCTCTAATGAGATGCAAAGTGGGCGTACCCCGGATGGACTACCTTGCAAATATCGCTGATGTTCACATCGCGATATTTACAAGGCTGCCCCAGCATTTTAGCACACGTTAGTTTTTGGAGAAAACCGCTGTTTTCTCCATAAACTAACGTCTGCTAAAATGCAGGGGCATATTATCAAGGGCTTTATCGCCGCTTTAGCGGCTGTCGCTAACAGGCGTTAGCGACAGCTTTCAGGCGTTAGAGGCCGCGTTTTCCATCGCCTTGCATGTCAGCGATAATTATCGCTAATGACATGCAAGGAAGGCGTTCCCTACTAAAAGCGACTGAAAACAGTCGCTAATCCCACTACCCCCTATTAGCAAGGCAGGTGAAGCGATAAAATAATTCGCGCTAAGCGCGTTTATCGCTATATTTGATCACCTGCTAGTGAGGATGACTTACCTGTTTAAAGTATAGGAGGTTGATTCTAATGCTGAATCCACCTTAGCGATAATGCGAGAATATCGCTGCTTTTCCAGCGATATTCTCACATTTTGCCGCTATCGCTGGAAATATTATCGCTATGGAGATAAACCTTACTAATAGGGTGTTATCTCAGCGATAATTTCCAGCGATAGGCCGCGTTAACAAAAAACGCGCTAAGCGCGTTTTGCGATAAATATCGCAACTCCTTGCTAATATGCCCCGCAGACTTACCTATCCCTAACATTGGGGTGGATTATGTGGGTCGTATCAGAAAGAGTTATCGCCGTTTTGCAGGGAACATCGCTGGAAAACCAGCGATGTTCCCTGCAAAACGGCGATAACCTCGCTATCTCTGGAATTTTTATCGCCCTGGAGAAACGCGTTGTTAATAACGCGCTACCAGGGCGATAAATTCCAGAGATAGCCTGCGATAACAAAATTATCGCTAAGCACGGCCAGCGATAATTATCGCTGGCCGTTGATAATATGCCCCGTTCTATTTTCAGGTTCTCCAGCGCAATGAGGTTATACGAATAACAATAGCGCTATGCAAATATCACCATTCCACTACATACAGAAAACAAAAGTAAAAAACATTGCCATTTTTAACACAAAGCTTGAGCCGCGCATAGTTGTACGAAATTTCTCAACTGGGGCTTCTGAATCTGCCAGCACGCTCAGATGTGCACCGCTGTGAAGAGAAGTAATGAAAGTTCAGAACTCTCTGGATATGATATTATCATATTAATTTCGTAATTCCTAGAGACTTAACCTAGCCACACACATTCGTCATACGTTTCTGCTAGTATATGTGACTATATATTTCACCTTCTTGGAATAGTAATCTGCTGCCATCTAGTGGATATTCTTTGATCAACATGTTTTTCATCTGTAATTCATGCCTGATTGTAAATTTCCCTTTAATTCTGACTGGACTGTACCAACTATAATTACAAGGTCTCCCGTGTTTTTCTCCCAGCGATTTCACCTTTCCCAAGTCTGTCAAATCAGTGGGAGTGGGTGAAAAACCTATGGGTGGGAGATGTGATGGCGGACAAGACAAAAAGGAGGAATTACCAGGGGACTCGAAATGAAAAATTACAGAGTCACTCTGGAGCATATTAGCAAGAAGAGGCGATAATCATCGCTAATCCTGTTTAGCGTGATTTTTTTTATCGCCGGCTATCGCTGGAATATATCGCCACGCTAACGCTGTATTAGCAACGATTAGCGCTATGGCGATGAATATTCCAGCGATAGCGGGGAAATGGGCCAACATCGCTGAAAAACCAGCGATGTTGCATGGAGAAGGGAGAACACCTTGCTGATACGACCCTGTGGTCGTATCAGCATAATCCACCCCCCATGTTAGGTATGGCTAACACCTGCTAATTGCAGTTGTTAAATAAATGGCGATGACCCCGGTTAGCGCGACTTTTCACGTCGCTAACTGGGGCCATGACCACTTTGCTAATAGGCGATAGGCCTGTTAGCGAGTGTTTCCCAGGTTTGTTCGTCGGAACGCCCACTTTGCATGTCATTAGCGATAAATATCGCTGACATGCAAAGCGGTAAAAAAACGGGCGCTAATGCCCGCAAACTGTCGCTAACAGCTGTTAGAGACAGTTTGCTGATAGGGCGATATAAATATTGCCGCTTTAGCGGCAAAAAGTGCCGCTAAAGCGGCGATAGTGCCCTTGCTAATATGCCCCTCTGTTATTCTCCAGTTCACATGGTACCTGCCCTCTTGGTCCTACTTGTAATTAGTCCGTCATTTCTCTGCTCGGAGTTACCGGTACCTCAAGCATTGGTAACTACAATGGGAAGTTGGGGAATTAACCGTATTATCGTGGCTTTTGGGATGAGGCTGTTATTGCTTTCGGAAGCAAATGATATTTCTAGAGCCGAACTGAGTGACTGAATACTCTCAGCTACAGAGCCAATTTTTGAATGTTTGGATTCTTCCGATTTACATTTTTATTCCAAACTTTATTGCAGAAGTGGAGAATTTCCCATTACCTTCCAACCAATGTTCCCTCTAATTTATTCCTCCATGTTCGGCAACAGAGGGCCTCTGTGAGTTACGGTTAAGCACAGTTTGTGAGTTACCATTATCGGTAGTATTCACCAGAGCAAAGTGTGCTTTTTCCACCTGATTCTATACTTAATATACATTTAGGTGCAGAGCTTGATTGTGTAAAACAGTTACTTCCAGGCTTTGCAGAGGTAGCAATCTCCACAGAGATCGCCGTTTGGCATCACAAATGACACCAGGATGGTTACATCATTGTTGACAGTTCAAATGAGAACTTCTTAACTCCTCTACCTAGCTTGTCTTAACTACTCTGCAATCCTCACCTACTATCTGATGGTTCTGCTATCTCCATCACTTATTTCCTCTGCCACTTAATTCTGTCTCTTTGTATTAAAATCTTCTCTCAGCCATTATGTCTTACCCCATCTCTATTCACCCCCACATCCCTTTTTGATTGTTTTCTCATTAGACAATTCATCACTTTTCCTTTGTCAACTCTGTTCTTTTCCTCCCTATTGATGCCTTTTGAGGCATGACTCCTCCCATCTAACTTATATTTCCCTCTCATCTCGTCTTTCCATCCCAGTCCTATTTGAATGCAGCAACCTGCCTCCAGACAGAGCTCTAACACACTATAGTATGTACATTTCAACTTCTTGTGTCCTTCCTTTATTTCCACTGTTAGTGATAGAAGAACGATCCTCCCTCTGCTCCTCCTTCTGTGTTACTTAAAGACTCCCAACAGCTGTTTGGCTGCCTCCAAGAGAATGATGATGCAACTTCCATTATAGAGTAGATGGAATTTAAGTCACAATTCCTATCTGACATCGTTTTTTACAGCTTACGGGCAGCTACATCATCTGCAGGGGCGGCCATAGTAGGACATCGTCTCCAAGAAGCCTATTTTCATGTCCTGATCCACCTAGAGAGGCAGAGGTTTCTACAACTTGTAGTAGAAACACAAGGGCTTATTTTCAAGCGCCACTGGTGCGTCACCTCTAATATGGGAAAAAGTGACGCACCTGCGGCTCAAGGAGCTTGTAAATAAGCCCCACAGAATTTCCAGTCCCAAGCTCTTCCATTTGGATTAGTGATGGCTCCTGGTTTCTTCACCAAGGTATTAGTGCCAGCTGTTGCATACCTCCAAATGAATGGATGTACAATATTCCAGCATCTGGATGATAGGTTGTTGTCTGCTTTTTTTCCTCCTTAAGGCGTAAAAGAGTGTGCAGAATGTGACCAATATCCTGCAGAAACGTGGGTTCATTATCAACATCTAGAAATCTCATCTTCAACCATCACAGAACAAGAAGTTTATTGGGGCTCAGTTTGACACTGCCTGTCTCGTGTCTTTCTCACTTAAACCAGGATTGCAGCAATTCAGACTCATCTCTCCTATCTTTTGAACCAATACCACCATGTCAGCATGGGAATGGTTAAAAGTACAGGGGTTAATGGCTGAAATTATTGCAATAGTTCCCTGGGCTCATTGTCTTGTGAAGCCCTTAGAGAACCATCTTCTACACCATTGGTCCTAGAGTTTACGGAATTTCAAACAGTTAATTTCGGAAACCCAGCAGATCCGAGAAGTATTAGGTTGGTGGTTGTAGGAGGACAACCTTTCAAAGCGAGTTTTTCGACACTTTTCTCCTCCATTACAGCTAATGATGGACACCAGCTTGTGGGGTTGGGGAGCAACCCTTGGGGAGCAGGAGGCAAAGGGTCGATGGTCAGAGGAGGACAGCTCATACTCCTCCAACTGGAAAGAGCTAGCAACCTCCCCGTCTTCAGCGAGGTATCACTTGTCGGTTCATGAAGTCGACTGGATTTCCCAACACTTCACTACACCGTGTATGCACCTATTTGCATTGCAACAGGTGTTTTTAATAAGACCTCAACATCGGGTAGAGAGAAGGTAACTTTTATTGAGATCTGGATAAGCGTCCAGGTCAGCAGCAACTGTCACGTCTCAGAAATCTCCATATCTTTCATCTTCTATCACACTGTTCTCACATTCCACCCCTACAAGAATCTAAATGCAACATATCCCCTTTCCTTATATAACAGCAAAAAATAACCCAAATTGAATAACATGTACAACTTAATGAGTATATAATACACAATACATATTTTAATCTTACTGAAATTTTTTTTTTATATATATGTATTCACTGAAAAAACCATAGGTTTCAGGGACGTTATAGTTAGAAATTAGCATTTAAAAAACAGTACAAAACCAGAGAAATTCGTCCATTATAGTTAGTTGAGGTAACTATAACTCGCGCCCCCGCAATGCCCTGCTGATGACGTCACATATTGCATCACTCATGACATGGTCAGTGATATCACTGATGACATCACTGATGACATCACTGATGACATCTCAAATGACATCACTGATGACATCATCCATTGACTGAGTGTTTCTAAAAAGTTTAAATATGTTTAATATATATATATATAGCAAAACAATGGGAGAGCAAGGGAAATATGGGGTGCGTCCGTATCCCCGGTATATTGATAAGTTAAACAAAGAAGGACGAACCCTCTGTGTGGATGTGATACAATCACTGGTCTGGTTGGTACATGGACCCACTAGGTTTATTTAAAAGACCCCTCACACACCGACCTAGTCGGTGTCATGCTTCATCATTGGGGTCCCAACCGGGTGGCCGAATGCCGCCCGGTTGTGCTACAATGCCTGATTACAGCGGAGCTGGTTTGATGTGAGTATGTGATGTGATGTGAAATTAATTTAAAAATATCTCTGAGAATCCTAGCCTGTAAACTTTATTAGTGGCGGCTCAGGATATGGTTAAAATAAGCGTAGTGCAACTAGAATGGGAGGTTATTATCCCTAGTTGGCTATGTGAATGGTCTACATGTTTCAGCCCACAATGAGGATTATGAGGGGCTTTCTTCAGGACCGAGTGGTGAAAACGTGAGTGGCAAAGTGAGTGATGCCACGTGAAAAAAATAAGAAAGTACCTACACACGCGCTAAGGTGTGTGGACTGTGTGTCAACGTACTTACGGACACTGAAAAAGACACTATGTGTGAAAATTGGCAGCCGATCGGGACTCGGGAGGGGTCGCATCCGATGACAGAATTTGGTATGGAGATGGAACCCGTCTGAGAACCTAGTGTGGTCTCCCGTGATCCCGGCTGGTGTGGAGCGCGGGGAAAAAAATGCTTTTAAGCCTGTATCTCCTCCTGGAGACGTGCCTGTATGCTCGTAGAGAAGCAGGGAGGAGTGGCCTATTTAGGAAAGTATAGAGCCACTCATATACACAGTCAGACAGCGGCAGAGGAACTTAGACATTCAGTCACACTCTGACACACCACTTATGTATCCAGCAGTGCCAAAGCCAGTTGCACACTCAGTTACATTCGCCAAGACTCACTAACACAGCCAGTAAGCTATCCATACAGCCACTTAAATACAGATATACAGACCCATAGAGTTACTAAGAGAGCCACTCAATTACCAGTATAGTTACGTGGGCATCCAGTGTCACACCAACAGATGCACTAATACACTCACTCAGATATGTACTCAAGTACTGTCACAACCAAGTCAGCCATTTACATAAGTAGCCCTTTAAACATGTGTTAGGCCTGCTACTGCAGAGCCTGTGTGTGCAGTTTTAATGCCAGGTCGACTTTGCATTTAAAGCACTTTTGCAAGCCTTAAAATCCCCTTTTTCTACATATACGTCACCCCTAACATAGGCCGTATGTAGGTCATAGGGCAGGGTGATATATGCTTAAAAAGTAAGACATTTACTTTGAAGTTTCAGTGAGTTACATGTGTACTTACAGATCCATATGCCAACTTACACATCCAGTCTCCCACCCATTCTGTATTTCACATACCTATTTAGAAAAGCAAAGAGCCACTCACTCACCCAGTCAGACAGCGAGAGAGGAACTTAGACATCCACTCACACACTGACACACCACTTATGTACCCAGCAGTAACAGAGCCAGTTGCATACACAGTTACATACCCCAAGTCTCACTAACACAGCCATAAAGCTATCCATAGAGCCACTTGAATACAGTTTTACATAGTTCTGGAGTTCCTAAGAGAGTTAGTCATATGCTAACATGGTTACTTACATACCAATGGCACACCCACAGAGGGACTGATACACTTATTAAGATATGTACTGAAGAACTGACACAACCATGTCACTCATCCAGACAAGTAGGCCGATAAACCAATCTCGGGCTTGCTACTGCACAGTCGGCGTGTGCAGTTTTACTGCCAGGTTGACTTGCCATTCAAAACCCCTTGCCAAGCTTTAAACTCCTTTTTCTACATATAAGTCACCCCTAAGGTAGGCCCTAGGTATGCCATAGGGCAGGATGATATGTGCTTGGAAGGTAAGACATGTATATTGAGAGGAAGTAGAGCTGTTATGTTTAATATCTGTGGAATGGAATGAAATACTGATATAATGAATTATATAGGTATTTAGTTGCTTGAGGAATGTCATACCAAAATGTATACTGTATTTTGTTTTCAGATACCTACTTGTGTTCAAAGAGAAGAATTTAAGATGACAAAAAAGGAAAAGACGAGGAAAGCACAAGAGAAACAGTACTACCTGCAAAAAACATCTGCTGGTAAGAGAACTAAGTAAGGAGTTTCTTAAAACATTATTAAGAAAAACGAAAAATGTGGAAAATGATGTGAATGAATTTAAAGCTTTACCATCAACTAAGAAACGAAAAGCAGTAACTAATGTTCAAAGTGGAAAAAGTTCTAAAAAGACAACTCATCTGACAATAAGGCAGAAACGCTTAAAGGCATAAGAAGAATGTTTAGAAGTAGGGTAATACAACATTTGGTAGAAAATATAAAGCATTCTAAGAGAACAGCAACTTACAAACAAACAGAGCACATAGAAAGTGTAGTAGATAAAGCATTTGCCTTGAAGAGTAAACAATTTATCTTAATAGTGAACAGAATCGGAACACTGGATATTACAGTGTTCTCTATAAAGAGGAAAAGCCAGAAAAAAGACTTGTTAATAGAACTAATTTTTGTAAAATCTTCAGAGGAGAATAGAATCATACATCCAGTACTGAGCCTTTCTTTAATGAAGAAAGCTACTTCCAAGAGGACACATTAGTACATGCAGTTAAAACAACTGGTTGATGTTATGAAGTGAAAGATGGTATTAACATTGCAAAAGAAGAGAAGGTTCCTAGGAATGTAGAGGAAGTGATAGCTGAAGAGGTACAAGGAAGGCATAGACAGGCCATGTTTACAAATGGACCTGTAGCAGTATTTGTAGTGTTCCTCAGGAATCTATTGACATATTGAGAACCTTCCTAAGGAAGTTTCCATGCACAATTATGAAACAGAAAATTGCAATTTTGCAAGGATTAGATTCATGCAAAGTAAGGAAGTATACTAATTTACAGGGACATTCACTGGCATATTTAGTGGGCACAAGCGTCTTTCATCACTTCAGAATGTTAGCTGTTCATTATTCTAAAATGCAAAATTTAGTTAGGAGGCTTTACTATGTAAAAACTCCTGCCTTATGTTTAGGAGAAATGAATAGAGGTCTATTGCATGATACAGTAGCAGAGGTAGAAAAAAGTTTGTGAAGATGTTTAGTTTCGTTTCTTTGGTCCTGAACAGGAGTCTAGGGAAAATGAGCAGTTGGAATATGCAGGTGTAGAGGAACAAGACACAAGTATTAATCTTGATAACTGCACAAGAGATTGGAAAGTTTAACACAGTTTCTTCAGAGAAACCAAACTGTGTTTGTATTTGTTGTCAATGCATTCACTATAGAAGCCAAATACGCAATGTTATTTTGTTACAAAAATTGAACAAGAGAACAGAGACAAGTGGCGGGAATTTGCTGTATATTTATTTGCAGAGGAACACTTTGATTTGGCAATACGGCAAATGATATGTAATTATTGCTATGATAAGTTAGAGGATAACAAAATGCCAGCCAGAGCAATACATAACAAGTTAGAATTGATATCAATTCCAGAAGAACTATGAGAATATAAAGTTTGTGAATCAATTCTCACACAATATATACACATCCATTTGAGGCAATAGTTCGCATGGAAACAAAGACAGAGAAGTTGCAACCAACTAAGTTACAGAAAGGACTTAAAGGAAGAGTTGTCTACTTACCTTTAGTTGTTAAATGGAATATTGAAACTGTTCGTGTAGATAGAGATGTTGATGAACCACTTATCATTCTTGTAAATGGTGTCCCTACCAAAAACTAAAAAATCTGGCAAGAGTAAGTTGATGTTAATAAAGTACAAAAAGGTACATTATACCTCAAACTAAACAATATTTATTATAACAATGTTGATGTCCTTAGAGAAGTAAGTTGTATGGAAAATGGAATATTACCATCAAGTGGACAGATTGAAAACATTGATAGATCCAAATCAGAAGAAATATATGAACACTATAGTATTCATCCATTGCATTCCAAAGAAGTTATTGGTGATGCTATTGACCTCTTTCAAATGAAACAAGAAAAAGGAGCTCCATTGAGTCTGTGGGATAAAAGTTTGGAGGCTTGTTGTTTTCCACAACTATTTCCCATTGGAGCAGGTGGCCAGTATGATGACCACCCCATACAAATACCAGTAGCTGAATACAGGTCATCCAGATTATATTCAGAGGACCCTAGATTTCGCCAGTGTATTCCATCTATTATTTGAAAGTTGCTTGTCTAGACTATCATATGCTGTAAACCACATACTGAAGACAGGAGTTAATCTGCAAAATCTCTCTACAAAGAAATTTGTTGACAAAGTTCATGGGAAGGATGAGAAGTTGGAATACAATTTGATTAATTTGATGGTGTGCCAACGTAGGACCAATGAGTATTGGTATCATCGTCATGGAGAACTGAAATGTATGTTGAGAAACCTAGGTGCACCTACTTGGTTTGTGACAGTCAGTTGTGCAAAGAACGCGTGGGATGACTTTCTTCAGTTTTTGAGAGAAGCAAACTCAAACATTAAGGGCATCAATGTGAAGACAGCAGGAGAACTTTGTTCTTTGGATGCTGCTAATGTTTGTAGATATTTTAACCATAGGTTTCAAGCCATACTATCTTTTATCTGCAATGAAACAAATCCTCCTCTTGGTGTAGTAACTGATTTATTTTGGCGTAAAGAGTACCAAGCAGGATGTTCTCCTCGTATTCATATGTTGATTAAAGAGGCACCAAAATTTGGAACAGACATAGATGACTCCGTACTTCCTTTCATGGAGCAGTATGTTACATGTACCATCCCGAAAGACAGTGACAAAAAAGGCCTTAAACAGCAAGTACTGCGTTTTTAATCACATAGATGTGGGAAGTACTGTTGGCAGAAGTACAGAGCGAAAGGAACATTTTACACTAAATGGTGTTTTGGATTTCAAGACCTGTTATTTCCAAAGGGAGAGTGAACAGCTTTTTATCTGCAGTCAGACATACACTAACACAAATATCACCAAAAAATACTTACAACCTCAGAAGAAGAGTCCTCCAGGTATTTTAATGACTATAATCCTGTTATTCTGAAAATGTGGGATGCAACTATGGATATAAAATTTGTTGCAGACAACTCCATCACTGTTGCTTATGTCACTTTGTACATTACAAAATCAGAGAAGACAGAGATGAAGGAGATGTGGGAGGAGATTCCTGCAGGAAAGACTCTAACCAAGAAATTGTATAGCTTCAGCATAAAAATGTTTTCGCATTGAGAGATAGGCTCCCATGAATGCTGTGAGCACTTGAGCTAAGTCAGTTTGTACTCGAAGTCAAAGGGAATTGTTTAGGTAAGTCTAGGCCTCGCAAGCATGTGAAATAGAGTGTTGAAGTCTAGGTACTAGGTACTGAAAATCAGTACCTAGCAGAATTTGACCCGGAAAGTACAGATATTGCGAAATCAAATATGTTGGGCAGGTACTTTCCAAGGAAGAGTCCAGATCTAGAAAACATGTGTCTTGATAAAAATAGTTCAATACTACAGATATAGAAATAATATAACATAAAACATAGATGAAGGGAAATATGCAGTAGTTGGTTGTGATGGTTGTTTGGTCCGATACACAAAAGGACATCGAATTAACTACAGAAAACTTAGTTACCAAACTCCTAATAAAAGAGAGTTTTTCTACTTGACCTCAGACAGTATGACTGCTAAGAAGATTCTTTCAACACTGTGAAAGACAGCATTCAGTGTTTCCAACCTACATAAAAATGTTAAATGATGAGATTGAACAGGAGGAAACAAGTGCTGCTGAGATTGCCAAGGACAATTCACAAAGCAGACAAAGTTCAAGACCACTGAGTCAAGATCCTCTTGGACAACCAGTTATTGAAAATGAAGCTGACATAGCCATGAATGAGGTGGAAACTGCAATGCAAGACAAGAAAGTGTTGATTTGTAGCAGTTAGTTGGACAACTGAACGATGAGCAGAAAGAAATATATATAGACGTAAAGGAGAAAATAGGGCTCAAACTTAATGCCTGCCTTTGTACATTTGAGAATTCAACAGATTTTAAAGACAGAGTATGACGTGCTGTTTGGAGGAAAGCACTTAATTGTCTTCAGTGACCTACTACAACTTACGCCTGTCAAAGGACAGCCTGTGTTCAAGACAATTTTCCACGATGAAACTCGGAATTCTTTCTGAAGTATTGGAAATGTAAACATATGGCTAAACTTCCAATACAAGGAACTACTTAAGAATATGCGGCAAGCATCTGATGTGGAGTATGGAAATATTCTGAAAGATATTAGAATAGGAATTCTTCCAAGGGAGGGAAAAAGTTGCTTAGAAACTAGACTTATCAATAAACTATTTCCCTCAAACAAGACAGCATCACAGCTAATGTACAATTTTATTGAAGAAGCAAAATCCATAGTCTGCCTAATGGCTACACTACAAGATCGCGCCTTCTTTAATGAAGAATTACTAAAATTGGAGAAAGAAGACATTTTGCACATACAGGAATAGACAAAAGGGAACATCAGGGTGTGATAGTGCCCCTAAATGAAAACCTACAAGTAAACCTACATTCATTGGAAAAGTCTGTATCCAGAACTACAGGATTAGAAAAGTGTTTACGTGTTTCCAAAAATTATAGACTAATTTTGAATAGAAATTTAAATGTTGAGGAAGGATTAGTTAATGGTGCAATGGGTAAAGTGATTGATTTCATTAACTTTCCAAATAGGAATAAGGTTGAATAATTAGCAATAACATTTGATCAGACTGGCGTCATAAAGCAGATTGGAAGGTGCATTGTACATTTTTTGCTTGTAAAAGACTTGTATGTCCAGTGGCAGCAGTTCCCAGTCACTTTAGCATATGCTGTAACTATCCATCAATCTCAAGGTTTAAGTGTAGATGGAGCTCTTTGTAATAATGGTAGTACTCTATTTAAAGTAGGTATGTCATATGTAGCATTGTCGAGAGTTAGAACATCGTCCGGTTTGTTTTTGGTTGAATTTGATGACAGTAATGTTAGTGCTGAAAAGTACAATCAGTTAAGAAGAGTATATGCTCCTCATTTAGGACAGTATCCCATTTACATAAAATGGATAATCTGTCCAAAGTGAAATCTAAGAAATTAATCTATGGATGTTCCTGAAAAGAAGGAGAACAAAGAAGGTGCTAAGAAGAAAAAACTGGAGAATGAGGGAGGTGTTAACTGCTATGCAACTGTTGTTTTAATGAACTCTTTCATTTACCAGATCTTATAAATGCTATTGAACAGAAACCAGAGAAGAGATTATGTTCTGTACTGTGTGATGTGCTACAACGTCTACATAGTAATAGGACTGTAATACATTCTGCTTCAGGCAATTGAGATCTAGGAGATATATGTAGTGGATCAGTAGTACTCACAACAATCAACAAGATGCACAGGAATTCATAATGGTCAACCTTGGAGTTTTAGTAGAAGAAGAAATCAGTATTGATGACTTATTTGGACTAAGTTACACATGGAACCATGAGTGTGAAGATTGCTCTTTTACGCCAGCCTCTCAAATCAATTCTGAGAGATTTCTGTACTTAATACTACCGATTTGCAAAACTGCGTTTTGACAGATTGTTCAAAACAGCTAATCAAAATATGACCTGCCCAAATTGTAGCTCAGATGTTATGCCTACATTGCATTTATGAGGAAGTGGAAAATAACTTAAATTAATGTTACAAAGATGTAGAGCAGATGGATCTAAATTGGAAACCGAAATTGCAAACTTCAAAACTGGACAAATTTCAATTTCTGGAAGAACTTACTGCACTTTGGCTATAATCTTTCATGAAGGACTTATTATAACATCTGGATTCTATACTGTCTATTTAAAGAGTGAAAGTGGATGGACGGAGTGCAATGACAGCAACCTTATTCAAACAAAAACTTCCTTTCTAACTACCAAATTCTTACCATTTGTTTCTTCAACCAAAGTTCTAAGGAAGTTACTGTTTAAAAAGTGGTATGTGGTCCTTGTTCTAAGTGGATCGTCAGTGCTTAAGGCATCATTCTGCTTACCACGAGTGATTGATATCTTCAAAATGGTCTCCAAAATTCAAGTGTGCTTTATGTCTCCTAGCGGTATTGTACCACTTCTAAAAGTAAAATAATTATTTTTAAGATATGTATGTTTATATTAGTTCAGTAACAATAGGTAAAATAATGTATTAAATAATTGTAGTGAGTGTAAAGCATAGTGTCACTTATTTATATTGACATACTGTGTAGTTCTGTCTTTTTTTCTACAATCCATATGATTGTTTTTCCCCACTGTTCAAGGATTAATCTTTATACAGTGCATCATTAATGGTGTATAAATATGAAAGTTTCAAACAGTAAAAAAGGAAAATGAAATTCTGAAATTAAATGTATAATTGCTTTACAGAGTAACAGCTGTGTAAAGCGCCATTATTAACATGGACATTTGTATGACAGAAACTTAAAGTTTACTATGCAAATTTATAACATGGAACAATAACATTTATTTTTTCTCTCTTTTTACACAGATCAATGGAACCATTTATTGCAGTAATGTAGGTGACTAATTACATCTTTACCCGTTCTAATACCTCCAATAAGACACATAGGCACACATTGCCTATGCATACACTGACAAGCCTAAGCACACACAGATATATATACTGCACACCCAAGCAAACACTAATGGTTACACTGACACACCCAGGTACACACTCATGCATACACTGACACACCGAGGCACACACTGATGCATACACTGACACTTGCATTCACACACTGACACATACACTTACACTCCCAGACAAACACTCATGCAAGAAATTGTCACACTCAGGCACACATTCTTGTATACAATGACACATCCAGGCACACACTGATGCACACACTCACACACCCAGACACACAGTAATGCGTACATTGACAGATCCAGGCACACACTAATGCATACACTGACACACTAAGGTAAACACTGATGCATACACTGACACACCCAGGCACACACTCATGCATACACTGATACACACAGGCACACATTGATGCATACACTAATACAAACAGACACAATTATATATATACTGACACACCCAGGCACACACTGACGCATACACTGACACACCCACACACACAGTAATACATTCACTGACAGATCTACGCACACACTGATACATACAGCAACACACTCAAACATTAATGCATCCAATACCACAGCCAAGCACACACTGATGCAGGCACTGACACATCCATGAAACAGCAAAGCAGAAACTGGCACACCAAGCCATACACTAATGCATGCAATATCACACCCAGACACCATTTGACACATACATTGACACACCCAGGGACATACTAATGCAGACACTGACACACCCAGGCATACACCAAAGTACACACTGACACACCCACTCTCACACTGATACAAGTTAGCTCACTTATATATACAGCCACTAACTCAACCATAGAACAGCTCACACACCTACTCACTAACCTATTCAGCCACTAATGACCCTCTCACTCACCCATATAGCCACTTATGCACCCAATCACTCACTCATACAGCCACTCATATACTTTGTCACTAACTCATACAACCCCTCACACACACTCACTTACTCATACAGTCACTAACACCCATGTATTCACCTTTACAATACTCATGCACCCAGTCACTCACCCATACAGCCACTCACAGATGCACTCACTTACCAATACAGGCACTTCCACATGCACTTACTTATCCATACATGCAGTTATGCACCCTGTTGCTCACTCATACAACCCCTCACACACACACACTCACTCACTCAGGCATCCACTGACATATACACTCATTTATCCATACACCCGCTCACACACCCACTCACTCACCCATGGAGCAACTCACACACTAACTGGCTCACCCACACAGCCACTCACACATGGACTCACACGACCATATAGACACTCATTCAACCACTCATACCCACTCACTCACTTATATAGGTACTCACACACATCCACTAACCCATATAGCCACTAATGCACTCTCTCACTCACCCATATAGTCACTATTGCACCCACTGATTCATCTATACAACCACTAATGTACCCTGTCACTCACACATACAGCCACTCATACACCCACTCACTCACCCATACAGCACTCACACATATGTAACCAAAGGTTACAGGGTCGTCATAGTTAGGCTCAGGTTTCACTCGTACAAAACCAGTGAAATTCAGCAGTTATAGTTACCTGAGCTAACTATAACTTATGCCGCCACAATGCACTGCTTATGACCTCCTCCTCTCACTGGGTGAGTAGCCAAATTGGTGAGTGAGTGGCTGTGTGAGTAGTTGTATTGGTAAGTGAGTGGGGGGCATATTTACTAGAAAATGTCAGAGCATGGAGCTGTGTCAAATTTGGCAGCGGTGCGATCTGACATTTTCAAAACGCAGGGATGCGCCATATTCACTACAATACGGCGCACCCCTGTGATTTCCGTAGCGCTGGCACTAAAATTGCCTAGCGCCAATGCAGGCACCCTTGCAAGGGTTCCTGTGTTGCAGGGAATGATTGTTTATGTGCAGGAAGGTGTCCCTTCCTGCACATAAACAATCCGTAATGGCTATTTGTTACTTCTATGTGTGCTGCATTGTACAACATGCATAGAAGTAGCAGATCGTCATTATTTAATGATTGTTTATGTGCAGGAAGGTGTCCCTTCCTGCACATAAACAATCATTATTGGCATTTTGGTCTTTCTATGTGTGCTGTAGAATGCAGCTCACATACAAAAAAACAAAAATGAGGAGAAATAAAAGGCATTTCTCCTTGTGCACCATTCTAACGCCTGCTCTTGCATGGTATTAGATTTTGGCGCTGCCACAGATTTACACCTCCTTGTAAATCTAGGGCAGCGTAAAAAAGCAATGGGTGTTGTGGTGGAATGCCTATAGCAACACCCATTGCACGCCCCTTTCATGCAGATACCTGTGTGAAAAGGTAGCATATTTAAAAAGCAGCGTTAAGTCACAAAAAGTGGCTTAACTCCACTTTGTAAATATGGTGCAGGGCATACTGCCATCGGAGCGTCAAAAAAAGTGATGCTCCAGTGGCAGTGAGGGCTTGTAAATATCCCCTGGGTGTGTTACTGGCTGTATGGGTGGGTGAGGGTGTGTGAGTGGTGGTATGGGTCTGTGAATGGGTATGTGTTTGGTTGTTTGGGTCTTCGGGTGGGTGTGTGAGTACCTGTGTTGATCTATTAGTGGGTGTGTGAGTGTCTGTGTGGGTCTGTGAGTGGGTATAAAAGTGCCAGCATAGAACTTTGTGTGAGTGGCAGGATAGATAAGTAAGTGGGTGTATCAGTGGGTGTATGGGTGAATAAGTGGGTGTGTCAGTGGCTGTATGAGTAAGTGAGTGGCTGTGTGACTGTATCCATGTTTGAGTGGGTGTGTGAGTGGCTGTATGGGTGAGTGAGTAGCTGTGTGAGTGGCTGTATGGGTGAGTGAGTGGGTGAGTTGCTGTCTGGATGAGTGAATGGGTGTGTGAGTGTTTGTGTGGGTTTGTGAATGGGTATGTGAATGGTTCAGTAGGTGTATGAGAGGTTGTGTGGGGCTCTGAGTTGGTGTGTGAGTGGTTCTGTAGATGATGTCATCAGTGATATAATCAGTGATGTCATTTGAGATGCCATCAGTGATGTCATCAGTGATGTCACTGACCATGTCATGAGTGATGTAATATGTGAGGTCATAAGCAGTGCATTGCGGGGGCGTAAGTTATAGTTAGCTCAGGTAACTATAACTTCTGAATTTCACTGGTGTTGTACGAGTGAAATCTGAGCTAACTATAACGTCCCTGTATCCGTTTTTTTGGGTGTATTTCTAAGGGTTTTCTTATTCTATTTTCTAACTATAATGTCCCTGTAACCTCTGTTTTTTTCAGTGAATTTCTACATTTTTTAATGTTATGTCCGACCTATAATGTCCCTGTAACCTTTGGTTTTTTCAGTGAATGTCTAAACTTTTCTAATTCTATCTCCTAACTGTAACCTTTGACAGTGTGTGTGAGTGACTGTATGGGTATGTGTGTGGGTGTGTAAGTGGTTTTGTGAGTGTGAGTGGCTGTATGGGTCTGGAGTGGGTGTATGAGTAAGTGTATGGGTCTGTGAGTTGGTGCCTGTGTGGCTGTATGGGTTGGTGACTGGGTGTGTAAGTGCTGCATGGATGTGTGAGTAGCATACTACTAAGGTGAATGGGTCAGAACCAAATGGACAATGCCTCCAGGTCATTCTGCACTTTTGCATATTTGTAGTCATTGAAAGGGAAAACAATGGACTCTGTTCTCACCAGGAAAGACCAAGAATGAACCCATTCTCACAGTCACTGCAGATTGAGCTGTAATAGATCAACGATGCATTCACCTTTACCAAGGATTTCAGACTGTTTTTCAATGCAGAACTGCTGAGCAAACATATTTGCTTTGCCTTCATGAAGGCCAGAATGTTAGGATCTTTTGTACTTTACAAAAGTGAAGCTTCAACTGGGGCACCCGCCATGTTTAGATTAGTAAGTGCTTCCAGTTGAGGTTTAAATTTTGTGAAATGAGCACCAGGGCCTGAAAGGAATATCACCCGCCCGTTTATCCAACAAGAGTCCACAGTTTTTCACAAAATGTCTACCCAGCCAGAGTAGTTTATACTGATTAATTAGTAAGTGCTATCTCATTTGGTAAATGCCAGATGTGTATTCTTCCCTATAACTGCATAATGGATAACGAGGAAATGTCTCCAACGTCCTTCTATGCATTCTCGCAATGTGATTGTTCCTCTTGTGTCTTCATCTAGAAATCTGTGATAACATGAATCCTCCTATAGAGAAGACAACGACAGTACAAAGAGGTAAATCTCTACCAATCATGAGTACTTTCTCCTAACTATATGAAGCAAGGGCTTCTTTGTTTGGTGGAGATGTCCTCATTTTCTTGGTCATCAAGAACACAGCACCATTTTCTTCTGCATCAAGAAACAGATGAGTCCAGAAGGATTTTTAAAAAATGTTTTTTATATTCACGAATTTGTAGCGAAAAGTTGTGATACGTATATTCCTCTACCGTGGATATTCAAGTCTAAAAACATATATACACATATTGTAATTAATGTTTGTGATTAGTAGTTTACTAATATAACATATAAAGTGATATTTTCATAAGTTATTTTATGGTTCAAATCTTTATGCTATTTCCTGTAATTGTAAATATGTCGGCGTTCGCGAATACGTTGGCATTCGTGAATATCATTTGACTATGGAAGAAAGGGATTTCATTGGACAAGATACTTTTCATTATTGCAGAAAGGAAGTTCCCACCCAGTTTTCTTTTCTTCACACTTCCAATGCTCAGATTGGAGGTTCCTATTGCAGCACCAGCTCTTTTCCAATATTGGAAATTAATTTTGAAGTTTTGGGGATTTTTGATTAGGAATATCGTGGCATCTGGTGGCAGTGGAGAACAAGAGCCACATCATGAGGAGCAGAATTATTCAGAGGAGGAACCCCCGCATAGAGCAAGTCCACCGCATGGAGATTTTTTACGATCCCCTCTGAGGAAAAAACAGTGGCAAAGCATGTGAAGTGCTCTTTGTGTGAGAAGACCCTGTCCAGGGGTTGATCCAAGGAATACTCCCACAGCACAAGTATGCTGACCCACCTGAAGACTTACCACAACAACCACTTGACCAGAGCCCAGAGGGAGCACAGTGCAGCAAACGCATCAACATCAGGCGCGACACCAATTGCGCCAGGGGACACTATACCTACTGAGGTTGAGCAACGTCTCCCTAAGAAGTCCCCAGAGCTCCTAAAAATTGGGACATTTTGTTTAGACTGTAGAAAAGTCCTCATTGTGGAGGAACAATTGGTTGCTGCAGTTCTGCAGGCAGCAAAGCACCACAAGTGTTCATTTTTTTGCGTGTTTTTTTGTTCAATGACACTTGTATCCCCAGTTTTGAGTTTTTCCGCATAACTCTTTTCCAGTTGCCACTTTATTTTTGAAAAAAAAATACAAGATGTTAAAACACTAAAAAAAACGTTCTGAAAAATCACAAAAAAAGGTTCTTGTTAGAATCACCTTTCTTGGTTTGAAAAAAAGATAAACTGTATGTGTGTGTATGGTTAACAAAGAGTATGAATGAGAGATTTTCTGTGCTAATGAGGGAGTGGGTGAATGAGTGAGTAACTGGATGTGTAAGTATTTGAGTGAGTGCATGTGTGGGTGAGTGAGTGGGTTTGACAGTGGCTGTATGGTTGTGTGAGTGGCTGTACAGGTGAGTAAGTGGGTAGACTGTAAATTCTTGTGTGCGCTCAACCTCTGGCCATCAAGGGACACTACCACAGGGTGGACCTACTTTTAAAGTTTATAGTTTGGTCTCAGGAGGCTGAAACATTTCAGAAATTTGGATTGGCATGAATATTGAATAGGAGTAATAAGCTCACATGTAAATAACTTCAAACTATAAGGGGTACTTGGTGTGTGTGGGCAAACAATGACATTGATTGATTTATTCTATTTTGAGGCAGATTTTATTAAAGTATCTAAAATGCATGTGAGGTTTACCCTATTCAGACATTTAACAGAAGAAATACCTAGCATGAACAAATACACTGGTGTCCACACTTTGAATTGTGACTGGTAATATTATGTGTGTGTGATATTTCTGTGTGTTTAATTGTTGCAGGTGCTACAAATGGGGGGCAGATGTCATTAGTCACCAAATACCTGCCATTTTCAGGGAAGCATTGGTACTGTCCGATGAAAGGTTTAGCAGGTCTTCAAATAGGTACTTGTACTGTGCCACTAAAACTTATGAGTCTGAAGAAAAATGCTAGCACTGCCATTTTAAAAGTGCAGTGGTCATGCAGATTACTGCTGGTACTCTACCACTAGAAGTGCAACAGCCCTGCTAAGAAATGCTGTTACTCTCTCACAGAAAGTACTAAAGAACGACCATGACCTTGTCAGAACCCCGATGGGATAAGCAGGAGCTATTGGGCCCAACTGTGGGGGTTGAGGCCTTTTGCTCCTGATGTCCTGTGGCCTGACCTACACCTACTCTGGATCCTGAGCAACTGGGCCAAGTATCCCTTCAGCACTTGACTCTCAGTGATAGTGCGGGCCAAGCAGACCAAGGCTTCTTGGGGGAGTTCGACAGTGGGCGGTGAACACCTGCTCACAACTCCAAATACGTTCAAAAGTAGCAATAAATAATTGTCTAGTCAATATTTGCTTTTATGAAAAAAAGTTTATTTATGTACCAAGACAGAGTAAAATACAACATTCACAAACAATACACACAGTCCCCTGAGGTCAGGGCTCTAGTGTTTCAATAGGCGGGTTCTTGAGTTTCACCCCCCTCTTACTAGCGACAGTGGTTACTCCCTATTCACTATAGGCAGCATTCAGGTTGAGCCCCACTCTCAGTCTCTGTTGCAGAAGTCCCACTCTGACTCCAATTAAAGTCAAACGTGTTCCAGCACCGAAGTGTAATATTGCAGGCAAGCTTTCCCGGGGCCTTCTGACCAGTTAATCAGTATTGCACGTACCAGCAGGATATTCTAACCAGAGTCTCTGAGCGCGACCCTCTCACAGGTGCTGAAGCTGCAACAGCTGTCTCCAGTGAGTGTCGCAAATGTGGCCCTTCAGAGGGAGTGTTGAGGTGTCCTTGTGTTCCTCACATGTGGCACTGCAGGGGCAGCGGCCAGGTGTTCCTGATGCTCCTGCTATGCCAGTAAGTTTCTTTGGATTCTCCCCATAGGTGGGGTGGGGCAATTCAATGCTCCTGGTGTAGATAACGCAGTCGGGGCATGGCCCCATGGAGTTATCACGGTGGCCTCTTCCTTTTGAAGGTCACGACCAGCCCACGCACCTTGTCTTTTCTCTGTGGCCTCACCTGGCATACGAGGTCATCGTCGTCACTCCACACATGGCTATGGCCCATTCAGCACAGCAGCAATCTTGCCGGTGGCCCCACCCCTGCATACGGGGTCGCCAACTGTAATGTTGTGTGATCATGCGGAATAGGACCATTCTGGTCCTCTGTGGACTCCTTACAAAGTTACGTAATCAGCTGGGAGGTATCTGGGTGTGGTCAATAAAGTTTATGATGTAGTGCGTTCATTTAACGGTTGCATGCCGAAAAATAAAGACGTGTGTTACAGAGTTCCATGTGTGCCGTTGTCATTTGCATGCTCCAGACCTAGGGAGGACGCAAGAACTGGCGATGAGTAGGGGATACGTGCCCCAAAGAAAGAAGACTGCTCTCCCTGAGAGTCTGTCGAGGTCCAGCAAACTGCTTGTACGTGCCACGTGTGCCCCAATCAGTCTACTGTTGCCATATGTGGAGTCAAAGCTCAGCTCTAGCTTTTACAATGCCCTCAAAGAAGGTGAAGGCCCTACAAAGGAGCACAGTCAGAAAAGCCTGCCAGAAGCCTACTAGTACGGCCAAAAGAAGAGATACATCACACACAGCGTAAAACAGAGCCATCATCGATACAGAAAGAAATCGCTAAAGGCAGTGACAACCAGGTGCAGAGAGTACAAGTGCACTTGCCACTTACCAGCGTGAACGAAGGAAGTGCCAACCGACCTTGGATTGGGCCCTGTCAGAGGTCAGTGCATCCAAACTAGCCAGTGGCATCCAATCTGATGAAAAGCCAGTCGGAATAGTGACATTTTTCAATGGTTGCAGAAAGGAGCACCAAACAAGGCACAGCTGCGCTCCTGAAACCACCACTTCCCTTCGATACTGCCAAAAAG
Source organism: Calotriton arnoldi (assembly GCA_963921515.1). NCBI lineage: Eukaryota > Metazoa > Chordata > Amphibia > Caudata > Salamandridae > Calotriton > Calotriton arnoldi. The sequence continues at coordinate 1,137,979 of CAWUFW010006195.1, forward strand.
CAACATTCTGGTGCCAGATGGACTGCTTGGATCGAAATGTTCAATGACTTCATAGATGCTCTAGAAGAAGCAGATGACAAAAAGATCATCAAATACTTAAAGAACCTTGCAGGTGATAGAGTGAAAGAAGCGATAAAAAAAATGTCACAAGCTAATGAAGTATCGTACCGTCAAATCAAAGAAATGTTGGAAGCCAAGTTCAATCCATTGCTGAATGTCGACTATGAAAGGTACATTTTCAACCAGGAATGACAGCAATCTGGTGAAATAATTAATGAGTTTGTCAAAAGACTTGATACCCTCATCAAGCACTGCAACTTCATTGAATTCAATGTCGAAGAAGCATGTGCCTCAGAGTCATCAATTGCTGCCTATCTGATTCGTTCAGACAATGCATGCTGACAGAGACACTCACTCTAGAAAAGGTACTCATGTCTGCGAGAGCTGAGGAACATGCAGATGGACAGACTGCTGATATGGAATCTGGAACAGCCCAGAATGAATTAGCATTGCTCATTAAAAGTAAGCAGAAACACAAAGTGGAGAACCATAAGACAATGTCTCAGAAGAAAAAGAAATTGTTTTTCTGATGTGGATTCTTGTTTCCACACGAAGGTAAATGTCCCACCATTGGACAGTGTCCAAAGGCCATGGGAAAGAAAACCAATTCATAACAGTCTGCATAGCGAAAGAGAAACTAAGTGTGTCACGACGTGAAGAGAAAATGGACGCCAGAAAGTTCCAGAAGCATTCTAGCCATACCCACAAGGCAAACGGTCACATCAAATGAGTCAAGTAGAAACTAAAAGAAGTTGATCGTCATCATAATAATCTTCCAAAGGCTCTTCAACATTATCATCAAGCGAAAGTGAGGAAGATGGATGTGCAATGGTAATGTTGATTGCAAAACGACGTGCACAAGTAGGATTGGCTGCTTGCAAAGAAGGACACAAGTCAAAGAGAGATCGTCACGTGAAGCAACCAAACTCATTTGGACAGTGCCCCAAGATCATGCGAAAGGTGAATGGGTGCCCTACAACTTTTATTATAGACAGTGGTGCATCCATCAATATCATGCCAGCAGAAAATACAACAAACTGTCTCTGATGCCACGTCTAATATCATTGAGAACAAAGGCGTACACATGGGCTGCTTCCACATCATTTCAAAGGCAAGGGTCATTTGTAGCGACCATGAAGCATAAGAAAACGACAGTACAACCACCAATTCATGTCCTCCAAGGTACTTCATCGAGTGCATGTCTACTCAGTTTCAGCACTGCTGATGACATGGGACTGATATTAATCAACTAAAACCTCAATGCACATTCTGAAATAGTAAGTCAATTCCCATTTTTGTTTCATGGACTAGGGAAACTCAAGACAATTAAGGTGCAACTTCACAATAATGATGACATTCATCCTGTTGCTCAGCGACCTCATCAGCTTGCTTTTCAATTACAGGAGTCCGCTTAGAATGAACTAGAAACCTTATTAAAGCATGAAATCATGAAGCCCTTTACTGGCCCGACACCTTGGGTTTCACCCATAGTGGTAGTGCTAAAAAAGGACAGTGGAGGGGCAGTGCGCATTTGTGTTGCTATGCACCAGGCCGACAAATCAATCGAGAGAGGAAGACAACCAGGTACACACATAGCGGACATGATTACACAGCTGAATGCTGCCAAAGTCTGCATCCTTCTTGATTTGAACAAAGGATACCATCAACACGAGCTGGAAGATAACTGTAGGTACATTACTACTTTTTCAACTCATGTTGGGTTGTTCAGATAAAAAAGACTCAGCTTTGGTGTGTCGTCGGCTGCAGAAAACTTTCAGGATGTCATTCGCTGGGTAATTCAACCTGTCACACATGCTTTTAACTACAGTGATGCTATATTAGTGTTTGGAACCACACGAAAGCAGCATGACAAATCTCTTGCACAAGTATGCCGTCTGCTCGCTGATGAAGGTCTCACTTTAAATGCAGAAAAGTGTGAGTTTCACAAATCCAAACTCAAATTCTCTGAGCATATTTTCTCTGAAGGGGGAATGTCTCCTGAACCTGAAAAAGTACAAGCATTGTCAACCACATGTCTCCTGCAAGATGTAACCATGCTGCGATCTTTCTTAGGCACGGCCACCTATTGCTCCAGATATATTCATGACTTTGCCACAGTAAGTGACCTATTAGGAGATTTGACAAAGAAGAATATTCCCTTCCGGTGGTCGTCTAAATGTGACCAAAGTTTCAAGAAAGTTCATCATGCAATTGAAAATGCAACTGAAATGGCTTATTTTCATCCAAAGTTACATACTGAGACCATAGTAGACGCAAGCCTGGTGGGGTTGGGTGCCATCCTTGCTCAAAACAATGGACATCCAAATGTTTAGAGACGTATGTGGCCTATGCTAGCAGAAGTCTATCTCAGACTGAATGTGCCTATTCTCAGCCAGAAAAAGAGAGCCTGGCTTTAGTGTGGACCTGTGAACATTTTCATGTGTTTCTGTACGGAAAGCATTTCACCCTTGTCACTGACCACCAGGTGTTGCTCACCATTTTCAGAAATCCAAAAGCCAAGATGCCCCCTCGCATCGAGAGGTGGGGGTTGTGATTTCAAGTGTGTGATTACACTATTGTGCATAAGCTGGGGAAGGATCAAAACCCTACATATTACTTTTCACGAGTGCCGTTACAGCGTCACAGTACAATGTCTAAAGCAACTGAAGACTATATCAATTTCATAGTAAAGTCTAGCACCTCTGCAGCTCTATCCATTGAGTAGATCATTGCTGCTACCAACACAGACAGGCACATGCTCACACTCAAGGATATTGTTGCAACGCAATCATGGAGAAAACTTACTCGACCTCTCACAAGCGACGTTTAATATAAAAAATTCAAAAATGTGCAGAAAGAACTTTCTGTCACTCAAGTAGGTGTTGTACTCGGAGGTTCAAGAATTGTCATACCTGACTTGAGGCAACAAGTCATTGAACTGGCACACAAATGACATTGTGGCATTGTAGCCACCAAGAGAGTCCTCCGAGACCGAGTGTGGTTCCTCACCTTGATGAACGAGTCAAGTAGGAACTAAAAGCATGTCACCTGTGTAACTTCTTATCTCCCAAGACAACACAGCATCCTCTAAATATGTCTGACCTTCGTAAACAAGCGTGGGGGAAAATTGCAGTTGATTTTTTTGGACCCTGAAACAATGGACATCATCTCATGGTAGTTATTGATGAGTACTCACGTTTTCCCTTAGTGGAAGATTTATCATTAACCACCCATGTCAAAGTCATTGAGAGGCTGGATGATGTTTTTGCAGTGTGGGGTGTTTCCTTCATTCTCAAACCTGACAACAGTTCCACCCTTCAACAGCTGAGAGTTTAAGGACTTTCATAATCACTTAACCGTCAAGCATCAGAAAAGCACACCTCTCTGGCCGCAGGCAAATGGCGTTATTGAATGATTTATGGGCACCCTGAAGAAAGTAGTTCAGTGCGCTGCGCTAGAAGGAATCGATCTCAAGTCAGCCATATGTACAGCTCTTCGTGCTTATCGGTCAACTCCTCATTCTGTAACAGGTGAAAGCCCTGCCACCTTGCTGTCTGGGAGAGCCATTTGGCAAGCTACCACAATGGAGCAAAAGCCGAGTAATAGACACTTATGAAATTCACATTTTCCAGAAGTACATGCATATAACACAAGCACTGCCCAGCACTGCATCCTCCATGCATTGTACCATTCACAGGCATACATACACCCAGCACATGCTTAAAACACAAATACACTGCACAGCACTACATGCTAACCTGATGTAGGCCAAGGGTGAGTTAATCACACAGCAGCAGAACTTTGCATGGATGAGCCTGTATGCCTCACTCCAGTGACACAGGTAAAAAAGCCTGTTCACTTCTACTGATCATTACACGGTATGCTGTCACCCCGTGCTTGTGCTGGTTAGCTCCTGGCAAAGGCCTTTCACAACTACAAGGGTAGCATTTTGAGCATCCCTCCTCGTACCAACAGACCGCAATAGGTGAGACAGGCCTATGTCATGGCACACATGCATGATTCGTGTTCACTCATAACGAAAAATATCAGCACCAGGGAGCCAGAGATCATTGCAGTTGGGGCACTCAGGGCAGGGGTACATGTCCATCACTGTGCGAGGGACTTTTCCGCCCCAAAAGACGCCCCTGCCATATTAGAACACACAAACTATCTCCTAACCTGTAGAGGTTGAATGCTCAGATCGGTAATACAGGCGGGAAAGTCCAGTAGCATTCCCATGACTCAATCCGGCTCTGTGCTCCACTACAAAGTCTAACCCTTGAAAGGAAATTGACCATCTCAACAACTTGGGATTCTCTCCCTTCATAACCACTAACTACTCCAATGGCTTATGATCCGTCTACACCATAAACTTAGTGTCAAATTCCGTCCATCAATTGTTTCTTTTGCATTTGTCGCCCTAAGTGGGAAGGGTATGCCCAGACGTGGGTCCCGTGCTCACTACACCACTGGATTCAAGCTAGCCTGGCTGATGAAGGGTGATGCCCTGAAACCGGTCCCAGGATGCTTGTTTCCGGTCCAGGGAGGACCTGGCTTGGCAGTTCGGGCTGGACTGTTCCCACAAGGAACAGGGTCAAGACTGATTTGCATATGGCTGGGTCCTAACTGGGGTGGTGTGGTGAGCAAAAGAATGATGGATTTAACCCAGATCCTTGTGACTGGGGTTGAATGTTTGCATTGTCCAGCATTCCGTCCATCAATTGTTTCTTTTGCATTTGTCGCCCTAAGTGGGAAGGGTATGCCCAGACGTGGGTCCCGTGCTCACTACACCACTGGATTCAAGCTAGCCTGGCTGATGAAGGGTGATGCCCTGAAACCGGTCCCAGGATGCTTGTTTCCAGTCCAGGGAGGACCTGGCTTGGCAGTTCGGGCTGGACTGTTCCCACAAGGAACAGGGTCAAGACTGATTTGCATATGGCTGGGTCCTAACTGGGGTGGTGTGGTGAACAAAAGAATGATGGATTTAACCCAGATCCTTGTGACTGGGGGTGAATGTTTGCATTGTCCAGTATTCCGTCCATCAATTGTTTCTTTTGCATTTGTCGCCCTAAGTGGGAAGGGTATGCCCAGACGTGGGTCCCGTGCTCACTACACCACTGGATTCAAGCTAGCCTGGCTGATGAAGGGTGATGCCCTGAAACCGGTCCCAGGATGCTTGTTTCCGGTCCAGGGAGGACCTGGCTTGGCAGTTCGGGCTGGACTGTTCCCACAAGGAACAGGGTCAAGACTGATTTGCATATGGCTGGGTCCTAACTGGGGCGGTGTGGTGAGCAAAAGAATGATGGATTTAACCCAGATCCTTGTGACTGGGGGTGAATGTTTGCATTGTCCAGCATTCCGTCCATCAATTGTTTCTTTTGCATTTGTCGCCCTAAGTGGGAAGGGTATGCCCAGACGTGGGTCCCGTGCTCACTACACCACTGGATTCAAGCTAGCCTGGCTGATGAAGGGTGATGCCCTGAAACCGGTCCCAGGATGCTTGTTTCCGGTCCAGGGAGGACCTGGTTTGGCAGTTCGGGCTGGACTGTTCCCACAAGGAACAGGGTCAAGACTGATTTGCATATGGCTGGGTCCTAACTGGGGTGGTGTGGTGAGCAAAAGAATGATGGATTTAACCCAGATCCTTGTGACTGGGGGTGAATGTTTGCATTGTCCAGCATTCCGTCCATCAATTGTTTCTTAAACAAATAAAGGCAGAACTTATGCAAGGTCCAAACTATAGAAAAGCACTCTTTCTTAATATCCACCCAGTTCTGGTCTCTGGGTAGTAATCTCCTACTAATAAAGGCTATGGGACACACTCTACCTTTGTCATCGAGTTGAATTAACACTGGTCGAACCCCGTTGTCAGAGGCATCTGTCTGTACAGGGAAAGGCTGACTGTAGTCAGTTGCTTTCAGTGCAGGTGAAGTGCATAGTGCCTTCTTCTGTTGCTCAAATGCTTTCTGACACTCTTCAGTCCATATCACTTTCCTGGACTGCTTCTTGGAGGTCAAAGCAGTCAATGGGGCAACTATACTTTCATAAATTGCAGCAAAGTTCCTGTAATACCCGGCAAGCCCTAAAAGGGCACTCACCTCAGTCTGGGTAGTTAGCAACTCCCACTCCTTTACAGACTGAATCTTGGCATTCAACGGGTGAATCTTACCATTCCCCACCTCATGCCCAAGGTAGACTACAGAGGATTGCCACACTTGACATGCGGTCACCTTGATGGTAATATTCGCCTCCTGGATTCTACCCCACATTTGTTCAAGGTGTCTCAGTTGCTCGTGCCATGAATTTCTGAACACAGTAATATCATCCAGATAGAGCACACAGAACTCCTTGTGAACCCTATTAGCTACCCACTTGTCAGCCAACATTGCAAGCTTCTCTGGATCCCTCTATGTCAAATCTGACAGCTATTACTTAAATCATGTAGAGCACTCCCCTTGAGTAGCTCTCTCACCATAAACTGGTTTAGGGACTGAAAGTCCTTGACCTCCATCCCTCTTATCCACTCATTCTAATCCCGCAATACACCATGAACCCAAGTTTCAAATAGTACACCATCCTCTCTTTTGCTGTCATGAACATGCAGAGCCCCCTAATGTGCTCTGCCTTGAATCTCTGCTACCCCTGCCAGACCCCACAGTGGCCAGGCCTAACATCATAGTGTTTAAGTTATCAAGTGTTTAAAGGGCCATCTGTCCACAGAATTCACCACTAATCCCACTTGCTCTAGATTACCAAACTTAAGAACCTTCTGCAAGCTTCTTAGAGGCCATTTTTGAATCCAGAGCCTTCTGGAAACTTCTCAGCTGCCATTATTAATCTGGTGCCTTCAGGAATCTTCTGCAACCTTCTGTAATCTTCTCGGAGGCCCACCCACCCGCCAAGCCCTACTTGGCAATCGGGAACTCAGCAGCAGCAAAAGCAAGTTCCTGTTTAGTTATTAGACTTACCTGCACAATCCTTCACAGCTTCCTAGAACCACTTCAGTCTTCCTCCTGATTGTCCAGCCTTTCCAGAGGACAGCATACCAGCTCTGATTTCGGCACTAGGAATCCTCTAAAGAAAATACTCAAATAGGTACAATTTGTCCTAGGCTACAGTATGCACACTTAACATCTCACTTGACTATAAATAGGAGAGTTTATTCTTCGATTTAAAGAAGCAATTGTGAGACATTGTGTGAGGTTAAGCGTTATTGTTTGAGGAGGTCACCTGTGACAGGAACAGGAAATAACAACCAGATAAAGTGCAAGGTTCTAGGCGTACAGAGATTAAGGTGCATCTGGTAAAACTCTCAAGCACCATGTTCAGAGTTCAGATCTTCAGTAGAAAAACCTTTGAGATTGGACATTCGTACTTTGCCCACCAGCTAAGAGAGGCTTGAAGGAAAAACAAGGTGCAGTGTCAGGATTTGGCACACACAAAGGAGGCCACAAAGGGGATAGCACATTCCATGATGGGAAGGTGTAGTAAACATTGTCTTTTATCTTTGCAGTGATACTCCCGGAGAATTTAATCAAAAGGAAGAGAGAACGCGAATTAACAAGCAGTGAGGAACATCACCAAGCAGGGCAGTGTGAAGAAACACAGCAAAATAGCCACTTGCAGACGCAGTTGTAATAGCTTCTCTTTCGTCCCATTTCCCCCTTCTCCTCTGCGTTGTCTCACATTAAATGTATTCAATGCTAGATCCGGAGAGTGCAGTTGGAAATCATGCATCGCTCCAGCTGGACCCAGAGATCTCAGTATTGTCAATCTAGGGAGTTTACTGGCTAACTAGACTCTGACACTTGCAGTCCCAGAATATCTGAAGGTACTGAGCTGGCTTCAGCCCAATCCATCTAATCAGAACCTTCTTCATTCGCTTGTAGAACATCTGGTCTGCCGCAGGCAATTTCACAATGATGGCTGTGTCTTCACATGTTCCTCAATAAGGCAGCTGCCTTGGGTCACCTCATTGAAGGCCTGTGCCTTACAAGTGGTCTCAAAGCTCACAGGCCATTATGAACTGTCCTGACATTCCACATACATGTTCACAAGATCTGTTGAAACCTTGGCTACTAACTGACCTAAACTGGATGTGGAGTAACTTATCCCAGATGGAGATGTCAATCCTGCCATCCTAAGTTTCTCTCTCTCAAGGACTGTCCTTTTCCTCTTCAACTCTTTTTTATTTTCCTTCTGTTTCTCATTCCACTCTCTGTTTCTTATCCTCTTCTCTCTGTTTCTCTCCCCTCCCTTTGCAATATCCCTTCCCAGACCCATTCCTTCTGTCTCTCCACCTCCTCTCCTCTTGTTCTTGGTGTCCAAGGGTGTAGTATTCTTAGTATTAATGAAATGCATGTTGCATGTAATAAACTGGTGTCTTTAACAGGGTTCTACTTTACCAAGGTTCTATATTGGATCATGTGGTTGTAGGGATTCTTTGGAATGTCGGAGAGTTGTCAGTTGGAGCTATGTCTGCTAGCAGCTTGGGGGTGAGTCAATGTCGTGTGTATGCGATGCAATAAACTACATCGTTTAACACCTTTATAGTGGTGTCCTTGTGTGGTGATGAACGGCTGGTCACCCAAGAACCCACAAACCAACAGAGTACCTGTTTCCAGTACAGATGTTGCTCAATTATCCCAGAGGCCATTAGTGCCGGGCACTAAAAAGCTCTGAAAGACATCGGACAATTTGTTCACGCCCGTGAACAAATACAGGTAGGTCCAAGTTGCTTGAAATTTCAGCCAGGACAAGTGTCCCAGGGTGCCGGTGAGAGTGGGAGGGACTAATCCTATACATGCTTGGTCTTCAAGCCCAATTTCCAAAAGAGAAAAAATAAGACTAGAGTGGCCATTTTAAAGGATTCTGCACGTACCCATTAGGTGTAGGGGTGGAAGGGGTTATCGGTATGTCATGCAGTATACAACATGTGCAACAGGGGTGACAAACTCTGCCTCCTAACAAAATAATCATCGTATACGTACTACGTCAATAGCGGCTATTGTAATTGCTTGGCACAGGAGCCATTTAAAAATGTTGGGATAGTCAGATCAAGCAATTGCTTGTCACGAAGAGCAATTACGAAGCGTTTTTTTTTTCACGAAGATCTACAGGACAGTGTCAGTAATTTACCGTGGGGCTAAAGAAATATTGTTTGTATTTCATAAATCAGTAATAGGTTAATGGTTCCTCTGCTGCTGCTTCCAACACAAGTATGTAGCTTGTTTACTGGTGTTGTTCCACAGTGACAGGCAATCCTTTGAAATTTTGTACATTACAGTGGTTTCAAGAATAGCCTGCTCCCAGCAACCTCTTTAGCTTGTTTACTTGTGTTTCTCATGGTAACAGGCACACCTTTAAAATTAAACTTTTCAGGCATTTCAAGTATAATCTGCTCAAAGCAGTTACTTTCTTCTGCTTTTCACAGTGACAGGCACACCTTTAATATTGACTTTTCCAGTTATTCTAAATATAAGCCTGTTTTTTCCAAATTGAATACTATTTACAATCAGCTGTAGGTTTATCTTATGGTATTACAAACCCTGGGTGTAGTGGGCGTAGTGCCTCTACGCGTATTTCGTTGGAGTTTAAAAAAAACTCGGTGGAAATGCGCTACGCTCCCCCCCCTCCCAAAGTCTTTAAAAGTGTAAAAAAGAAGCCACTTACCTGTTGTCTACCGCCTCCCCAGCCTGGCTGCTCTCTGTCCTGCTCCTCGCGTCCCCTTCTGTAATTAAAAAAAACACTGCATTGTACGTCTGACGCGCATGTGCGTCAGACGTACAACGTAGTGTTTTTTTAATTACAGAAGGGGACGCGAGGACTGAGGAGCAGGATGGAGAGCGGCCAGGCAGGGGAGGTGGCAGACACCAGGTAAGTGCCTTCGTTTACGTTTTCAAAGACTTTGGGAGGCGGGAGGGAGCGGCTAACTGCGCTCCGGCACGGAGGCAGAGTTTTTTGCCTACTCCACGTTCGCCATGGAGCGCGGAGTAGGCGAATCTCCGCAAACTCCGCTGGCGGAGCTGAGTTACCCGCCCAGGGTTAACAAGTGCTGCTCGCAAACAATAATAGGTGTAGCAACTAAACTATTGAGTCAGTGTGCTGCATTGTGCGCAATAAATGTCTATTTTAAAACTTTTTTAATAAAAGAACACAGTCTGTAAGTCTGCCTCCACTTTTCTTAGACACACCAGGTGATCCGCCCATACCTTGGAGGCAGTGGTATGATGCGTTTGAAACATATTTGGGCGCCATTGGAACGTCAAGATTTAGGCCAGAATGAAAAAAGTTACTTCTACTTCATTCGCTGGGGTTTGAAGGGAGATCCACCTTTAAGCACCTACCTGACATTCAAGTGATTGATGGTGAGAAACTGGATAAATTCCAGGAGGCTGTAAAAAACTCATCAACAGATTATATGTCCCACCCAGCCTGGTAGTTTCATGGCAAAAATTCTTCAAGAAGAAGCAGAAAGCCAATGAAGATGTTGACACATATGTATCAGTGTTACATAAGCTTGTTGCAGAATGGCAACTTGATAACTTTAGTGAACCACTAATTATATATATTCTTTATTTATAATAATATTTTGTCACTGTACAGACAGAGCAATTAAACAGAAGTTGCTATCTATGGGGAATCCTTCATTTGCCGAGTCAATCCGCTTTGCAAAAAGCATAGAAACTTCTATCAAAGCAGCGAAGGAACTGGATGACAAAACCCAAGAACAAGTAAATCTTGCTTGGTCCAAAGAGGGAAAAGGAAACAAGTTTCTTTCGTCAAACCCCTTCATGACTAAACCTAGTCAATGTAAGTTGTTTTTCAAACAGTCTGTGTTTGTTTAAATGAGGTAATCAGTCCCATGTAAAAGGAGGGAAATCTTGTCCAGCGAAAAATGTCAAATGTCGATTATGTAGCAAAATTGGTAATTTTGAGAAGGTATGCCAGTGTACTAAACAAAAAAGTACAATTGTCACTGTAGTGTGTTTTGAAAGTGATTTGGATGATCTGATTGGTGATGTACAGGACACGGTTCTTGTATTAAATGAAAGTGTAGTAAAGCGTGGTGTTCCGGAGCAGTGTGTTGATCCATATGTCAATGTGCAGATTGGATATAAAGTGGTAAGGTTATTAGTAGACTTCAGTCCCAGGAGCACTATAGTTACACAAGAATTATTTCTACAGAAATGGGGTGATCGACAATTGACGCCACATGACAGGTCCCCCGTCTCTTATGAAGGGAGGAAAATTGAATTGCACGGTTATTTTGAGGATATCTTGACGTTTAAAGGGAGGCGCATCCATGGTAAAGTTTTTGTGGCGGTTAAGGGATTAAACATATTGGGGTGGTTTCACCAAGGGCTACTTGGCATGATACTTCCAGGAACTAGTGAAAAGTCAGCCGGGTTATGAGACAACAGTGCAATTGAAGACTTGTTAAACCATTGTCATAAGTTGTTGTCAGGTGAATTTGGGAAGATAAAAGGATTCAAACACTAGATTAAAACTAAGGAAAACGGCACACCCATTAAACACAAATTGAGAGTATGGTGCCTTTCAGCATCAAGGATGGTCTTGAAAGAGAACTTAAAGGGTTATGTAACAAGGGCATCATTGAGCCAGTGGAGTCCTCGCTGTGGCTTTTCCTTTTAGCAGTGGCTCAGACAAAAATGAGGAGTTGAGGGTGTCTGTAGATCTCAGGGCCCTCAATAGAGAGATTTTTGTTGATTCACACCCACTTAAAAAAATTAATGAGATGCTAACGACAATATCTGGTGCAAAATATTTTACAAAACTTGATCTAGCATCAGCATATTACCAGGTGTAGTTAAAACCTAAATCGTTTCACTTGACTGCATTCGTATCACCATTGGCAACCTATCAGTACTGCTGAATGCCACTTGGCCTCGTGTCAGTGGTTTAGTTATTTCAGAGGGTGATGAACACCATGCTTAAGGGCATAACTAATGTGTCTATTTTTCAAGACTATGTATGCACAAGAACGTGGTGAATACATCATTACCAGAAAAGTTCTCACTTTTTAGATAATGTTGGTATGGTTTTTAAAAGGGACACATGAATTCTTGAAAGATTCAGTAGAATATCTGGGACATGTGATTTCTTGTGATGGGGTTTGACTGAAACAAGGGTTGATTGATGGAATACGTGATGCACCACCTCCTGGAGATAAGGTTGGTGTCAAATTATTCCTGGGGTCCAGACTGTGCTGTTGCATTAACTGATATCAAGCAACAGTTGTCGAGTGTGTTTGTGCTCAAACCATGTCATCATAACCTAAAATGTTGCTTGTCTGGTGATCAAGAGTTCACAATTGCTTTGCTTCTAGGGTTCTCAGGGACACAGAAATCCACAACTCTGTAATAGAAAAATAACTTTTAGCTTGATGGTGGGCCATTGAGAAATCTAGGAGTTACCTATTGTGTAGACCTTTCATCCTTCAGATGGATTACAAGTCACTTGTCTCCATCTCAGTGATACCAATGCCAAAACTAGTACGCCAAGGCTGGCCAGATTAGCGGCTAGGTTGCTTCAATTCCATTTTGATGTAGTTCACATATCAGGTGGAAGGAATATGAGATCAGATTACCTATCAAGGTTTCCCATCAAAGAAAAGGTTCTGGACAGTGATCACTATGAAGATGAGTATTGTTTATTTGTGGCTGTTGAGGTTGAGAATGTTAGTTCATGTTTGGGAGTAGAATGGAAAAATACCACTGACAATGATACAGTATCAAAAACAGTAGCCAGATATATAGTGGAAGATTGGACTAGAAAACAAACGGTGAATATCACTACCCAACCTTATTGCAAACTTTCTGAGTAATTGACGATAGAAAATGGTTTAATCATCAGACCGGACAAACTAGTTCATCCAGAGGGTCCTAGAAACCTGATTTAAAAAACAAAACACATGAAGGACATTTAGGTGCTACACTGACTAAATGCAGAGTATGAACTTCATATTGGCGGCCACAAATGGATAGTGAAGTTGAACAATTGGTAAAGAGCTGTGTAGTGTGTGCCATGTGCAATAAATCTTTGAAAACTTCAACCCCACCTCTGGTACCAATAGAATGCCCTTCAGGTCCTTGGCAAAAACTGGGGATTGACTTAGTGGGGCCATTCAACACACTTCCTCACCACTCACAATAGGATTATGTGCTTAATGATTATTATTCTAACTGACCTCATGTCAAATGTTTAAGTGAGAGAAATTTTAAAATAGTGGTGACGTTTCTAAAAAGATGTTTTCATGTACAAAGGATTCCAAGAGGTACTAGTCTCTGATAATGGGGTGCAATTTGTGTCGGTGAGGTGGAGGACTTTTTGAACGCTAGTTCCATCAAGCATTTAAAAAGTTTTCTTTATCACCCACAAACCAAGGGCATTGTTGAGCACTTCAATCATGTTTTAGTGGAGTGAATACGATGGGCGTTGTTTAATAAGTGTGAGATTAGTACTGTAGTTCAAGCGATCTTTTGGTTTAACAGGACCACACCTCATTCATCAACAGGTGAGTCACCATTTCAATCACTTAAAGGTAGAAAACCAGCAACTCAATTTAGACCTGCTTGGGTTTCAAAATAGTTGAAGAATCAATCATCTGACAAAAGTTTAGATTCTACTGTGAGATCGAACATTAGTACTGCTCAGTGGAAACAAAAAATGTACTATGATTATAGGAAAAGTGTGAGAGAGAAACCTATTGTAGGAGACCATGTGCCTATAAAAAACCAGGCTATGTTAAGAAAGGTGACCCAAAGTTCTCAGATCCTGTTGTAGTGGATAAAGTGTGTGGAGGTACTGTAAGGGTAATGGGACGCCATTGGTGGAATGTGGCATAGGTAACTAAAATCCAGTTATCTCCTGTTGATGGTCAGAATGAAAGTGGAAACAAGAAACAAATTAGTCCATTTACTGAATCACACTATATATCATTCATATCTTGCAACCTATGCTCAGGAGTGCAAGATGTCACAAAGTACCTTTGAGATATGGATAATCTACATTCTATCTCAATGTAATTCTACATTATTAATGTGATTGTCTCATTTTGGACGATTATGCAGTGTAATGTTGCATTGTTTATGGTTGGGATTTATTTAGTTAGATAGTTATTTAAACATGCAGATTTTTACTTAATAGTAATTTTTTCAGATGCAGCATTTTCAAATGTATAATTAATTATTCTTTAGATATCATATATAAAATATTAAAACTTACAGGTTTTTTATTTTTTGGAAATAAGAAAAAAAGAAGACAGTTAATGTAGTATTCTTAGCATTAATGAAACACATGTTGCATATAATAAACTGGTGTCTTTACCAAGGTTCCACATTAGAACATGTGGTTGTAGGGATTCTCTAGAATGTTGAGGAGTTGAGTCAGTTGGAGCTAAGCCTGCGAGCAGCTTGGAGTGACTCAACATACTGTGAACATGATGCAATAAACTACAATGTTTAACATCCTTACAGTGGTGTCCTTGTCTCACTATAAAGTGTTAGCTTCTCCCTCTTAAACTCTCTGGCCTTCTCCTGTTCCTTAGCCTTCTAGAGAGCCAGTTGCAAGCTCTCTGCTAAACTCAACCCACCCACTTCTGAAATTGATGACAGTGGTACTCTAGAAATTCAAGATGATGTACATACCTGGGGCATTCTAGAAACTAAAGGTGGTGAGTGTATTGGGGAAATTCTGGAAAATTAATTAGGGGACATACTCTGCATGTGTCTGGGATAGATCTGTCCTAAGGGGATTCTAGAGCCTTAATCACAGTGCTCTCTTCCTGAGTTCCTAACATGGTTCCCTCTCCAGAGTCAACTACAGCCTCTTACCTTTCACTCAGTGTCTCAAACTGGGCCCTAATGAAATTAGTAAGGACCTCTCTGTCCCCACTCCTTGGAATCATTTACCCTCTGACCCTACATAAATCCTTCATCTGATCTATGAACATGGTACTGAGCTCTATGCCCAACCCTGTGCTTTCCATTGTCTATGTGTGCCGACTTTGTGAGGAAAACTGGACTTATTGCACTAACGGTATAAATGGAATTGGCTAGTGCCACTCCTGTAGCCAAGGCTCCTAAACATTAGTCACTCCACTGCTTGCCGCTAATTGTCTGTACCCTGTTAAGAGGGCCACGGGGCAAGTAGGAGCTGCTGGACCCAACCATATAGGTTGAGGCCTTTTGCTCCTGATGTCCCGGGGCCTGTCCTACTATGGATCCTAAACAAATGGGCCAAGTACCTCTCCAGCGCTTAACTCTCAATGGTAGCTCAGGTCGAGCAGTACGAGGCTTCTCAGAGATAGGTAGACTGAGGTGGGTGAACATGGGATCGCAACTCAAAAAGCATTAAATAGAAGAAATAAATGATTGTCCAGTCAAATAACTGCTTTTATGAAATTTTTGTAATTTATACACCAACGCAAAGTAAAATACGACATTCACAAACAATACACACAGTCCACCAATATAGGAAAGTGCTTCTTTTGACATGGTTTGCCCCCACTTTTTGCTGGATGACTGATGTGATTTCAACTGCAAGTGCACTGGGTCCCTACTAACCATGTTCCCAGTGACAGATCTCTTTCCCAAAACTGTGCCACGATTGGCACAACTTCAGCCACCCTTGTATGTCCCTGGTAAATGGTAACCCTGGTACCTAGGGCATGGGTACTGGAGAGGGTACACGGGGGCTGCAGCACAAATTGTGCCAACCCAGAGACCCCTCTCCAAGACCATGTAAACTGCAGCTGCTGGCTGCATGTCTTGGTGCAGAGAAAACCGAGAGATGACATGGCACTCAGCCCTGTGTGCCATGCCCTCACACACTGCATGAGATATAGGTAAGTCACCCCTAGTGCAGGCCATACAGCCCTAAGGCAGGGTACACTATATACCATGTGTGGACATATCTGCATGAACAGATATTACCCTGCAATATATGAGCCATTCTTGGATATTGTAAGTGCACAGGTAAGCCATAAAGAGTACATGGGCTGGATATTTGTCACTGTGAGTTTCCTAGCTCCATGATGGCTTCACTGTACCCTAAGATGTTTGGTACCAAACATTTTGTCTTAATAAATCCTCACTGATGCCAGTGGGGTGTTTATTAATAAATGCACACCGGAGACCCTTTAGAAAACCAACCAAGCACTGGTGTGGTCTCTGACTAGTCATAGCCAGTCTGCCACCATCACACATGTTTCTGATCTCATGGGGTGAGAGCCTATGCTCTCGGAGGTCATAAACAAACCCTGCTCTGGGCAGAGATGCTTCACATCTCCTCCATGCCAGAATGGCCTTCCAGAGCCGCCTTTGAAGTTCACCACAGGCTTCCCCCAGATAGTGAGGGAAGCCAACCCCCCTGTCCTTTCCACATTTGGTGGGAGGACAGGCGGGAAAATTAGTTAGATGAGGAGGAGTGTCCACATTCAGCCAACGCCACCCCTAAGGTGGGGCAGGTGATGTGAACTTCTCTCCTGAAAATCCACCATCTTGGGATGGTGGAGAAACAACCTATCCGGGCTAGAGTAGTGCCTATTCCCACAGGTAGGTAGCCTATTAGCTACTACCGGTCTCCCCTGTAACGCCCCTAAATTCACTATCTAGGTGGCATCCCTGGACTTGGAACTCAGATTCGATGGACAAGAAGAAAACCAGGACAAAGAATACTCGATGCCCGAGAACTAAAGCAATGCTGCAGAAGAAAATTGGCGCCTAACCCTGCCTGCTGCCTTTAGGACTTCGACAATCATGGTGTGCCATGTCTTCCTAAACCTGTGAAGACGCCAAGAACCCTGGAGCTCCTCCAGCCTTCAAAAAATCACCAAGAAACTCCCTTGGCGTCAAGGTATAACTCCCCTGCACACTGAAGGCACGTATCCCACTGAGGCTGATTTGTCGACGTACTGCTCCCTGATGACTTCGGTGCAGCACCCACACCAAAAGAGGTACAGTAGCTTCAGAGGGTCAGATCTGTTTCCTCACCAAGTTTGGCGACACCAGGACCTGACTGAGCTGCACCGTACCAGTGCCCGGGGTACCGGACCCCCAACATCAAACAGCAAGACGAAGAGTCCGTGCCTGACTCCAACAATACCAGAAGCAAGCACCCATTGAGGGACATTGAGACCCCTGAGACCCACATTCTGAGTTGCCCCGCTGTCCCGAAATCGCCTCTCCAAGTGGCCTGCTCATTGCCGCGAGGATTTCTTGATGCATGACGCCTGACTGGCATATCTGCCCTGCGCCCGGTCCCACTGGCCCCGGTGATGACAAACCAGCCATGCTCCTGTGGTCCTGTGACCCTTGTGACCTCCTCCCTCTAGTGGGATCCACCGGACTTACCTCTACGTCCTCCTGTGCTTCGTCTTTTCAGGTGGCCACCTTCTTCGTATTACACCAGCTACCAGCACCTTCAGCAACCTGCTCCTAGCCTAATCCAGGATGCTCCTGATCTTCTGCTAATAGGACTTTGGACCTGGTCCTGCTACTGACCTAAAATGATAAGGTGAACTTTGTGAAAGCATTGCCTGATTTCATATGCATTTTTCTGCTTTTCTCCACTGACTTCAATGGTGCGTAATTGCGCACAAAAGTGACATATTTTCCGAACTCTAAAAATAGTAACTCCCAAAGTACTTACTGTAGATCAAAGTTCCTGGTCTTAAAATATACATAAAAATGTATATTATTTTTATAAATTGGTCTCGGATTTATTCATGAGTGTGTGTGTCATATATTGCCTCTGTGAGTACAACAAATGATTAGAACTACCCTCTGATAAGCCTAACTGCTCACCCACACTACCACAAAAAGAGCATTAGTATTATCTGCTTTAACCTCAATGTCCCAATAAGGGGTCCACTGGAGTCTCTGCACACTGTACTCCATTTTAGTGCACTATAAAGATAGCCAGCTTCCTACACCCAACGTCAAGGCCCCAGTGTTTCAATAGGCGATTCCTGAGCCCCACTCTCCTCTCCCCATTCTCTATAGGCAACAGTCAGCTTAAGCCCCACTAGTAGTCAGAGCCTCAGGAGTCCAACTCCAATTAAAGTCAAAAGTATTCCATCGCTGAGGCACTGTATGGAGGCAAGTTCTCCCGGGGCCCTTTGGTCCCTTAATCAGTCTTACCTGCACCAGAAGGACCTGCAAGACCAGAGTCTCTGAGCACCCTCCCCTTGTGGGTGCTGAAGCTGCAGCTGCTTTCTCCGCTGATTACAGCACACATGGTCTTGCAGGGGCAGCAGACGCGTATCCTCGAGTTCCTCGACACTCCTTTGATGCCAGTAAGTTTCCTTGGATCCTCTCCACAGGTGTGGGGGGTAATTTGATGCTCCTGGCAGTAATCTTCAAAGCAGCACTACCTGGCATACAGGGTGACAGAATTCATTCCACGCACAAGCTATGGCCAGATTGGCATGGCAGCAAACTTCACTGCAGCCCCACTTGGTATACGGGGTCGCCAACTTCCCTGTGCACATGGGCTACAACCCGATCGGTACAGAAGCTGTCTCCTTACCACTCATTTCAGAGATCCATTTGCCAGGATCTCCCATTGGACCTCACTCCCTCCATCGCTCTCGTCTTCCTCACAGGGTACATTGATCTTGACAAACGGGCAGGCATTGGTGCTCTAGTGGCAGGTGGATATGGATTCCCTGCGTGACATCTCCTCACCCACGAGGAGACTGGCAGGCCTTAGCCTCCAGTACTGATCAAAGAAAGAAGCATTGCAGAGCTCCTTGTTGCAAAGCCCGCTGGCTGCTTGAAAGGTGGCAATTTTGGGGGCGTCAAGCACCCCTTCTTATAGTCCATTTCCAGACACCAAATGTGATTTAGTGGTGTGCATCTTTGAAGTTTATGTTGGGAGTCGGGTTCCTTTTGAAATGTCTTCTCATCTGCCCTGTCCCTCCTCCAGAAAGCAGTCTGTCACAGCAGGAGCAACTCCAAATCTGATAGCCCCACAATACAGGCCATGTGAGTGACTAGAGTTTCACACCTGGAAGTCAGCCACAACAATATCTGTATCAAAAGGTTACCTCAGGGCCTCAGCCCTACTCTTTATGATTCCTTTATCAGCCCCATCTGCTTCCTGAGATGAGCCTAGGCCCCTTTCCAGTGACCTCTTTCTGAATCAAAGAGCACCCTTTTAAGTATACTGAAGAGGCTGGCTCTCCCTTACTCCAGTGTTTCCCACCCAGCTCACATGAATGCAGCAACACACAAATCTGTCTGAGGGATTCCTCTACCTCCTCATGCGTCTCCTGTTAGCACTAGGTCTCCCAAACTGGAACCCATAATCTTCCATGTATTGTACCATCCACAGGCACACCTTCACTCACTACATGGATATAACACACTCGCACTGCACAGCACTGCATCCTCCTACCATTCATAGGCACACCTACATCCAGCAGATGCATATAAGTTATATATACTGCATAGCACCAAATTCTAACCTAATGTAGTCCAAGGATGATTTAAGACTAAAGCAGCGGTACTTTACAACAGTGAGCCTGTACGCCTCACTACAGTGACACAGGAAAAAAGGCCTGTTCATTTCTACCGATCACTACACGTGGTATTCTGCCACCACCTTGCTCATGCTGGGAAAGGCAGTAGCCTTTCAGAACTATGATGGTAGCGCTTTGGGCGCATCTCCCAGTCCAAACAGACCTCAATCCGTGAGACAAGCCTATATCATGGTGCCCACACACGATCCGTGTTCACCCATGACAACAAAAATCAGTACCACGGATCCACACATCATTGCAGTTGAGGGCACCCAGGGCATGGGTACATGTCCCTTATTATGCAAGGGACTTTTCCATCCTAAAAGGCCATCAATATGAGTTTGGTAAATATTGATACAAGGATACTGGAGGGCTAAAATTCCTGATTCTTGGTAGTATTTCCACACAAAAATCATCTTATTACAAGTTGTATCCCTGTAATGGAAAATGATCATATGGACCAAGAGATACTGGCATGAAGATTGACATAAAGTGTCAGGAAAACAACTGATGGGAGACAGGGCAGGTTAAAGTCTGTGGGGTGTCAGGACAGGCTTCAGTCTGCCCAGAGTGAACAATGTCTGACCCCTGCCTCCCAGACTGCTGAAGGCGTCACCCTGAGACTAGACTGTCCTCCTGCGCGCAGCCCCGGCTGCCTATAAAGAGGGCTGGTGTCTCCAGGCCTGGCGGCATGGGCGTATGTGTGGGGGACGCGGGGGATAAATCCCTCCTGATTTTGTAGTGAGTGGGCACGGGGGACAAGGGTGGGGGGACAAGGGGACAAAAGAATTTCCCCTCTCTCTTCTGTCAGTCGCAGGGCCATTGGCGCGTCAAAACACTACCTACAATGGCTCTGCACTTGATCTGTGACCTTCCCTTTTGTTGTAGAGCAAACCTCCAGGAATTATTTCTCACCTCACCCTCGCTGCCACGGCTGCCAGCAGTCTGCACTTCCAGGACAAAGGGAGAAAGGTAGTTTGCTGATTGCTGTCTGCATCCTGCCCCTCCTCAGCCCGACCCTACTTTATTTGACTGTTTCACACTGAGCAATTCAGCCACTCAAAGGCTAATGTTTTGTTGAAAGGTTCATTTTGAGCAGTTGAACCTCGCCCCGGAACATAAGAACATTTAGTATCAGACATAGCCTATACAACCTCAATCATTTAAGAACACATCTTTTGTTATGTTGTGTGTTAGATGTGTTGGTCTGTCCTAATATTTACACATAAACAATTTAAATACCACCATTTTGTCTTATTTCTTTTGGTGCACTACTCAACCCAATCCAGGGTGTCAGAGCGCTTTACATCACACATACAGATTGTACATTGACAATAAATCATATGTGTGTAAATCAAATTACAGGATGTGTTACACAAGATAGTGAGGCTTACGGGGTGTAGGAGTCACATGTCCTTTCCTTCATAGTTCACTGTGCTATATTAGAAGGATTACAATTTATGAACTGCATGTAACTAAAGTATCTCTGTGTCAAAAGCAATAACCCACTTATCCATCTACATAAAATAAAAATATGACATCTGTGTTTCACATGATATGCTTTTCAGGAGACATATTAACCCTCTATGCTTCTTTGATTCAACCCTGAGACTAACAAAACACCTGTCTTTCCAGCAAGTACATTAACCTCCAGAGTTATCTAAATATTATTATTCTTTCCTGAGATTAACTGGGTACATGAAGATCTATGCAGCAAGTGCCTTAATCCCATAAGATATTTTAAAATGCAGACTTTGCAACTAATTAAGCAGAACAGATATACTGCCACATTTCTCCTTGTTACCAATTTCTTTCTGGCAGAGTTTTAACAAATAAATGTATAAGTGGAGGCCTAGATCTTGCGCCGGGGTTGCATCTTGCGCCGGGGTTGCATCACTTTTTTGGCACAACAGACCTGCTTAACATATGTGAGGTCTTAGAACCTGATGTCATTTTTTGTGATATCACTTCCTGTGAGCCTAACGAGAGCAAGGTGTCCCCTACAAATATTTTGAGGTCTGGGAGAGAGGGCGAGAAAAACTGGAAACACGACCTGTATTACTTAAATGTAGGCCTGCTAAGGCTCCATGGGCTAACCAATACTGACAAAATTAAGACATAAATATGTGCATACTGTTATTTATCTTTTATTTAATTGTAAAAACATAATAATATGCTGTAGCAAGGAGTAATTTCTTTCTCCATTTGGTGACACAAAATTACTTGCTTAAAAACATTTTACGAAATCACACATACACCAAAGATGCTATACAGTATTTCCACATAGTGACACAATGAATTATACAAATAAAACATATTAACAAGAACACATAGCAAAACCAATAATGAAAAAACATGTATCTTTTATTACAAAGGAACTACCCCCTATATCAACCACACCTGCCCATTCTCACCTCATACACACCAATCCAGGCCTACATAGAAGTAATACAGGTTGTGTGGGAGTCTTTCCAGTTTTCATCACTTCCTGTGAGGTCATGGTTTGTGATGTCACATGCAATGTCACGTGCTGTGATGTCACTTATATACTGCCTAACTTAGTTAGTACCACATTTCTTTTTTTTAGGACTTGTGCCTTGGTGGGAGAAGTATAATGGAGAACTGGTGCTGATGGTTTTGTAGTCTAGGCATCAAATGTAAATGCTATCCTTGCCTTATTAAGAGGCCAATGTAACTCTATGGGAATTATGTGATTGAATTTCAGAGATAAAGACATACTTCTAGTTTGACATGTAGGGCAGTTTTCAGTGGCAAGAGACAGTCTTGTGAGATGCCCACAAGGGCTGCTCGGCCAAAGTCCAGTCATGACAGCATTTTTAGTAGAAAAGAGACAAGAATGGCTTAAACTTTTCAGGACCCAGAGGTAACAGTTTGCCACTTTAATGATTTTGTTTATACGGAGGAGTCAAATGTGATGATGAGCGATGAAACAACGGATGAGATTGATGGGAAGTCAGCAATGTCTATGAGTCTATGGGCTTTTGCATTTCATTGTCCACTAATAAAATCCTGGCTGGCGTGCTGATCTATTGCCCCCCTGGGCATGCAGGGGGGTTTCTGTCTTCCGTGGACGAGTTCCTTTCGAAGTATATGTTGAAATACTTCAATTTCATGGTTCCAGGGGATCTTAATATACATGTGGATGCATCTTCTGACCTGCATGGTCAACTTCTTTTGGAGCATATGACATCTTGGGATATGTCACAGTTTGTGACTCAGCACACTCGTATTGGGAGTCACACCTTAGACACCATTTTTTCTAGCACTCAAGTTTCGATACATGACATTAGTCCTCAGACTTGGTCCGACCATGCTCTCATTCACTTCTATTGGTCACTGGACCTTGGCCCTAACGGATGCAGGTTTTGGTGTTCTCTACCGCATCATAATTGGGCCACTGTTTCTTCTTCGGAGTTTAGTCTTCCCTTGAGCAAGCTACCTCCACCTATGACGGAGAACATGGAGGTCGATGTCAGTCGGTCGACTCCTGGCTTATACAGGTGGCTAACCACATCATACCTATTAAACACAGAGATGTTAATTCCTCAGGAAAAAGTCAGTCAGCCCCTTGGGCTAGTGAGGAACTTAAAGTGCTCTGTAAGCACTGTAAGAAAATGGAAAAGGATTGGAGGCCTCATTACTTTTCTAGTACCAAAGCACTCTACAAGAAGGCTCTAAATATCTACCATCATGCAAGTAAGAAAGCTCAGTCTGACTTTTATACAGATCAGATTGACATGTCTCACAACATGTGCAGGAAGATATTTAAAATCGTCAACATTTTACACACCCAGAAGCCTTGCTTCAGCTTTTAAAACCTCTTAATTTATGTACCCAATTGTCCAACTTCTTTGACACTAAAATCCAAACCATCCTGGAAGCTTTACATTTTTATGGACACCGCCTCGATGAGAATTTGTAACCACACAGCACTGCAGGTAGAAATAGTGCCCTCTTGTGGCCAATTGCTACAAATATTTGCCTTGATTTCACTTGAGGAGTCCGCTCAGGCCTTGAGTGCCTGCAAATCAGGTTCGCCAGATGACCCCTGTCCTCCTCACAATCTTGCTGCCAATTGTATGGCCATCAACCCTGTTTTAAACCAGCTTCTAAATCAGTCAATTCTTTGGCCACAGTGCCCAGTGGTTGGAAGCAGGCCAGGTTGATTCCTCTTTTAAACAAACCCTCAGCAGACAAAACCAATCTTTCCAGTTTCCGTCCCATTTCACTGCTGCCATCCGTTACCAAGATTTTAGAGAAGCTCATAAACAAGCAGCTCTCTGCTTTTTTAGAACAAAATATGCTTCTTCACCTTACCCAGTTGGGCTTCCTCCCGGGTTTCAGCACCGAGACCTCACTGTTAGACGTTGCAGATACAATTAGGCTAGCGGCAGATTAAGGGAAGCAGGTGGCACTGATCCTCCTTGATCTATCTGCAGCTTTTGACACGGAGTTGCATTCGACACGCCTGCAGCACCTCAAAGCAATAGGTGTCTGCGGTTCTGCTTTAGCATGGCTCCATTCCTTTTTGGCAGACAGGTCCCAATCATTGTGGAAGGCCCCATTTGCCTCTGATCCTAAACCATTGGGTTATGGGGTCCCTCAGGGGTCTGCACTAAGCACCGCATTGTTTTCAATGTGTATATGGCCCCTTAGGCACCCCTAATTGAATCCTTTGGAGTACAGATGATATGCAACTGCTTCCAATACATGACCGATACGCACCTAATGCACTGCATAACTTCCAGAATTGCTTGACTTCTGAGTTCAGTGGATTCATGATAATGGCCTCGAATGTAATACTAACAAGACAGAAATTCTGCTCTTCTGGGTCTCACCACCCAGCTGGGACAAAGACTGTTGGTCCAAGGATGTTCCCCCACCACCTCTCCCTACCACAGTAGAGTGCAATCTAGGAGTAAAATTCTATACTACTGCTTCTTTCACCCCCAAGGTGGTGGGGGGGTAGGCACCTGCTTTGTCCTGCTAAAAACATTAAAGTTCCTCATGCTCCTCCCCCAGCAGAAAACAGTGATCCAGGCCTTGATCATCTCAAAGATGGATTATGCTGAGTCTCTGTCCTGGGGCCTACCTGGCTATCTCTTGAAGAGATTACAGCTTGTGCAGAATGCTGCTGCCTGGCTTCTACTAAGCCTTCCCAAGAGATCCCACATAGATGCCTGTAAAAGAATGTGTGAGGTTCAAAGGTTTTGTTCTGGCGCACAGAGCTTATTACCACAAAGGCCCTCAGTATTTGTCGCAACACAAAGTAGAGAGGGGGGACGGGGAGCTAATTGGAAAGAAATAGGTCCAGTACCAGTGCTCCCAAGAATTCACGTTGTACTTACTAGAGGGTAACTGTTCCTGTAAGAAGAGGATAGGCAACCTATTATGGTTGGATAGTAGTGTCGGTGTGGTCTCCAGAAGTTCAACAGGTTGGGTCTAGATGAAGGTGGGGGAATTCCTCCTCTTGGAATTAGTGCCCTCACACACACTTGCGGGTGTCATGCTTCATCATCGGGCTTAGCTCCTTGTGGCGGTGGCGCTGCTGTCCCCCACGGGCCCCGCGAGAGGGCTCTTTATCGGAGATCTTTTGAAGGAGGTGCCGCAGTTGTGCATGCGGGTGTATGGGCCTATAAAAGCGTGCGGGTGAATAAAATTACCTTCACGGTGCCCAGAAACAATTTTAATTCAGGGGTCTGGAAGGTAAGGTTAAAAAACAATGGATAGAAGCCTCTCCTATAAACAAATATTGCGGAGGGATAAGTATGCTCCCGCTGCTCTAAATCCGTGAAAAGTGAGTGAGAAGGTGCAATTAGGTCAACATGTTTTGCGCGTCGTGTGGGTCCCTAGTGGATCCTTGTGCACTTCGTCAGGACCGTGAAGTGAAAGAAAAGAAATGGGAATCAGGGAAAAGACACCCTATAATCCCACATTACCTACAGTGAGGTTTAATGCGTCTTAGCGCTGGAAGGAACGTTTCAATCGCATTCCTTATTCCCAACCCCTCTAATCGTAAGGATTGGCCTCACCGGCAATCACTGCGGTCTGGAAGAGGGAATTATCGTGCCTCTTCATTGACAGCCTGTTACCTGCCCTGCCGCTCAGGATCACAGCTGGGTCTAAGACTGTTGGTCCAAGGATGTCCCACCACCACCTCTCCCTACCACAGTAGAGTGCAATCTAGGAGTAAAATTCTATACTACTGCTTCTTTCACCCCAAAGGTGGCGGGGGGGTAGGCACCTGCTTTGTCCTGCTAAAAACGTTAAAGTTCCTCAGCAGCAGAAAACAGTGATCCAGGCCTTGATCATCTCAAAGATGGATTATGCTAAGTCTCTGTCCTGGGGCCTACCTGGCTATCTCTTGAAGAGATTACAGCTTGTGCAGAATGCTGCTGCCTGGCTTCTACTAACCCTTCCCAAGAGATCCCACATAGTTGCCTGTAAAAGAATGTGTGAGGTTCAAAGGTTTTGTTCTGGCGCACAGAGCTTATTACCACAAAGGCCCTCAGTATTTGTCAACAGATTCACACCTTACCAACCAGCTCGGTCTCTTCGGTCATCCAACTCCTTTCTGGTAGTAATTCCTCATTTCAGACGAAAAAAGTGGAGCGGTAGCTCCTTCTCTTTTCCGGCGGTCAGGAAGTGAAATGCCCTCCCAGTTCAGCTCCCTGCTTCCAGGGACATTCTGACCTTTAATAGACTTCTTAAGACCTGGCTCTTTGGTTCTGCCTTTTAGTACCTGTTATTTAGGGATCAGACTTGCTACTTAGTGCCATATCACTCTATTGAGTAGCTGTTGTGCTTTTCAAATCTTTAAATAATAATAATGTGTAATTGCTACAGCATGCTAGGGTTGAAAGACCTTTAGTCATTGAAGAACAGGATGAATTATTTTTTTGTGGCTTTAGAATAAAGAAGTTATTTAAATGTTGTAAATGTTTACAAGTACAGAATGAGCATGTCCAGTGGTGAAGAAGTGTTAAGGTCAATTAGGGTGTTGTGTAGGTATTATTGGATGGAGACATCCCTTTCCACCAGTTACATAACTTGGTGACCATGGGCTTTAATGCAGACACGTAAAATGAGACCCCGCTCTACCAGATAGCTGTCCCAAATCCTCAGCGAAGCTTGCTACTATTTAACCTTTCTCAGAATTTTCCACACAAGTCTGTCTGTCACAGGAGTTGACTGCAGTGACATACCTTTACTTAAGACTAGATATAATAGATGTCGCTGCCAGCAGAACACATTGGGGCCGATTCCGATCTCGGCCGGTAGGGCTCCGAATAGGATTCGGCTTTACCGGATCCGATTCGGAGCCCTGTTTCCCGAGCGAACCGTACGCGGGTCCGGCCGAGCGAGTACGATGCGGGTCGCCGACCGACTCGTCCGGGCGACCCGACCGCTCCGACCGACTCGTACCCGGATCGTACCGCTCCGACCGACTCGCTCGGACCCGGTTCGCACCGCGCAATGGAGACGTTTTCCGGCCGGGTAAGTACGATGCGCACCTCGACCGCTCCGACCGACTCGCGCCGTCCGACTCGAACTCGCTGTCGGAGCCGTACTTTGGGGGTCCGTGTCGGACCCCCGTGTGCGCGTACCCGTGCGGCGCACACAGGGGGGACCCATGGGTCCCCCTACCTGTGCGTGTACGCCGCGGCGCGCCCGCGGCGTACTCGCTGTAGAGGGCGCCCTTGTCCGCCTCGCACCCATTGAGGCAATGGGAGCCCGCGTACGCGTGTACGACCGGCTCCCATTGAGTTCAATGGGAGTCCGACCGACTCGTGTCCGGTGGCATACGAATGCATCGGACTCGTTCGGTCGGACTGCACGGGTCCGATTCGGTCGGAAATCTCTCCGGGTCCGGCTCGGTCGGAGAGATTTCCGGCCCGAATCGGAATCGACCCCATTGTCTTTGCTTTTAGTGTTCATCATGGGTCAAGCTAGCACACAGCCATAATAAATAAAGGCCCTATTATTAAAATATAATTTTACATTCTAAACACAGTCCAGAGTACCCCACCACAGCATGCATATGCTATATTTCTAGAATCCTATATGAATTCACTTCTGCCTAGGTTTGCACTATCCAAAGGCATTTAGTAGGGCACTTTTTTGCCAAGTGTTGATAGTGATGCTATAAAGCACATATGTTCTCATTTTCCACAGTAATACTGTAAAGTTCACATTTGCCAATGTTGGTTAACCTTTTGTGGTGTTAGTTGCTGTTTCATTGTGTAGGCGTAACTACCCGTTTTTCATCAGCATTCAGTTATCTGCACAGTTTAGAAGAAGTGATATGCTTGTTTCAAAACAATACGTTGTGTTGTGCGACAGCTCCTCCTCAGACAAACTCATATTTTAGTTGCTCGCTTCCAAGACAAAAGAAGTAGCTTCCCTTGACACATCTGAGAGTTTCCCTTACTCATTGCTGTTTGTGTCTGAATAATGCTGTGTTTAATGAGAGGCAAAGTCAAGGTCTTCACTACGGCCAGTTTGAGGGTGAAACTCTTTATTCAAATTCTGGCTCCCCCTCCACTCAACGTAGTGTGTTCCTGGACATGTCGTTCAATCTAACTTAGCTTCAGGCACTGCTAAACTCTAACATAGTGGCTACTAAGAGGCACATATAAAGTGCATTTTAGCCCCCCCCTTTACTTACTATTGGTTGGCTTCATTGTCACCCTTTTTTTCTTCTTTTTCATTGATGAGCGCATCTCTATGCATGCCGGCTTCACTTCATCTCCATGATTTTGTTTTCTTCCCTGAGGCATGGAGCCCAGTACTTTTTCTCAATGACTTCTTATCCCAGCTTCCCCTAAAAACAATTTTCCTCTACTGCAAATCTGGTCAAAAGGCAAATATAGTTCTTTCTCTTCCTGCTGCTGGATCTCCCTCTTCACACTTCCAAAAGTTGCAGGTTTATAGGTGATATTTACTCATAGCAAACTCGATGTACATTATTTGTCACACAAGACACAAATCATCAGCCTAAGTGCAGCACATACAGTTCTACAAAGAGGTAGTTAAATACATGAGGCCCTAAAGTACTGCAGCCACAGTTATTTGGTTGTATCTTTAATGCACTAGTCCATAAATGTGGGAAATAGTGTTTCACAAGGGCATAGTAAATCAATAACCCCTCCATGGCTCAATGTTTTCCATTCTACCAGACCAAGAGTATGTTCACTCAAGCTTCTCCAAGCAATCAAAACATGCATCTCTAAATTATGTAACCTTTGGGCAAATAGTGTCCTCAAAGAAGCCAGGCACCAATAATCCTCCCCCTCACATCCCAATTTTGTCAATGTTATCACACAAAGGGTGTGTTTTTCCGAGGAGCTTCTTAAAATATAAGCAAATACACCAATCATACATACACTTCATGAAAATGATGTCCGTATCAGAGTTACCAAACCACGTCACTCCTTTTCTTGGTAGCAATAACTATTCCCCAAAGATTACTACACTGTTAATATGCAACTCTCCAAATGTCACTTGTAAATAAATAATCATAGTCTTGAGCAAGAAATCCATGCCTTCATTCATTGTTTCAATTAAATGCTCAATATTTTGTCTCAACTAATCCTAGCACGAGGCATATTTGCTGGTTTTCAGCATTTTATAATTTTTGTGAGCCTCCCATATAACAAAGTTTTTGTGCTTTAGTGCATCCCACGCACTACTCATTTGTGACCTTCCATCCACTGTGTTAATTTGTAAGCTTCACACACAAACACTATGTTTCTGGTGTTCATCACTAACACCTCATATCTGAGCTTTGCCCACACATCTGATTCTGCATATCTCAGTATACCTATCTTCTGTGAGCATCTCATATGTGTCTCGCATAGCAGACTTTTTTTACTTTGATAAGCATCCCTCTTCCACACAAACACTGTACATCTCATTTTTGTGAGCATCCCACAAAAGGCTAATTCTTATGGAAAATTTATCTCATAAGGCTTCTTATATTTTTGGGCAAGATAATGCGGTTTGAGTGCACTCTACACTCATGTCCTACATCTGCAATAACGCTTCTCATAGATTAGACAACAAAAGTTTCTGTATTATGTTGTAAACTTTGCGATGCATTAAGGGTTTCTCCACCCTGCAACCACAGGAATGCATGCGAAAAACTTCTAGTGTTTGAAAAACTATTCTTGCTCTCCTTCTTTTGCCTTGCTAAACCAGGGGCTTCCAAAAGGCATCCAACTGACTTCAATAATCAAACAGACACACAGAATCCTATACCATACTATTAGACCTGCTAGCCTTAGGGTGGTATTCCTCCAAACCTTTTGCCTGCTTGCCTCCTCTTTTTTTACTGATTCATTTTGTTGGCCTGAGGACTCTGAGCACTTTACAACTGCGGACCAATGGTAAAGTGCATGTACACATGGTAACATTCGTGTATACACAATTGTCATATTTAATATTTAATTTACTTGCAAGTAGATTGTACAGTGGTATACCATACACCCAGGGCTTGTAAATTAAACGCTACTAGTGGGCCAGAAGCACTGATTGTGCTACCCACACAGGTAGCCCGTTAAACATGTCTGAGGCCTGCCACTGCAGAGCCTGTGTGTCCAGTTTTACTGCCATGTCGAATTGGAGTTAAAAACCCCTTGCCCTGCCTTAACCTTCCCTTTTATTACACATAAGTCACCCCTAAGGTAGGTCCTAGGTAGCCCATAGGTCAGTGTGCTATGTAACTAAGAGGTAGGACATCTACTTTTAAGTTTTGCATGTCCTCGTAGTGAAAAACACCTACATTTGTTTTCCACCTCTGTGAGGCCTACTTATCTCATAGATTAACATTGGGAATTAATACACTCTTTTAAGCTGTAATTCCTGGTTAGAAAGGAGTAGCTGTGTCATGTTTTATATCTTTGGAATGATAATGATAAATCCTCTTTACTGGTAAGGTTGAATTTCATAAACTATTTTAGATTTGCCACTTTTAGAAAGTGGACATTTCCCTGCTCTTACAGCTCTGTGTGCCTGCACCCTGTCTCCAATACACTCCAATATTAGTCCAATTGCATTTTGAGTACGTCTGGGTGGAGTTCACAGAGACTCCTCTAAGTGACCAAAAAACTCTGCTGTGCTACACGGAGTTTTGCAAGCAGCAGAGTGTGTTAGGTCACGCCGTTCACACTGATTTTAACGCCAGTTGTTTGTCCTGCGCTGGAAAATCAGTGCGATTTCTACCATGCACAGCACATGAGGGTGCTGTTTCTTTCTGCCACTTGGGAAGATGTTCTACTCGAGCGGCAGATTTCTCAATGCAAACGGATGGTTTCTCAATGCGAGCGTGGTCTAGCGTCGGATTTTCCTCGCTCACCAAGTTAACATTGACAAGCGCAAGTGGGGGAAAAACTGCTCCTTTCAGAACTCCGCGTGCTCCTCGGAGCGCGGAGTGCAGAAAACTCTGCAAACTCTGCGAACGGAGCCCAGGCCTAATTTTGAGGTTTAGGAATGTCGAGAAGAGCATACAGTTTATTCATTTTTTTCATCCCACCTTTGTTTGCTTGGTGCATGAAGATGTAAGATTCAAAAACACGTTTTCTTCACATTTTGTCTAATTACTTTGTGAATGTAAATAACAATTAAAGCATACTTGCAAACTGTGACTCCATGTCTCCCTTTATCAATGTTTCACTACAAAACTATGTGATTGTATTCATTTAACTGATCGTACTACTCTCAGTCAATGTGCGATTTGTATAGGGTCACTTGAAAGTCCAAAAGGTTGTCCTGGTACCCCGTACCCCAGAAATTTAGTGTCTCCTACGCCCCTGCCTGGCAGCATCAGGTCCCGAGTTAATGGACTTTATAATTCCGGGTCCATACACCCTTAAATTTCTGGGTGGTGGGATTTCACTCGGAGTTATCACTTGTGAAATTCCGCCACTCTTAATGAGGCCATAAGTAGTGTTGTTACTGTCCCAATAAATAAGTACCAGTCTTCCTTAAAATTGCTTGTACCGACTATTGCTGGCAAGACGGCCCTGGTGTAAAGTTCTGATACCGTCCATCTGCACCGCTTTGAGTAAATCCAGATCATGCGTGTTGATAGGCTGACGTACTGAGAATCCACAGCAATGCACAAATGGGCCTGAAATATGCAGTTTAGTGTGTGATTCTAAAATTAACGTAATATTCCTTCATTTTGCATCATACTGCAGTTGAAAGTACTTTAAATCTGCGTCAAATTTCAGCTCAGAAACTTCACAATGAGCTTACCCTGCCCATGTGCACCTATTTGCCCAGATCGGAATTATGAATTATTTATAATGGGTATCTTTGTAAATATTCTGTGGTGAACGAGTCCAAATGGCCCTAAAACGACACAGTAATCTTGCTGATACAAAATTGAAAAGGTTTGTTTTATTTGTAACAATGCGCATTAAATTGTTAGTATTATTTATAGGTGAACACCGCGCCTCTCTTCCAAAGGAAGCACAAGGCTTATCGGGTAGTGGTCAGAGCTGTGTATAGTTCCAACACAAAGGATGTGTGAGTCATCTCTGGAAACTGAGAGGAAGCCATCGGCTTCATGAGAGCCTGACTGCTGTCATATGTGCCGGTGTGTGGGCAATGGATAAGATTAGGAGGCTTCTAAAGTGATGGGTTTATACCAAATCAACTAACAAGGGAGCTCCCAAACATTTTTTATGGGAAATGCGAGGGGTGTAAAGTGAATTACTTCGTTTTTACAACTTGCCACTCTTTACACGTTTATCATATCCGTGCTACAATACTTAGATGTGCCACCCACCCTAATGTATTTCAAAATTCATGACGAAGCTCTTACACGTTTTGCAGTCAAAGTGATGGTGTTTTTGTTATCCAATTGGTTGTTCCGTTAGCACCACTTATAATGATATATTTCATAACACACTTTTCACTAGAATCATATTTTACTAGTTCTTAATTGGTAAAAAAACAAATGAATGAATTGGGGGGTAACCGTTTTTTTTAGGAGCCCTGTACGGTCGCTGCTGACTGCCGGGTGTGCTTATTTCACTCTTGCAGATTCTTTTCCATCGCTGCTTTCTCCTATTGCTACTGTTTTCCTGTCATCCTCTTCCTCTTTCTTATGCCCTTTTTTGCTTTTCTCTTTCTTGCTCTGCAACAAAAAAATAAGTCACGGTGCCATAAAATGAGTGACTTTGCCCACCACCTGCAACCACAGGCACATTTTAATCACAGCATTTTCCCTTGGTGTAAAGTATTAGGCACTGTTTAGTCATGTCTGAACAGACACGAAATGTTGTCTTCCACACTGAACAAACACAAGAAAGCAATAATACCTATTGTACTGTATTCTCAACAAACCTGCTTATTCCTTTTGGAATAAAGTCTAGCTCTAGCTGTACTGGCCAGTTAGCCACTCGAAAAATATATCAATCAATCAATCAGGAGTTCGTAGAGCGCGCTACTCACCCATGAGGGTCTCAAGGCGCTGGGGGGGGGGGGCGCAGCTCCGGATCAGATGAAGAGCCAGGTCTTGAGGTCCTTCCTGAACGTGTGCAGGGTCGGGGAACGTCTGATGTTCACCGGGAGCTCGTTCCAGGTCTTGGCTGCGATGTAGGAGAAAGCTCTCCCGCCTGCTCTGTTTCTGCGGATGGGGGGGACCTCTGCCAGGGCGAGGTCGGCGGATCGGAGGTTCCTCTTGGGTACGTGGAAGGATACTCTATCGTTAAGGTATTTGGGTCCGATCTTGTTCAGGGATTTGTAGGCGTGGGTGAGGAGTTTGAAGGTGACCCTCTTCTCGACGGGGAGCCAGTGGAGGTCTCGTAGGTGTTGGGTCATGTGTTCGTGACACGGTGTCCCGAGTACGAGTCTCGCTGCGGCGTTCTGGATGGTTTGGAGCTTGTGTAGAAGAGTTCTGATGATTCCGGCATATAGGGCGTTGCTGTAGTCCAGTCTGCTGGTTATG
The DNA here is from genome assembly GCA_963921515.1 of Calotriton arnoldi. NCBI lineage: Eukaryota > Metazoa > Chordata > Amphibia > Caudata > Salamandridae > Calotriton > Calotriton arnoldi. The sequence continues at coordinate 1,171,563 of CAWUFW010006195.1, forward strand.
AGCACGTGGGTGACGGTCCTTCTGCAGTCGGGGGGAACATTTGAAGGTCTTTCGGAGGATGCGCAGGCAGTTGAAACAGGTGGATGTGATGGCGTTGTTCTGGCGGTTCATGGAGAGGAGGAGTTGAGGATGATGCCGAGGTTACGGGCGTAGTCTGTAGGGGCTGGTGGATTCCGGAGGGCGGAGGGCCACCCGGTGTTGTCCCTGGCGGAGGTCCAGGGTCCGAGGATGAGAACCTCGGTCTTCTCTGAGTTGAGCTTCAAACAGCTGTCTTTCATCCAGGCTGCGACGTTCTTCATTCCTTCATGGAAGCAGAGTCTGGTGTCTTCGGGATTCTTTGTGAATGAGAGGATGAGCTGGGTGTCGTCAGCGTAGGATACTATGCTGAGCCCATGCTGTCTGACGATGGCGGCGAGGGGGGTCATGTAGATGTTGAAGAGCGTGGGGCTGAGCGATGATCCTTGGGGTACTCCGCAGTTGATATCTGTGGGCTCGGAGACGTAACATAGCAAGTGTATTTGTAAAGTGTGCATTAACCACTGAGTTAGTGTCTAGGCACTACTGACAAATGAAACATATTTATATATTGCCCAATTCAACGGTACACTCTTTATTGACCTCATGAAAATGAAAGCTTGTATTCAAACCTGTGACCATGAGGTCAAATACGGATTTCTGGAATGGTTGCACAGTCCATTGACCCACCACACCCAGCTATCTGTTGGGGTCTGGTGGACACAGAGAACATGAGATAGCAGGTTGCTTGATACAAAAAAATAGGTTCTCGCAAGTCCGTAAGGAGCTTCCTAAAATACCTTGGTAAATTCTACTATTTGATATGAGTTCCCTCCATTTGACCTGAGGTCCCTAACTTTAGACTTTGTAGTTCTGCTTGAGGGGTGAATGGCAATTGAACTCTCACAAAGAAACAATGGATGCTCCACCAGCTCTACATTTGGGAATTTCATCGGAAAGCCATGATGCCACTAGAAATGGCTATAATCCAGCTACTTAATTTATAAAAGCTAGTCGACCACTATTTTAGATGGGGCCACTTCCATGGTAGATCGTCATGTGAACCAGGATTTTTTTTTTTTTTTTTTACAAAAGCAAGCACCATTTTTTAGTCCCAGCTGCGCCAAGTCCTGGGGAAAATGTATTTATTTATTAGGCGGAGGGGGTGCACGAGGCCCCCCTCCCCAGGCCGATTACGACCCCATCCCCTAGGGCCGGGTCCTGGGGTGCCTATGCCTGGGACATAGTGGTTTCCCTATCCGCAGTGGTGCAGGCAGGGAAACCAGTGTTTGCTTTCACTTGGCGGGAGCAATTTTAAAGCTCCCAACAAGAGAGAGCAAACACTAAGGGACTGATTTAGTTCTTGGAGGACGGGTCGCTCTGTACAACCATGACGGATATCCTGTCTGCTGAAATATAAATCCCATAGGATATAATGGGAATTATATTTCGGCGGACGGGATGTTCGTCACAGTTGTGACGGAGTGACCCGTCTGCCAAGAACTAAATCAGGCCCTAAGTCGGCTCCGAGTGGGCAGGATCATAAAGAATGCTCTCACCTGCTGGGAGCAGACTTTTCATCTGTGAAGCAGGCATGGCTGGGCTTTGGGACATGGGATTCCCAGGGCTGAAATCGGCCCTGGGAGGAGGGCTGCATGCCCACCTCCCCCATAAATTAAGTGATAAGCCAGAGGGATGGGGTCCAGAGGCCTAATATGGCCCATCAGAGGGGGGCTATGTACCCCCTCACCTAAAAAAATGTGGTGGGCCCCTGGGAATGGGGTCCCGGCGATTGGATTTGGCCCGGGGAGGGGGAATGTGTGCCCCCCTCCCGGGTTGGATGCCTTTGGGGTTTGGCCACAGGGCCTGGCCAGAGCCTCCACCACACACGGCCGAAGGAACGGTGCAGCGTGGAGTTGGCTGCATTCAGGGGGTTGGCACAGAAATGCTCCTTTCTGTGTTCATAAGGGAGACTTAAAAACATATTAATGATAACCTTCAAAATAGACTTCATCAGTCTGACTGAGATGATGTCCAGAAAGAGAAACATTGCAGACATCACATCAAATAGGATGTTAAGTATTGATATCACATCACACTTGTAAGTGAATATACACACGTAACACTGCTGTTCTTTAGCATGCTGAGGTTTGTTAGGCATCCACCTTTCTCATTGACATTTGGGCATAAGACACAACATCATATATAGATTTCATTTCTGTATGACATTAATAATGACTTGAAAACGCTAGAGACAACATGAGAATGCAGCAGAAACGTTTATGAACCTATAGACCCCATTGAGCACAGACTAATTTCTATGGAAAATGTGAAACAACAGGCAAAAATATCACAGCTTTCTGTATATAGACTTTGAAAAGTTGGTGCATAGATTTGTAGTTAATTGTGACACTTGTCTGCGTGTGTTATCAGTCCAACATATAGTATGATGAAAGTGTAATATGACATACATCAAACTTATCCATAATATTGCATTATTAGAGATGTAGTCATTGGCCACTAACACTTTTGACATAGTTTTGGACTGTACTTAAGATTAACTAAAAATGTGATAAAAGTGATTTAGATAAAAAAAAAAATTATATAATGTTAAGAACATAAAAATTTCTCAGTTTGTTGACCAGAACCATAGAAAGAGAATGACATGCAGTATATGAAGTATAAAGTAGATACGGCACAAATAACAACGAAACATAACGCTTAGGGGCCGATTCCGATCTCGGTCGGAGGCGCACCCAATACCATTCGGTCGGGAAAAAAGCCATGCGAAAGCCTGTTTCCCGACCGATCCGTACAACACACCGAACGAGCAAGTACGATGCGCACAACAGCAAAAAATCCGGCCGAGCCGTACTGACCCAAACCAGGTCCTGTTCTCCGACCGAGGCGAATCCGGAAACGCCGGAATCGAGTCGCACGGAAGGAAAAATGCAGCCCCGTCCGGCCGGACAAGTACGATGCGCTTTCCGTACGCGCCGAACCCGTCGCTACGCACGGCACGTCAAAGCATCCGGGAGAGGCGCACATAAGCTCCGATTCGCGCCACAACACGATCCACGGCTACGAGGCGAACACCCCAGCGACGAGGACGAGGCGAGCGGCGAGGACGACGCGAAGCAACGAGAAGGACGAACGACACGAACCAACCATGAATCCCTTCGTCCCGATCATACCAATATTCTACATTTACTACCGGAACAGGCACGGACGCGTACGGCGCAGAAGGTAAGCCAGACACCAACCACAAAACACATACAACACGTACACGACACATCACACACACACACGGGGATGCTGAATATACTTACACCAGCAACAGCAGCACCATAGGGGCGGGATGCCCATCACCAATGCCACATATGCACACAGGGGCCTGAATGCGCACCACCACCCCTACCCAGGGGTGGCATGATGCCTACCACCACTACCACCCTCACCCAGGGGTGGCATGATGCCCACCACCACAACCACCCTCACCCAGGGGGGCAGGATGCCTACCACTACTACCACCCTCACCCAGGGGGCAGGATGCCTACCACTACTACCACCCTCACCCAGGGGGGCAGGATGCCTACCACTACTACCACCCTTAGCCAGGGGGCAGGATGCCCACCACTACTACCACCCTCACCCAGGGGGGCTGGATGCCTACCACCACCCTTAGCCAGGGGGGCAGGATGCCTACCACTACTACCACCCTTACACAGGGGGGCAGGATGCCTACCACTACTACCACCATCACCCAGGGGGGCAGGATGCCTACCACTACTACCACCCTTACCCAGGGGGGCAGGATGCCTACCACTACTACCACCCTCACCCAGGGGGGCAGGATGCCTACCACTACTACCACCCTTAGCCAGGGGGGCAGGATGCCCACCACTACTACCACCCTCACCCAGGGGGGCAGGATGCCTACCACTACTACCACCCTTACACAGGGGGGCAGGATGCCTACCACTACTACCACCCTCACCCAGGGGGGCAGGATGCCTACCACTACTACCACCCTTAGCCAGGGGGCAGGATGCCCACCACTGCTACCACCCTCACCCAGGGGGGCAGGATGCCTACCACTACTACCACCATCACCCAGGGGGGCAGGATGCCTACCACTACTACCACCCTTAGCCAGGGGGGCAGGATGCCCACCACTACTACCACCCTCACCCAGGGGGGCAGGATGCCTACCACTACTACCACCCTTAGCCAGGGGGGCAGGATGCCCACCACTACTACCACCCTCACCCAGGGGGGCAGGATGCCCACCACTACTACCACCCTTAGCCAGGGGGGCAGGATGCCCACCACTACTACCACCCTCACCCAGGGGGGCAGGATGCCTACCACTACTACCACCCTTAGCCAGGGGGGCAGGATGCCTACCACTACTACCACCCTCACCCAGGGGGGGGCAGGATGCCTACCACTACTACCACCCTTAGCCAGGGGGGCAGGATGCCCACCACTACTACCACCCTCACCCAGGGGGAGCAGGATGCCTACCACTACTACCACCCTTACCCAGGGGGGCAGGATGCCTACCACTACTACCACCCTCACCCAGGGGGGCAGGATGCCTACCACTACTACCACCATCACCCAGGGGGGCAGGATGCCTACCACTACTACCACCATCACCCAGGGGGGCAGGATGCCTACCACTACTACCACCCTTAGCCAGGGGGGCAGGATGCCCACCACTACTACCACCCTCACCCAGGGGGGCAGGATGCCTACCACTACTACCACCCTTACACAGGGGGGCAGGATGCCTACCACTACTACCACCATCACCCAGGGGGGCAGGATGCCTACCACTACTACCACCCTTACCCAGGGGGGCAGGATGCCTACCACTACTACCACCCTTACCCAGGGGGGCAGGATGCCCACCACTACTACCACCATCACCCAGGGGGGCAGGATGCCTACCACTACTACCACCCTTACCCAGGGGGGCAGGATGCCTACCACTACTACCACCCTTACCCAGGGGGGCAGGATGCCTACCACTACTACCACCCTTACCCAGGGGGGGCAGGATGCCCACCACTACTACCACCCTCACCCAGGGGGGGCAGGATGCCTACCACTACTACCACCCTCACCCAGGGGGGCAGGATGCCTACCACTACTACCACCCTTAGCCAGGGGGGGCAGGATGCCCACCACTACTACCACCCTCACCCAGGGGGGGCAGGATGCCTACCACTACTACCACCCTTACACAGGGGGGGCAGGATGCCTACCACTACTACCACCATCACCCAGGGGGGGCAGGATGCCTACCACTACTACCACCCTCACCCAGGGGGGGCAGGATGCCTACCACTACTACCACCCTCACCCAGGGGGGGCTGGATGCCTACCACCACCCTTAGCCAGGGGGGCAGGATGCCTACCACTACTACCACCCCCACTCATAGGATGGACAATGCATGACACAACCAGCACACCACAAACTAGGGAATGCAAGAAGAAGACATCCCCCCAACACCATGACAAGCGTGTGTAGACTGTGTCAAATGCCTACAACACCGAACATGACTTTGAACATACAATGTGACCCCCTAGCACATGTGCCACACATATATGTGTGTGGCACCCACAATGCAAGCAGGCCATGACCATTGTGGCAATGGGGTCCAAACCCCCATCATCACAGTGACCAAAATGTAAGTGTGGGGTCCATAGCTGAAGCACATTTTGAACATTGTGGCAATGGGGTCCAAACCCCCATCATCACAGTGACCAAAATGTAAGTGTGGGGTCCATAGCAGAAGCACATTTTGAACATTGTGGCAATGGGGTCCAAACCCCCATCATCACAGTGACCAAAATGTAAGTGTGGGGTCCATAGCAGAAGCACATTTTGAACATTGTGGCAATGGGGTCCAAACCCCCATCATCACAGTGACCAAAAGGTAAGTGTGGGGTCCATAGCTGAAGCACATTTTGAACATTGTGGCAATGGGGTCCAAACCCCCATCATCACAGTGACCAAAAGGTAAGTGTGGGGTCCATAGCTGAAGCACATTTTGAACATTGTGGCAATGGGGTCCAAACCCCCATCATCACAGTGACCAAAAGGTAAGTGTGGGGTCCATAGCAGAAGCACATTTTGAACATTGTGGCAATGGGGTCCAAACCCCCATCATCACAGTGACCAAAAGGTAAGTGTGGGGTCCATAGCTGAAGCACATTTTGAACATTGTGGCAATGGGGTCCAAACCCCCATCATCACAGTGACCAAAAGGCAAGTGTGGGGTCCATAGCTGCAGCACATCTTGAACATTGTGGCAATGGGGTCCAAACCCCCATCATCACAGTGACCAAAAGGCAAGTGTTGACAAAGTAAGAGGTGCAACTGCCAAACTGCATGGATGATTCCTGGTCACAGAACAACAAACACATCAGTGGCAAAGTAGTGTATGTGTCCCATTGCAACATAAATTGGGGGAGCCAAATCCTGCAGTGCAAATAAAACATAACTTTGGCCATGTGCAGACAAACAACACCCATGGGGGCTGACACCGTCAACAATCATCAATGACACAATGACAGAAGTGACCATCCGAATGCAGACCCACATATTTGCACCAATGGGCACACACATGCAGATACCCTGTGGAGACTGCAGATGTGAGGCGAACAGATACCATACCATGGCAGCAATGGGACACACAATCAACAATTAGCAACAAATGAGGGCTCCCGTCCCATCAGCCTGGTCATGGAAGTGCCAACGGAATCATCAGCACAGATCCAACACACTTGTATAGCAATGTTGCACTGACAACACAGATGAGTCCTTCCCCATTGATGCCCAAACCTGCATGTTCACTGGAGATGGCCACACGGTCAGGGAAGTAGACGAATAGAACAATGGCAGGCACAACAGATGTGCAGGGGTGGAAGCCACAGATGTGAAGTTGCCAATCTAAGTAGGAAATCTCATTGCCAAATACTGAACACATGACACCCTCAGATGCTGCTATGGATGACATGGATACACCACAGGATAGGACACATAACCCCTGGACCACATGGGTTCCTGCACAGTAACACTTCATTATCATGAGACCAAATATCACCATCACTGCAGCAAGGGCATTGTTAGCATCATCAACATCATGTACATCAGAAGCAAAAGCACTAGAGAACAGAAAGTTGCTTTATTCAGCATATGTGGCATTAAAAGTAGAAGTCCGGTAGAACATAAACAAAGGCCAATGGCCAGTCCATCAACAAAGTCACAAGTGGGTGACAGTGGCAGATGCCACCCTACACATGCCTGCACAAAACCAGGGACAATCCACTAGGAGGGTCAACCGGGGGGGTAGGCCAGGCACCGCAGGGACAGGATCAGGGCTCACCAGGAGGAAGCAGGGAAGGGGTGGTGGGTGCTGGAGAGCCACTGACAACTGCAGTGGAGGTGTCTGACATGGTGTGTGCCGGCACAACTGGGGGGCATGGCTCAGATGTTGTGGGTGCCGGCACGACTGCAGTGGACCCTGCAGATGGAGTGGACAGGTCCGCCACTGCAGTGCCCAAGTCAGACAGGGTGGTAGTGGACTCCACTGCAGTGCCTACCACCAGGGGAGGAGAATGGGGAACAGGCAAGGTGGGCTGGACAGAGGGGAGGACACCCTCACCACATCAGTGGCACAGACAAGCGCAGCGGGGGTGTGGTGCCGGGAGAGCAAGTGGCAGGGGGAGAAGGCCGGAGCCTCTTGGGGATGGTATATCTGTGGGTGGGGGAACCTGGGGCAGGGTGTGGCGGGGGCACCTGTGGAGTGGGGGCCTGAGGGATGGAGGAAGGTGACCTGGTGCTTGAGCTGCAGGGCGGCGGCGGGGTCTTGCTCTTACCACTCCGGGGGGACTTGCGGGTGGGGGCCTCAGTCTGTCTGCGCCTGGGGGAGGGTGTCCGGGGGCGAGGGGCACTCTGCTCCGTGTGGGGGGCTTCCTCTTCCCCCTGGATGCTGGGGCAGCTGGATCGGAGGGGAAGAGGCCGAGGTCACTGAGGAAGAGGCGCTGGGTCTTTGGGGTTGCAGGTGAGGCAAGGGAGGGTGCTTTGGAGGGAGAGGCAACTGAGGACTGCGCAGTGCCCGTGGATGCGTGTGTGTGTACCAGGGCCCCATCCCCTGTGAGTCTGGTTTCAGTCCCCTGACTGTGCGTGCGTGTGCGTTTAGTTTGTGGCGTGTGTGTCTGTGTGCTGGATGTGTGTGTGCTGGTGTGTGCCTGTGCCGGTGTGTGTGTGCTTGGGACGGGCAAGGTGCTGGGGAGTGTGGATGGAGCAGAGGCAGGAGGGGTGAGGGACTGTCTGAGGAGGGACACTGCTGCCGTCAGGGAGGAGTCCATGGACCTGTTGCCCCTCTGTAGGTCAGACATGCCCGATGAGATGCCCTCCATGAACGACACCAGCTGAGTCAACAGTGCGGTGTGCGCATGGAGGACACTCAGCATGGCTGTCTGCCCTACATGGAGCTGGCGAAGGAGGTACACAGACTCCTCACTCAGGGCAGCAGGGGACACAGGGGCAGGGGGTGCGGTGCCTGGGCCAAAGGAGACACGCTCCCGAACATGGGAGCCTCCACGGACCTGGGGAATGGGAGCCGATGGGAGGGCGGTGGTGGTGCTGGTGGTGGCGGGGACAGCAACACTAGCTGGGGTGTGGTGGCTGCTGACACCCGCCTCCACAAGGGAGTCATCCTCCGAGTTGCTCTGGTCCTCAGCTGAGGTGGATGGTGCTGAGGATTCCTCGGTGTGGCTCCCCTCGCCCTCCGTGCCACTGGGTCCCTCCGACCACTCCTCGGCTGCTGACCCAGTCTGGCTCTCTGGCTCCTCCTGGTCCGTGGAGCTGTCCCCTTCCGTGGCCGTGGATGTATCTGCAAACAATGGGGAAACAGACAGACATCAGTCACCTGCACCAAACGCACACACCACTGTGAGCACAGCACATCACAGAGCAAGCCCTGGCATCATTAGTTGTACATTGCTAAAAGTGCCCTAACTGAACAGGAGAAGCCAATTGTCAGTCTGATGCCAAGCATGGCACTCACATCCCACATGGCCTTGCACCCATCTGTCTGGTGTCTGTTGGATTGCAACACCCCAGTGTGGACACATGCACCAAGTACACAGTAGTTGGACAGTGCAGAGGACACGGTGTGGACACATCACAGCTCTTGCCACTGAGTCAGTACAGGTTTCCGGATGAAAGGGATGCCCAGAGTCAAATAGGAAATGCATGTGATGCATACCAGCGACAGACACCATGATGCACCCATGTCCTGATAGCCAGCGCCACTATGGTGTGCATGTAGCACATGTCACTCCCCTGCAGGACCACAAATAAGTTGACACATGCCATGGCAGAGGCATGACTGTTAAGTCATACATCACTGTCTCAGTGATGTATGACTTGGCAACCAGACAACAACACTATGCACTGTGTCACAATAGTAGGTCATGGGGAATGCAAGTCCTGGAGCTGCACAAGTGCACATGTACATCCCCCACACAACACATCATCTCAACCCTCATCTGTCCAGGTCACACCTATTGGACATATGGGAGACCTGTGACACTACCCTCTGAACCTGAGCCCCTCACAATTTGCTGTGAATGGGGAACAGCTGCCTGAACATCACATTCGCATACCCCAGTCTGCACGGGCAGCTGATCAAACACCTATGTGACACACAAGTATCGTCTCCTATGGTCACATCTCCAGGGGCATGCTGAGCCCCTACCAAGAAACACCACAGCAGTCCTGGCAACTAATCCACAGCACACTGACACAGAGGCAGACACCGGAGGGGTCAAATCACTGTGCACAATGTGTCAGCTGATACACGGGAGTGGGAGTACAGAGTGCATTGCATGGCCTGGAGTAGGCATGACTGTCCTGCTCCACATGAATGAGGGATGTGCCCTGGACAGTGGATAGCTGGCTATGTATGTGTGACACACGTAATCTGCACACTCCTGGGGCACAAACATTGTTCCCACCCGCTGCATGGGCGTGTGCCACATACCCCAGGCACATGTGGTGGCTCAGCTCAGCAAGTGGACCACATATCAAAGCAACACGCAGATCACATGTCCAAACCCAGGCGTTGTGTGAACAATGGACCCACCCATGATGCCCACAACAGAGTCAGGGAAACAGATGCTGTCCCCCACCTTTAGTGAAGCAAACTGCAAGGACACAGTCCCAAGTGACACAATTCCCTGACTGTAAGGGCCACACCTGGGTATCAGATGAGCAGTGGGCAGTGCACAATAGAGGGACATGGCTCCTGGACAACATGACTGCTGCACTGTGGCAGTTGAACCAGGCCAGAGGAGGGCACAAAGCATGTAATACAGAGTTCACAGTGCAGTCTTTGACTCACCCCCTCCTTGCTGCTGTCTGGCCTTCAGCTGCCCATCCAGGTCTGGAAAGACCACCGCCAGGATCTGGAGCATGTGGGGGGTCAGGGTCCGTGTTCCGCCCCTCCTGCGAGGAGGCGACAGCTTCAGCTGGACCCGTGCAATCCTCCGGGTCCAGCCCCGAAGGTCCTGCCACCTCTTCTGGCAGTTGCGGATCCGGCGCTTGTAGACCCCCACGGACCGGACAGCCCGGACGATGTCCTTCCAGATTTCCTGCTTCCGATGGGCATTAACCTGTGAGGATGACAAAGTGAAAAGGCCATTACCACACATGCAACATATCCGTGCATGACACAGTCGTATATACATGTCTCAAACACAGGGGCACATGATGTACACAGGCAGTGCAAAGCTGACCATGGACAGTTTGCCAGACGTCACTACATGGTATCATTGCATGGGAAGTAAAACCATGTTCAAATGCACTGTCACTGCACCATACCTGTCCAGTGCAAGTCACTACACACTATGGGGGGTGACAACTACTCAGTGAGCCTGCTAGCCAGTGGCGTGCAGACTCTCAGCCTTGCTAGTCACACAAAATGCACATTCAGAAAGGCAGTGCACAGAACACTCACCTGCTCCCCTGGTGTCCCATACAGCTTGCTGTACTGTGGAAGTAGGCTGTCCAGCAGGGCCTGGTTCTCTTCAAGGCTGAAGGCTGGGGCTCTCTCCACAGTACGTGCCATTGCAGGGTCCAGAGGGGCAGAGACAGCAGCAGTGCAGTGGCAGATGTCGTCTTGGAGCATGTAGTGCAGGCAAGTGGGCTCTCAGGGGAACAGCCAGCAATATATATGTGCTGGAGAGGCAGATACTGTCCCTTGTGTCCAAAGTGATAGGTCCAAGTCGTTTGCATCTTCTGAATCTGGCCAATCCATGGAATAGCAGCACCAAAACACGCCCACAGCATCCTTCAAATCTTCAACTTCATGACATACATGATTTTGCAACATTGTTGTGGGTGACCAACTGATTTTCCAGCAACCGACTCGTTCGAAATTCGAAAACGCGTCCGTTGCCAGGCAAGCCCATTGTCAATGGGTGCGCACCGATCGGTCCATTGCGGTACAACGCGCACAGGGGTACAACGCGTACCCGCACACATTGAAAGCAATGGGCCGGCCGGAGGCACCGATCGGTCCATTGCTGTTCAACGCGCACAGGGGTACAACGCGTACCCGCACACATTGAAAGCAATGGGCCGGCCGGAGGCACCGATCGGTCCATTGCTGTTCAACGCGCACAGGGGTACAACGCGTACCCGCACACATTGAAAGCAATGGGCCGGCCGGAGGCACCGATCGGTCCATTGCAGTTCAACGCGCACAGGGGTACAACGCGTACCCGCACACATTGAAAGCAATGGGCCGGCCGGAGGCACCGATCGGTCCATTGCTGTTCAACGCGCACAGGGGTACAACGCGTACCCGCACACATTGAAAGCAATGGGCCGGCCGGAGGCACCGATCGGTCCATTGCAGTTCAACGCGCACAGGGGTACAACGCGTACCCGCACACATTGAAAGCAATGGGCCGGCCGGAGGCACCGATCGGTCCATTGCTGTTCAACGCGCACAGGGGTACAACGCGTACCCGCACACATTGAAAGCAATGGGCCGGCCGGAGGCACCGATCGGTCCATTGCAGTTCAACGCGCACAGGGGTACAACGCGTACCCGCACACATTGAAAGCAATGGGCCGGCCGGAGGCACCGATCGGTCCATTGCTGTTCAACGCGCACAGGGGTACAACGCGTACCCGCACACATTGAAAGCAATGGGCCGGCCGGAGGCACCGATCGGTCCATTGCAGTTCAACGCGCACAGGGGTACAACGCGTACCCGCACACATTGAAAGCAATGGGCCGGCCGGAGGCACCGATCGGTCCATTGCTGTTCAACGCGCACAGGGGTACAACGCGTACCCGCACACATTGAAAGCAATGGGCCGGCCGGAGGCACCGATCGGTCCATTGCAGTTCAACGCGCACAGGGGTACAACGCGTACCCGCACACATTGAAAGCAATGGGCCGGCCGGAGGCACCGATCGGTCCATTGCTGTTCAACGCGCACAGGGGTACAACGCGTACCCGCACACATTGAAAGCAATGGGCCGGCCGGAGGCACCGATCGGTCCATTGCTGTTCAACGCATCACTGTACATGTGACTGGCATATGTCAGCATGCCTGTCTCAGATGGACATATGCCAGCCACAGATAGCTCCCAGGGAGTGAGGGGCACACCTACATCACGACAGCCTGTCCAAACCTTATCATAAGGCATGTAAGGCTGCATTTCCTATTGTGTGTATGTTGGTGTACATGTTGTCCTGTGGGTGTCACCTGTGGGCAGCCACCCCCAGGCTGTGCACGTGTTCATGGGGACAGGATCATGGGTGTTACGTGTACGTGACCACTGTGATGTGCAACTGTTCATATCTGTGCATGTGCCATGGTCACATTTCACAGTGGTGTATGTGTATGTCATGTCACATACCCCGTGAGTCCCATGTGGGACGGTATGTTTGAGCCAGGGTGTCCCAGTGGCACAATAGTGATGGTCCTCCACAGTCTTTGTGCATGTAGTGTTTACAATGTCTCTGATTTCATGTGCACAATGGGAGACAGTCTCCACATCCACGTTGTGTGTGCATGGACTCTGATGTTGTGCGTGTGTGTCACAGACGTCCATGTCTGTCCTGCCGTGGCAAGTGGGGCCACTACCTGTGGGGTTCATGGTTGTTTTGCTGTGGTGTATACATGATACTCCATGTAATGCCAGTGTCCATGTGGCATTACAGGGTCCCTGGGAATGTACCTGTCGTTGAGCTGTGGTGCCTGGGGCCCATCTGTCCTCACATGTCACTGTGGGGGGTTATTGTGACACGGCAGCAGGAGATGGGAACTGTGACACGGCCTCATGATATCCAATGGGCCAACCTGGGACAAATTGATGCCACCTGTAGGACCGTGTTGACAGATGTTGGCCATGTATGTACCATACATGTCCTTCCGGTACTGCACACTTCATGTAGTTGTGCCTCATAATGATGTATGTTGGGATCTTGAGTGTGTTCAATGCCGCATATGTGGGGTGACTGACAATCTTGCTTACTTCTCCTCTGCACTGCAGGGCTCCTGCTGTCCATCGGCCATTCCCAGACCTGGCAACGATGGTGGAACGGGACAGCATCCGACGGTACCGCTTCACCAGGCAGCTGATTGAGGATTTGGCAGTGCAGTTGTCCCCACATTTGCAGCCTGGCCGGCCGTATCCTACAGCGCTGACCCCCAAGGTGAAGGTGATGGCAGCCCTACACTTCTTTGCCACTGGTACCTTCCAACATACTGTGGCGACTGCTGGTGGGATGTCACAGACCATGTTCAGCCGTGTGCTCCGCGATGTTTTGGCGGCAATGTTGCTCTTCCTGAACCGGTACATCTATTTCCCTAGACTGCGACGACTCACTGACGTGAAGAGTGACTTTTATGCCCTGGGGAGGATGCCGCATGTCATTGGCTCCATTGATGGGACACATGTGGCTTTGGTACCACCACAGGCCCAGGAGCAGGCCTACAGGAACCGCAAGCACTACCACTCGGTCAATGCACTGGTGGTGTGTCTTGCAGACATGACCATCACACACGTGTGTGCCCGTTTCCCTGGTTCAGCACACGATGCCTTTGTGATGAGGAGTAGTCGCATCCCCAGGATGATGGCACAGATGCAGAACCAGCGTGCCTGGCTTGTCGGTGTGTACTGACTTTGTGCCATTGTGTGTGATCTGATCTGTAGTATTCCGCCCACTTTTCCAAGTCAGCTAATGTGCACTTGTCTGTCCATAGGTGACTCGGGATACCCCAACATGCCGTGGTTGCTGACACCCCTCAGGAACCCTGTGACACCTGCCCAGATGCGCTACAATGAGGCACATGGTCGGACCAGGAGAGTGATTGAGCGGACCTTTGGTCTCCTGAAGAGCCGCTTCCGCTGCCTGGACAAGACCGGAGGGTCCCTCCCATATGCCCCTGCGAAAGTGTGCAAGATTATCATCGTCTGCTGCATGCTCCACAACCTGGCAGTGCGGAAGGAGTTGCCTCTCATCCAGGATGACAATGACCAACATCCGCCACCTGTGGAGGATCCTGGCCTGGACCATGATGCCAGTGACGATGATGATGATGATGGTGATGGTGATGTCCGCACACAGCTCATCACCAACTTCTTTAGCTGAATGTGAGTATCCTGAGGTGTCATGTCAATGATGTGAGTTGGCATGATGTGTGGGTGGTGCTCTGGTGCTGTTGGAGTGTGTCCATGGGCTACTTGACTGGATGTGTGTTGCGATGTGTGGTGACAGGTGGGCTGTACTCCCCAACAGTGTTGACATGCTAACTTGGTTCTGGGTGGGTATCTTGTAACATGTATTGTGCATGAGTTTTGCTGTTCTGTCCTGTACTCCATTGCTTTTGACTGTGTGTCATTTCTGTCCTTCACAGGGTACTTTCAGATTCGTTTGGTCAACTGTGTCCACCGACGACGTGATTGCACATCCAGGCTGGTAGCTGTTGTGTCCCTACAGGTGATGTGCGCCACACCCATGGACTTCCTTCCGTCTACAGTTGTTGACTGTGTGCCCGCTGCCAGGTGGGGTTACCTTGCATCTGTAGTGGTTACGGCATGTTGCAACTGTGTAATAAACCTGTGCTTCACTTTGTGATGTGCGTTGTCTGTGGTCACACATTTGACTGCCATTTGCTTACTGCACCTGTGGGCTACTTGACTACAACTGGGAATGGGTGTGGTGTCTGTGCATTGCACCGTCTTCCCTGGCGACATCAGTGTAGGCAATGAGTCAGATGGCCTAGGTGTGTATGTGTCGTGTAGCCCTGGTGGTGTGTCTCCCTCATGTGTGTCACGTTGCCTGTACTCACATGCCTGTGTTGTCCTTGCTGTTGCTGTTCGCATACACAGTGTAATTTTGCAGTTCATCATCCCCATAACAGCACCCACGTTGGAATCACGACAGAGGCAAGTATGGTGTATTAGTGTGTTTATTGTGATACATTTGTGTTAATAGTGCATAGGATGGGTTGTGCTGTACATGAATCTTGCAATCCCAAGTTCCTAGGTGAATAGAAAGTCCGGGTAGACAGGATCCCCAGTATCGGGGCCACAGTTGTCTGACACATTGGTCCAACTTGTACTCCCCATGCAATGTGTGGGAGTAGTGTTGCCGTCAACAGGGTGAACAGTCTGTGCACAAAGGCGAACATCCAGAACAGGTTCAGGCTTCCTGGGAGTTGCGCTTGGCCATCGGCCTCTCACTTTCCCCTCCTCGGACGACCCCTCTTCTTGGGGGGGGGCCCTCAAGTGCAGGCTGCTGCGGTGCAGGGGACTCTCCGCCAGAGTCCTCCTCCCTCCCTGTGGCAGTTGCAGTTTGTTCGGCACCAGATGTTGTTGGCACACAGGGAGGTGTGGACTGGTTGCTGTTCATCTGGCGGAGGCATTGTAAAATGTCCCTGTGCACCGCCGTCATCTCATGCAGTGCATCCCACTTGGACTCCACGCGGGACATGTGTGAGTCCACACGGGACATGTGTGACTCCACGTGGGACATGTGGGAGTCCAAGCGGGCATGATGGGCAGCCTGCTGCTGTTTAATGTCTCTGAGGAGCCCCACTACCTGGCTGAGCTCTCCGGTGCTGGACTGGTACGCATCAGCTATGCGTACCAGTTGTGGGTCGTCATGCACACCAGCAACGTCTGCAAGCAGCGACCTCTGTCTCCCACCCCTCCCACCACCCCTGCTGACATGTGCAGTGTGTGCAGTGGCACGCACAGATAACCCTGGTCCACCTTGGGGGTTGGTGGTGGTGGTGGTGTCCATGGCCCCAGGTTGGTCCAGGGTCACTGTGCTGGTGTTGCTCCTTATTCTGTCCATGTCGGCAGGGATGGTATTCGTGGTGACAGTCGTTGTAGGGGTGGGTGCAGGGGGTGCAGCTGGTGGTCCTGCTGGTGCTGCAGCTGGTGGTCCTGCTGGTGCTGCATGTTGACTTGCACCGGATGTGCCAGGTTGTTCTTCATCGTCCGAGGAGGACAGAGGCTGTACGACGCCAGTGAGCTCGGCATCCTCTTGAGCCTGGGACTGGGACTCCTCAGCGTCTGCTGCTGTGTCCCCATCATCACCTGTTTTTGGGAGACACAAACAATGTATGTCATGTTTCTGCAGGCATCAATGGTTGACACACATGACAGTTGTGACTGTGCCTCTGGGTGCGGGCCTGTACATTGCATTGTCCTAAGTCGTCACAGTCAGGGGTTGATATTGGTGTGGCACATTGTCCTGCATTATTTGGGCATTTCTATGTATTTTCTGGGGTGTGAACATGGTCTGCATTGGTTGTGTTTGGTTGACAGCCGGCCCTCCTTCCCACCCACCCAGCCAGTCAGTTATCCCACCATGGAACGTGCTTGCGTTGCAGGGAGTGTAAGTTGTCTCTCAGGATGTCAGTCAGTGGTGTCCTGCTGTTTGTTGGTGCACAGTTGGCAGCAGGGCCTTGTGCTCCCCACAGCAGTAGCCAGTGTCAGCCATCTTGTGAGTCCTTCTCCACTCCCTGTGATGTGAGCATGGTTCAGGGTGGTGTTGATGGGCCAGTTGTGAGGCTGAGCAATGTCTGTGACTGCGACTCCCATCATGCTATTGCCTCCACCCCCTTCCCAGCATGCCCATGCTTCCTTCCTTTTGACTCTGCTTCCCTGTGGGGTGGGCTGGCTGTGCTGACAGGATGGCTGGGAGTGTTGTCCTGGCAGTTGTTTGGCTAAGAGTCCCAAGAGTGTCCCTGTGCTTCACACAACATAACCCGTTTTACTTTGCGCGCGCGCTTTACCTCACTCAGTAGAGCCGCGCGTATCCCTCTCTCCAGTAGCCCTCTGTGACGCCACACCTGGACTGCTCATAGGGACTCCGCGTGGCGCACGAGCGAGCCGTGAGCCATCCGGTCTTGCGCAACGTGCGCGCCGCCATCTTTTCGTTGGCATCCTAGCTCCTGATTACGGTGGTTCTCGTTGTGCCAACCATGCGCATTCGATGCCGTCTTAGGTCGTCGAGGGATCCAAGTCCATTGCTGGTCAGGATTACAGTTTTGAAGATTCCTTCCGCTTTAGGGGGATTCGAGTGTTGAAGTCGGTATGTACATTTTGTCCATGGATGACGAGCCAACATGCCTTTTTGCTTAACTCTTATTTTTTTTCAGTTGGCAGTGAACATGAGTTGCTACAATACGCTGCGCCCCAGTGCCAGTGCAGGAGTTTGCTAATGGACATTGTCTACACCTGACTTTCTCAGTGTGCCATCTTGCTCATGGAACAGTTAGTTGCCTCCGGTCATTTCACTACAGCATTGCCATTTTTGATCACCAACCTTTGTGTGCATCAAAAGTTCACGGTCGACTGACGCAACCTTGACATTCTGATTGTGTTTTTCGTCAGAATTAACCCTTTGTGGGATTGGGCAGAAGCATTATAGTATGTCTATATGCTTTGTTTTTGACACACATATACAGAAAGCATGTGGGGCTTCACTATGCTTGTCCCTTTTATGCCGTTTGTATTTGTCTCAGCCAGGATTATGCAAAGTTCTTTCGTTTTGCTGGTATTTTGTACATTTCTGGTTGGAATTCTTCATATTCACAATTACCCACCTTGGGAGTGTGTTTTTCGCACATGCACTCTGGGTACACACACTTTTATGGGGTTCTATTGTGATCTCAATTGTGTATCATA
Organism: Calotriton arnoldi; assembly: GCA_963921515.1. Classification (NCBI taxonomy): domain Eukaryota; kingdom Metazoa; phylum Chordata; class Amphibia; order Caudata; family Salamandridae; genus Calotriton; species Calotriton arnoldi. Next base: position 1,189,826 of record CAWUFW010006195.1, read on the forward strand.
ACACTGCTTTCTTCCCTCTTTGGGAGTGGCAATGGGTACTAGCCCCATTTGCGTACACACACTTGCCTACATGGGCTACATCGTGCATTATGGACTCTGGGTACTTACCTGCATTTGGGTTCATGGTTCTATTTACATGTGTACGTTTTTACACAATATTCTTCCCTACACAGGGATGGGTTTGGGTCTAGCCCCTTTTTTCCCACATACATTTGCCTACATGGGTTACTTACGGTTTTTACCCTCTACTCAGGGCACCGTTGTATGGGTTACAGTCCCATTTACATGTGTACCCCTACACAGGGCACCGCTTCTTGGGTCACAGTCCCATTTACATTTACACAGGTATCCGCTACGCAGGGCACCGTCTCAGAGGGGTCACAGTCCCATTCACATTTACACAGTCACCCTCACACAGGGCGTCTTATGGAGTTTACAGTCCCATCTTTACAGGGCAGTACTGTTTTTCTCTACATGGGGGTTGACTTTACACGGCCTGCTTTGTCATGGGCTTTTGTCCCATTCAAGTGCTCCTGCGCCCTCCCTTCCTAGGAGTAGGGGCCGGCCATGGGTCTTAGTCCCCATTGGCTGGTATTTCCTTTGTATTTTCTATGATGTTACATTGCTGTTTCATATACGCTTTAGTTACACTCAATTCTTATTTGTATTATCCCATTTGGAAATGGGGAGGAGTATTGTGGATACTGTTTGTGTCCATTCGCTTCCTCTCTGTTTTTCTCCGGTTCAGATTTCCTATTGATGTTCACTTCCTCTTCATCTTTGGAATTTGTTCCATACGCATTTCACTGTTATTCTTCTTGGGTCTTCAGTCTTTCCCTTTCTGCAGTGGTCTTCTCGTTCTTCCTTGTTCAGGATGAATCTCTTCCTTCTCTTCTCCTTGTGCTTGGGTATGTCTTCAGTTCTGTTCTCATCGTGCCCTGTCCTTCTTTCCTTGCTTGCCTGCCTGGCCAGTGGGTGTGCGTAGGTGTTGCATTTGGTACGTCCGTCTCTCGCTATTTCTTATTTCCTCTCTTGCGTCTCGCTGTCTCTTTCGTTTTATTTCGATGTTGTTGCGGATGGGTTTTTCTATTTGCTTCTTACACTTTACCTTCTCCTCCTTGTCTTCTCCCATCTATCTCCTTGCTCTGCTTTGCCTGTTCTGTTCCTTGACTTCCTCTGTCACTCCATTGTTCCTTACTAGCTCTCTGTCCCTTGTTCTCACTCGTCATATTCGATCATATTGCATTCGTTCTTCTGTTGAAGGAAAAGGGATATGTAGTATCCTGCATATGTAGTGTAATGTATTTTACACCTCCTGCTCAGCCAGTGCCTGTGTTCTCATATGTAGTGTAATGTATTTTACACCTCCTGCTCAGCCAGTACCTGTGTTCTCATCACAATAGAATGTTGGAGTCTGATGAGCCTCGGAATGTTGGGTCTCAGAGAGGCGAAGTGACAGTTAGGCATGGGCTGAGCAGCACACAGGCTGCTCCTGGTGGGGCTCTCCTTCATAACTTATCTACTTGTTATATGACTTGTTTTCAGCTTGAATAAATAAACCTTTAAGCTAACCTACCTGCGTGGACCTTCGTTACTACACACTAGCCAAGAGTCATGTCAACACGAAGTTACTGGTGACCATGCTAACTCAATGGACACCAAACAACTCCAAGGATCATGTTAAGAAGCATGCACCCACAAGTATACAGAGATATTGTACATCAGACACATATCATGCAAAGGAAGTGCTTTTGCCAACTCATCACATTGCATACTTACAATCACGAGAAAAAGTTATTGATGAGCTGTCTCCGAACATCCTCCTCCTCCTCAACATCACTGGCAACATGCCCCAGGCCTGGATCCGCCCCCTGCTGGAGGCTGCTGGTCCCCGTCATCTTGGATGAGGAGGTAGCTCATTCCTCACTGCCAGGTTGTAAGCATGTGCAACACACGATGATGATCTTACACACCTTGGCTGGTGCGTATTGGAGGGCTCCTCCTGTACGGTCCAGGGCAGCGAAATCTGGGTTTTCAGTAGCCCAAATGTCCGCTCAATCAACAGCCTCGCCTGGTCCGCCCATGTGCCTCATTAAAACTAAACTCAGCAGGGGTGACAGGGTTCCTGAGTGGTGTCAGCAACCACGGCATGTTGGGGTATCCAGAGTCTCCTAAATTTAAACAGAAAAGACTTCATGTGTCTGGAAAACAGAGGTACAACCTGACATACAAGCAACACACAACATAAACCGGAGTCAACATTACCCACCAACAAGCCGGGCACGCTGATTTGGCAGCTGAGACATCATCTGTGGGATCCTACTGTTTCTCATAATGTAGGCGTCGTGTGCTGATCCTGGGAAACGCACAGACATGTGAGATTGTCATGTCAGGCAGACATACCACCAGGGCATTTATGGAGTGGTAATGCTTACGATTCCTGTATGTTTGTTCATTGGCTTGTGGTGGGACCAAAGCCACATGTGTACCATCAATGGACCAATGACATGTGGCATTCTGCCCAAAGCATAAAAGTCACTCTTGATGTCGGCAAACTGTCCTGGTGTTGGGAACTTGATGTACAGGTTCAGGAAATGTAACATTGCCTCCAGAAAATCACGAAGCACACGGCTAAACATTGTCTGTGACATCCCACCACAGTAGCCTACAGTATACTGGAAGGTTCCCGTGGCAAAGAAATGTAGGGCTGCCATCACCTTCACCTTGGGGGTCAAGTGCAAATGGGTATGGGCGTCCAGGTAGCAAATGTTGGGCCAACTGCTCTGCCCAACTCCTCAATGAGTGGTCTGGTGAAGCGGTAACGTCTGGATGCTGTCACGTTCTACCATGGTCTGTAGGTCGGCGGAAGGGTCTGTGGACAGCTGGTCTCCTGCAGCACATATGTAACAAATTAAAACACTTTCCAATGTGGTAAGGAACATGCAAAAACTCATGTACTACATCAAAGCAAGACTCAATGAAGTCAGATATGTAATGTTGAGCCTCGACACAAAGGGCAGCTCTGTGACCCTTACCGAACATTTCATTTTATGATGGTTTGTCCACAATTACAATGCTGTGCTGTGACTAATCACTGGTGTCTGTCACAGTCCATGTGATCAAACATTACATACTAAATACACACCTAATAAAGTATCAAAGGTAGATGTTTGTAACAACTATAACATGGTGGAAAGGTACACAGACATGGATCATGTAATGCCACCTAGGTGGAACACTGGATACAGACAGCGTGTCACCATGCACACCACTGTCATAGTGTGGACACTGTCATGATGTCATGTCTGACATACATGTACTATCACATACACAAAACATTCATGATGTGTAGCACATCTTTTTGCCAAGCATACATGTATGTCCTGTGTTAGACTTGGCATCTTTTAGCGTGTTTCCCCTGACTTTTGCTTTCTGACCTCCCGGTTTGACTCTGTTTTTGCTGGTGTAATGATTCTGCGCACTTTCCTCACTGCTGTCCAGTGGGAAAGTGCAAGTGCTCCCTGTATAAAATATGTTATGGATTGGTGTTTCCTTGATTGGCCTATTTGGTTTATGTGTCAGTCCCTTGTAAAGTGCACTGCGAGGTGCAGGGCCTATAGACCAAATGCTGTTGGTGGGCTGCAGCACTGGATTGTGCCACCCACACGCAAACAGCCCGTAAAGAGTGTAACTCGGGCCTGCCATCGCAGAGCATGTGCGCAACCTGGGCTGCCATGTCGACTTGGCAAGTGCACACACTTGCAAGTCCCTAAACCTTCCCTTTGCTACATGTTAGTCACCCCTAAGGTAGGCCCAAGGTACCCCTGTGGGCAGGGTGCGTTGTATGCGAGGTAGGACATGCCCGGGTGTGTGTGGCATGTCCTGATAATGAATTACAGCCTAGTTTGTTTTCACTATT